>CM060354.1:177005772-178205772 GCA_030545235.1 Helianthus tuberosus
CGTTTGAAGGGTGTGCTTTAAAGGTACGCGACCTATGGTTTCGTTACATTATGTTATTTATCTATTTTAGTTTGTTGTATTAGAGTTTAGTCAAAGAGGAAAACCCGTTAAGTCACGGAAGTGACGAGTGCCTTAGACAAATAAAACGGGTCAAAACATGTATTAGATGTAGAGTTTGGTATGTCTTTGAAATGGTGGCCTCCATTCGACATCCAAACGGGTCAAAACAATGTCGAGTTGTAATTGTCGAAAACGATGCAAGTTGTTAAAGCGTAAGCCATGAAGCGGACATGCTAAACTTGTTGCAAATAAACCCTTTGTATGGGGATATAAAATTTAGAAGTTATGCTTGTCGAATTATTAAGAGAGGCATGTTAAGATCCTCGAAAACGATGCATGTTGTTAAGGCGTAAGCAACTCTCGGTAAGGGAGCAAAACGCTATTGTTTGGATAACCCGGTAATGGGTAAAATCCTTGGAAACAAGAGATGACAACAAAAACAAGTTGTAGGACTTGTAAACAAAAGGGTCAGATAAACAAAGAGCCGAATCATAGGCCAATTGTTTGTTAACTGAATTTTTATGTGAATTGTATTGATAAACGCGTCGGTAATTTTATTACGGACGCATAGCAAAAAGAATCGGCTAAAACGGACGCTCGAGTCAAAAGTTATGAAGGTTTAAAGATTTAGATATGAGAATGGGAATGCTGGGCTGATATACAACACCAGCTAACGAACCTGCTGCCCAAAAAGTGGCCTCACGCCACGCCAAGAAGAAATACCAATGTCGTCGCGCGAGGCGACGGCTGTGGCGGGCCGCGACGGCTTGGCCAGCCTCCGTCACGCGACGCGAACGCCCCAGTTCGTTGGAATTCTTGTTCGTTTCTCATTGTTTAACCATGTAACTTGTTATACTTGATTTTTAAGTGTCAAAACTAATCTTTTACATGGTTTTGACCATAGGTGATGATGGACCTAATCCGGATGGCGATCAAGCGACTCTTAAGAACCGAACGCACCAAACAAAGCTTCCACATTGATCTATTTTGTTTTAGTAATATGTAAACACTTGAAATTACGTTTGGAAGTTTATCTAGTAGGATGATGATTGAATATTTTGATCAAGTATGATATTAAAACCAAGAAAGTTTTTGTAAGCTCGAAATTTTTGTACTAAATGCGTGTTATATATTATTAATTCTGTTATTCTAAGATGGGTCTTACAAGTTTGCTAATTCGTAGCATCGCTAATACACAAGCCGTTTTATCCTGCGAGCATAAGACTCAACAAACACTTATTAGTCATTATATGTCAAAGGGTATTAGCATTACCATTTGACCCGTTTGGTCCAAACGACCAAACATTTTGCGCTTATATATAAATGGTATTTATTTACCATTTCGTTAAGTAATTCATTTCGGATTCTTCACCATTTAGTTATGTCTCTTAAATCTGTTTCTTACACGTTTGACTCAACATGGCATATGCCGCTTGGTGTCGTTTTATATTTCAACTTTTATCCATTTATACGTGACTAAATCACCGTTTTCTCTTTTTAGTTCGTTTAGGCTTACTTATAAAGTAGCCATTCGAAAACTTATTTTATTTATTTCATCACATGACCAAATTACCATATCGACCATTTTTTACCATTTAACATGGTTTTCGTCTTTTGATATGTTCCGACCCGTATCTTTTCGTGTCGGAACCATATTTCGAATATAACCTTGGTTGTATTTATAACTTATAAATAAATACATATCCTACAAAAAAGGTGTAAGCTTTACTTCCTTTCGTCCGATTTCGCCCTTTCTTCGCGTATTCAAGCCGTTTGACCCGCTTCTTTTCCAAGCTGCCGCCTAGCTCGTCAAGCGTCAAACTATCATATAGTATTCACAAGGTAGTTAGGTTAGTCGTTCTAGATCATAACCTTTACGCCTTATGAACTTTTATACTACTTTTCTTACCGAACTCTATCATAGGTCGGTATAGCATATGAAATTGAGCAACTAATTTGACAAACTCATGTTGGCGTCCCGCCCTTTACTCGATAGCACTATTCTTAGGCCACCATTTTAACTAATAAGTAATCCGAGTTCATGCTATTTTTAATACTAAGTTATCTTAGCTCTTGATTATCAACGTCACATTATTCTTTCATTACACAAAATCTACGGGTTTTCATCTATAAATGAAACCCGTTTCATTATGTTATTAGGCATTCCTACGGATAACTAATCAAATGAAATTCTTCTTACAAACGCGCGATTCCACTTAGGCATTTTAACAAACACCTAGTGGGCATAATTTTTACACATTTACAACTAGTTTATAACTTGTAATTTAGCTAAGATTAACATCAATTAGGCAAGTTCATATCACTGAAAATAGGCTGTTTTTGGTGACCGGTTTAACCTGTTTACAAGTCTTCAAAAATTATGATTTTTTTATGTGACGTACCTCTCGGAGGGTTAGGCTTTGTGTTAAAATTTCAAGATCTAACTCTTTACCAAAAATTCGTAAAAATTCATTTACTAAGCTGCAATCAGATTCGTCACTTCTGACTACATCTTACGAAAAAATTCATTTAAAATTACTCGTTTATCCGATTAACGAAATTCTAGTTGGAGAGTTTTGGAATTACCTGAAGCTACCTACAGTAAAAATTTGAGATCATAAATCTTTAGAGTTGTTTGGGCCAAGTCTGCACCAAAAAAAGCTTTTGTAGACGTTTTTTTAATGAAATTTTTCGAAAAAACAAACAGTCTGCAGATAGCAATGTCTGCGCGTGTTCTGCGCGGCGCAGACATAAGAGCTTGGGTAGATTTTTTTTATAAAAACAAACACCACCTAAGTGGTCTACATAATAAGAAATTAAAGACAAGATAAAATTTCTAAGAGTAGTCGGTATATATAGAACATTATATATGTGTATTTCAACATCACGTCCGTAGAAACTTTTACACTGGACCCTTAGAAACCCTGTAACGGATCCCTTGGAAATCTTGATGTCGACCCTTAGAAAATTTGAAAACGAACCTTAACCCACGTTTAAATTAGAAAAAGAATAACTTATTAAGCCCACATTTTATTTAAAAAACCCATTAACTCGTTTAGCGCTTTGGTTTAAAAATAACTCGTTAAGGCTTAAGCTCACCACACAAGCCCATAACCATTTAAAATCTAATTTAAAAAATAACAAATAAACATGAATGAAACTTATAGCTAGCAGAAGCACCTTCACGCCTGGTCGGACGTCGCACTCCATACGGAACTCAAAGGTCTATATTAATAATTTGAAAGAAGATACAAGGTTTGCCAACTTGAACTTTATATCTAGTCTAGTGCAATTGATAGTTGAAACAAAGAGACAACTGCAACCGTTGAAGTTAGCTCTCATTTTACCGATTATTGAAGTTAGGTCTCATTTTACGTTTCCCAACTGTAACTACTGAGAGATGCTTTTTAGCAATAAAGTTCGTGGAGTCTGATTTGCGTAATCGGATTGGTGATGAACATTTAAGTGATAACGGCATTTATTTTGTTGAACTTCGCTTAGAAAGGTTTCGATAAATGATGTAATGGATATGTTTCAAAAAAATAATCCCGTATAGAGCAACTTTAATGAAATTCTATTATTCCCTTTTAATATCGATTGATGTATTTCTTTTTATTAATTATTTGCAATTTAATTTGATTTTTGTTATTTTTATTATACAAGCTAACACTACAAGAAAAAAACCTTATAGGGACCACATTTTTCAGCTTGTAGGTACGAAAACCCTATAAAAACAACATGTCGTCTCTATAGGGTGATCTATAGAGAGGACATGTGTTGTCCCTATAAGGGTTTTTTTCTTGTAGTGTAATCAGAACCGCTAAACTGGACTAGAGAGAAAAAGTTGAAACTTAGTGATAGATAACTGGTCGTTTGTCCGTAAAATATTCTGAACCCGTAGAAAAAAAATTCTGGCTACACCACCGACACTACTCAGGCAACATGTGTATTCAAATTTTAAAGTCTCTTATTGTTGTTCTCGTGTGCTGCAATATTTACTTAAGACTAATTCAAGCTAGTTTAGGATTATCTTTTTAATACTAAGTTGTAATTTAAAAGGTATTAAAGAAAGTATCCAACGATTTTGATCTGTGTTTTGTTAAAAGATTATATATACATCTAATCTAATTTAATCTAATCTAACTTATAATAAAAGACTCTAAATAATGTCACATGGCATTCTCTCCCTCAACATTATAAATTTTATTTATAATAATTTAATAAATTTCTTTTAATATTAATTTAATAACTAATATATAGATATCATTTATTTTTATCCTTATCTTTATCTAAAATTAATAAATAACTTCAATTTTACAATTTAAACCCTTTGTTTTTTTACTTTTAACTAAAAGTTTTTCATCCTTTCCAATTTAATTCCAACTCTTTTTTATTTTATGAGTTAATGCACTGCAACGTGCGTGTGGGGTTCAACATTTTTTTCGTATATTTTTTCCCGTTTGACTGGACCATCGCAGCAAATCTATTTTTCTCCGTTTAACAAATTCGACCAACATGCGGGTCTTGGATTGACTGAGTTATTTTTTTCTATGTTTTACGTTTCGGTTTAATTTCTCTGCAATGAGCGTTCGTGATTCAAAGATTTTATGTCTGCTTTTCGCTCGGCATTATTTTTTTCGTTTTTATTTAATTTGTTTTTACGAGCTTTTCCGGTGTTGCTGATCGCTGACAGTAGTGTACCATTGGTACTACATGACACAGTTTTACAACAATCGCTGCAACGCATGGGCTTAATACTAGTATATTATATAGGAATACATTTTTTTTAAATTGTTGTATGATCAAGTTGCGAATTCAATTATCCTTATTAATACTAGATTTCTGGAGAGTTTATCGCGAATTCAATTCTACTATTATTATGGATTCACGGTTTAGAAGTCAATGCTTTGTAATGGGTGTTGCTAAATGCACTCTCAGTTTTTTAAATTTTACTGGTTGCACTCCCCCCGCTGAAGTTTGTAAATAAATACAATCAACCCTTGTATTTTCTAATTTTTGAAAATTTGTATTAAGAAATATCCCTATTTTTTCAAGGGGTTTATCTAGTTGTCATAGTTTGAATATTTAGGTATATACGTACAATTCTGTGGAAGAAAAAAAAAACTTGCACTGAGATTAAGAGAGAGCTTGAAGAAACAATTTTTTTCAACTTTAATTTTCATCATAGTTGTTCTTGGTATGTATTCTAACTAAAAGTCTTCATCATCTTTTCAAAAATTTCATCAAAAGTTTTTGTTCTATACCAATTAAAATTGATGTACTAAATCAATGCGTAATACATTTATGATGTACGATTTTCTAATGAAAACAGTATAGTGGCCATACTGGATCATAGTTGTTCCTGGTAGTGATTCTAAATCATAGTTGTTCCTGGTAGTGATTCTAAACATCACAGATAAATGCGTCGATGAATCTGGCGAAACGAGGTTGACCCATACTACTCATGTGATCCCTAAGGCTGCTGGTGTGTTGGATATCTTAAATAACTTGAACAGAAAATCGTAGTGGCCATACTGGATCTGTAACGCCGTGTTAGGAATCATCCTCCCATGGTCTTCCATCTGATGACAGTCCGGTCTTAAGTCAGTTTCCGGATAGATTCTTGATTATTGCAACGGGTCGAGCAGGTTGTCGATGCGAGGCAGGGGTGACGGTCTATGATAGCCAGCTTGTTTCCGCAATAGAGCACGTTTCCCCAAACGAGGAGCTAGATCTAGGGAACTCCCATCCTGTAGTTTCCTGAAGTTGATTAGACGGTTCTTTGCAACCTTCCAGGCGCCAGACGACAAGGAGTACGAGTAATCGAGGCTGCCTCTGGGCGTGAGATCAATCTGAGACTCTACCTAATCGGTTGTAGAAGTAAACCTGAAAGTTCCTCGAGTAGCACACTGAGAGGAATCGCATACAATTGGTGGATCCTCGATCCTCTTCCCTTAGCCTTAACATTAGTAACGGTTACCAACATAGCGGGGTAGTCCCTCCGTAGACACTCCTGGGCTTTCATTGTTGAAATGATACTAACCTTTACACCACACTGATGCTTTAGGACAACCGACGATTCGCCACTAGGGAGAGGGATACTCAATATTTTCTCCTCACAAGTTATATCTTTCACATTCTGTGTTACGTACTAGGGCACTACTCACTGCGTGGGAAGTTACACCTTCCACTCTATAGTCATTTGTCATTGTTCATGTCCCGATTGATTCGTAAGAATTGACTCCCATAAGTCGCTAACTAGGGTTAAGGATTCGATTAAAGTCAATTCGCTGAGGTTCGTTGCCGGTGATCAGTGTTGTCCAAATACTGGGACCGGTAAAGTACTACGCTCATCCTCTTGTCCATCGATCTAGCAAGTTAATTGAGTAATACAAGGTATGTTACGAGAGTGTTGCAGAAGTGGTCGCACTTTGGGATCTAAGACGTCAATACATTGAGTTCCAGCAAACGAAGAGAAGTGAGAAAGGTATCGACCAATCATTCGACGCTGCGACATCCATCCCAGGGATGTTCGGACTAGCACCTAACATTCTACATAGTTCGCTAGGCGTCCAGATGGGTGTTCAGGTAATACTTGATAGCACCGAGATTCGAAAGGATTCAGAGAGAAGTGAAAAGGTCACGTTCAAGTAAGAAACAATCACTGCTATGACTCCTATAGGCTTGTTACGTTTCACATTGATCAAAGAACAGAGCAGAACCCTTTTTTCACTTGTTAGGCCTCATTGGGACTCACATGCACCCCACATTATTATTATGTGTGCACCCATAATAATATTGGGATTTGCATGCTCATCTCAGTTCATCCTAACTCATGTCAAATGGTTCCTCAAACTCAAATGTCAAACAAAGAATATCACAAAACAGGGGTCACGAATCTCTAGGGTAACACCACACTATCAATCACTAAACACATGCAAGTAATACATGAATTCATATTGTTGGGCTAAACGTGCAATCACATGCAATATCATATGAAAGTGTTCACTAGTTATGCAGTATAATGAGTAAACGAGAGACGAACCTTGCAGTCTGGAGCTGAGTGTCATGGTCGTATTCAGAACTCGTTCGGTTATAGTCTGGTTTTATAAAAACGTTTTAAAACCAAGTTCTCTATAACCAGTGGCTCTGATACCAAACTGTCACACCCCCAAAAGAACCACCTAGGGAACACCCCTGCTAGGCGTGTGACGTACCAACAACGAGCCACTAATCATTTTGAACTCATACAAGTTTGTAAATAAAATTCTCATTTATTAAAAAAAAGTATCAATAATATGTTTAAACAAAACCCAACATGTTCAGCGGAAGCAATAACGAAACCATAGTTTAAATATTCTCAAAACGAATGTACGAAATCAATGAACCGATCACGTGTATCCAAATCAAAGCGACCCATGACCACTCCAGCCACTCCAGACAGCAAGTTCCCAACCCAAGACATCTAACAACCTGCGAGCATGTAAACAAGTATATCAGAAAACGCTGGTGAGTTCATAGTTTTACGAAAACGTTGATTACCAAGTGTTTAGTTTAGTCCATTGAATTTAATGTTGATAATATCCCAAATACAAGACGGCTTCTGATTTACATTGCCCTTTCTCCAATGCTCCTATCAAAGCATTTGTCATGACTAGGTCATTAGTTCAACACCCGTCCTCCCATGTACGGGGTGAGGTTGTGATGTCTGTCGTTAGTGACATGCAAAAAACCGAAATAAACTAGTAGCTAGAGTAAGTCGGATATCGAACCAGAGGTGGATTGTGGAAAATGTGTAATGCTCAGTTTTAATTAACTACTATAGAAAAAATAAAACTCAGTTATGGATTTGATTGGTTATGAGAAATAGCTAAATTAACGAACAAAATTAAGATTTGAATCAATAGGGGAGAAGATGGTTCCTCCAGATTTCAGGTTTTACAATTAACTTCAACTATGTGTTTAATCGTTATCTACATAGACATAGGTGTTAATTTTGATTAACTAATTGTGATAACCAACGACTAAGTACTCCGGTCAATACATAACGGGAGGTTATCGAATGATTATCAATTACAATTTACAAACCCTAACCCCATGTCAAATATATCCCAATTACTAGAACTCTCGGGAACTGAATGCTTAGAAATTAAGGTTTAAATAAATGTAACTGTTTACAACCAATAAATCAAATTAATGGTGAAAAGCATCGAATGCTTAGATCACCAGGGTAAAACGATTGTATCAAACACATAATATTCATTAACTTACTAAAACCCTCCATCCGGAGGAAACCATAAAAGACTAGCCGCTCATCGCGAAAGATTGATCGTCAAAGGCTTCTCTTCTCTCGTTCCCCTCTTGTCTGCTGCGAAGATGTGTTCGAGAATAATGATGATGTTTTGTGATTTATCCTTTTCCGAAAGTCAGCATCATGTGCCGTCCAAGCCCAAGCCCACCTCCACGTGATGTGTTCTTTATGAGAATATGGGGGCCCATTCCTTTTTCAACTATAGCTGTCAAGATGTGATGATATTATGATAGTGTTGAGGATTGATGGATGCCACCAAAAGCCTCCACGGATCTTTTTTTTTTTAAACGGCAAATTTGGATCACTGACGGACTACTGGAGTATCATCGTGCCACCAGCAGAACCACCCGATCATATCCATCTCCACTAGGCAATAATGCCTATACACCAATTCAGGAGGAAACCCAATAAATCTGGGAAAAACCCCCTATGGGAATCGAACCCATGACCTAATGGTGATAAGCCTTATCCCACCACCAAGATACCACTAGGCTATAATGCCATGGGTCCTCCACGGATCTGCATGCTTGTTGACTGCCTTCCTAAAAATTGTCCAATCAAGTCAGCCTATATCCTTAGAGAGTTCGGCCCAACAAGGAAGTCCACGTGACTTTCTTTCTTGCATGTGCCTCCTCTTTGTGTGTGTATTTTTAGATGATGTGATGAGAATTCTTAAAGCACAACTTCCCAACAATTGTTTTGTGCTCCCTTCACGTGATTGAGTGATGTTTCCCCAAAAATCATGATGTGATCATGATATAATAATCCACACACACACACACATCTCAAAGTCTATATGTGATGATGATGTCTTCTCTTTATGTTGATGTTATGTGTACATATGTATCGATGCCCCCATGATCAGATGTCGGCCGCCCAAACATAGAATTTTGAAATTACATTTAATTCCCCTGTTGTGTCACATCAAGCGATGCCTTTTTTTTCCGTAAGCTACGCTTATGAACCGTAGGTTACGGTTCTTAACTTCTGTTAACTTGTTGGCTGACTTCTTACAACCGTAGGCTATGGTTAAAATTCCATAGCTTACGTCTCAACTTTAGATAAAATACCCAAAGACCCTTGGACTTTATTGCTTCGTAATTCTCACGCATTAAAGTTATCTTTTGGCCCGAATCAAATCCTGAATATCGTAATATATCTCGATCATCATCCATGCTTGTTCCATTTCATCACTAAGCTATCTAACTTCGTAATTTTACACGTTTTATCTGAAAAATCACAAACACACGTAGTTAACATATTCGAGGCATATTATCACTTAAAATATAATAACACATGTATTATATCCACATTAACACACAAGATTCACACGCTACATCACATCCCCACACTTGACCTTGATTGTCCTCAAGCAACCATTACAAGCATTACTCACCTTATTAACAAATCACTATTAAATCCCTTAACGAAATAACAATTTAAGGTCCCAAGTCATACCCGTCCCATAGACTGACACAATCGAGATTAACAATCTGACAGATAAATGATACGCATTTAAAACAACTTAAGACTTGCCTAGCTAAAACTAACATGCTGATATTACTACACACATGCCACACGCCCCTCACAATAATCGCTCCTCTCGGTTTTATCAAGACTAGCGTGTAATATGCTAGTATGTAATTCACTCAAAACCAAATATGCTACTTTGCAATCATAAGCTTGTATTGCAATCACACCTCCACTGTGTCAATTAACGTAACACATATTAAAAGGACTTACGGGTTTTGGGTTAAAGGTAAAGGTAAGGATGTATTTTTGGGGTTTTATATTTATATGGCGAACATAACGAATATACTAAACCATGACAACTTTATTCACATTTGTATAATACGAACATACTAACGCTTTTTGTTTTTTTTCTTTTTTCTTTCTTTTCTCTTTTTTTTCTTTTTTTTTTCAACAAATATCTAATACACAGTTGTTATTCATGGTTGGTGATCAAACGGGTCAACAAGGTATAACAAAAGAAGGGTAAAAGGCTCAACATGGTTAACTAAGGTGGGTGGAATCAACAATCAACATATAGAACAATGAAGGGATCCTAATGCCTTTATCATTTATATGCATACGCTAAACCACAGTCTCGGCACGTATCATACCACACAAGTTCTAACACAAAGCAACATATGGCCTACACTCAACAATTGAACAATTATTGAAATTCAACTAACATTCTAGTAGGCTCAAATATCTCACCGAATAAAAGGAATATGGGTTACCGACACGTAGCATGTGTAATTCCTAAAGCATGTTACCCCTTGTTAGGCATCTCTTCTCAGTTATTTTCTAAACTTGTTAGAAATACTCTCATGAAACTTAAAGAGACAACCATGACTAGGGATCTAATTTAGTTTAATATCAGCAAGGAACCTTTAAGCAATTAAAAATGTTGGTTTTCATGTAGTTCAAGCATACTTGAGAAACAAAAATTTTCAGAATTTTTCAATTTTTCACAATTTCAACCATTCAAGCATTTAAGATCACAATCTTACCAACCCTTTTCTCGAGTTACCGCATCCCCACACTTGGGATACATTGTCCCCAATGTATGGTGCAATTTATAATCTAAACTCGAGAGATACCACCCGCAAACCATGAACGGCTAATAACTAGACGACTCAACACAAAGAAACCACTCCCGACACAAAGACTCACACCACCCAAAACACGAAAACAAATAAAACACAAGATAGAGAGACACATGGACCTGATCAGTAAATCAGCAGTGTCGGTAGTGATGCAGCTACTGTGATTGGGCAGAGACGTAAACTTCTCTTGGATTCTCTGATATCTCATCGGGGATGTTGCCAAACATCCCCACACTTGAATTATTGCATCCGCGAGAATTGAAACGTAGTAACCTGCCAAAACACAACACACACCAAAATAAAACAAAACAATACTCTACATCCTCGGGCTACCTCCCGAGAGCGCAAAGTTTTAGGTCTTCAGCCAGACCGTACCTAGTTTCCGTTATGGTGGTCGAATCGAACACTTTCCTACCGAGTTCCCAATGTAGACTCGATAGTTAACAAGCTACATCAAGCTTTGTTTAACGATGTGCGGCATGCTCTGTAAGAATGATATGCTATTGTGGGCCCATTGCTTGATAAATTGCCCAATGTCTTGCAAACCCACCTTTCGACTCCTACACCTTGAGCGATCATCCCTAGCTTTGTTGGTTGCAGTAACTAATACGGAAGGAGGATCAAGATATAATTCAATTACCTCAGTTTGTGGTCCTGTGCGAAGCGCTAAGCATTCAACTTCATGTGTCGAAACACTTGTAACTTCTTTTTTCACTTCACTCTCAACAACAACAAACTTTTTCACGTGTGGTTCTTCATCAAATGAGGAAATCATTGTGGTATTAGTCTCCACAACCTCCTCACCATCTTGAAAACGGTTTTTGATATCATCGGGTAATGGTGAGATGGACTCTTCTACTCGTATCTTCATAGATAATACATTACACTTCATGCTCAAATAGTCAATTCGATGTTGCTTTGAAAGGCTTGGTGCTGATAATAATTCACCGATCTTGGATAACATCGATTCCGCTTGAACAAGTTGTTCATCCTCCTTGGATTGATAAACAAACTCCAAATTTTGAGAAACATTTTCTTCTTGATAATAATGTTGCTCATTGTGGTAATCCAGATCTTCTTCATAATAATAATATGGAGAATCCTGTGAAGGTGAATCAAAGGACGAGTAGTATGGCTGATTATCATCATCATAAACATCTAATTCATAAAACTCCCTCTGTGCGTCCTCACACATTTTTCGGAACACAGGACAATCGTCACGCGTGTGACATGGACTACCACAACCTCGGCATGACCAGTAAGCACTTTCCATAATAAGATCCGCAATGAATCTGCACAGACAAAGCTAGAATACCCAAGGTAAAAGCAAATAGTGGAATATGTAACGAATAAAACACTATTTTTTTTTGGATTTTTTTAAATCTATTTTACTAAAAACTTAACACTAAACACTTTGCGCACGCCTCCCCGGCAACGGCGCCATTTTGATGTCTGTCGTTAGTGACATGCAAAAAACCGAAATAAACTAGTAGCTAGAGTAAGTCGGATATCGAACCAGAGGAGGATTGTGGAAAGTGTGTAATGCTCAGTTTTAATTAACTACTATAGAAAAAATAAAACTCAGTTATGGATTTGATTGGTTATGAGAAATAGCTAAATTAACGAACAAAATTAAGATTTGAATCAATAGGAGAGAAGATGGTTCCTCCATATTTCAGGTTTTACAATTAACTTCAACTATGTGTTTAACCGTTACCTACGTAGACATAGGTGTTAATTTTGATTAACTAATTGTGATAACCAACGACTAAGTACTCCGGTCAATACATAACGGGAGGTTATCGAATGATTATCAATTACAATTTACAAACCCTAACCCGATGTCAAATATATCCCAATTACTAGAACTCTCGGGAACTGAATGCTTAGAAATTAAGGTTTAAATAAATGTAACTGTTTACAACCAATAAATCAAATCAATGGTGAAAAACATTGAATGCTTAGATCACCAGGGTAAAACGATTGTATCAAACACATAATATTCATTAACTTACAAAAACCCTCCATCCAGAGGATACCATAAAAGACTAGCCGCTCATCGCGAAAGATTGATCGTCAAAGGCTTCTCCTCTCTCGTTCCCCTCTTGTCTGCCTGCGAAGATGTGTTCGAGAATAATGATGATGTTTTGTGATTTATCTTTTTCCCAAAGTCAGCATCATGTGCCGTCCAAGCCCAAGCCCACCTCCACGTGATGTGTTCTTTATGAGAATATGGCGGCCCATTCCCTTTTCAACTATAGCTGTCAAGATGTGATGATATTATGATAGTGTTGAGGATTGATGGATGCCACCAAAAGGCTCCACGGATCTGCATGCTTGTTGACTTCCTTCCTAAAAATTGTCCAATCAAGTCAGCCTATATCCTTAGAGTTCGGCCCAACAAGGAAGTCCACGTGACTTTCTTTCTTGCATGTGCCTCCTCTTTGTGTGTGTATTTTTAGATGATGTGATGAGAATTCTTAAAGCGCAACTTCCCAACAATTGTTTTGTGCTCCCTTCACATGATTGAGTGATGTTTCCCCAAAAATCATGATGTGATCAGGCTGGACGGTATGGTCCCGTCCTCCACCCGGCGCCGCCACCGTGTCACCGTCCCTCCACGCCGCCCCCTCCGTCTTCATCACGTCGCCCCCTCCGTCCCGTCCTCTGTTCTCCGTTTGCGACGGAGCAAACAGGTGGGCCCTCCCTCTGCGACGCCCGTCCTCCCACGCCGCCCACTCCGTCTTCATCCCGTCGCCGGCTTCATCTCCGGCACCATACCGTGTAGCCTCATGATATAATAATCCACACACACACACATCTCAAAGTCTATATGTGATGATGATGTCTTCTCTTTATGTTGATGTTATGTGTACATATGTATCGATGCCCCTATGATCAGATGTCGGCCGCCCAAACATAGAATTTTGAAATTACATTTAATTCCCCTGTTGTGTCACATCAAGCGATGCCTTTTTTTCTAATTTTCCGTAAGCTACGGTTATGAACCGTAGGTTACGGTTCGTAACTTCTGTTAACTTGTTGGCTGACTTCTTACAACCGTAGGCTATGGTTAAAATTCCGTAGCTTACGTCTCAACTTTAGATAAAATACCCAAAGACCCCTGGACTTTATTGCTTCGTAATTCTCGCGCATTAAAGTTATCTTTTGGCCCGAATCAAATCCCGAATATCGTAATATATCTTGATCATCATCCATGCTTGTTCCATTTCATCACTAAGCTCTCTAACTTCGTAATTTTACACGCTTCATCTGAAAAATCACAAACACACATATTCGAGGCGTATTATCACTTAAAATATAGTAACACATGTATTATATCCACATTAACGCACGAGATTCACACGCTACATCAGGTTGCCAAACCTAAGTAGCGCTACCAACTAATACCATGTTACCTCTCAGGTAACCAAACAACACGGAGGGACTTTAAAGGTGATAGGATGAGTATATTATCCAACATTACCGATTTACAACAAGACGTATTTCTCTCAATAATACCCAAACAAGTTACCCAAACCTATCCCTCCCAGGGATACCCAAAGACTGTCCCAACCACCGGGACACATGCTCAAGAGAGATGAACTCACCTGATTAGCACCGCATAATACTCCATGTACCAAACGAAGGCAAGCAAAGCCCAAAGCTTGAAATATCCAACATTCTCATGCCCTACTCCAAGTAAAAGGACACCTGAAGGTCTAATGCAAATAACCCTAGTTTAACAACTTGGTTATAAAGATAGTTATCCAACTACCTAGTCTAGATCGAAACATTATTCGATATAGACAAATTGACTTGACGAAACGATGGAGATTTAGTTAAGTTTCTCGCAGATATATTTTATGTAAATATATATGTGTATACCTATAGTCCAAAGTCTCGTGTAGAACACGTATAAGTTACATATTTTCAAACGTCACAAATTACGTCTCAACGTCTACAATATCACCAATGGTTCGTTTTGGTCATCTAACACAAGTCAATGCTAAGTATATATAGAAGTTTGCAAATAAATAATTCAATATCGCGAGTGTGTGGTATACCTTCCCTTTGGCTCGATACTTAGCTTGAAATACGTGACAATGGAGTCTGCCCGCGTTGACTGAGTCCAAACAACACCGAATTGCTAAATCATCTTCAAACCTTCGATTATCACCCACATCATCCTATCATCATTCTCATCATCATGGAGTGTGTAAACATCATCCTTACAACAGAAAACCCCCATAACACTTTCATCCTTCATATCATATAATACACATAACGGACCCCCACCATGATCCCTTCTAAACATGCGGCCATCACCATAACCCAGCCATGACTCCTTTCAGCGCCTCACCCGAACCCATTTCCTTCTATGAACCCGTCGCATACATGGCCGCGAAACACTACCTTGGCCATCTCGGGTCACCACTACATCCAATCCCGTCATCACCGGGGACCACCACATCCCGCCTTCACCGAGCATCATCATATGCTGCTTTCTCCTCCCCTACGCACCATCGCCACATCCAACACCATTTCCACAGCCAACCGCCACGTGATCGCTAACCACCAATACCATGAAACCTGCGTTTCCGATTGTTCTCCTTCGCAAAACAACCACTATCAACTCCCTACTGGATCCTCACACCACTCCTAATAGACA
Source organism: Helianthus tuberosus (assembly GCA_030545235.1). NCBI lineage: Eukaryota > Viridiplantae > Streptophyta > Magnoliopsida > Asterales > Asteraceae > Helianthus > Helianthus tuberosus. Next base: position 177,021,428 of record CM060354.1, read on the forward strand.
AGTAAAAAAAACGAGTAACATAACAAGAACACACGCCGTTAGGGCTGTAAACGAACAGAACGTTCATCGAACAGTTCGTGAACCGTTCGGCGGGAAGTTCGTTTATGTTCGTTCGTTTAATAAACGAACGAACATGAACAAGAAATTCCGTTCGATTAGTTAAATGAACGAACATGAACAAATGTCTCGTTCGTTCAATTGTGTTTGTGAACGTTCGGTAAGGTGTTCGTGAACATTCGTTCATGTTAAAGCACCGGATCGATGACAAACCTCAAACATTGCACTTGATTCAAGACATGAAGAACAAAATGTAGGTCCGGCTAGGGGAGGATCTAGTCGCCTAATCCTTGTTGTCAAACACACCCGGTTGTGCGGAATCCAACCGGAGATGCAAACCGAGATAGAACACGAAAAATACACGACACACAAAGTTCACCGTTTAACACCACTGTATTAATACGAATGAAAGGTTCGGTTACAAGCACAAGGTTTACAAATCTATTCTGCAAACTCTCTCTAACTCTCGTGTGTGTGTGTTTTTGCTCTGAGTGTTCTCTTCTGTGTTCTCTTATGTCTTCAGCCTTTATATAGCAACAGCACAACGAATCAGATCTGATTTGACGAATCAGACCTTGGAGAAACAGAAACTTGACGAAACAAAGAACAACTTGACGAAACTGGATCATGCTTGACGAAACTGACTTGTTTCGTCAAGATCCATCTGTTTCGCCAACATTGGGCTTGGGCCCAATGTTTGTTTCGCCAACCAGTGAGCAGCCCATGTTCATGTTCTTCATATGCAGCCCAAGACTTGATTAGCTGATGGTATAGCCCAAAGTCTTGTTTCTTGATCTTTCACACGACGGAGGAAAGCCGTGTTTAATCCTATACACGTCCAGTCGAGTCGCGTCCACAAATAATGTATCAACAAACTCCCCCTTGGACGCTACTCGCGTGATTCGCCTTTCATGTCTTCTAAGTCGGAGGATCTTCAAACTCTTCACGTCTTGTAAGCAGAAAGTGTATCAACAAACTCCCCGTTTCATGTAGGAAGTGTGTTGACAAACTCCCCCTTAACATAAGCTCCCCCTTGAGTTATGCTCGTGAATGACTTGATCTTTATAGCTTGAGATCCTTGTGGTATTGATGATGGTCAACGGCAACTCGATCATCTTCATCACTTGAGTGCCTTTACATCGTGTCTTCATTCCGAAGCTTGTCATCGACCATGTTCTCCTTGCCTTTAGAATCTGCACATGCAAGAAATCTAAACGCGTAATGAGAACAACTGCTTGGAATATAGTTTAACATAAACAAACGACACACGTGTGACCATTATTCAAACAACTACCGTCCGACAGTTTGAAAGTTTAACAAATTTGTTCAATTTTAGTTTTTAACTTTCAAAAATAGCAAATTTCGACCGTTTATGAAGGTGCAATTGTTTTCCGGCTTACGATCAGGATTTTGGGTAGGATAGACTCGAGTTCCAACATCAGTCAATCAAAAATAAGATAGAAATAAAATCTTTTTGGCTTTTATAAAGTTTATATTAAAACACACCGAAAATCTTTTTGGAGCTTTTCAATTTTTCAAACGTAAAGACGGAAAGCAATAAATAAATATATACAAAGATACAGAAACTGAAAGCAGTAAACAAATATATACAGACATTCTTTTTGCGAGTTTCGAGGGTAAGAGAATCATATCAGTGTACGGTCATGCCAAAACACTCTTGTTGTTCAATTAGTTAACAATTAGATAAGCATCCTATAACAATTATCGGTATTGTTGTCCACTTAAGCTCAACTTATCAGATGTAATCATGGCAAGGGGATACGTTAAGGTATGATTTATACTTACCGACCGGTGTTCATCCACACACGACACATTCCCGTATCAAGGTATGCACGAGAGTTCATCTTACCGGTGAGTATACCGATTATCATCTGTTTGACCGTATATGATGTGAGAAACTCACTTATTTTGATTGAAAACAAGCCCTATGTGATAGAATCACTTATTGATGAGGAACTTGATTTTCGATGCATGAGGGCACAGGAGCAAGTCCGTGAACAGGTCAGTACTTTCGTACAGCAGAGAGACGAACTTGACTCCCGGAAAGATGTGATATTTTATCACTTATTTGTTTGGACATGTGATTGTTGATCACTTATTGAGGTCGAATGGAATATGTACACGTATGTATGGTATCATGGAAGATCTAGACTTGCGTCCCCGTTATTTTTCGGTAAAAGATACAACCATGATACCCAGATGATAAGCAGCATAAAGACCGAATATCTCAGAACCTCGGCAATCTCTCAAACGAAATTTCGGTACTAAGACCATATGCCAATGAATGGTTCCCACCTGGTCTTCAGTCGATTTAAGTTTATATCACCCTGCACACTTTAAAATGATTGAGAGCCTACCGATACATCTTATATAGAGCTGCTTATCATTTTTCATTTAAGGTTTAAAGAGGTTTAGACAGACCACTGATGTACTATCATTTTCTCTTTTGCTCGCCAGGAAACTCATTTTTGATTTTCTATTGTTTTTGTGCTTTTGAAATTTTTCGATGTTTTTGAATTTTTCAAATTTGGATTTACTCCCCCTAAAATCAACAAACTAAGATAAAATTTAAAACACAAAGGTATTTACAAAAATGATTTTCCGATGTTGGTTAACTCATGTTTTACCTCAATGCCGTTTACCAAAATTAATTTTTAATCAGAAAAGATTTCTCGAATTTTGGAAAAATCAGTTGGCATGTCGGTAAGCGGTGCGGACCATGACAACATTGTCTGGCCAAAGAGTGCTGAACGAGATAATAATTCACAAAGCAGCTTAAATATCGACAAGTATAGGAGAGATTAGAAATTTAAAACCGTATCCTGCAACTGCTCCGTGCATTGCAAGGAATCTAAGTGCTCTCCCAAACTGGATATCCACCCGGTGTGGATTTCAAGGTCGATTTATGTAGCTACTTCACTTAATCGTAGATAGCTCCACACAGCAACAAGATCATAAACCTCCGGGTCCGGCTGGTCTTCCACATTGCACCAGCGAAGGTCTTTATCTTTCTCTTGAGAAGTAGTGTGCGGTTGTTCAATCCATGCCAAGGCATCCGCACACCCGGTTGGTTTGATCAACAAACACATTCTCTTCAATCACACCGCGAAGAAATGTACACTGCACGTTCCTCTTGTTGATATTGAACTTCAAACGTGCTGCAGGTGCGTACATTTTGATTTGAATCTATCCTGGGGACCCGATCAAAGCCTTGAACAATCACACTTTGAAATGATTTGCATTTTTGTCGAAGCTTTTCAATCTCTTTCAACAGACACTTCTGTTTTCTTTCCTTTTTCTTTTCTTCTCTCCATCACAGGCAACAATTTCTTCTGTCGCCTATCTTGTGCAAGGACGCTCCACTATCAACAATCTTATGACTATCGAAAGTTCCTCCTGGAATATCCTACACACTCACTCAAAGATTAGTTGGAGAGTGGGACCCAAGCCTTTGTGGACTTGGGTCGTCCTTGATCATCAAGGAAAGTGATCTCAATCACTTGATGATTAGGAAAAAGAACTTGTGGTGCTCCCCCTGACTGAATTACCTGTTTTTGTTTCCAAACTGTTTGTCCTTTACCAGTATTTGAATTTATTGTTTTGGCATTTACTGGTTTTACAGTTTTAGGTTTTGCTTGAACAGGTTTTTCTTCTTTGACCTCTGATTTTAAGGCCTTTTCAATTACCTTTTGATTCTTTTGTTTTAACTTCTTTTCCCTTTCTTTCAAGACACGTGGGTCTTGTTTCGAGGAAACAGGTCGTTTTTGGTAATTGGTTTCTTGGGGAGCACTCGTTTTTGCCTTCAACTTTTGCAGGTATGGGCAGTATCTTACAATATGCCCAATTGTGCCACACTCAAAACACATTCTCCGCTCTACAAACCTCGGAGAAACATGTTGATGACCAGACGGAGAACCAGACCATGAACTTTGTGATCTAGATGTACTTGGACCTAAATCACATCCGTTTGTTTGTTGGGTGTAATTATTCTGATCATTTCGTTTTAAAATTCTAACTTGTTTTATAAAATCAATGTTAGATTTATCCTGAAATGTTTCAAGTTTATCTGTACCCTTGGATCCAACAAAGTTCACTTTCGGTTCTCTTTTCTTAGCAGGAGCTCTTTTGTTTTGCACCTTTTGCTGTTGAACCTTAGGTGCTTGAACATTCTTGTTCTGAGCCTTCTTTCCCTGTGCCTTACCCTTTCCGGAGTTCACTTGTTGTTTTCGCTCAATTGGTTGTTTTTGGTTTCCGTATTGTTTTCTAATTTGTTCACATGGAATTGAATCACATTGAGTGACGGTAACTTTGCCACTTTTGTTCCCCAAAAACTTATCAATACATCCTTCAAAAATTTGCTCAATTAAATCTTGATTTACATTTTTAATTGGAAAATATTTGTTAGAGTAGATTTTGCTATCTCCTTTGAGCGTGTACAACAAGTTATTCCCTTCAAGGCTAGACACAATGGAATCCATTGCTTTTGACGTTTCAGTCTCACTCGGTTTCACTGGTGGATCACACAAGATGTGATTCTCAATTGGAATATCTGTTGTAGCCGAGTTAGACTGTTGTTTCACAATTTCTACAGATTCATCATCCGATGAATCAGATTCATCATCCGAAGAATCAGTATCCTCAACAATGGGAGGACTCTGTTCCTTAACACACGATGAATCTGTCACATTCTCAGACTCAGATTCTGATTGACCCGAGGATGATGTACCAGTTGTGAACCCGAGGCCTGCTGCAAAGTCATCCAGACTGAGTGGCACAGTAGGTTCAAAACGGGGCATATCCTCGTCATCAGGCAATTTGGAGTAATTGTGATTCATTGGGGGAGGACATGATTTGAATCCCATACACTTCTTATCCCCCTTTTTCTTTTGAACATCAATAATGTGATCCAAAACATAGCGGGAATTGGAATAGCTTTCCAATTTCTGCTTAATTGTCTCACATTCACATCGAGCTGTTGCTAACTCTACCATTTGCTTTTCAATTGTGTCAATTAGATCATTGTTAGCATGTTGTTTTCTCAAAACAGCCTTTTGTAATTCAGAAACATCATGTTTTAATGACGCAATTGTTGCTTTAAACTCCTTTTCATTTCTGGTTAAAAACAAGTTAGCTTCAGTTGCTTTAGAAAGATCTACAATCAATTCTTGATTGTGTTTTTGTGTGATTTCAAACTGACTTTCCTGTTCAGCATATTTAACCTTTAAACTATCACAATTTTCACAACTAACTACAGTGGGTTCATCGACACATACCTGACTTGATGAACTGTCGACATTAGCCGTAAAGGCTGAATGGAAAGAAAAAGATCCATCTTCAGAGAAGAACTTAGCAAGCTTCTCGGAAGTTCCAGCAGATTTCTGGCAGAGAATAGATCTCCTCTTGCATAATACTTCAGCTTCAGCCAAAAGTTCATCAACCTTCAAATCTAAAGTATCACTTGATAAATCACCAGCATCAAGTGATTCCCCATCCATGCTCCCACTATAACCCGAACTATCTTCATCTTCTGAAGATTCACCAGCAGACATGGGTTCTACTACCTTCTCAATCACTTTAGCATAACATGCTGTTCCACCATTTGGAGCATCATTTCCCAACTGAAGCGACCAATCACAACCTTCATCTACTTGAACCACGAGTCCCCGGTTGACATTTGATGACCCTGCTTGGCTTTGGTTGTTGACAGGTATCAACGTACGAACATTGTTTCTGTTCTGGTTCTGCTGGTTGCCTTGATTTCTGAAGGGATTTTGGTTTCCATGCTGAGCTGGTCTTGTGCATTCCCTTTTGAAATGACCCCGTTCACCACAGTTAAAGCACGTTACAGCTTGCTTGTCGAACCCATACTTGGTGTCTTTCTTGCTTTCCAAGTTGGTTCTCCCCGTCCTTTCCATAAACTCTTTTGCTCTTCGAATTGCACTAGCAAGAGCCCATTTGATGTCCATCATTTCAAACTCTTCTCTATCCACTTGCTGATAATCTTCATTGGTTAGATTGATATTCCCAATCTGACCTGCGATCAATCCACAATAAGCACTAACCAAGGTATTCAACATCTCCATATGCTCCTTGGCTATTTCGACACTGACTTTGGAAAAGTTGGAAGTGTCTAATCTGACTGTGTTCGGATTGGAAGTGGCTTGAAAGTTTGAAGAGTTTCCATAGAACCCTTGCTGTTGCGGTTGTTGCTTCTGAGCTCTGCTTGGATCTAAGAAAGGCGGTGGCGTGAATTGCTGAGCTGTCGGTTGCACATACTGTTGTTGAGAAGAAGAATTTTGTCTTGGATACATCGAGTATGCTCAATAAGTGATCAACAATCACATGTCCAAACAAATAAGTGATAAAATATCACATCTTTCCGGGAGTCAAGTTCGTCTCTCTGCTGTACGAAAGTACTGACCTGTTCACGGACTTGCTCCTGTGCCCTCATGCATCGAAAATCAAGTTCCTCATCAATAAGTGATTCTATCACATAGGGCTTGTTTTCAATCAAAATAAGTGAGTTTCTCACATCATATACGGTCAAACAGATGATAATCGGTATACTCACCGGTAAGATGAACTCTCGTGCATACCTTGATACGGGAATGTGTCGTGTGTGGATGAACACCGGTCGGTAAGTATAAATCATACCTTAACGTATCCCCTCGCCATGATTACATCTGATAAGTTGAGCTTAAGTGGACAACAATACCGATAATTGTTATAGGATGCTTATCTAATTGTTAACTAATTGAACAACAAGAGTGTTTTGGCATGACCGTACACTGATATGATTCTCTTACCCTCGAAACTCGCAAAAAGAATGTCTGTATATATTTGTTTACTGCTTTCAGTTTCTGTATCTTTGTATATATTTATTTATTGCTTTCCGTCTTTACGTTTGAAAAATTGAAAAGCTCCAAAAAGATTTTCGGTGTGTTTTAATATAAACTTTATAAAAGCCAAAAAGATTTTATTTCTATCTTATTTTTGATTGACTGATGTTGGAACTCGAGTCTATCCTACCCAAAATCCTGATCGTAAGCCGGAAAACAATTGCACCTTCATAAACGGTCGAAATTTGCTATTTTTGAAAGTTAAAAACTAAAATTGAACAAATTTGTTAAACTTTCAAACTGTCGGACGGTAGTTGTTTGAATAATGGTCACACGTGTGTCGTTTGTTTATGTTAAACTATATTCCAAGCAGTTGTTCTCATTACGCGTTTAGATTTCTTGCATGTGCAGATTCTAAAGGCAAGGAGAACATGGTCGATGACAAGCTTCGGAATGAAGACACGACGTAAAGGCACTCAAGTGATGAAGATGATCGAGTTGCCATTGACCATCATCAATACCACAAGGATCTCAAGCTATAAAGATCAAGTCATTCACGAGCATAACTCAAGGGGGAGCTTATGTTAAGGGGGAGTTTGTCAACACACTTCCTACATGAAACGGGGAGTTTGTTGATACACTTTCTGCTTACAAGACGTGAAGACTTTGAAGATCCTCCGACTTAGAAGACATGAAAGGCGAATCACGCGAGTAGCGTCCAAGGGGGAGTTTGTTGATACATTATTTGTGGACGCGACTCGACTGGACGTGTATAGGATTAAACACGGCTTTCCTCCGTCGTGTGAAAGATCAAGAAACAAGACTTTGGGCTATACCATCAGCTAATCAAGTCTTGGGCTGCATATGAAGAACATGAACATGGGCTGCTCACTGGTTGGCGAAACAAACATTGGGCCCAAGCCCAATGTTGGCGAAACAGATGGATCTTGACGAAACAAGTCAGTTTCGTCAAGCATGATCCAGTTTCGTCAAGTTGTTCTTTGTTTCGTCAAGTTTCTGTTTCTCCAAGGTCTGATTCGTCAAATCAGATCTGATTCGTTGTGCTGTTGCTATATAAAGGCTGAAGACATAAGAGAACACAGAAGAGAACACTCAGAGCAAAAACACACACACACGAGAGTTAGAGAGAGTTTGCAGAATAGATTTGTAAACCTTGTGCTTGTAACCGAACCTTTCATTCGTATTAATACAGTGGTGTTAAACGGTGAACTTTGTGTGTCGTGTATTTTTCGTGTTCTATCTCGGTTTGCATCTCCGGTTGGATTCCGCACAACCGGGTGTGTTTGACAACAAGGATTAGGCGACTAGATCCTCCCCTAGCCGGACCTACACAAAATATGAACAAGATAGAAAGATGTAGAATATGAATCTCTTTATTAACGAATCAGTTATCACAGATTACATACCAAAAGAGTATACATCATCTACAAGCTGGTTTAGATCACAAAGATCTAAACCCTAGCTTTCTCTCACTAACATATAGTCTCTCTCTCTAGAAAATGTGCACACCAAGAGGATGAACAAGAAGTTAGGAGAGGTGCACAAAGCTTTCTTGATCGATGGATCGATGCCTGCCCTAATCCTATACAACACATATATATATACTAGGGACTAAACTCGGACAAAACAATCTACACAAAAACCCTGACTCTTGTCCCTAACATAAACCCCTGACAAAAGTCCTAGACATAAACTTGGACAAAATGTCCAAGGTTAAACCTTGGACTAAGTTTCAAGACTTGACCAATAAAGACCCTACAAATTGGAAGGCATGCACTTATCACCCAAAGTGCATTAACAAACTCCCCCTTGATCAGTGCATGGTCTTCATGTGGTTTTGAATTCTTCATTATCGTTGACTTTAACTTGGACTTCTGCTTTGGTTGACCAGAACTGATAAGCGACAGTTACCCGGCAGGAACTGCACTTACAGTCTCCCCCTTAACTGTTGCATCAGTTCTGTGTGGCATCGATAATCTTCAATCACCGGATACTGCACTTACAGACTCCCCCTTGACTGATGATATCATGGCTGCTTTCAACTTTGGCTGAGACTTGATCTTTCTGGCAGAGCACAGCGATCTTCAACCCTTCTAATAAAAGACTTGCTGAGGATCACTTAAGGCCGCTTTGAGAAACCCGAAGAATCCAACATCAAACACTGCAGATCCTCCCCCTCAATCTACTCCCGAATCAAGTTAACGCGAACCGACCTACAACCACATGTAAGAATATCGCTAGATACATTAATCTTCAAACCTAACCGACAGCAGAAAGAAACATTGGATTTCCAATGCCCAGCCTTGAACACTTCAAATTTCGCAAAGACATGAAGCTCAGTTCGATAAGTTAATAACAAACTGAACTTTGTAAAAGTACATCAACCATCTTGATCAGAGTCTTCAACTGAGTGTCTGAAATCATTTCATCTCGAATCTTCACGATCCAATCTCGTATCTTCACGAATCCACCAATTACCCGATGACTTTCATCTCCAATCTCCCCCTCAATGTAAGAACCCCTATTTCGAGAACCCGATCAGTCACCAACTTGGAAGAGGGACCAAGAAGACTAATCTTCTCTACTCTAACCGGCATACGATAAAGGCTTGACCTTCAACTAGTTGCCAAAAGAACAATTTGCTTCATCACGTCAACACTTGATTAAACCTTGAACAAACTTGACAAAACTCAATCATACACTAGCTTTAACTTGCTTCATGTTATAAACATTTCGCCACCGGTAAGATTAACACTAAGTTAATCTCAAAGATAGTAAACATGAACTTGTTTCGATGTAGCACCACGAGCTTTTGGTTTACAAAGAAAATAGGAACTTCAAAATTTTTACTCCCCCTTTTTCTTTTAAACACTACAAAATCCAAGCAAATCTTATTCTCTTCACCTCCTCACTTGATCCGGACAACATAAGTACCATAAAACTTTTCGATAATCCGAAACCGACTTCAAGTTTCCAAACTACACACAATTCTGACTCTTAGTTAGTTATCCGATACCCCAGGTAACCCGGAATAACTAGAAAAACTCGGAACATGCACAACTCGAAACTTCCGAACAACACAAACTTCTAAATTTAGCTAAAAATCCGGTACCCCAGGTAACTCGGAATTCTTAGCAAATTCGGAACCCGTAAAACCCGAAAGCTCTTGAAACCTCGGATCAAATCATTGAGCAGTACTTAGAATACAAAGGAATTCGAAACAAGCAAGGAAATAAAGGAAACTCTGAAGAAACCTGGGGGCTGCTATCCGAAAGACTAATCTCGGAACAATCGAACTACTGAAAGTTGTTAAAAACTCGGAACTGTTTAACAGTTTGAACTCGGAATCGCGGAGCTTAGAAAATGAAATCTCGGAGCTTAAAACTCGGAACTGAATATGAAAACTCGAAATCGGAACAAATCCAACAGTTCCAACAGTTTCAACCGTCTTTAAAACACGGAATTTTAAAAAAGAAACTTGTTAAAACTCGGAACTGGAAGTAAAACTCGGAATCTTAAAACTTAACAACTTGGAATTTAAACACAAAGCTTCCAAGACTAGAAACTCGGAACTAGTTAAGTGAATCAATATTGAACTCGCAACTGAATCAATATTGAACTCGGAACTGAATCACACCTCTGTACTGAACCAAAGATGAAACCTCGGAGCTTAGAAACTCGGAGCTAATCACACAGATCTTTGAAAAACTCGGAGCTTTAGTAACTCGGAATTGTTAAAACTTAAAAGATTCAAGATTAAAACTCGGAGCTGAAACAAAGAACTCGGATAGACTTGGAACTGAAACAGATTGATTTGATCTCTTGAAACTCGGATTGATGAATGAACTGTTACTAAAACTCGGAATTTTTAAAAAGGTCGGACTTTGATACCTGTCGATTTAAAACTTGGAATCAAAGGCTCGGACTGCTTAAAAATCGGAAATCAAAAATCGGACTTAAAACTCTGAATCAAAAACTCTGAGTTTTAAAATCAAAACTCTGAATCAAAACTCTAAACCCAGAACTGATGAACAAAATTCGGAACCATCAGACTTTCGGACCTTCTATCTAAAACTCGGGGTAAACAACTGATAATATTAAAACCAAACCTCAGACTATTGAAAACTCAGAACAATTCATCGACCATGGACTTCTTTCATCATTTTAAAACTCGGAGCTGAAGAGACTCTGTTCAAAACTCGGAAACACGAAGAGGAACGGTAAAACTCGGACATAAATTTTAACAAAAACTCGAAAAGTTGAACTGTTTGACATGCTCGGAAGATTTTGAGAATCCGAACAGTTTAAAAGTAAAAACTCGGACCTTGAGAAGGTTAAACCTCGGAACAAATAAACACTTGAAAGTTAAAACTCGGAACACTCATACCTAAAAAGGAAAAGTCAAAATAGGTTGATGAGAGTGTAAAACTCAGACAAGTTTCAATAACCAGTCTCCGGACTATCTCCCTAGTGTGACTTCACACTGGTTCACCAATACCCTGGAAACACAAACACAAAGTTTGAAACTCGGACATTGCCTTTTTAGATCAAAGCCCTAGATCTCCAAAAAACCCAGCAGTTCTCTCCAACACAGCTCGAATTTCTTCATATCTGGACCAAAATCTTCACGTCTTCAAGATGTTTGGCGGAAACAAACATCAAATCAAGAGCAATGGTGATTCGGAAGGCGGTTAGACCATTCCGAATCGGTAACCATGCTCTGATACCACTGTTAAAGCACCGGATCGATGACAAACCTCAAACATTGCACTTGATTCAAGACATGAAGAACAAAATATGAACAAGATAGAAAGATGTAGAAGTTGAATCTCTTTATTAACGAATCAGTCATCACAGATTACATACCAAAAGAGTATACATCATCTACAAGCTGGTTTAGATCACAAAGATCTAAACCCTAGCTTTCTCTCACTAACACATAGTCTCTCTCTCTAGAAAATGTGCACACCAAGAGGATGAACAAGAAGTTAGGAGAGGTGCACAAAGCTTTCTTGATCGATGGATCGATGCCTGCCCTAATCCTATACAACACATATATATAGACTAGGGACTAAACTCGGACAAAAAAATCTACACAAAAACCCTGACTCTTGTCCCTAACATAAACCCCTGACAAAAGTCCAAGACATAAACTTGGACAAAATGTCCAAGGTTAAACCTTGGACTAAGTTTCAAGACTTGACCAATAAAGACCCTACAAATTGGAAGGCATGCACTTATCACCCAAAGTGCATTAACAAACTCCCCCTTGATCAGTGCATGGTCTTCATGTGGTCTTGAATTCTTCATTATCGTTGACTTTAACTTGGACTTCTGCTTTGGTTGACCAGAACTTATAAGCGACAGTTACCCGGCAGGAACTGCACTTACAGTTCATTTGCGTTCGTTTATGTTCGTATGTTCGTGTTTTAATTAAAGATTTTTATACTTTCATATATTTTATCTATACTTTTTATACTATTAAACTTTTATTTATATAATTACCCTAACAATTAAACTAGGAAACTCTCTTTCACCTTGTTTATGCACCATTTCCCTTTCTTTTCTCATTATTTACATTGACGAATATGATATACCTCCGTTCCATAATAAGGGATTCAAGTTCTAGTGCTACTCTCTGGGCCATCCACCTTTATCCTTCATCGCGTTCGCCAAATTTATTTGTGTTCGCTTGTGTTCGTGAACCGTTCGTGAACACGCTCATTTCCTTAATGAACGAACACGAGCATAAAATCTCGTTCGGTAAGTGTTCATGAACCGTTCGTGAACACATTTACTTCCTTAACGAACGAACACGAGCAAGGCCTCGTTCGTGTTCGTTCGGTTCGTTTACAGCCCTACACGCCGTGTAAAGCTTCAGCCAATCACTCTATTGGCAGCCCTTGAATCCCAGAATGGCCAAAACAATGGTGTCTACCACCTCCACTACACTTCAACTTGTTTCTACAGTCACTAGAAGGTGGAGGTTTACCAGTACAAGTCCCGTTCACCCAACGTCTTGCAATGAACGAGCAAAAGAAAGAGAATGGAGTTTAGGGTTTTGTTTTTACGGCCGCAGGGTTTTATAAAAGTATGGTGATGATTGCCAAGTTTCACAATGACCCCCTTAACTCTTATTAATGTTGAAATCATAATATTTAAGTGTTACATATAATAATAATTTCACTCTAACCCCTCAAGTTCCATCCAGATGATCCCTAGTTCCCAATCTTTAAGTTTCTAGTTTCATTTTAGTGTGTTTGGTTTAATAATTTTTTCAGTTTAAAAAGTAGATACATATACACATTTGAAAATATATTTTTCAAGTATTCGTTTTAGTTGGATTATATTGTGCAACTAGGTTCATAATACACATACATACGTAAGACGTTCACATAACACTTTCGTAAACTCGCAACCCTTCATTTATAATTAACATGTTCATTTTTGTTCATTTTTCAGATAGCGTACCTGCCAGTGACATCAAAGCACAACACATGACAAGGAAACAGTGCCAATAAAGACTCTCGAAGTTACGGGTTGTCACATCATCCCTAACTTGAAATAAATTTTGTTCCGAAATTTGAAAAGCGGTAACAAAGAAATGGAATGGTAGTTCACTATGATTGTGAGATTCCCTCGGGTGCCACAATCTGAAAGTGACCAGAATGCATACAAAGAAAATGTCAAGAGAGACAAAAAGTCACTGCACATCATCTTCCAGGCAGCGAGTGAAATGGTGTTCGAACGGATCGCAACATGTAAAACTTCCAAGGAAGCATGGAACGTTTTACACAAGACATACAGAGGAGAACAAATATTGAAAATGGTAAAACTTCAAACCCTAAGATGTGAATTTGATGCCCTAAGTATAAAAGAAAAGGAATCAATAGAGGATTTCGTTAATAGAACAACAATCATAGTGAATCAGTTACGTCAAAACCAAGAAAATATTACTGAACAACGAATCATAGAGAAAATCCTTAGAACATTAACACGTAAATATGAGTCAGTGGTTGTTGCCATCGAAGAATCCAAAGATATAAACAACATGTCCACTGTAGAACTACTCGGTATTCCTCAATCACATGAATTAAGCTTAAAACAATATGATGAAAACTCAGTGGAACAAGCATTTCAAGTACAAGGTAATAGTTATGATCGTACAAGGCAATATTGATCAGAAAATGAAGGAAGAGGACGAGGCAGAGGAAGAGGAAGATTTAGTGGTCAAATACGGTGCTATAACTGTCAAAAACTAGGACATACGACACGGTTTTGCAATCAAAGAAGAGATGAAAGTGATAAAACAGGAAATGCACTCTTACATGAGGGTGAAACAAACGAAGGAAACGACGATACAATGTTCATGATTTTCAATGTAGAAGAGGTTACAAAGAACGATTGCTAGTATTTAAACAACGGATGCAGTAACCATATGACAGGAGACAAAAGTATGTTCATTACTCTCAATGATTCAGAAAGAAGAGAAGTGAGAACGGGGGATGACAAGAAACTCGAAGTACTGGGATGTGGCGATGTAGCCATTAAAGTGAAGGGATCCGAGAAGAATGTCCCAAATGTGTTTTATGTGGAAGGTTTAAAACATAATCTACTAAGTGTAGGACAACTAGTTCAGAAGGGGTATCAAGTAAAGTTTAGTAATCAAGAATGTATTATCAAAGAATCATATGGTGAAATCATAGGTGTGGTCAAAATGACAGGGAATAAGATGTTTCCATTAAACCTCAATCAAGATATAACTCCTCGAGCATATACTATGATCACACAAGATCTAACTATACTGTGGCATCGGAGATATGGACACATCAACTTCGACACTCTACATGATATGGGAACAAATGGGGTGGTCAAAGGATTACCCAAATTACCAAAGCAACAGAATAAACTGTGTGAAGGATGCATGCCCAGTAAACATGCAAGAAAGGCATTTCCAAAGGTTTCGACGTGGCATGCCAATAAACCTCTGCAACTTGTTCATTCAGATATCTGTGGACCCATGAGGACACTTTCCATTGGAGGGTGTAGGTACTTTATTACCTTTTTAGAGGATTTTTCAAGGAAAACATGTGTATACTTCTTAAAACTTAAATCCGAGGCATTAAGTTACTTCAAAATATTCAAAAGATTTGTTGAAAATCAAACGGATCATAAGGTGAAGTGCATGAGAACAGACAGAGGGGGTGAGTATTGCAGCAGTGAATTTCAAGACTTCCTCAAACAAGGGCGGATCTTAGTAGAGCCGTGCAAGGCCACGGCCCGGGCAAGTTTTTCGGCCGTAGTGCTAATTTTCCGCATTTCGATCGAAATTTTGTATATATACTATGTTCGGCCTGGGCAAGTTTTTCGGCCATAGTGCTAATTTTAGTGCCCGTGTCTTTCGGCCCTGGCAGGTTCAACAGGCAAGATCCGCCACTGTCCTCAAAGAGAATGGAATCCAACATCAGCTTACCACAAGTTATACACCCCAGCAAAATGGAGTGGCTGAACGAAAAAATGGAACAATCATGGAACTTAGCATGAGTATGATGAAAATGATGAATGTATCCAATGATCTATGGGACGAAAAAGTTGCATGTGCAACATACCTGTTGAATTAAACCGTAACCAAGACAATTCCTCTCATAACACCCAAGGAAACATGGAGTGGAAAGAAACCAAGCATAGGACATCTTAGAGTATTCGGATGCACAACATATGCTCAAATACCGAAACAACGTCGAGCAAACTAGATAACAAAACAGAAAAAACAATTCTTGTTGGATATAGTGAAAATAGCAAGGCCTACAAGCTTTATAATCCATCAACAAACAAAGTAATAGTTAGTAGAGATGTCATATTCGATGAGACCCAGGTCTGGAAAGAGAAAGAACCAAATGAACAGGGTTCATACATTCAGTTGAATGGTGCAGGTGATGATATACAAGAGGAACCTGAACATAATAATAATAATAATAATAATAATAATAATAATAATAATAATAATAATAATAATAATAATAATAATAATAATAATAATAATAATAATACAGCAACAAATGATGGAAGCAATCAAACAAATGATATAGACAATGATGTTAATAGTAAATGATCAAGGAGATGGAGAATACACATCTTCATCTGAGAACGAAGAACTGAGAACAATAAGTGTGGCAGAAAAATATCAAGATTCACAGGCCTTTACAAAAGAATAAGTAGACAACCTATATGAAAGAGAACATGGTTCATACAACAATAATGTAGAAAACTTTGTCCTTTATGCTGATGCAGATCCTACTACCTACAATGAAGCATCAAAAGATATAAAGTGGAAAGAAGCTATGGACAATGAAATTGAATCAATAAAGAAAAATGAAACCTGGGAATTAGTGGAGCCTCCAAACGATCAAAAACCTATTGGAGTAAAGTGGATATTCAAAACCAAATACGATGAACATGGAAATATAAGCAAGTATAAAGCACGTCTCGTAGCGAAAGGGTATAATCAGAAGTATGGAATTGATTATCAAGATGTGTTTGCTCCAGTAATTAGGTTTGACACAGTAAGACTTGTGCTTGCACTAGCAGCACACTTCAGATGGCATTTACATCAAATGGATGTAAAGACTGCCTTCTTGAATGGTAAACTGAATGAGAATGTTTATACTGAACAACCTGAAGGCTACGTCAAAAAGGGAGAAGAACACAAGGTTTGTCATCTTAAGAAGGCATTGTATGGGTTAAAACAAACCCCGAGGGCATGGTATAGTAGAATTGATGGGCATTTCACATCACATGGATATGGAAAATGTGTGTATGAACATACACTGTACATGAAACACTACAAGAATACGAGAATTATTATCTGTTTATATGTGGATGATCTTATCATAGCCAGTGACTCACTGGATTCAATCAAACAACTAAAGGATTCAATGAAAGAAGAGTTTGAGATGACAGATCTAGGAGTGCCGCACTATTTCTTAGGAATGGTAGTCAATTATAAAGAAGGAAATATCACACTATCTCAACAAAAGTATGCAAGAAATCTGCTAGATAAATTTAACATGAGAGACTGTAATTCTATCTCAACACCAATGGAATATGGACTTCGGTTAATGAAAGAAGATCCAGAAGAAAGTGTCGATCAAAACATGTATAGAAGTCTGGTTGGATGTCTAATGTATCTAACAAACAATCGGCCGGATATTATGTTTGCTGTTAGCAAGATAAATCGCTTTATGGAAAGGCCTAAGAAGAGCCACTGGGTAGCAGGGAAAAGGATTCTTAGATATGTGAAAGGGACATTGAATCATGGAATAATATATTCGAAAGGAAGCAGAGGGAAACTTACAGGTTATAGTGATAGTGATTATGCAGGTGACATCGATGATAGCAAGAGCACATCAGGATATGTTTTTCATCTGGGATCTGGTGCAATAGCATGGCAATCGAAGAAGCAGAAGGTAGTAGCATTGTCAACAACGGAGGCAGAGTACATAGCTTTATCAATGGCAAGATGTCAAGCTTTATGGCTAAAGGGGATTCTCAATGATCTTCAAATGAATATAGATTGTCCACCGACAATTCATTGTGATAACAAGTCAACCATATGCTTGGCCAAGGATCCTGTTTATCATGGAAAGAGCAAGCACATACGAGTAAAATATCACTTCATACGTGATCTACTCAAGAACGATGAAGTGAAAGTTCGCTTCTGCTCAACGAAAGAACAGGCAGCTGATATACTCACTAAAGCCCTGCAACCTAAAGATTTCGTGAGGATAAAGAACCTGATGAATGTTGGGCCGATCTAACTTACGGGAGGGTATTAGAAGGATAGTAATAAGTTAGATCCAATATTAGTTTAGATATAATACATGCTTAGTATTATTTCTTATATTTTTGTAACATATTATATAGGTAGCGACGGTTATGGTTTTATATCATAACATATATATATATAGGATCATGCTAAAATGAGAACCACCTCGAGTTGTAAGAACCGCGAGAACTTTTTGATCCGGGCCTTGGTGGACCAAATTTTTTTTTCAGAAACGTAGATGCATGTATAAAAACAACATTTGTAAAAAAAATTCAAAAAAAAATGTCGTGGGTGTAGTTTTGAGCAACACAAGTTTGTGTTTACGGGACCCGTAAATTTTCCGACCAGATTTACGGGTCCCGTAAACACAAACTTTTGGCGTTCAAAACTACACACACGACATTTTTTTTTTGAATTTTTTTTACAAATGGTGTTTTCATACATGCATCTACGTCTATGAAAAAAAAATTTGGTCCACCGCACCCCCTACGGTGTAGTTCTCACGGTTCTTACAACTCGAGGTGGTTCTCATTTTAGCATTATCCTGTAATATCACTGATGTAAATTACCAATTCTTATTCAAGAACAAGATCTCTTCGTTTTCTCTCAATATCAAAACCCTAAACAAACAATATCAATTCCAACAATTTTAAGTTTAGATATTCAGGATCCTTACTCAACCCTAAACAAACGATATCAATTCCAACAATTTTAAGTTTAGATATTCAGGATCCTTACTCAGTTTCCTATTTGAGTGGTTTAGGTTTCTTGTTTTCCAAGATGTTGGTTAAGTATAGATAGATGGTTAGGGTTATGTAATTGCGTAGTTTTATTTCCGGTTCACAATAATAAAAGAGTCGAACTTGTGGGTTCAATATCATGTTTTTGTACCATGTAAATTTATAAGGATGCTATGTTGAGGTACTTGCGGCTGCCTGTGTTTGTACTTCCTGAAACAAGTTCTTAAGTAGACATATATATTACCAGAGCTGTAAACGAACCGAACGAACATGAACGAGACCTTGTTCATGTTTGTTTGTTAAAGAATATATGTGTTCACGAACGGTTCATGAACACTTACTGAACAAGATTTTATGTTCGTGTTCGTTTGTTAAGTGTCACACCCCGATTTTCCACGTGTCACCGGTGGGCCCGGTGGGGAGTATCCTGACGTGGTTGGCAACATAATAGTCAAACAACACAATATATATAAATGCACAGCGGAAGCAAAAGATAATTATTATTACATTCCGAATGTAAGTAATGTCAAAGTATTACAACGGAAGGTAAGGGATCCACAGGCGGATCTTAAAACATATCATTTGTTCAACAGACTTTAGACGCCTAGAACTTGCAAGATTTCCTTATTAGCGCCCTGAGCTTCCAGCCAATTATGTTCAGTACCTGTCACTTAACCCTTTTGGAAAATACGTCAGTTTACACTGGTAAATACAACTCAACTGACTCATTTAGAAAAGAGTTTAATAAAATTGATTTGGATGCACGTGGCACAAAAATATCTTTTATAATTTGATTAAAATGCACAGAGGCAAAATTAACCTTTTATACTTGGGAAAATTATTTGTATATAATCTCGTATACAGTTTTACTTATTTGTCATCCATTCAGGGCCGGTTTGTAGGGCCGAACTCGATTAACTGACACGCCACAGGTATAATGCCCACAGGCTATCATCCCCTAAGTGGATTACCAGTTCCGGTATAATGCCCACAGGGATGATACCTTCGAGTGGATTACCAGTTTTTACATAATGCATCTGTCAGGTGTATGCCTACACCCCGTGCTTAGGTCGTGGCCATCTCGTAAAATGATGCCAAGGATATCCGGGACATGGTCATTAACCCCCAAAGGCCATACACCAAATAATAGTAAAATAATACATATTAAACTGGTTATGTAAGTACATCAATCACAATCCGATTTAAATGACTACATACACCCGACCAAGCGGTACTTTTATAGTACCGTATCCCAAGCCCGTATAGGGAAATAAGTTAAGAGTATTTACCTGAGCAAAGTATAAATCCAATACAGTAATTGCAAGTACTTTTACTGGGCTCCTAATCTGGAACGAAGGTTTATAATAACCTATTAGAATCCTAACGGGTCTTTAATTAAGCTTAAGCTTAGACCGGCTAGTTTCACAGATACGGTTCGTACGCACGATTAAGCGAAGACCGGATAGAATGTGATTCAGACCCGACAAGTTCAGAGACTTGCTTAATATGGGTTTATTATTCACATTCTGGATTTTGAGATAAAACCGATAAGGCTTGACCCGTTTCGGTTAATTTATGTAAACTTGTTACATAAACCGAACCGAACGCGTAATAAGCGTGACGGGTATTCATTAGAGCCATCTACAGGTTTCCTAAGTTAATTGTGCCTCAAATATGTTGTGACATCAGTAAGATGTATTTCATTATGCCCGAAACGTATTTAAACACAAACTAGGCCCCGTAGGGGTAGTTTGGTCATTTAAAAGGTTATAAAAGAGTTTAAATGTTTAACTGAGTTACAGGTCTGATGTAAACAGCAAACATACTTAATTTGATGAGTTATAACAGTAGGCTAAAGCGTATATGTGAAATTTATCATCTTTAACCAAACTATGCCCCGTAGGGGTATTTTGGTAATTTCACATAAGCCGAAAAGCTCAAAAACGAAGTCTGAGTTAATCAACCTTTGCTTATTGTTAAAATATCATAATTTGCCTCATATATCAGTAGGTATCAACCCGGGTATGTCCAATATGATTCTAAGACATACTATGCGTTAAAAACGCTAATTATGGCGATTAAAGGCCATTTCCGGGTTCTATACTTAAATCTGATATTTTTATATTTCCAGAAGGCTTAAAATAATTTATTAATCATATGTGATCAGTAGCAAAAGGTTTGGAGTCGTTTAGATAAGTAAAACTCATTTTATGGCCCGTAAGGGCAAAACCGACAATTACCGAATTAAGCCTACGACTATGAGTTATGCTCAGCCTAAATTTATTAAAAATCTTTAAAATTCCCAAAATAATATATTACATCAGTGGGTAATTCGTTTGATACCAAAAAGTATGTTTAACTAGGCTATACGCTAATTACGCCATTTTATTAACATAAAGCACCGTAATTACGCTAATGAGCATAACTCTTAATCTACAAGTCAAACTGATGTCAAATTTTGCATACAAGTTTATATATCAATATTCAAGGTTTCTACACTTTTACATTTTCATAAATCATGTTTTAAGGTAATAAGGGCATAATGGTCAACATATGAGCAATTAACGGAATCATGCGTATTAATCGGATAACTAATGAACCGAGGTGTATAATCACAGAGGGTTATACTAGCATGTAACCTGGTCCAAACGAAGCTCTAAGGTATTTCTAAAACATGCCTAAACGGGTCAGAACTGAAAGTCCAAGTGAAAGTCAAACTATGTGACTTTCGGTTCCGAACCGGGTCGAAACAGGAAATAGTCGGGTTGAACATGTTTGGACATGTTCTTACACTAATTACTAAGTTATAACAATGATCAAACAGGTTTTATATGTTCTAGATAGCTAATTATGCATAAATGACATTTTAAGCATCCTGTTGACTTTTTAAGTACATGTTTGACCCGACATTTGAACTAGTTAGAGTGGTGATCAGGGGAAACCCTTTTGGGGTTTTATTACCCACATAAATACCAACTCATAACTACTTTTAATTCGAGATATGACTGAGCCATAAATGACTAATCTCGAAGTCAAACCGTATTTACGACGGTTTGACTTTTAGCTAATTAAACAAGCTAAACTCAAATAAAGAAGGACTAGTAGACTTACAAGAGTCCTATGCACGACTTAAGATCAGTTGGACCTGCTTGAGAGCTCCAGAAATGATCCAAGAATGCAGAAATGGTGTGAGGAATGTTTGTGACATTGAAGGCCTATTTATAGTGGATTTACTCACCACATTTGATTGACAAATAAGTCTAGGACACACCACAATTGCCCAACACTTGTCTCCAGTGTTTAGGGGTTGTTTTTAGGGGTCAAGGGATGAGGAAATTCGGTTAAAAGTTGCTCACAAACCCACCTAGCAGGCCCCTATTCGAAAAGTTTGTTTTCTGCCCAGATGTAGGCTTCGCGTAGCGCGACGCCATATGTCTTCAGGCTCGCGCTACGCGAGCATGTATATATCAGCCAAACATTTTTTCATTTAATTGCAGATTGGTCCTTGTCTTTTCAAACCTTGTATAGACACTTGTTTATTGCATTCTGAGTCCTCGTAATTGATCTATAAGGGCCTCAAGACATATACCCACTTTGTTAAGTCCCCGGTTAACTTAATTGTTACCCGAAAAGGCCTAACTTTCAACGTTGACGCTTTAACCCCTCGCACACGAATTCGATCATAACTTTCTCATACGTTAACGAAACTTTACGAAATTTAAATCATGCATTCTAGTGAGCATAATTAACATTTACAAAGCTTCAGGTTTGTCAAAAGGCCACTCAGAGGTATATCTTTGGACATGTTGACACATTTAACCCCTGTAGTTTGTAATCTCTCACTTTTAGCTTCGTATGATCCATGATTTATTCGTTTGAAGGTATGAGCATCGTGTAGGGTTAATGTACATTATATTTATTCACAGTTGACACTTAGAATACGTATTTCCACATACTTTCCATGTTTGTCAACTTTAGTCCTTCTATAATATTTCCTTCACACGTTTAAACATCTGACACGTGTCTACACATTATGGGACGTGAATTTTCGAGGTGTTACATTAAGGAAATAAACTTGTTCGTGTTTGTTTGTTAATTTTAGGCAACTACGTGTTTGTTTGTTTGTTAATTTTAGGCAACAAACGAAAATAAACGTTGGTGAATACAAATGGAAACAAACAATCACAAACATGCATTCATGAATAGATCATATAATATACTAACATTTATTAAATATTTTATTTGTCGGGATCTTGTAATTTTAAATAAAATATAAAAACAAAACAATAATGAACTATCGATCATAAACGAACACATTACCGAACGTTCACGAACATAAATGAACAAACACAACCTTTGTTCATGTTTGTTCATTTAGCTAAATGAACGAAATTTCTTGTTCGTGTTCGTTTGTTTAATAAACGAACGAATACAAACGAACTTCCCGCCGAACGGTTCAAGAAATGTTCGCCGAATGTTTGGTTCATTTACAACCCTATATATTACACTGAATCCAGTTCACTAAAATTTAATGTTTTGTATTGTAGGAGACCAGAAGCTGTGTAATCTGTCAAAGTTTGTGTTGTTTGTTAGGTTGCTTGTGGTACTTATTCTGATCTCGAGTTACACTGCAACATTGAGTTCACTTTTAACGGTTGAACAATTTGAGTTAGCATCAAAGGGTGGAACGTTGGGGTTTCATAGCGGCTCTTTTGAGGCTGGCTTGGCAGGAGTGACCATTAGCAACTTGCATTTTGAGGATTATACGCAGAAACCGTTCTATTCGTAGAAAGATTGTTGGAAATTTAGTGAAAATGAGTTTTTTACTAAATATTTGGACTCCAATAATATTTATATATGTGTTGTATAAATAATTATTTATGGGTTTGTGTTCAAACTATGTCCAAATAGAGCTAAGATGAATGAGATATCGAAGCTTGAAGTTGTATGTTTGGAACAAACAAAGATGAGGAAAATGGATTGAGATTTGTCACCTTGTCCCACATAGGTGGAATAACAAAACTTAAAGTTGTATATAAGGAGGAGCATTCCTTAAAAGGCAAACACTAGTGGGGACCCAAAGGGTTCATCGCACCTGCACATATGCACGCGTGACATGGGCTATAGGCCTAATGTGGTGCACTTTGAACTTTGCACACCGCCTTTGTATTTTTGCCCATGAGCGCGTGGTCAGATACATGGCGGGTCCGCTTATGGCGCACCTTTGGGTGGCGTAGGTGGATGCCATGGCATGGCACATGTCGATTAGGCGCGAGCTCCTTAGGCACATGACACACGTCATTGGCTATGGCGAAAACTGAAAGTGGCGCGCGAGTATGGATGGCGCATAACCAGGTGGCGTCCTGGTGTACGTAGCAACTTCCAATTAGCGCGTGGCGCAAGAAGGTGTGTCTCCGCAGAAGCGTACTGCAGGCTCAACTAAGGCGCGCCTGCATGCGCGTCGACCGGTCAAACCAGTCTACTTACTAGAGAGTTAATGTTAGACGGTTTCCGCTAGTGCCATAAGTTGAATGGCAGTTTCCTTTTACTACCACTTAATATCCATTAATTTAGAGTTTAACCTTTTTTATTACAAGATTAATGATCTTGTTAATGACAAGATTAATGATCTTGTTTATGGCATCATTAAGAGGGTTGAATGGGTCTATACATAATACATCTCATTATAAAATGAAAATGGTTTATTCATTTGAGGAGAAGTAGAAAAATAGACACAACAAATTGGCTTTTTG
Source organism: Helianthus tuberosus (assembly GCA_030545235.1). NCBI lineage: Eukaryota > Viridiplantae > Streptophyta > Magnoliopsida > Asterales > Asteraceae > Helianthus > Helianthus tuberosus. Next base: position 177,045,684 of record CM060354.1, read on the forward strand.
TTCTATGGAAATTTAGAGAGGAGCACTCTCTAAATTATTCTTTTCTCAACTTCATATTTTCCTAATTGTATGAGCACCAAATTATACCGGGTGCTATCTCGGGCATGAGAGTCATCTCCGGCAGTACACATACTGTTCCGGTTGTTGTACCCTGGGAGACAGAACCGTCTGAGAGGAGGCACGAAATCTGTTTTAAGTGAAGCGTGTTGAACACGTGCCTCAACCAAAACTGTCAATGATATTTTGCTTGTCTTGCAGCGGAGTTTCGATCTGGAAGGTGCGGTTGAAGTTTCCAAAGACTCTTGCTCGAATCAAGATTGGTACAATTATATTGTAATTTATTTTCGTTTATTTAGTTTTTGTAACCGGTATTGTACTAGTTGAATTTCCCACAAATAACGAGAGTCTCGTTATTATTTATTTATTTTGTAATATATTTTAATAAAAAGTGAACCTAGTTTCTACAATCTTAAAACAGACTTTCGTGAAGATTGTTGCTACAATCTTAAATCCCTTCTCTACGAGGATTTTGGTTCACGAAAGTTAAAATATTTAATGGGATTTTTGTTAAAATCTTGAAAATATTTTTTGGGAAATATTTATTTAGTACAATGAGTCGGATTAATTTTATGATTGGTGTACAATCTTTAATCCGAATACCGGGTTGCAAAAAGGCTGTTTTGATTTAGGTTTTAAAGTTCATGGGTTTTTTGTTCATGTTTGGATAAACCAAACCATATACAAAATAATATGTATTTCAATATGTTTTTGAAATACTAAAGTTTCTAATGAGCGTATTAGAAATATATATTTTGTAACCCCATACAAATTAAATGTTTGCAACGTTTAATTTATTTATTTATTTATTACAAGCTTGTTAGTAACCATAATTGAATATATTTATGTTGGCTTTAAAAGTCATGAAATATATTTATTTTCTAATGAGCATATTAGAAAATAATTATTTTATAAAACAACTAGTTTTAATATCTTCTAACGAGCATGTTAGAAACGTTGTTGAAAGAATAACAAAAGTAAAACTTTTTATATCTCTAACGAGCGTGTTAGAATTTTATAGAATAATAAGTTTTAATATCATCTTTTATATCTAATGAGCGTGTTAGATACGATGATTGTTTAAAACTAGCTTGTAAAAGACGACTAGATTTTCTAACGAGCGTGCTAGAAAATATAACGTTTAGATTTTCTAATGAGCATGTTAGAAAATATTATTATTTCAAATAATAACCGACGAGCGTGTTGGAGACAATTTGTTTGGATAATAAACCTTGTAACGGTTTCATCTAAACTATTAAATTTCTAACGAGCGAGTTAGAAACGGATTTTTCCACATACGTTTAAACGATTTTTATTTGTTTATTTCTAATGAGCGTATTAGAAATAGTTTATATTTTTTATAAACTTCGAAACAAATTTTGTAATCGATTATTTCTAACGAGCGTGTTAGAAACGATTTAAAGAGTTTGATAGTTTTTTATTTTCTAACGAGCGTGTTAGAAACGATTTAACGACTTTGTCAATTGTTTATTTTTAACAAGCGGGTTAGAAAGCGTTTATTTTATATAAACTAAAAACGGCTTATGGCAATAAATAGTCGTTTAATTTTCTAATGGGCGTATTAGAATTAGTTTATCTTACAACCAACTATTTTAATGATTTGCAATCGTTAATTTCTCACGAGCGGGTTTGAACCGGGTTAACTATGATAAACTATTTAAGATGATTTGTAGTCATTTTATATATTTTCTAACGAGCGTGTTAGAAAAGATTTGTGTTCATTTCTAACGAGCGTGTTAGAAAATGTTCAGTTAAATAAACCAAAACTGAATAATCGTATTCGTTTTATTTCTAACGAGCGCGTTAGAAGCGGTTTACTTTTTAAAACCGAATATTTTGAATGTTTTTGTTCAACATTTAAATTCTAATTAGCATATTAGAATTGGTAATCATACAAACCACTCATTTTAACGATTGGTAATCGTTATTATCTAACAGCGGTTAGAAATGGTTTGAATATGATAAACTAATTATTAAAACGAGGTGTATTCGTTTTATTTTCAAACGAGCGAGTTTGAAATTGTTTTGTTTATTAAACTATTATAAGGTTGTAATCAAAACATAAATATATAGTTTAATATTAAAACACTTGCAAAAACGAGAAATGTTTTGAACGAATAAAACATGTCTTTGCGAATTATAAATGATTCGATACCTCCACGAGAAGTATAACGTCTTGAACCATATAATAGTCTTGGAAAGAATATTTTGTGAAAAACAACTTGATGTTGTTATAGACATAATAAGTTGCTTAACTACTTGCGAGTAGTTAATTGTAAACAACTTATGATTATTCAAGTTTAGAGTTCCAAGATGAGGGAGTACCTCAAAACATGACAGAACGATGTAATTGCGTTTATTTCATTCTAAAGTGTGCTGAAAATAATAACACTTTGGGATTTGATGTTTAGATATCATTGGTGTATCCGTTATTTTGGACTACTAATAAGTTGTCAAAAGGATACACATTTTGATACAAAGTGTAAAAACCAATTTACACGGACACAACGAGCGGGTTGTGATCATGACTTATGTAATAAGTCACAAATAACATCAAACGTATAACGAGTTTGTGAGAAACGTGGTGCATGGTTTGAGATGAAATGCACGAAAACAAAATATGTCATCTAATGTTGAGAGCATCAACATGGAAATGCACATGTAAGTTTTCAAAGAATATAACATATGAAAGAAATATATGTTATTATTGTAAATGATTTCAATAAATTTAGCAAATTTATTAACGAAAATTTACAATAGTGATGGACTTGTAGATGCTTCTACCACCATCAATGTTGTTTAAACTATGTGGAGGCTTAGTCCTCAATTTGGGAGAGTATCCCAATACAAGGTATTAATGAAACAACAACGTAAATGTATATATCACTATAGGCATTCGTGAATGCTTTGTTGTTGAGAGTCAATCTAATTGACCATATCTCAAGACTCGAGTGATTTTATACAAAGATCTTTCATCAAAGTGACTTGGATTAAGACTTATGTTTAAGTCCTTAGGAAGTCAATGGTGAAGCCTTGGAGATATAAAGGCAAACGAGTTATGATCCTAATGGATGAAGTTAACTATGGTTTTGAGGCCTTCCTAAAAACCGATGGGTTTGGAATGGTGAAATAAAATTTCATTATTGTGTCTAAACTAAGAAACGAATGTTCATAAGAGATAGTGCGTTATCTCTTAAGGTTGTGAAGAATTAGAATGATGCATCTTCTGTTCACATGCTAAAGTATTGTGGTCTAAAGCATGCTAGACTAATACTTGTTAATTTATATGTTCGACGGAGATTAAATTAACTTTAAACATTCAAAATATGTGATGACACAAGAACGGATTTTTGTTCTAAAACAAAACTATAAAGATAACTTCATTTTAGTCCTAAAGGATAGTTAATTAAAATGCAAGCAATGTGGGGGGAGGAACCATTTAAGAAACAAACCCTTTAGGGTATGAAGAAATGGTAGTTGAGAAGTTTCTCAAGCTCGATATGAAAGGGAGAACCTTTCGTCACCCCATTTGGATGTTATCCAGTTACACTTAAATGTGGGGGTGACTTGGATTTGAATGTGGAAATGGGAGTTGAGAAGTTTTCAAAAACTCGAAATGAAAAGGAGAACCTTTCATCTCCCCATTTGGATGCAATCCAATTACACTTAAATGTGGGGGTGACTTGCATATATTGCAAACGCATGACCAAGTGGAGTACACAATGGTTATATGGAGTCAATCGAGTAGATTTGACTCGAATGCCAATTGGTTAGATTCAAAATCTAGTAAGATGTCAGTCATGACACACCAAAGGCATGGTGAAAACGTGTCTAGCCATGAATTGAATTTCATGTCATTCTAAAAATAAGGTACATAACTGGATCCAGGTTGAGATCACGGGTTATAAGCCTTACGAATCGACTAAAAGGAAAAAGTGACTAGCGAGTCAAGAACACGTTAGAACAACTGATCTAAACTAAAAATTATTGTTGCTGGCTTAGCGAAGTCAATAAATAATTTTGGATCCAATAACCAGTGGGTTGATAAGAGATCAAGTTGTGGAGTGAGACTAAAGCCCATGGAAAAGGGACATGAGGGAAACCTAACCTACTAGACTGGAGATCCCAAGATCTAGGTTCAATAGGACAACTTAATCATGAACCAAAGGGTAGTCACTGTGGGGGCATAGCTAATATATATGTTTATGTATAAGCTAGTGTATGTGTTCATATATCCCCCTAAAACTATAAAGGTTGTTTAAATAAGTCCCAGTCCATTCCTATAATACTCAGTGACATTGTTATGAGGCTAAGCATAATATATGGCTAATTGATTTGTGGAAATCATAGTAAGCCATAATGCTTTTAATGATTCAAAGGAATCACCTATGTGAGATCCAAAGGCATTCTTCATGAATTCAGTGCTAGATACACTCCTCAACAAAATGGCGTCGCTGAGCGCAAGAATAGAAAATTGATCGAAACTGCAAGGACTATGTTGGTAGAGTCACACTTGCCCATTCCATTCTAGAGTGAAGCTGTGGCCTCTGCATGTTACACTATGAACCGAGTCCTTACAGTAAAAAGACACAACAAGACCAGATTTAGAATTTATTGAACCGTTTGGGGCTCCTTGCACTATGATCGATCCAGATGGAAAGTTTGGGGAGAAAGCAATTGAGGGATACTTTCTCGGGTATGCCACCCCAAATTTAAGAGTCTGGAATCTCGAAACGAGAAGGATCGAGGAATGGTCTGAAGTCAGAGTACAAAGGCACACCTTGCCAGTCAGATGTCCGGGTCAGCCATGGATGTTTGAGTATGATGACCTTTTTAATTCGATCTATATTGAAGAAGAAGTAGTAGATGCTGCGGCACAAATGTTTTTCGAGAGTGACAACGCAACAGGTTCACCGTTAGTTCGTCCAATTATTGTCAACAATCAAGATTCATCTTCAGTTAACAATAATGCTCTCGAGAATGAGGATTTTCATGATGCTGCTGAACTGAACGAATCTTCAGAGGATGACGAATTTTTTGATGCAGACCAAGAAGCTCCTACAACTGTTGTGCATGGTACTTCTGAGGCTACACCTCCTGAGGACTGCCCTAAAACAGCTGAAGCTACTGCATCATCCTCTTCGCCAGTTCAGGGTATTGATTTGGTTGTTAATCTCAACTTCAACAATCTGGGTATAAATGTTCCAGTTCCAGATAATCAAGAAACAAGAATCCATAATACCCATCCTCAACAAAACATCATTGGTAATGTTCATAGTGGCGTGCAGACGAGAAATCAGTTGAGAAACAACAACAATGGTGGCTTGTATGCAGCGATTCAAGAATCGAGTTTGCAGAATGATTGGTCCTTCGCGTTTTACGTCTCACAAGAAGAACCAAAGTCTTGGAAAGAAGCATTAAAGGATAATTCTTGGGTGGAAGCTATGCAGGAGGAACTGTAACAATTCCAGAAGCTAGGTGTCTGGAAACTATTTGAGAAACTTGAGAACTATAAGAAGATTGGCACTCGTTGGGTTTTCAAATGCAAAAATGATGACCGTGGAGTAGTTGTCCGAAACAAGGCAAGATTAGTTGTTCAAGGTTTTCGTCAGGTTGAAGGGATAGACTACAACGAAGTTTATGCACCGGTTGCACGACTTGAAGCTATTTAGATTTTTCTAGCCTATGCTTCCTTCAAGGGATTCAAGGTTTACCAAATGGACGTGAAAAGTGCATTCTTACATGGTGTGGTTGAAGAAGAGGTGTATGTCAAACAGCCTCCAGGTTTTGAAGACCATATTCATCCCGATCGGGATTGGTTGCTCAACAAAGCTCTCTACGGATTACATCAAGCACCGAGAGCTTGGTATGTAACTGATGTGTGTAAAATGCAACATATAAATTACATCAAATGAGGCATAAAACTAACCCCTTTTTAGTACTAATATTGGAAAAAGTGTGCTTTTGTCTTCCTTTTGTATTTTCATGGTTAAATGAGCTTAAATGAACAAAAGAAGCAAAAATACAGCCAAATCTAACATAAATACAAGAAAAGGAATAAAACTGGCATGCCCGACCACTCGACAGCATCTTCCCAAGCAAAAACAAGAGATCAGAAGGTTGAACACGCCCCGTGCCCAGCTGACACGGGGGCGTGTTCAAGTGTCTGCAGAAAAGACAAACTTATAGAAGCTTCTATTTCCCAACACGGGGGCGTGCCTAGCTCAACACGGTCGTGGTCAACGCTAAGATTCGCAGAATCCAAGCAAATCTTGATAGTACAGATACGTTTTTGCACACGGGGGTGTGTGGAGCTAATACAGACAAGCTGCAATTAATGAAGAAAGAGAAAGTGGATGGACACGGGGCCATGCCCGATTGACACGGGGTCGTGTCCGGGCTTCTGCACAGGCTATAAATTCAATGGCATCCCTTGGCAAACCACCTCTCTCCCACTTCACCCACACTCCACCACCATCACAACACCCACATCCACCACCATCATCCATCATCCATCATAGAGTGTGTGTAGTAGTCTCGGGATCCAAGATTGATAGTAAGAGTCCTTGACAATCAAAGGCCATGTTTGCCTAAGTCTCTTACATCACTTGGTGAAGACAAGCATTTAGTGTAATACTTTTGTTTTTTAATCTTTTCGCACTTTTTATTTGGTTTTGTATTAATGACTTTAATAACTAGTTTCTTATGTTGAAGGTGAAACTTCCTTATCATTTGTCCATGGTGTCTTGGCGTTATTTTATTGTCTATATAAAATAAAAGATTTACACCATTCATATCTCTACGGTCTATATAGAGATATGTTGGCTACCTGGTCCGGGGTTAAGGGAATGGTTTGGTAAGGTTCTTGCCTTGTTTAGTGTATAGATCCTGCAAGGACCTGGGTCAAGCTTACTAGGACCTCCTTCAATACCCACTGGTATTGGATGGCGGGGGTGAGAATGGCTTGATCCCCTCATATGTAGACTACTGTTAATACATTAACCCGGATACTTGGGATTGTATCCCTGCTGACTCAAACCACTTAGCCGAGGGTAACGTCACCTTCAAAACAGGGGCCTACCACATTACGCATTAATAACTTAATTAATTATCTTTCAATAATCCAACCCTTTAGGATTGTTTCCTTGCTGACTCAAACTACTGGGTGGAGGGTAACGTAACCTTCAAAAGAGGGGCCTACTACTATAACTAAGATAATCTCTTAAAAAGTGCAAAAGTGCGGAAAACATCAAAGGTTACACTAAAGGCGAGTCGGATCCAAGTGATTCATCTTGTCTATCTGTTTTTATTGTATTTTATTTTTCAGCATTTTTAGTTTTTATTTTCATGTTAAAAACGTTTTCTAAACTTTTGATTTGATTAGATGTTGTGGATAAACTGGTACTAAAAGCTCTTGTGTCTTTGGACGACCTCGGTATCTTGCCAACACTATAATACGCTCACAATGGGTGCACTTGCCCATATGTGTGTTTAGTGTTAGTAAAATATCGTGTTTTATAAATTTAAAACTTGACTAAAGTGATAAAAAGGGCTAAAAATATATATATATAATTATATAACACACCGCACACATCAAGTTTTTAGCGCCGTTGCCGGGGACACAAGGATTTTAAGAAAGCTTAAAATCGATGGCCTAATCAGTTTTTTTTAAAAACCTTTTTAAAGCGCGCGCACATTTTCTGCATTTTAGATAGTTTTTGCATTTACAGTAGACTGAACACTGGCCATGTTCACTGAACACGGGGCCGTGCTGCACATTTTTTTCAAAACTCCCAGATACAACGTCTAAACACGGGGTCGTGCTCACTGAACACGCCCTCGTGCTGCACAAAACCAGTTACTTTTATTAAAACGCCCAAATACAGGACCCGAACACGGGTCGTGCTCACTGAACACGGGGTCGTGTCCTGTCTCTGTTTCCGTTTTTATTTTTGTTCTCTGGTCCCGAGACTCTGTTGTGGTCTGCTGAGTGATTCTTATGGATCAATACTCAGGAGATTACAACTACCACTATGAGGAGGATGATTATAGGGAAGACTATTGCACCATTTGTGGTAACCCTCACTCGGTACAATATTGTGACCTATTTGAACCATCCACTTCATACAACTACTATGAGGAGCCCAGGTACGAACCATCAACTTCATATACATCCTATGAAGACTAGGGCTGTTCAAATTGCTCGGCGCTCGACGCTCGTTCGATGCTCGCTCGAAAAATGCTCGGAATTTGCTCGTTCGATTCAGCTCGATTGAAAAAATGCTCGGTTCGGTTTGTAAACGAACCGAGCACGAGCAAAGGTCCGCTCAGTTTGGTTCGGTTCGGCTCGGTTGGCTCGATTTATTTTTTAATATATATATATATATATACATATATTTGTGTGTGTATCATTTTTAATGAAATGACAAAAGACCAAGATCAACAATGTTTGGTCTAAGATCCAAATAGAGCTCATTTAAGTAATTAGAATCGAAATCCAATACCAATAGTCCATTGTCCGATATTTAAATGTCCATTTAAGTAATTGAGTCAAAATTTCAAATACTAAAATGTGAAGCGTCGATCAATACTGAATTCTCAACCCGCCATTCGATTAAGAAGTACAAGACCCTAATAAAAACCCCCCATTGGCCATCGTTATTCGATTTCTTCATCGCTACTCGCCAAGACGCCAACTCGCCAGGGTTTTACTTCAATCGGTTCGTTCAATTTGAAACTTCTAATAGAACAAGGGTATGCTCAATCGGTCAAGGATTTATCTTCCCCCTTAGTTAATCACGATAGAACTAGTTGAGTGTTTTTGTATTCCTTGTTATTTGTTAAATTTTTACTTGTGTTCTATTGGACGAAACATCAGGGACGAAAACTGCACTTTATTCTGATAACTAGCACTCCCATCGTCACTTTCCTTGTTTGTTCTGCAACGCTCGATACTCGCTCGACGTTCGTTTGAAAAATGCTCGGATCGAAAGGCGCTCGCTCGACTTTGGCTCGGTTGAAAAAACGCTCGGTTCATTGACGACCCAAGGTATGAACCTTCTCCCTTATACTCATATTTTGATGAACCAAGGTATGAGCCTTCATACTCATACTTTGAGGAATCAGGATATGAGCCTCCATTTTCATATACTTACTATGAGGAACCATGGCGTGAACAACCCACCTCATATAAGTATTATGAAGAACAAAGTTACGACCCTTATCCATCATATACTTACAATGAGGAACAATGGTATGAACCATCTACTTCATATGAGTATCATGAGGAACCAAGGATCGAACTTCTGGATTCAAGCTTATCCAGATCCTTATTCTATCACCCACATAGCCGATAAGACAATAGAACAAATTAAAACTATCGAGCGCTGCATAAAAGAATCCCACGCAAGGGAAGAATTAACTTGTAATAAAGAAGAGATGGTTGAAAATGTAAAAATGGAAGAACAAGTAAGTGAAAAGACGACACATGAGTTAAACAACGAAAAAGGTGAGTCCGACAATGTTAAAATTCAAGAAGAGTCTAATTTTAAAGAAATTAATCTCTTGTCACCTTCTTTCGAAAATCATTGTTTAGTACCCACTCATGCTAAGTTTTTAAAAGAGTTAAACACTAACACTAAAATTGACGAAACGGTAAGCATTAAGTTAACAAATGGTCAAACTACGCTAATAAAAGAAGAACCATTTGAAATAAACATTACACCGGTTCCATGTTTTTTTTTCAAAATTCCTTTATTAGTAATATTAAAATTGATAAAGATCTTTGTGTTAATATAATGTCAAAATACATTTTCGAAAAATTAAGTATTGGTGATTTTTCTCCACTTCAAATACCCATTTTTCTATCTAATCGGAAAACAATAAAATCAATAGGGGTAGTTGAGGATGTCTTGGTCCAAACCAATCAATTGGTAATCCCAACCGACTTTGTCATCCTTGATGACGCTCCTCTAGTGTTGGGACGACCTTTTTTGTAAAAACCCACGAAGCTTTGAAAAATCGGAAGTACAACAATCTATCTATTCAATTAGGGGCATTCAAAAAAAGTATCGATCTTGAGCGTTCAATGAAATATCCATTCGGCAATGATGACCCCCTAATTGAAGATGAAGATGAACCACCCGATACAAGAGAAGAAATTGACCACTTTTTTGAAGAAGAGCTCGCCATAGAGCAAACCTTTGTGGTTCTTGATCAAAACGAGCAACCAAATAAGGAGTCTCCTAAAGACCCACCTCTTGAGCTCAAATAACTTCCAAAAGGTTTGGAATATGCTTTTCTAGAAAAAGATGGTAAAGCACCTGTAATTATTTCGTCACAATTAACTAGTTTAGAAAAAGAAAAATTAATTGCACTTTTGAAAAAACACAAAAACGCGATCGCTTGGAAGCTTGTAAATATTAAAGGAATAAGTCATTCCATGTGCACGCACAAAATTTTAATGAATGATGACTATAAATCGGTAATACAACCACAATGTAGAGTAAATCCAAACGTTCAAGAAGTGGTTAAAAATGAAGTCATCAAATTACTTGACGCCGGACTCATTTACCCAATTCCCGATAGTCCTTGGGTAAGTCCCGTCCAAGTAGTTCCAAAGAAAGGAGGTATGACGGTAATAACTAATGTGAAAAATGAATTAATACCAACAAGAACCGTCCAGGATGGAGAGTATGTATAGATTATCGTCGATTAAATGAGGCAACGAGGAAAGATCACTTTCCTTTACCTTTTATTGATCAAATGTTAGAAAGATTATCCGGTTACAAATTTTATTGTTTCTTAGATGGTTTTTTCAGGTTACTTTCAAATACCGATAGCACCCGAAGACCAAGAAAAGTCAACATTTACATGTCCCTACGAAACTTTTGCTTATCGACGCATGCCTTTTGGTCTATGCAATGCCCCTGTAACTTTCCAACGTTGCATGGTGGCCATCTTCCATGACATGATAGAAAACACAATGGAAGTCTTCATGAACGACTTTTCTATCTTTGGAGATTCATACGACCAATGCCTCGATAACCTTGAACGAATGTTATCCCGATATGAGGAAACTAACCTCGCCCTTAACTGGGAAAAATGTCATTTCATGGTAATGGAGGGAATAGTACTCGGTCACAAAATCTCAAGCGAAGGAATGGTGGTTGATCGAGCAAAAATAGACACTATTTCTCGATTACCACCCCATCCTCCGTTAGACCTATCAGAAGTTTCCTAGGGCATGCTGGATTTTATAGGCGATTTATCAAAGACTTTTCTAAAATCTCAAGGCCTCTAACAAAATTACTTGAAAAAGATGCCCCTTTCATCTTTGACAAGGATTGCAACCAAGCATTTCTAACACTAAAAGAAATGTTAGTCAATGCACCTATTATGATAGCACCCAATTGGAGACTACCTTTCGAAATCATGTGTGATGCAAGTGACCTTGCAGTTGGAGCCGTCTTGGGACAAAGAAAAGATAAGCATTTTCACCCAATTTATTATGCTAGTAAAACACTTAATGATGCACAAGAAATTTACACAACAACAGAAAAAAATTACTAGCAGTGGTATTTGCTTTTGATAAATTTCGTTCTTATCTTATTCTTTCTAAAACGATAGTTTATACAGATCATGCAGCCATTCGATATCTCTTTAAGAAACAGGATGCTAAGCCACGTTTGATTCGGTGGATTCTACTCCTCCAAGAATTTGACATTGAAATTAAAGACAAAAGAGGAGCAGAAAACACCGCAGCATATCATCTTTCCCGCTTGGAAGACCCAGCTTTGGAGGCAACCAGGGACGAGCTAATCAATGAAAAGTTCCCAACGTAGTCCCTGGAAATGGTGGAATACCGAGAAGAGCCATGGTATTCCGACTATGCTAACTACCTAGTTAGCGGTATAGTCGCAAAAGGATGGCCACAACATCAAAGTAAGAAATTCTTTGCCGATGTAAAGCATTATTTTTGGGAAGATCCTTACCTTTTTAAAATGTGTGCCGACCAACTTATCCGTCGATGCGTACATGGTAGTGAAGCAAGAAGAATTCTCCCCCATTGTCATGAAGGTCCATACGGAGGACATCATGGTGCCGCTAGTACCGTATGAAAGGTATTTGATTCAGGATTTTATTGGGTAACCATTTACAAAGAGGCCCAAAATCTTGTAAAGACATGTGACGCTTGCCAAAGATCAGGTAATATTTCTTCCAAAAACAAAATGCTACAAAATGGCATTCTTGTTTGTGAAATTTTTGATGTGTGGGGACTCGACTTTATGGGACCTTTCCCACCGTCAAAAGGAAACAAATATATACTTGTGGCGGTAGATTACTTGTCTAAATGGGCCGAGGCCGAGGCGCTTCCAACCAACGATGGAAGAGTTGTGGTAAGATTTCTGAAACGATTATTCTCTCGTTTTGGAACTCCAAAAGCATTAATAAGTGATAGAGGTACCCATTTTTGTAACTATCAACTTGAATTTTTTTTTAACAAGGTATGGGGTCTATCACCGGGTCTCAACAACATATCACCCTCAAACAAACGGACAAGCCGAAGTGACTAATCGAGGTTTAAAAAGAATACTTGAAAAAATCGTAGGGTTAAATAAAAAAGAATTGGCCGATAAATTAGACGACGCTTTATGGGCTTTTCGAACTGCATATAAAACAACAATAGGTACAACCCCATACAAGCTTGTCTATGGAAAAAGTTGTCATTTTCCGGTAGAAATAGCACACAAGGCCTACTAGGCAATTAAAAACGTTAACATAGACTTAGAAATTGCCAGTAAAAATCGATTTTGCCAATTAAATGAATTAGACAAATTAAGGAATTATGCATACTCTAACTTCGAAATTTATAAGGAAAGAATGAAAATTTTTCATGATAAACACATTAAACCTAATGAATTTCGGGTAGGAGATCAAGTTCTATTGTTTAATTCATGACTTCGATTATTTCCTGGTAAATTAAAGTCTAGGTGGTGGGGACCTTTTTCCATCACCCATATTTTCCCACACGGTGCAGTCGAAATTAAATCTCGGAATAGAATCCTATTCAAAGTCAATGGCCAACGGCTAAAGCTCTATCAAGGATTCATTGAGGATGAGGAGGAAGAAATCTTGCTACAAGCAGCTGAAGAATGAAACGAAGGTTCAAGCATCAACATCATACCTTGTAACTTACGAACATCGGGAAAACATCTAAATGGATAAGATTTCTAAAAACCAAGTTTCGGGAAACAGGGGCACTCACACGAGCACTTAAAAAAAATAATAATAATAATTTTTGCCCGCCCACGGGGCCATATCCGCACAACTGTCGGAGATAAACCCCCTTTTTCTTTCATTCTTTCACTTCAACACGCCCCGTTTCCCGAAAAGCTCTCTGGTTCCGGCGAAAATTTCTGCAGATTTCAAAGTTCCCCCATCTTCTAACAACGTCAAGGTATGATTCTATCATCATCATTAGTTAGTTTAAGTACTTGCATGTAGTTTAACATCAAACATTTGGGAAAAAATCTAGGGTTCTTGAACTTGAACCGAATCAAATCTCAAATTTTTGCTTAGATCTGTTAGCATTAGTATAGTTACATGTTATAGGAAGTAAATCAACTTGTATTGTTTGTAGATTTGCCCGATTTCTCACAAAAACCCCAAACTCTTGTTTTTGAACCGAAAAATATGAAATTGAAGGGGTAAAGGGTTTGTTTTAGGAAAAACGGCACTTGGGGTTTCATTTTCGCGACCGCGTCGAAAAATGGGATTTTGGGGAAACAGACACCTGGACACGGGGTCGTGCTCAGTGAGCACGGGGGTGTGTCCAGCCGATTTCAGGCGAACATGGGGCGTGTCCGCTGAACACGGGGTCGTGTTCAGCTGACTGTTTTCAGTTTTCTTCGAAAATTTCACTGTTTCGTGCTAATTGTTTGGTGTTTTCTTTCAGATGTCCAAGAAATTTACCAGATTCAACGCAAGTGAGTTGGCTATTCATGCGCGGTATGAGGTGCTAAGAACTAGGCCCGAGGAAAATCCCCGACAGGTGTGCATCGACACTCTTGAAGCAGTGAACCAAATAGACCGCTTCAAAAACATTGTTATCGGCCCACTACGAGCAGCTCTTTGCACTCGGCTTCACTTCGTGCATGAATACAACATGGAATTTTACAGCACGTTTGTCTTCAAGACAAAAACGGATCCGTTTGACAATGAGGGGGTAAAGTTCCGTTGTGCAGGGGTCATGTACTCGATCTCAATCACACAATTTGGGGCAATTGTCAGGTTGTACTTGGAAGAGGATGCTGGAGAGGAAGAGAACACCGGCGGTTTCCGCGAGCTTCCAGAAAATCAACGCCAAGATGGTTGGGCTCAGATCGAGGAGGGCCACTATAACCCGAGCCGAACTAAGAGCACAATGTTGAGAGACCCTCTCTACCACTACATCCACAGGGTCCTCAGCTACTCTCTCTGCCAGAGACACGACAGTGGTGGTGTTATAGGGTTGCGTGATCTGCTAGTCCTCCATCGCATTCACAATCGTATCAACCTCGATGTTCCATACCTGCTACTCCGTAACATGCACTAGAACCAACTTGCTACTCCCCCGACTCCTATCCTTTTTGGAGGGTGGATTTACCGACTTTTCAAACACTTTGTGCCAAGGATGCCGAGGTCCTTTCAAAAGGGCCCGTGGTCGGGAAAACTTGACCTTGTCATTTGCCGCTCCATGAACTTAATCAACGAAGCGGGTGACGGGACGATCAGATTTCAAACATTTCAAGGGCATGCATGGAACCCTCAAGAAGTTCTCGTCCTACACGCTCCACATATCCGTCCTCCTCCCCTGTACCACTACCAGCCCCATGGTGATCCGGGTCAATCCTCCTCTCAAGGAGGTGGTTTTCCTAACTTTCAAAGCTTACATGATTTATTGTAGGAAAATCTCATGTGCACCAGCAACACCTACAACATGGCCAGCAACACATACGCCTGGGTCGGAGTGGCCACGGAGGGGATGATGATGATGACGATGAGGACATGGATTGAGCGGGAGGAGTTGGAGGTGGCATTACACGGTTGAAGGTCTTACAGGTTAACCCTTTATCTCTTAAAAACAATTTCGTGGCCAGCGTGCCACTTGTTGAACAATTTACTTCACTTAACACTTTTTAATTCCTGTATTTCTTTTCTTTTTAACTTGTGATGTGGATGATGAAACTTTAGTAAATTAGGATGTTTGTTATTGTTTGGTGTGGTATTTATTAGTAAAACAGGTACCTACGAGGCTTAAAGCACTAAATATTAGTGCTACTAAAGCCAGACAGAAGAAACGAAAGCCGAAACCTATTTTAAATATTTGCAGATTTTCCACACGCGGTCGTGCCCAGTCGGCACGCCCCCGTGTCCACCGCCCAGACCTGCTGTTTGTCTAATTTATGCAGATTTTTGCCCAACACGGGGTCGTGTTCAGGAGACACGCCCCCGTGTCCACTTTTTGTAAGTTCTCGTTACTGGCAATCTGACCACGGGGCCATGCTCATCCGACACGGGGCCGTGTCCAGACGCCCAGTAACATAAATTTTTGCTTTTAACACCCTTTTTACACATTCAATCAACCTAAAAACTTATTTTTGGGACACATTGAGGACAATGTGTAATTTAAGTGTGGGGGGGGGGGATGCTAACACCTTGAATTTTGCAAGTCCTAATAACAAGCCTTTCACAAAACTCTATTGGAACCGCTAAACACCCCAATTTTTTTCAAAAACTTTTCATTTTTTTTACTTGTCTTGATTTAATTTGAGAATAACAAGTTCTAAAAAGGTTATATTTTTACAAATTTACAACCGATAGCGTCGTGATAAAAAGAACTAACATAAGAAAATTATGAAACGACATTACAAATCTAGTTAAAATTTGATTATATATAATTGATCACATTAAAAACCCATTCCCACAAAAAGTGAGTTTTGAGCCTTTATTGAGCATACAAATACACATCTTTAAACTAAATGCTCATCTTTCGTTTCTTGTGTGAATAGCCGCTTGGTTTCTTACGACTCTAGAACTTGCCATGACAATACATTCCTGGTCCTTACCAACTTAAACCCAAGCAAGTAAATGATGGAGGCATTAGGACTAACCATTTTTCTTTTCAACACCATTATTTTTCATTTTTTTACCACCTACCCAATATCCCCCTAGTTAACCCCTGTGAGCCTAAACCTTTTCATTTCTAAACCCACAAAACAAACACCCTTTACACACCAAAAACCCTTTTTTTTTATTTTAAACCATTTATTTTAGTAAAAAGATCGGTCTTCATGTGACATTCCTTATAAAAAAAATGAGGTCAAGCAATAAACAAACAAGTTCCTCAAAAGAAACTTTGTTTAAAAAAATGCTTCGTTTGAATAAAAAGTCACAAAAAAAAATTTACGACGACCGACGCTTTTTACGCCTTTCGCCCTTTTTACTAACTACTAACCCAAAACCACATGCCTTTAACCCATGCCTAACCCTTCCCCAAGACCTCTTGATATTTACAAAGGTTTTTAGTTAAAAAGGAGAAAGATTGATTGCTTGGCAAGCATATGGTATAAGTAAGTTCCATGCCGGTCTCGAGTGTTTCACAAAAATACTTCTTCGGCCGAGTGTTGAGTGATCTCCCGTGAGGTATGTGAACTTGTATATAAATGGAATTTTAAAGAGGCATGTTATGCCCAAATAAGTAATTTCTCTTATGAAACGTTCTAAATAAATCATAACGAATAGGATTGTAAATAGCATAAAAATAAAAGTGTGCTTTTGTCTTCCTTTTGTATTTTCAGGGTTAAATGAGCTTAAATGAACAAAAGAAGCAAAAATGCAGCCAAATCTAACATAAATACAAGAAAAGGAATAAATGTGGCATGCCCGACCCCTCGACAGCATCTTCCAAAGCAAAAACAAGATATCAGAAGGCTGAACACGCCCCGTGCCGAGCGGACACGGGGGCGTGCTCAAGTGTCTGCAGAAAAGACAAAGTTGTAGAACCTTCTATTTCCCAATATGGGGGTGTGCCCAGCTCAACACGGCCGTGGTCAATGCTAAGATTCACAGAATTCAAGCAAATCTTGATAGTACAGATACTGTAGGATCGATTTGTTGACCCAAATGAGTCGTTCAGAGAAGTTTTGATCAGTTTCAGGGGCGGAAAACAAGATACTGACTTAGAAACAGCTTATATTTCACTTTAAACACACTTATGATTGATATAACACTGATTACAATCACAGGATAAACCGGCAGCACTTCGGTATCCAAATCCAGAACCGTTACAACTGATTCAGCTTGAACTACTATATATAGGTAATGGGATTTCGCTTGAAGGTGACCAAGTGAGTTTCAAGCGAAATCTATACCATGTGATTTCGCTTGAAAGTGACACTAGTCATTTCAAGCTAAATCACCTCTCTCAAGCGAAATTACATCAAACACAATCTTAGATTTCCTATTTTCTCATACAACGTGCCCTGATCTAACATATCTAGTACAAGACTCGATACAAGACGAAGTTGACATATGTATGCACTAACAGACTCCCCCTCAAATGTTGACGAGTCTTTCGTGTAGAGTCTTTACATCTTCAATCTTGATCAGTCTCTGGGCAAAACACTTTCTAATCTTCTCTCGTATGTCTTCAGACTCCCCCTTACGATGTGCTGGCATTGCTTAAGTACATCAGCATCATCAGCTTCAGGATCGTAATCTGTTTCTCTCAGGTTCAAGATCGTTGCCTTGCTTAAACTATATCCTCGGACTCTTCAGGTATCGAAACCTGGCTACCTGGCTCACATCCAGCTCTTACTCAACCCTGCACAATCTCTACCTCAAAATAAATTTCACATATTTAAACATATCAACTTTAAGTATTCAAACTCCCCCTCAAAGTTAACCATAATCTTGATGAACTCACTTATAGATTTGATCAAAACACATTTGTTTTTAATCACAGACTCCCCTTCAGAAAAAATGTCATCATGTCTAGCACTTGGAATTTTGAAAATCAGCTCATCAACACCAGTTGTCGAAAATATTTTTGAATTTTTGAGTTTGAATGAAAAATAGTAAAGAAGTATTTACAGACAAAATTTTTTATGAGTTTGTGCAAGAGGATCATATCAGTTTTTGACAAGTCACAAGTACCGTTGAGCTTATTTACACATTAAGAATTAAACAATTCACCTAGATTGCCGATATACTGATCCACTTAAATTTTCACACAAATTTCAACTGATTCAGGATATGAGTTAGGTGTATTAAGGACTTAAACTTATTCATGTGTCCCACCTCTAGAATATACTCCCGTATCCAGATCCCAATATTCAGTCTTACAGGTGAGTATACCACATATGATATATGTAAGGGAATAAATTATGATCGAAACCGTGAGAGCTCAGGTCAGAACTTCCGTTCAGCAGAGAGATGACGGCTCAACTTTTGGTGGGTCCCCTTTAGAGGATCTTTTGTTACAACAGCATTGATTAGCAATTTTATTGTCTCATCATTTATGCTGAGGGCGGCACTATATTTCAAGCAAGCAGAAAGAATTCTCCGGGGACTAGGCCATTGCTTCCGCAAAATCCGAAGTCCCGGGATAATACCCCAGATATCACTGAGCATAAAGACCTAGTATATTATAAAGAGGGACCTTTCAAACGAGATTTCAGGGGTTACCTATATATCCAAGTAGTGTTCTCCACGATATAAGCAAGTTTGAATTTAAGTTTATATCCCGAAAAAGCTTACTAAATGTGTAAAAACCTATCGGCATATCATCAGTGAGACCGTTTAACGCTATTTAAACATTACATTTCTTTAGCATACTGTAACTGTCTACTGATGTACTATCATTTCCTCTTCTTTGACACCAAAACTCATTTATGTTTTTTATCATGTTTTAGCCTTTTTCAAATTTTCTAATGTTTTTGGATTTTCTGAAATTTTCTGAAAAAATTCTACTCCCCCTAAAATGCAAACACATTTCAAGAAATTTGAAAACAAACTGTACACTAAATGTGGCAACCGATATCGAATCGTTTCAAATCGCCATCCACTTTGCATAAACAATCATAACTCCCCCTTTCACAAAACTATTTTCTCATTATGATTTCAAAACACTTAAGTTTGTTTTAACCAAAATGATTTTTCCGGAAAATAAGTTTTGTTGGAGTTACTACTTGTAAGTTAGGGGTTCATCACATTGTTTTCTTCAAGCATTTGTAGAAAATCAAGTACAACTTAATGTCCCTGATTTACCACTTGGAAGTCGAAATTACTTCAACCAATTTATCAACCACTTGTAAAATTTTCAACCAAGAAAGATGCCGATTCCTGCTCCACGTTTACAAACCTGGGAGCTCCGGCAATTCCTGCAGTATGACTTGCAAAAATTTAGCCATTTTAAAATTCATTCTCAAAAACAATTATCAAGAATCATGCCGATTCCTGATCCACGATTACCAACTTAGGATCTCCGGCAAGTCAGATTTTTAAGGGAAAAGAATTTCCACCCAAGTCTGACCAACCTTGGGTGATTTTAACTCTTGTTCAGTAGGGTTATAAGTTGCCTTCTTTGTAGCAAAAAAAATCTTTAACCCCTTTGGCCTTTCCCTCGACCATTTTTCCAAAAATTTTCTTAACATTTCCATTGAATGCTTTCTCAACATCAAATTCTTCATTCATAGAATAGAATTGATTTGAGATCTCAACCTTACCAATTTTCTGCTTAAACCTTTTATCCTTCAATGATGGAAAATTATCATCATTCACTGAAGGCACTGATTTTTCTTCTTTCATTTCAACTTGTGGCTCCACTGATTTTGTGGAATCAGATTCATCGCCGACTTTATCATAAAATTTCTTAACAACCCACATTTAGTTGTCTTTGGCTTTCTTTTTGTAAAAATTTTTCTTTGAACACTCACCAACTTCATAAGTTGAATTTTCAAAAATTTTGAATTTCTCTGTTGGTGGTTCATTTTTCTCAACAACTTTTCCTTTAAGTTTCTCTGAAACTCCCTGTTTTGTCTTTGTATTCATCGGACAATTCCATGCAATGTGACCAGCTTCATTGCATTTAAAACAGGTTCAAGTATCTTTTCTGTGAAAAACTCCAGTTCCTATTCTTTTCTTCTCAGCAAGAAACTCCTGGTTTGATTGTTTCCAGAAAGGTTTCTTCTGTTCTTCCTCAGCACTTCCTCCTGAAACAAATTTTGTGTTTGTTTTAGAAAATTTATCATTTTTATAATTTTCAGGTGGAATAAAACCTAAACATTTCTTTTTGTAATTACCATTATGGTTTGGTTTCTTTTGAAAACCAGAACCAGAATTGTAACCTTTTTTCTTGTTTAATCGTTGTTGAACTCTTGATGTGTATTTTTTAGGTTTTCCAGTAAGATTTAAATCTTTTATTTCAGAAATATATATTTCTGTCATTTTGAAAACCTTTTTGATCATGTCAAATCGAACACTCCTTTATTGGAAACTCTTTGTCAGAATATAATTTGTCAGAATCATTTAAAGTGTATGCAACTTCAAATGTTTCATCATCCAAATTTGATTTTGATAACAAAAACTCTTTACTATAAACTCGTTTAACCAACGATTTTGGACTGTTGACTGAAGAACTTGAACCTCCAGACTCAGACTCCTCATCAGTATCCAACACCTGATCGACCACCTTTTTTATTAACTCAGACTCATGATCATTGTCAGACGATGTAAAAATAACGTCAATGTTTTCTGGTAAGTCATCAGTTGTATCGGTTTTTAGCTTTATATTGACTGCTTTTTCGACTTGCTCCTCATTTGGTTTTCTGGGAGAATAACCTTCCGAGATCGGAGGCGGACACTTGTTATAACTAACACTCTGTTTCTTACCAGTATCCTTCTTCTTTTGCTTTTCCTCATCTTTAAATGCTTCAAAACCTGCAACAGTAGGATAGATTGGATCAATAAGATAATTAGAACTAGAATAACTCTGTAATAAACGTCTGATCCTCTCATTCTCAATCTTTTCATTTTCCAACTCCCGCTGCAATTTTGCACATTCTTCGATGTAATGATTAATTGCCTTCTGTTTTGTCATCATCACAGAATTCATCATAGTAAGAGCATCTTCTCTTTCAGAATTTGTCTTTTGAAGACCAGTTACTATTCCGTTCAAAACATCATAAGACTCCTTTACATAGTTGAGATTGAACAATAATTGTTCTTTCATCTTCTCAAACTCAGCTAGCTTCTCGTCTTTTGCTGCACATTCCTTGCAAGGTTCTAAACACTCTGAGCAAGGCTTGATGATTTCCACAATCTTTTCTACTTCAATTGTTTTCACTATCTCAACCACTTTTTCAGCTTCAGTTACCTTTTTTTGTTTCAACAACCTCCTCAGCAACAATTTTAACTTCTTCCTTTTGAACTATCTCATCCTTTTCATTTTCAGAATTCATTTGCTTTTGTTCTTTTGCTGCTCGTTTCTCCTTCGGCTTCTCCAAGCGATCTGCAAAATAAAAATGAAAACTTTCAGGAGAAATATGAGATTTTGCAATATTAATATGTTTTTCTTCTTCATCATCACTACTGTCATCAGTTGGTGATTGATCAAATTCTGCTGATTTGTCAGAATTATCATCCGAAGAACCAGAATCAGATGGTGTTTGATCAAATACAATTTCTCTTTCTGAACTCTCATCTGAGCTTTCATCTGATGAAACAGATTTTTCATCTTCATTCTTCACACTAACACCAATAGATTTCATCCACTCGGTAAACATATCTGGTTCTTTCACAATCTTAGCAATGAAAGCTTTAAACTCTCCTTTTTCATCCACAAACATATCCCAGCTAAAACCTTCTGGTAACCTTTCATCATCTTGATTGATTAAGAATGCCTTGCTATTGGATGAAATGTATTTGTTCCAGCTAAAATCTTCTTGATTCACCAAACATGCTCTCTTTGAATCCTCTATCACTTTTCTACCATGAGCTACTTGTGGTTCTTGTTGTTGTTGTTGACCAACTTGTTGATATATGGCTTTCCGGTAGTAATCATCTTTTCCGAATGGATTCTTTGCTTCATTTGCTTCCCTATCCTTGCACTCTCTCTTAAAATGACCTTTCTCCCTGCATCGAAAACAAGTAACTTTAGATTTATCAAAACCTAAAGTAGAAACATGTGCATCAAGAAAATCATTTCTTCCAGTAATCAATTTGAACTTTTCTGCTCTTCTTAGGACACTAGCTAGACACCATTTGATGTCCATAAGCTCCATTTCTTCAGCGTCTATCTGATCGTAATCCTCCTTAGTTAGCATAGGATTCCCAATTCTCCCTGCAACCAAACCTTCATAAGATAGTAGCACAGAACCAAGTAATTCCATGTGATCTTTCGCAACTTCTTCAGAAAAACTTTGACTATCAGGAAGATTCAAAGCAATGTTGCATTGTATCACATAACCATTTCCACTTTTTGTGCTTTGAGAATGAAAACTTGATGTTGTATCTTTTGGATTAACACTCAGATATGAAGAAAAAGCATTGCTTTTGTTTGAATTTTGATCAACTTTTTCAGATGAATCTCCAGCACTAAAAGCAGTTTGAATCTTCGGGCTTCTTTCTACCTCTTGAACACTACCTTTGTAGTACATTTTCACATCTTGTTGACCACTCGGATTATTCATCCTCGCAATCTTCTACTGTTCCAAATCTTGACCCTCAATCTTCTCAATAAACTAAGAAATTGTCAAATCATCATAAACTCCAGTGTTCTTCAAGATCATCAAGTAAGTACCCCACTCTTTTTGCGGTAAATCATCAGCTAACTTGTCGACCCATTCTTCACGATGATTATCTTGGACCCAGTTTTCAAATCTATCTTTCCATCCGTAATATTCTTCAATGTTCATTAGCTTCGGGGGTTTTTGTAAAGTCCCGGTTTCATTTTCCAAATTCATGTTATGAGCAATGGCAGCCGGAGTAGTTGGAGATGTTGCAAACGCGTTATAGAACTCTTCACTCATGATTTTGTAGCACGTTTTCCAAAAACAGTCAACTTCAAGCGAAATACCTGCAAACACACTTCAAGCGAAATCAAGATTTTCAACTAAAATGTCAATTCAAGCGAAATCTCTGTTTGAAGCGAAATCAGATTTTTACTTTCAAGCGAAATCAGGTAAATGACCTTTTCAAGCGAAACCACAAGTATTTCAAGCGAAACCTGATATTTCGCTTGAAATGAGAACAATTTTTCAAGCGAAATCTGATAATACGTTCAAGCGAAATCTGGTTAATGATCCAATTTTGTCAGTTTTAGTCCGAATTTTAAGTTGATATTCTCAAGGGTTTGTTAAAACACTGTTTCGCTTATGTTGAGAAAAATTCAGGCCATTTTGACCGTTAAAAGATGTCCAATTTATAAAAGAAGGTGTAGAAATAAGAAATCGTGAGGAAATCAAGCTGTAAACTGCAGAACTCCTCCTCCTGAGCTCTGATACCACTTGTAGGATCGATTTGTTGACCCAAATGAGTCGTTCAGAGAAGTTTTGACCAGTTTCAGGTGCGGAACACAAGATACTGACTTAGAAACAGCTTGTATTTCACTTTAAACACACTTATGATTGATATAACACTGATTACAATCACAGGATAAACCGGCAGCACTTCGGTATCCAAATCCAGAACTGTTACAACTGATTCAGCTTGAACTACTATATATAGGCAATGGGATTTTGCTTGAAGGTGACCAAGTGAGTTTCAAGCGAAATCTATACCATGTGATTTCGCTTGAAAGTGACACTAGTCATTTCAAGCTAAATCACCTCTCTCAAGCGAAATTACATCAAACACAATCTTAGATTTCCTATTTTCTCGTACAACGTGCCCTGATCTAACATATCTAGTACAAGACTCGATACAAGACAAAGTCGACAGATGTATGCACTAACAAATACGCTTCTGCACACGGGGCCGTGCCCAGCAGACATGGGGGCGTGTGGAGCTAATACAGACAAACTGCAATTAATGAAGAAAGAGAAAGTGGATGGACACGGGGCCATGTCCGGGCTTCTGTGCAGGCTATAAATAGGGGTGCTTGGTTCACTTCAAAGGCATTCCTTGGCAAACCACCTCACTCCCACTTCACCCACACTCCACCACCATCACAACACCCACATCCACCACCATCATCCATCCTCCATCATCCATCATAGAGTGTGTGTAGTAGTCTCGAGATCCAAGATTGATAGTAAGAATCCTTGACAATCAAAGGCCATGTTTGCCTAAGTCTCTTACATCACTTGGTGAAGACAAGCATTTAGTGTAATACTTTTGTTTTTTAATATTTTCGCACTTTTTATTTGGTTTTGTATTAATGACTTTAATAACTAGTTTCTTATTTTGAAGGTGAAACTTCCTTATCATTTGTCTGTGGTGTCTTGGCGATATTTTACTGTCTATATAAAATAAAAGATTTACACCATTCATATCTCTACGGTCTATATAGAGATATGTTGGCTACCTAGTCGAGGGTTAAGGGAATGGTTTGGTAAGGTTCTTGCCTTGTTTAGTGTATAGATCCTGCAAGGACCTGGGTCAAGCTTACTAGGACCTCCTTCAATACCCACTGGTATTGGATGGCGGGGGTGCGAATGGCTTGATCCCCTCATATGTAGACTACTATTAATACATTAACCCGGCTACTTGGGATTGTATCCCTGCTGATTCAAACCACTTAGCCGAGGGTAATGTCACCTTCAAAACAGGGGCCTTCCGCGTTACGCATTATTAACTTAATTAATTATCTTTCAATAATCCAACCGTTTAGGATTGTATCCTTGCTGACTCAAACTACTAGGTTGAGGTAACGTTACCTTCAAAAGAGAGGCCTATTACTATAACTAAGATAATCTCTTAAAAAGTGTAAAAGTGCGGAAAACATCAAAGGTTACACTAAAGGCGAGTCGGATCCAAGTGATTCATCTTGTCTGTCTATTTTTATTTTATTTTATTTTCAGCATTTTTAGTTTTTATTTTCATGTTTAAGACTTTTTCTAAACTTTTGATTTGATTAGACGTTGAGGATAAACCGGTACTAAAAGCTCTTGTGTCCTTGGACGACCTTGGTATCTTACCAACGCTATACTACGCTCACGATGGGTGCACTTACCCATATGTGTGTTTAGTGTTAGTAAAATATCGTGTTTTATAAATTTAAAACTTGACGAAAGTGTTAAAAAGGGCTAAAAATATATATAAAGTTATATAACACACCGCACACATTAGCTACCTTATCTAACTATCTGCTGGAGAATGGTTTTCGTCGGGGTCTTATCGATTGCACTCTCTTCATCAAAGGAAAAGATGGAAATCTTCTGTTGGTTCAGGTATACGTAGATGATATTATTTTTGGTTTAACTAACAATGTTTTATGTAGGGACTTCGAGCGTGTTATGCAGGAGAAATTCGAGATGAGCGCCATGGGGGAAATGAATTTCTTTTTGGGCCTACAAGTTCAACAAACGGAGTCTGGGATATTCATCCATCAAACTAAATATGTCGGTGACATCTTGAGCCGGTTCCAGATGTCCGAAATGACGCCCGTTGGTACCCCACTTCCGCAGAATCACGGGATTACTCCGGACTTGAAGGGTGAAAGTGTTAACTCTTCATTCTATCGCGCAATGATCGGATATCTTATGTATCTCACAGCCTCGAGGCTCGACATAATGTTTCCTACGTGCCTGCTCGCTCGCTATCAAGCCAATCCGAAGGCCTCACATCTAGCAGTTGTGAAAACGATTTTCCGCTATTTGAAGGGTTGCCTGGACACCGGTCTCTGGTACCCAAGGGATGATAGCTTCGACTTGATCACGTTCAGTGATTCTGATTTTGGTGGCTGCAAAATCGATGGGAAATCCACAACGGCTGGATGTCAGTTTTTAGGAAATCGCCAGGTCACATGGCAGTGCAATAAGCAGACGTGTGTCGCTACATCAACATGTGAAGCTGAATACATTGCTGTCTCAAGTTGTTGCTCCCAAGTCCTTTGGATTCAACAACAAAGGCGCGACTACGGTTTTGAATTCCTATCTTCTCCTATTTTCGTTGATAATTTTGCTACCTTACAGATCACTAGAAATCCTGTACAGCATTCAAAGACTAAACACATCGAAATCAAATATCACTTCATACGTGATTGTTTTGATAAAAGACTTATCGATGTTGTTAAGGTCCACACCGATGACCAACGTGCTGACCTTTTTTTACCAAAGCATTTGACAAATCACGATTTGACTATTTACTAATGGTAAACGACATTAAGGTCAAGTCTGAGTAAACCAATATCGGAAAATTATTTTTGTAAATATTTATTTGTGTTTTCTAATTTCTCGTACTTTTTGCATTTTAGGGGGAGTAAAAACGAAAAATAAAAAAAAATTGAAAATTTTTAAAAATACAAAAACATCGAAAAATTTCAAAAACACAAAAACAATAGAAAAACAAAAATGTGTTTCCTGACGAGAAAATGATAGTACATCAGTGGTCTATTGAAACCTCTTTAAACCTAAAATGAAAAACGATAAGCAGTTCTATATAAGATGTATATTGGTAGGCTGACAATCATTTTAAAGTGTGCAGGGTGATATAAACCTAAATCGACTGAAGACTGTGTGGGAACCACTCATTGGCATATGGTCTTGGTATCGAAATTTCGTTTGATAGATTGCCGAGGTTCTGAGATATGTGGTCTTTATGCTGTTTATCATCTGGGTATCATGGAAGTTTCTTTAACCGAAAATAACGGGGACGCAAGTCTAGATATTCCATGATACCATACATACGTGTACATATCATTCAAACATGTATATAATACATGATGCATACGACCTCAATAAGTGATAAACAATCACATGTCCCAATCAATAAGTGATAAAATATCACAGTTTATCTGGGAGTCAAGTTCGTCTCTTTGTCGGTACGATGGTACTAACCTGTTCACGGACTTGCTCTTGTGCCTTGCATGCATCGAATATCAAGTTCCTCATTAATAAGTAATTTTATCACATAGGGCTTGTATTCATCCAATGCATCGAATATCAAGTTCCTCATTAATAAGTGATTTTATCACATAGGGCTTGTATTCATCCAAAAATAAGTGAGTATCTCACATCATATACGTTGAAAACGGATGATAAATGTTATACTCACCAGTAAGATGAACTCTCGTGCATACCTTGATAAGGGAATGTGTCGTGTGTGGATGAACATTGGCCTGTAAGTTTAAATCATACCTTAACGTACCCCCCAACCGCGAGTACATCTGATAAGTTGAGCTTATGTGGACAACAATACTGATAATCGTTATAGGATGCTTATCTAAATGTTAACTAATTGAACAACAAGAGTGTTTTGGCATGACCGTACACTGATATGATTCTCTTACCCTCGAAACACGCAAAAAGAATGTCTGTAAATATTTATTTAATGCTTTCAATTTCTGAATCTCTGTATATATTTATTTACTGCTTTCCGTCTTTACATTTGAAATATTCAAAAATACCCAAAAGATTTTAGGTGTGTTTTAATATAAAATTAATATAAACCAAAAAGATTATATTTCTATCATTTTTTCGATTGTACGATGTTGGATCTCGAGTCTTTTCCACCTGAAACCTGATCGAAACCTAAAACAATTGCATCTTCATAAACGGTCAAAATTAACATGTGTTGAAAGTTAAAATCTAAAATTGATCAAATTTTTATAACTTTCAAACTGTTGTCGGTCGGTAGTTGATTGAGAGTTGGTCTCATGTATGTCATTTGACTAAATTCCAAGCGGTTGTTCTCATTATGTGTTGAGCTTTCTTTTATGTGAATATGCGGCATTCAAACTAGCTAAAGGCGAAGGGAACATGTTCTATGACAAGCTTTGGAATGAAGATACGACATGGATGCAATCAAAGGATCAAGATGATCGAGTCGCAGCTGACCACTCATCAACACCAAAAGGATCTGAATTACTGAAGATCAAAAGATTTACGAGCATCATTCAAGGGGGAGTTTGTTGATACACTCCCTGTTTGTGAAACGTGAAGACATCTGAAGATCCGACAACATGAAGAATGAACCTCACGTGCAGCATCCAAGGGGGAGTTTGTTGATGCACTTTATTGTGGATACGGCTCGTTTCGGTTCGCCAACGTTTCAAGTGAAGGCCAGGGTCAATATATCCTCCTATCTTGACCCGGTACGATGTTAACATATGTGTTATACGTCTGCAAGTTCTGTTTGAAGGTGCCTCTCTTTGTTTAGCCATGAATCTGCATGAAGTCCATGAGATATATTTGGACTTGATTATGGAATCCATGAAGAGTTGTGGTGAACAATAATGAACAATTGATTGTTATACGTCTGCAAGTTCTGTTTGAAGGTGCCTCTCTTTGTTTAGCCATGAATCTGCATGAAGTCCATGAGATATATTTGGACTTGATTATGGCATCCATGAAGAGTTGTGGTGAACAATGATGAACAATTGATTGTTCACCACGAAGACTACTCTACGAACAATATATCCACGAAGAGTTGTGGTGAACAATGATGAAGAATTGATTGTTCACCATGAATACTACTCTACGAATAATACGGACAATGAAGCTGATGGTTCGTTGCAAAGGTCCATGAAGACTCCATTCTTCGTGGGCCAGATGAATGTTCGTGAGCCCAGTAACCATTCTTCGTAGGGTTACTGGGTGTTGGGCCTATAAATACAAACACTTGCTTCACATTTCAAAAGAGAATAGAACACAGATGAGAACACAGTGAGAGTATTCAGAGAGTTTGTGTGTTATCTTGTTTCATCTCTGTAAACAAACTCCTTTGGTTGAATACATTTGAGCTTTAATCGTTGAATCTTGTTCTTGTGTTTGTGTTCTTTGTCTTCGTTGCATACCCACTTGGATTCCACACTTGCGGGTGTGTTCGGTAACAAGGAGAAGGTTACTAGATCCTCCTCTAGGGACCTACATATCTCTCTATATTAGTCTTTTCATAACCGGACCGCTTCCCTAATTGTAAGGACTCTCAAAATTGTCCTAAAAATACCCGTAAGTATAAACCCGGACCCCTGAAATCCTAAACCATATTAAAAATCAAGAAAAACAAAATTCTGGGTCTCAGGTGGGCCGCGTCAAACATGTGTTGACCGGATAAGTGTTCCGGATCCACGTGGTGTCCAGTTGGCTAACCTACAGATGACCAATCAAGCCTATTCGTAGACTAGGCGGCCTCGCGAGCCGCGTAAAGTTTATGTTGTGGTTTACGCGGGTCGCGTGAACCCTAAAAATCAGCTATAAATAGCTTGTTGCATGCACTGTTCTCTGGTGTCGAAACAAACTTTCAGAAATGAAAGTATATCACTCTGAAGTTGAAATTTCATATATGATTAGCGAGGCGCTGCTCCGATACCGGGTATTAACTCGATCGCTGCTACGATTCAATGTCCGATCGATTAAACTATCCAATGGATGTTTAAGTGTTGCCCACATTAGGGTTTATGCTTTGTCATTCGTCGTAAATTCGATGGATGTTTAAGTATCGCATTTTGTCATTCGTTGTGAAGGTTTTTATCTCGTGAGTTATCGTAAATGCTGTATTAGTTACTAACCGAGTTCGTGTGTATGTTATTAAATTTAGGTTAAAAAGGCTAATCAGTAGGCTAAGCTCTGCTCATATAAATCTGCAATGTGAGTCATTCTCTTTTTATCAAATTTGTTTACAAAAGCATGTTTATTTTCAAAAGTTATAATTACAGGGATTAAGTCTTTGTAATCACCAAATTACAGCCGGTATGTGGGGTTTTGTATACATTACTTGATAATCTTCACCATTGGACAACGGGGTAGCCAATGGGTGATATGACCATAGTCACAGAAACGAGTCGAGTGACAAATACCGTGGGTAGTTGGTTGATATCTGGAAACATTGTAATCGCTCTTAATACTGTAAATTATAACAAACGTGTCATTTTAGTAAATAGAATGATTCACCAGTATTTCCCGCTGACAAAACCTTTTTCAAACATGTTTCAGGTGATCTGTTGTGATCCAGGAAATGTGCCGAAAAGCACTACAAGTTTAAGGAAGTGGCTTAATATAAAATAAAGGAACATGTTTTGTAAAATAAAGATTTCTCAGTGAAATCATATGATTGTAAACTATCAGGGTTTATCCCGAATTGTAAAATAAAATAATCGGGAATTTTCAGTTTTAAAAAATCCTGGTAAATCTTCCGCTGTTAAATAAATACCACGGGATTTTCTGTCCCGCGGCTCCTGAAACGGGCCAAACCACTTATTTAAGCCAATTAAGTATTTAAAAAATACTTAATTTTACTGATTGCCATTTTGTGATTATGTGTTTTATTATTTGAATATTTGTACAGTATGGGTAAGCAAAAGCTTTCAAAAATCTATCTTAAATTATATAGGTCATCACACGAGAATGCAAGTTCATCTCAAACAAATTCCTCAAAACCCTATGCAAATCCTGAAGAAGGAATATTTGTCCGAAAGGCACAATATGAGGAACCACTTTCTCCTAGTAAAAGAAGTTTGATTATAAGGAAAAGTCAGGAGAAATTAAAGAAATCACAACCAAAAGAAAAGAGAGTTAATCAGAAAACCCAAGAACTAGGCAGTAACCCACCATGGGAAGACAAATTAGATGAAAAATGGGCAGATCTTTATATGCTAGCCACTGTAGCAGTAAATGCAAATCTTTAAATACACCTGATTCAAGTTTTAGCACCCTTATCACCTATAATCCAGAAACCTTGTCCAGTAAATAAATAAGTTTACAGTAAATCCTAGTGTGTTTTAATTTTTAGTTGGCTTTGTATTAAATTAGTCACACGGTATGCAATAATATTTAAAGGTTATTTGTGAAATTTTGTTATAAAATTTTAACTTAGCAATTTTTGTGTAGTTTGCATATATGCTAAACAGCATGAATGACCTGTCTGAAGCCCTTCAGAATTTAAATCTCTATCCGGTGAAAATAGAGGTTTCCAGAGATTTCAATAGGTATATACCTGATATAGAAGAACCTACGGAGTTCAACGCTCCACCTCCGGAGAAACCCAAGCCTAAGAAAAGGAGATGATTTGTGGGATGGAGGCGTGTGCGTAAAAGGAAACCCGCCTCTAGAAAGATTCCCAAAATAGAAAATCCCTTAGATAAAGGAAAGGGGATTGAAGTCATGGAAGGTTCTAAGCAGATAGAAATGGAGATTGGAGAAGGTTCTAGGCAGACAAAGATAGAAATTGGGGAAAACTCTAAACAAATTGAGGAGTTACCATTTCAGGAGGAATTAGATCGTGCATTGGCAAGCAGTGAGGTCGTCAGGCCTGTTAATAATAATCTATACCCTTATCCTGCTGAAACTCAATTACCAATGAATTTGTAACCAGCAAGCCCAGAACCTATAATCCACACCCAACCTCTAGGAATGGACGAGTGGTGGACCAATGATTGGCAGTTCCAAAACCTTCTCAATAGTCCTTATTCCTTTCTCCCTCAGTTCAACCCAGAACCTATACCAAACGCACCAATGAGCAATGAAAATTTAGCTGAACTCCGCCACTTTGGTGAGGAGCTGGTGGATGCAGGAAATAGAATCAGGGAAGTAGGAGAACAAATTTCCTGGAAATACGACAAAAGGGAACGTCGTTACTAAAATACCAATTGACGAAGGATAGTGGGTTTGTGAAACTGTGGTTGTATAATAAAAACTAAAATATAATCTTGTAAAATAACTACAAATAAAACTTTGTAAGATTATGGTGAGTAATGATGCATAATATATATAAAATGGAATCAAGAAATCGATAGTTTTGACTATATGTGTATTGTGAAATTTGTATGATTGTTTTGTGTATAATTGTTATTTATTCGATACTAATAAAATTATATATAATAATTATCAGATGGAAAACGCTAATAATGAACCAGTTAATGAGAGTAATCAATCTGAGCAACATCCGGAAGATCAATTTATGACTAGGCAGGATATAGAAAATATTGTTGCTCAAGGAATAGCCAATGTTATTCCCGCAATCCTTGCTGCTGCCCAGAAACCTATTGAACCTCAACAAATCATTCCTAGTAAATGTACTTCTGAAGATAACTTCAGTAATAGCGTAAACGGAGGCGGTAATCATCACGATGATGATCCACTGCAAGCTCCGCTCCTTAAGAAAATGAAAGTTGCAACGCCTGGTTGCACTTACAAAGAATTTCTTGCTTGTAAACCTGCTGAATTTGCAGGCAATGAAGGAGTGACTGCGGCACTGCGTTGGTTAGAGAAAACCGAGGCAGTAATTACAATAAGTAAATGTGACAAGGACGACAAGGTCATGCACGCGTCAAATCTTTTCAAAGAAGGGGCGCTAGAATGGTGGAATACAGTACTTCAAGCAAAAGGAAGAAATAGGGCCTATGCCATGAACTGGGAAGAATTTAAGAGTCTTGTAGAAAGAAAATTCTGTCCCGAATATGAAAAAGATCAAATGGTTAATAAGTTCTTAAATCATCGAATGACGGGTGTAGATTGTCGAGGATATACTTCGATATTCTTTGAATATGCTAGAGTGGTACCAACACTGGCTTCGCCAGAACCGGTACTCATTTCTCGCTATAATTGGGGACTGATTAGCGAAATCCGTAATATTGTTAAAGCTGCGAGACCTCACACTATTGACGATGCGGTAGAATTAGCTAACACCCTAACTAACGAAATGGTACGCACAAGAGATGAAAACAAGAAAAAGGAACTGGCTCAGAAAATTACCCAAGGATTTCGTACGGGT
This sequence comes from Helianthus tuberosus, assembly GCA_030545235.1. Lineage (NCBI taxonomy): Eukaryota > Viridiplantae > Streptophyta > Magnoliopsida > Asterales > Asteraceae > Helianthus > Helianthus tuberosus. Next base: position 177,078,675 of record CM060354.1, read on the forward strand.
AATAACAACAGTTTCAAGAAAAGAGGAACAGGGCAATCCTCAACTCCACTGTTCTGCAAGAATTGCAGAAAGAAACATTATGGAAGATGCAATATAACCTGCAAATTTTGCAAAGCTGTAGGACATCGTGAAGAAAATTGCAGAAAGAAAACCATAATCTGCTTTAACTGTGGAGAAGCGGGGCATTTTAAAACAAAATGTCCTAAATTTGTCAAACCAGCAGACAACAAAGCCAAGACGGCCGACGGAGCTACTAAAAAGAATGTCAGAGCATTCCAGTTGACCACTCAAGAAGCAGAACTCATTCCAGATGTGATAGCTGGTACGTTCTTAGTTCACAACGTATATGCAAAAGTATTATTTGACTCTGGTGCAAACCAAAGTTTTATCAATACTTCATTCTGCCAAGCTCTTAATTTACCCTTGACCAACCTTAGGCAGATTTTTACAGTCGAAACAGCAGATGGAAATTCTGTTAATATAGATAAGGTTTTGCAAAAAGAAAATATAGAACTTTCAGGTCATAAATTTCATGCAAACCTATTACCAATGAAGTAAGCTGGGTTCGATGTTGTATTAGGAATGGATTGGTTAGTAGCCAACCATGCTCGAATCCTTTGTGACCAGAACTCCATAGAAATTTGTGCACCTACTGGGAAGTAATCATTATTACAGGAGATAAACCACATAAACCCATGAAGTTCATATCAGTAATGAAAATTGCTAGTTATGAACGAAAGCAAGGAATAGTATATATGATTTCAGTAATCATTAGTAATAAGGGTAAAGAACTTAAAGAGATTCCTGTAGTCTCAGAATACCCAGATGTATTCCCAGAAGAACTCCCGGGATTACCACCAGATAGGGAAGTAGAATTTAGAATTCATCTAATTCCTAGAACTACACCGATAGCTAAGGCACCGTATCGGTTAGCACCCACAGAAATGTTAGAACTGAAAAAGCAATTAGATGAATTATTAAGTAAAGGTTTCATACAACCTAGTTCATCCCCGTGGGGAGCACCAGTATTATTTGTAAAGAAAAAGGATGGTTCGATGAGAATGTGTATTGATTATATAGAATTGAATAAGGATACAATTAAGAATCGATACCCATTACCTAGGATTGATGATCTATTCGATCAACTTCAAGGAGCTAGATATTTTTCTAAGATAGATTTACGCTCCGGATATCATCAATTGAAGGTACAAGAAGAAGACATACCTAAAACTGCTTTCAGAACTAGGTATGGTCATTACGAGTTTACAGTCATGCCCTTCGGATTAACGAATGCACCTGCAGCATTCATGAACATGATGAATAGGATCTGTAAACCGTACTTGGATAAATTTGTAATTGTCTTCATAGACGATATACTTATTTATTCCAAAAGTTAGGACGAACATTGTCAGCACCTGCATGCACTCTTAACTTTGTTAAGAAAAGAAAAGCTTTACGCCAAATTCTCGAAGTGTGAATTTTGGCTACAAGAAGTGCAATTCCTAGGTCACATGGTGAATCACGAAGGTATTCATGTAGATCCTGCTAAGATAGAGGCAATTACCAAATGGAAGGTTCCGCAATCCGCAATGGAAATTAGAAGTTTTATAGGTTTAGCCGGATATTATAGACGGTTTATTAAGGATTTTCCAAAATAGTTGTACCATTAACTAAGCTAACCTGTAAAGCAGTTAAGTTTGAATGGGGACCTAAGCAAGAAGAAGCTTTTAGGATTTTAAAGCAAAAGTTAACAAATGCTCCAATCCTAACTTTACCAGAAGGAACTGAGGATTTTGAAGTTTACTGTGATGCTTCAAAACTAGGATTAGGATGCGTGCTAATGCAACGCAAGAAGGTAATTGCGTATGCTTCAAGGCAATTGAAAAAGCACGAAGAAAACTATACAACTCATGACTTAGAGTTAGGCGCCATAATTTTTGCTCTTAAAATTTGGAGACATTATCTGTACGGAAGTAAGTTTACTGTCTATACAGATCACAAAAGTTTAAGATATATATTTGGGCAAAAAGAGTTAAACATGAGACAAAGGAGATGGATGGAAATCCTAAGTGACTACGACTGTGATATTCAGTATCACGAAGGAAAGGCAAATGTAGTTGCAGATGCCTTAAGTCGTAAGTACCATGAGAAACAACGACGAGTTCGTGCTCTTAGATTAAATCTACAGTTAGATTTAATGGAACAACTAAAGCATTTTCAAGAAACAGCAATCAAGGATGATGCTGAAGGAATGAAAGGACGAACAAAAGAATTGGAACAAGGAGTTGATGGAATTTGGAGATTCCACAAAAGAAGAATTTGGGTACCTAAGCAGGGAGAATTAAGAAATAAGATTTTAGAAGAAGCTCATAAATCTAGGTATATTATGCACCCAGGAAACAATAAAATGTACCAAGATTTAAGAAAAAACTTTTGGTGGATAGGAATGAAAAAGGATATAGCTCGATATGTTTCTATGTGCCTTACTTGTTCACAAGTTAAGGCAGAACACCAGAAACCTTCAGGTCTGCTACAACAATTAGAGATGCCTGTATGGAAATGTGAACTCATAACAATGGATTTTGTTACTAAGTTACCCAAAACCAGAAAAGGTAATGATGCGATTTGGGTAATTGTGGATCGATTAACCAAATCAGCTCACTTTCTACCAATGAAAGAAACCTTTAGCATGGAAAGGTTGGCAAAGTTGTATGTAGATGAAGTAGTATCCTTACATGGAGTTCCACTCTCCATTGTATCGGATAGGGATAGTCGTTTCACTTCCCATTTCTGGAAAAGTTTCCAGGAAGCAATGGGAACCCGACTAAATTAAAGTACGGCATATCATCCACAAACAAACGGACAAAGTGAAAGGACAATCCAAACTCTGGAAGATATGCTCCGAGCATGTGTAATAGATTTTGGTGGAAATTGGGACGATCACTTACCATTAATTGAATTCTCCTATAACAATAGTTATCATGCAAGCATTGAAACTGCCCCATTCGAAGCATTGTATGGAAGAAAATGCAGAACTCCCATTTGTTGGGCAGAAATAGGAGAAAGTCAATTATCAGGTCCGGAGATTGTGCAAGAAACTACCGACAAGATTACCCAAATCAAGGAAAGACTGAAGACGGCTCGAGATCGCCAGAAGAGTTATGCAGACAATAGATGGAAGTCGTTGGAATTCCAAGTGGGAGACAAAGTATTATTGAAAGTTTCTCCTTGGAAAGGAGTAGATCGATTTGGTAAGAAAGGAAAGCTAAGTCCAAGATACATAGGACCATTTTCAGTGATCCAACGTATAGGACCAGTTGCTTATCGTTTACAACTACCAGAAGAGTTAGCTGGAGTACATGATGTATTTCATGTATCCAACCTCAAGAAATGCCTATCAGACGAATCTTTGGTAGTACCTCTCCAAGATATAGAGGTAAACGAAAAGTTAAAATTTGTTGAGAAACCTCTTCAAATAGAAGACAGAAAGGTGAAGTTTCTCAAACACAAACGGTTAGTACTTGTCAAGGTCAAGTGGGATTCAAAGAGAGGACCTGAATACACTTGGGAGCTGGAATCAGAGATGAAGCGAAAGTATCCTCACTTATTCCAATAAATCTCGAGGACGAGATTTTAAATAAGGTGGGGAGGATGTAAGGACTCTCAAAATTGTCCTAAAAATACCCATAAGTATAAACCCGGACCCCTGAAACCCTAAACCATATTAAAAATCAAGAAAAACAAAATTCTAGATCTCAGGCGGGCCGCGTAAAAGACAAGACATGTCTTACGCGGGCCGCGTCAAACATGTGTTTACCGGATAAGTGTTCCGGATCCACGTGGTGTCCAGCTGGCTAACCTACCGATGACCAATCAAGCCTATTCGTAGACTAGGCGGCCTCGCGGGCCGCGTAAAGTTTATGTTGTGGTTTACGCGGGTCGCGTGAACCCTAAAAATCAGCTATAAATAGCTTGTTGCATGCACTGTTCTCTGGTGTCGAAACAAACTTTCAAAAACGAAAGTATATCACTCCGAAGTCGAAATTTCATATATAATTAGCGAGGCGCTGCTCCGATACCGGGTATTAACTCGATCGCTGCTACGATTCAATGTCCGATCGATTAAACTATCCAATGGATGTTTAAGTGCTGCCCACATTAGGGTGTATGCTTTGTCATTCGTCGTAAATTTGATGGATGTTTAAGTATCGCACTTTGTCATTCGTTGTGAAGGTTTTTATCTCGTGAGTTATCGTAAATGCTGTATTAGTTACTAACCGAGTTCGTGTGCATGTTATTAAATTTAGGTTAAAAAGGCTAATCAGTAGGCTAAGCTCTGCTTATATAAATCTGCAATGTGAGTCATTCTCTTTTTATCAAATTTGTTTACTAAAGCATGTTTATTTTCAAAAGTTATAATTACAGGGATTAAGTCTTTGTAATCACCAAATTACAGCCGGTATGTGGGGTTTTGTATACATTACTTGATAATCTTCACCATTGGACAACGGGGTAGCCAATGGGTGATATGACCATAGTCACAGAAACGAGTCGAGTGACAAATATCGTGGGTAGTTGGTTGATATCTGGAAACATTGTAATCGCTCTTAATACTATAAATTATAACAAACGTGTCATTTTAGTAAATAGAATGATTCACCAGTATTTCCCGCTGACAAAACCTTTTTCAAACATGTTTCAGGTGATCTGTTGTGATCCAGGAAAAGTGCCGAAAAGCACTACAAGCTTAAGGAAGTGGCTCAATATAAAATAAAGGAACATGTTTTGTAAAATAAAGATTTCTCAGTGAAATCATATGATTGTAAACTATCAGGGTTTATCCCGAATTGTAAAATAAAATAATCGGGAAATTTCAGTTTTAAAAAGATCCTGGTAAATCTTCCGCTGTTAAATAAATACCACGGGATTTTCTGTCCCGCGGCTCCTGAAACGGGTCAAACCGGGTCGGGGGCCGTGACACTAATCAGGCCAATCCAACCGGACTGAGGAACTAGAACTGGATGACGTCATAATTAACTATAAAAAATATTTAATATCAGTAATAATAAAAGTAATATATTAATCAAAAAGTTTATATTATATTGTTGCTATGTAGGTTACTATGAACAGTAAGAGATTTCATTAGACAGAATTGTATTAGCTGTTTACATTTGATAGGTATACATATATATAACATAGCTGGAAGTAAGATATCACAAACTACCTCACACAAACAAACAGATTAACTAACATCTAACAAACTCCAGTTGGCAGTAGGCTGTATATACTCTAATATGCCCCCTTAAGCTGAATGGGAGACATTTACGTGAAGCTTGGACCTCAGAGTGTGAAATCGAGAAGAAGACAACCCTTTGGTCAAAATATCAGCAAAGCAATCTGAATAGTAGTAGGAGCATATCTCACCAACACAATACGTTCCAAAACCATATCCCGAATAAAATGTAAGTCAACCTCAAGATGTTTGGTACGCTGATGAAACACCAGGTTGAAACAAGATAAGTAGCACCAATGTTGTCACACCAAAGAATAGGTGGACATGATGAACCAATATGTAGCTCATGTAAAAGAGATAAAATCCAACGAACCTCTGTACTAGACTGGGTAACAGTATGCTGTTTCTTGGAACTCCAACTAATAAAATTGGGTCCTAGAACCAGTGATAGACCATCAATCATCAGGACAACCGGCCAATCAGCATCAGAATAAGCATGCATATCACAACTATTAGACCGCTGAATACTCAAATCCATCAGAAATCGTCCCTCGCATATATCTCAAAATGCACTTGACTACAACCCAATGACGATCAGTACGTGTCTATAAGAACTGTGACATCTTACTGACTGCATAAGCAATCTCAGGGCAAGTCAAGATCAAATATTGTAAAGCACCAACTGTACTTCGATGTAAAGTAGGATCAGTCAAGGGACTACCCGTATGACGAGAAAGCTGACATCAAGAAGAAATCAAATAAGATAAAGGTCTACACTCAGCTAGACCAGTGCGGTATAATAAATCAAGCAGATAACGCTACTGAGATAGATGTAGAATATCATCAGTAAAAGTAGCTTGTATGCCCATAAAATAAGATAGAACTCCCAAATCCTTGAGCACAAACTGTGAATGCAAGCGCTCAATCAATCCAATAACAAACTCTGAGGAACTCCCAGTAATGATAATGTCATCCACATATACCAAAGCATAACACGTGACCGAATCTCGACTATAGACAAAAAGAGAGGTGTCAGATAGACACTGATAACTTCATAAACAAGAGCCGAAGATAGCTTGGGAAACCAAGATCTTGGTGCCTGCTTCAGGCCATAAAGAGCCTTCTACAGTAAACAAACATGATGAGGTCGGAAAGAGTCAACAAAGCTCCTAGAGGCTGTGACATATAAACCGTCTCAGATAAATTACCATGAAGAAAGGCATTGTTGACATTAACCTGCCTGATAACCCATCCTCGGGAAAAAGTAATAGAGAGAACAAGACCAATAGTTGTGGGTTTAACCACCGGGCTAAATGTATCAGTATAATCAACACCCTCAGTCTGATGAAAGTCGTTGGCAACAAGCTGAGCTTTATATTGACTCACAGATCGTCAGGATTATGCTTAATCCTATAAACCCACTTACCACCAATAGTGTTGGCATCACTGGGAGCCGAAACCAAACGCCAAGTCTGGTTGGCATGTAAAGCACCAATCTCAGAACACATCGTATCCCACCAAACAGATCATTGTTGAGCCTGTCTGAATGTGGAAGGCTCGATGGTGGGAGAAGTGAAAGCATGAAAGAGAGCATGATCAGGAAACTGACGAGGCTGTCGTGTGTGATCACGAGAACAAGTGATCATCAGGTGAGTCAGAACAAGAGGATGAGGAGGAGGAGGAAGGGGTGATGGAGAAGGAGAAGAAGCAAGAGAAATAGGAGTAGGAGGAGGAATAGAGAATGATGAAGTAGGAAAAGAGGAAGAAGAAACAAAGGCGGAAGAATCGGGAATGTCAAAAATCAACTCATGGAATCGAACATGATGAGAGGTATACGTATGAGAAGTATGAGGATCATAACAAAGATAGCCAAGATGATCAGGAGCATATCCAACAAATATACATGGAGTAGATTTAGGTGAGAGTTTATCCGTTGGAGTATCACCAAGAAACGGCTAACATAAACACCCAAAAGTGCGAAGAATCTCGTAATTGGGGCAAGAACTAAATAAAATCTCATAAGGAGACAAGTGATGAAGAACCGGTGATGGTAGCCAGTTGATAAGAAATGCAGGAGTGGCATATGCATCATACCAGAATTTATTTGGTAGACGAGCATGAAATAGTAAAGCTCGAGCTACCTCAGAAAGATGGCGGTTTTTCCGATCAGTAACCCCATTATGTTAGGGAGTGTAAGGACATGAGATTCTGTAAGCAATACCAGAATCTGAAAGGAATCGATCCATTAAACTACGAATGAGCTCAGGAGCACCATCACACTGAAGGTGTTTGATGGTGCAAGAGAAAAGGTTCTCCACAAGCAGTTTGAAATGTCGGAAGCAATCAACCGCTTGAGAACGATGAGTCAAAGGATACAACCACTTAAACCGACTAAAATCATCAATGATAGTAATGAAATATCGTAACCATATGTAGACATAATAGGGGAAGCTCTCAAAATATTACAATGAACAATATGTAAAGGCACAATCTAATGTCTAATCTGATACAACTGACCTAAATAGTAGTCTAGTTGATTTAGAAATACTACAAGGTGTACAATGATTATTGTTGGTTTTATTTTTGAAATGTAAAAATGAACATCGAGACAAGACATCATCAGAGGGATGTCTTAGCCGAAAGTGCCAAGTCTCTCGAGATAAAGAAATAACAACGGTGAGAGAGAACAACTGATGTGGACTGGCATGCATGTGGTGGAGCAGCTGTCCAGCCAGGGTCTGAATGGATTAACCACAATATGAGAAAATAATGGAAACAGGATGATCATTAACCAATTCTGTAATGGACAAAAGGTTCTTGGCTAGCCAGGAACAACAAGTACATGCTTGAGTAAAAACTACGGCTAGATAAAAACGAAGGTGTGGTTGGGCTTGAAAATAATGCGTTATGCGACATGTGGACGACATGTAAGCATGCGTTAGAAATGAGGCGTGGGGCAAAAACAGGCGGTGTGGGTGGTGCGTGGAAGAGTGGCGTTTCCAACACGTGACACACACTTTTTATTATTTATACTTCACAAATAATATAAAATCTAATAAATTTAAATAAAAAAGACATTAGTATTAATTACATCCAATCACACGTGGCCACGTTGTCTCCCACTATGTCCTCCATGCCGGTACAATTCTTGCCACCCCATCAACAACGCCGGCCACCACGCCGTATCAGGGATGGTGTGCCCGACATGGAATTTTTCCACTCCCACACCGTATATAGTCTTACAACATGTGTCACAATTCTATGAACTCATGATTCATTTCCCCGCTTCTTATATTTCCTAAGGTATCCTATTTCTTAATTTAAAAAAGTTAAAAAACATTTTTTTCCTAAATTTTCGTTATAAATATTTACTTACTCAACCCGTATATTACACAGATACCTAACCTAGTTATAGAATACGTCTACTCAAGCTAGACGGACAACAAAATGTAGCTCGGACCGGAAGTATCAAACAAGGAGGTAGTAACACTTTGGTCAAAGTATCCACATCCAACATCAGCATGTTTGCGACGGCTTTAGCAACCAATTGTTTCTGTTGCAAATGTCATTTATTTTAAAAATAAATAACGGATTTAGAGACCCATTTTGTTCGGTGCTTCGTGAAGTTTTTTTGTCAATAAAAGTGTGTTTTATAGTAGTGTTCGGTGAAGTGCCGTTAGGATCAAGTTAGTAGCAATTTCAAGTTCCTATTTAAATTGGATTGAAAAAAAAAAAAAATCTCTCAACATACTATAATTAAGAAAACAAAGCTGAAATGAACTGCTTCTAATTAGATAATGAAAAGCTTCAATTTCTTTTTATCCCCGTTATTTAGTGACGGATGTTGTTGTACAAAAAGAATTGATCAGTCACATACATTATATTCCATATTCTTACGTACGTCATTATTTTCCAGTTGTCCTTCACATTACGAAATCAAGAACAATGTAAAAGGTGTTAGATTATAATCATTAAACAATGTCATTGTTGATTTGTTGTAAACTAAATCTTAGTCTATCAACTACAAGAATTCCGATTCATAGAATTTTCAGACCACTGGATGATATTTTCTTTCTTTCTTTTTTTTTATCATGAAAACGACATGTTACCTTAAGATTTGAATGCCCTGAGAAGAGTTGCAGGACTTTTCACCCAGTCAATCAAGGATAACTTTATATTATCCTAGTTATGACGTTAGTGATTCAAGATCACTTGGAATAGAAAATTTCAAGTCTCTTTGTTAGATCGTACTCATGTGCTGCGAAATTTCTTCAAATATTACTTTATTGGTAATTAGACTGAGTCCTGCTAGTTTAGGATAATTTTTTATATATTTATTTTTCATTTTAATTGACGAACCATTGTTGTTCCTTGCTTGACTAAGATTCTGTTCCATTTTCTAAAAGAAGACTAGGAAGACCATTTAAGAAATTCTTAAATCAAGTTGGCCGTTCAGTTACAATAATTATATTCCTGGGACATTATGTTATTTTATTCATTTATTTTTGAGTAAATTACAAGTTTTGTCCTTTATATTTGTCCCAAATTTCAGGCGATGTCCTTTACCTTTAAAATTGATGAGTTTTGTCCTTAATGTTTGCAAATCGTGCACGTTATGTCCTTTAGGGCAAACCCAGTTAATTTGTTTTTGTTAAATCTGGTCACCCAGGGGTATTTTAGTCTTTTTACACTGTTTACTTAGTATTATTAAAAAATAAAACAAAATAATTTTAGTTTTATTATTATTATTATTATTATTATTATTATTATTATTATAAGGGGTAAGGATAGTGTAAAAAGGGTCTAAAGTGTGAGAAGTGTATTATAACACTATATATAATACTATATAACACCATATAAACACCGTATCACAATATGTAACACCATATAATACCATATAACACTATGTAACACTATATATCATTATATAACAAATATAACACTATACATCTGTCATAGACATGCTATCAGACAATCTATAGTGTTATATTTGTTATATAATGATATATATTGTTACATAGTGTTATATGGTATTATATGGTGTTACATATTGTTATACGGTATTTATATGGTGTTATATAGTATTATATATAGTGTTATAATACACTTCTCACACTTTGAGCACTTTTTACAGGATCCTCTACCTATAAGTGTGTGTATATATATATATATATATATATATATATATATATATATATATACCACAACCCTTCAGGCCTTCACCGCCATATCCACCACCCTCCACCGTCACCACCACCCTCCACCAAACACCCTTGTCAAAACCCCCTCCAATCCTCTGCCTTCTCTCTCACACCTGCCGCCACCTCCCACCACCTCCATCAACACACCACCCCCACTGAAACCCTAACCCCAACCTGCAACAAACACCATTAAACCCACCACCCCCACTGAAACCCTAACCCCAAGAACCTACAAACCACCCAAATCAGCAACCACCACCATAAACTCACCACCGGCCACCCCATCCACAACCGCTGATAGATCAAAGAAATTTGGGTAGAATTAGAGCGATTTACCGTTGAATTGAGGACCTTCGGTATGTGATGTCGCCGGAGAAGACGGAGGAGCAGAGCAACTGTGACGTCGCGCGGAGAAGACGGAGGAACAGAGCGATGGTGATGTCACCGTCACCGTCACCGCCGTGCCTTCACCACCGCACCTAACCCACCACCACCGCCGTACCTAACCCGCCGTGCCTTCACCACTGCACCTAACCCACCACCACCGCCGTGCCTTCACCACCGCACCTAACCCACCTCAACCACCTGCATCTTCTGTTGTTTGAGAGAGAGAGAAGAGATGAAATAGGGTTTCAGATGAATCAGATTAGAGATTAGAGAGAGAGAGTTTGTTTATATAATGTTTTGTTTTTAAGTTATACAACATGGCCCTTTAATAAAAGTTATTTACAAACTAACCCCTGGAAAGGTCAAATGACAAGAATGCCCTCATGTGCCTTGCAAATGATCAGATTTAACAAAAAAAAATTAACTGGGTTTGCCCTAAAGGACATAACGTGCACGATTTGGAAACATAAAGGACAAAACTCATCAATTTTAAAGGTAAAGGACATCGCCTGAAATTTGGGACAAACATAAAGGACAAAACTTGTAATTTACTCTTTATTTTTTTTATTGGTAAATTTGGATCGTTGACAGTTTAATGGAGTATTATCGTGCCATCAGCGATCATATCCATCTTCACTTGCCAATAACGTCTAAACACCAATTTAGGAGAAAACCTAATAAATCAGGAAAAATTTCCTTGTGGGAATCGAACGCAGGACCAAATGATCCATATGTGTCATCCCACACCAAAAAAAACCACTAGCTATAATTCCATAGGCATTCCTGGGACGTTATAGTTGGGACTCTTTGTTTGTTGTCCCATCAATGACTTTATAGTAGGGCCGTTTTAGTTAATATATATCTCTCTAACTTTCAGAAAAAGTATTGTATTTCTTGAAAGTTTATTGTACCTTGTACGCAACTAGGTGATATACCCGCGCTACGCGGCGGGTTATCTCGTAAAAAGGTGGTGAGTGCATTTTTAGGTTCGTTAAAGTATCAGTGTGATATTTGTACTCGGTATTGTAACCAAAAGATATAAATCTAAAAGGATATTAACACATTTTTACAATTATCGAAAACTATATATAGAAACAAATACCGGTACAAGTGCCAATGTTGTTCGGCGGAGCATCGGTTCCATCACTGGCATTCACTATTGTATATGGTAAAAAAAACTTTATTGCCAATAGAACTTTATATTCAATCACTTTTATACACTCATGTCAAGAAAACCATAAAAAATAATACAATACTGGTACCGATGTAGTTCGAACAGTATTGGTTAGATCCTTCACGCTAAAGAACAAAAAAAAAGTTAACTATATTTACTCGTTCAATTAAAAGTTTTATCAGATAAAAATAAGAATGTTGCAATGGTGTATTCAAAATTTTATATTATGTTACTCAGGTAACAAAAAAAGGTAAACGGTGTAGCTATATATATACCTCAACGAATTTTGTATCACCATACTGAGAAAACCATAAAACCGAATATAACACCGGTATCGATGTTTGTTTGAATTAAAATTTTATGAAATCGTAGATAAAACTAAACATATTGCAATGGTACATTCAAGATTTTATTAAACGTTATATTATATTACTCAAATAACGAATAGGGTAAACGGCTTATAAAACATCGTATTATATTATATTCCTTAGATAATGAAAATGGTAACCGACATCACTTTATGTTACTGTATACAACTTGGTTTTTAATATAAATTTCATGTCTAAGCATAGATAAAAATAAAGACATCTCAATGGCATACTTAGAATTTTAAGAAATATCATATTTTTAAGTTATAAAACAAAAAACGAAATCTACTCAAAAGAAATTATAACAATAAAATATTATAATAATTATAATAAAAATAGTTATAGGAAAAAAAACAAAAATTTTTTTTTAATAGACTCTCTTGTATTAATTCTTTTCAAAAAGTAACCAAAAGAAAAAAAAAAAAACCTATTTAAAGTTATCTACTGTACATGTCCTTTATATGTCCTTTGTATTTGTAAGATATAAGAATTTACCTATTATATCAATTAAAATGACGATATGTTGGTGCACTTGTGTCTGTACTTTGTCTGTATTTTGTCTTGTTACTGAACGATGTCTTTGTTAGTCTGTAAGTTTGACCAAGTCAACCATCCTCCGGTTTGACTTGGCCAAACAGTCAACATTATGTTTGTAAGATGGCTGAGTCGAAGGATGGTCATCGAAGGATCACTTATATCCTTCGATGATGATGAGCTCGATAGATGGACCTTCGATAGATGGACCACGAAGGATCACATCTTTCGTGGTGCATCTGGATCGTTCGAGATAATTCTGGTCGATAGATGATCCTTCGATCATCCTATCTGATCCTTCGACCGGACCAGCTGTGTTTGGGTATAAATACCCGTGTGTTGTGTTCATTTCGATAGTGAGACAGAGAGTTAGACACAGAGACACTTAGACAGATCAGGAACACACACACACACTTAGAGAGAGTTTGCAAGACTGATTTGTAAACCTTGTGCTTGTAACTGGAACCTTCATACGTATTAATACAGAGGTGTTAATCGGTGAACTTTGCGTGTCGTGTTTTTCCGTGTTCTATCTCGGTTTGCTATTCCGGTTGGATTCCGCACAACCGGAGTGGTTCGTATACAAGGATTAGGCGACTAGATCCTCCCCTAGCCGGACCTACAAGTGGTATCAGAGCCAGGGCTCTTATCCTTGTTAAAACCGAGGTGTTTTCGGGTGTTTTTCGGGTCTTAAACAGTTCATATTTTCTGGAAATCTCGCTGTTTTTGCTGTTGTTCTTATAAAAACCTTGTCACATTTCATTATCGCATGTTAAAAATGGGTTTTTAGTGAAGTTTCAAGCAAAAACGGGTTTTGGTTTGTTGTCGGTTTGCAGAAATACTCATATTTCTGGGTTGTTCTTCATTTTGTTCTTGATAGTTTACATCATTTGATTTTAAAATTTGAATATTGAAATTTGTTTGTGCATTGGAAGTTGTGAACTGATTAAAATATTGGGATCATTACCCGGTTGGTGAAAGTCCTGCATATTCAGACCTGCAAGATATGGTCTGAACATACTTTCGGCAGAAAGTTCTCACCAACCCGTCAACTTTTCACCAAACTGTCAACTGTGTCAGAACCGTTCGAAAGATATCCTTCGAAGTCGAAAGATCATCTTTCGACCAAAGGAGGTTCGACAGATAGTCATCCTTCGAGCATCCTTCGAAGTGTGAGACTTATCTTTCGGTCCAAGGAATATTTTCGAAACATATATCTTTCGGTCCACTGCTCTTTTTCGAAAGACTAGGATCCTTCGACTGGGGAGTCTTTCGGAGTCATCTTTCGTAATCATCTTTCGTGTCTACAGTACCTTTTTCGAAAGATAAGGATCCTTCGGTTGGAGAATCTTTCGGAAAAACATTGTTCGAAATTCAACAGAGATCTTTCGAACCCTGTTGATCCTTCGAACAGGTGTTGATCTTTCGATCAGTAGTCTGTTTGTTTAACCTTAACAAGTTTGTGTTTCTGTTTGTCTTTCGATCTCAGGTCCTTCGAACAGATCTTTCGGCTGGTGTTTTTATTCTTGATCAAAAATGAATCCAAGATGGAATACGCCGGCGGTAAATCCTGACATGTATTTTGGTACTCCGTCATCTTCTGCACCGGTATCTTCACAAGCTAATGCACTTTCTACCGGTCAATGGGCATTTGTATCAAATCAAGTTCCAAGTGTTCAAAGCATTCTTTTAAGCGAAAGCGAAACGGGAAGTTTGAATAGACCTCCAAAGTTGATGCATTTATATGAATATCCAGGATGGGTTGATAGATTTCATACATACGTTCTTGGCCAAAATACAGAATTGTGGTTGCGGTTTATTACTGATTTCGATCAAACAATAGAGGTTGCCGCATCATCTGCTGCTACGTTTGCAGATCTCACGGAAGATCAAAAGAAAGTCTATGATCTAGAAAAGAAGGCATACGCCATTCTCACTCAGGCCTTAAGTAAAGATATCTATCATCAGTTCGTCAGTTATAAGACTACAAAGAGGTTGTGGGACGCGTTGAAAACAAGAGGCGTAGGAAATGAAGCAACACGTCAGTTGAGAAAAGAGTTGCTGAAGAAAGAGTTTGATGGTTTTACGTGTATGGAGAATGAGTCGTTGGGTGATTTGACAAGTCGATTTAATCACTTGTTGACTGAATTGACAAACTTTGGGGTAGCTACAACTCCTGTAGAGATTGTGAAAAGGTTTGCAGATGCGTTGCCACCTCAATGGAGTACTTTCTTGGAAATAATGAAGTACAATGGCACGTTAGCTACAACAAACTACAATGACTTTGTTCAAATCCTGGAAAACAAGAATCAGGAAGAAACTCTCAAGGCAAAAAGAGTTCCAGTGCCACAGAATCCTGAAATGTATTATGGAACTTCTAGCACGTCTACAAAGCCTTCTTCACATGCTCCACTTCAAACAGCCTTTGTGTCTCACACTGACATGTTTGGCAATACTTTCCAAGTTCCCGCCCCTCCAAAGACAGACATGTATGGAAATCTGCTGGAACCAGTCCCTCAATCAGCACCACAACAGCAACGACCTCTCAGACCAACTGATATGTTCGGAAATCCTTTACCAGTTCGATCTCCCGCAACAACAGACATGTATGGGAATCCACTTCCTCCTCCTCCTGCTCAATCTACCGTACCAACAGATATGTACGGGAATCCTCTTCCTCCTCAACAGCAAGCTTGTTATGGAAACACATCATCTGCTGGTCAGCAATCAAAGCCAGATACAGTACGGCTCGACACCTCAAGCTTTTCTAAAGTCAGTGTGGAAGTAGCAAAGGAACACATGGAGCTGCTAAACACTGTGGTGAGCGCATACTGTGGATTAGTGGAAGGTCAGATTGGTAATATTAATCTGACACAAGAAGACTATCAGCAGATTGATAAAGAAGAGATGGAGATGATGGATATTAAGTGGGCCCTTGCCAGTGCTGTTAGGCGAGCAAAGGATTTCATGGAAAGAACTGGCAGAACCAGCTTGGAAGGAAAGAAAGACACCAAGTATGGGTTCGATAAACAGGCGGTTAGATGCTTCAACTGTGGGGAACGTGGTCATTTCAAGCGTGAATGCACAAGACCATCTCAACATGGAAACCAGAACCCGTTCAGAGGTCAAGGCAACCAACAGAACCAGAACAGGAACAATGTTCGCACATTGGTGCCTGTCAACAACCAGACTCAAGCAGGACCATCAAATGCCAACCAGGCACTTGTGGTTCAAGTGGATGAAGGCTGTGATTGGTCAATCCAGTTGGGAAATGATGCCCCTGATGGAACAGCCTGTTTTGCTGAGATCGTGAAAGATTTAAATCACGCCAGTGGTGGTGAATCTTCCGCCAATGGTGGTGAATCTTCTGAGGATGAAAACAGCTCAGGTTACAGTGGAAGTTCGGATGAAGAGTCCTCGGGTTCAGGGAATGATCAGGAAGATGACACATCAAGTGTGTCAGTCGATGCAGTTATTGATGAACTATCGGATGAAGCAGCTGCAGGAATTGAAAGAAGATCTATTCTGGTGGATCAAGCTGCTTATTCTTTGTCTTCTCTCCATTCTGCCTTTATGGCGAATGTCGACAGTTCATCAAGTCAGGTATGTGTCGATGAACCCACTTCTGTTAGCTGTGATAACTGTGATAGTTTGCATGTTAGATGTGCTGAGTTGGAAGCAAACATGTCTGAGTTGCAAGGCAAACACGATGCTTTACAAGCTAGTTTGTTTGAATTGCAAGACAAACATGTTTCTGTGAATGATAGGTGGTGTGAATTGCAAAGCAAGCACGAGGCTTTGCAAGAGAAATATGATGTGACATTTATCCACAATCAGAAATTAACCGTGGATCTTTCTAAATGCACTGAAGCCAATATGTTTTATGAAAACCATGAAAAGGAGTTTAAATCGGTAATTGAAAAGTTAAAGAAAGATAAAACCGAATTAACTAAAATGGTTTCCAGAAAACAAACAGATATTAATTTGTATATAACTCGTCTGGAGGTAATGCAAAAAGAAATGGCTTGTGTTAAAACAGAAAGTGAGGCGATCCGACTCAAGTTAGACAGTTATTTGAGTTCTAGCTATGTGTTGGATCACATCATTGATGTGCAGAAAGAAAAACGGGATGTCACATGCATAGGCTACAAGAAATGTCCACCACCTGTGAGACAAAATTACGATGCCATGCCCGATGAGGAGAACAGAACTTTCTTTGAACCATCTGTTCCTCTAGATGTTAATGAATTTGCAGCAGGCCTGGGATACAAGAAAGAAGTATCATCTGATTCAGATGTGTCAGCAGATACATTTGTAACTGCTGAACCGAATCAGGTTCCTCCAGTTGTGATATACAGTGAGGATTCTGATTCTTCTGATGATGAATCGGATGATACTGTTTCAGCAAATTCTGATGCAGTGATAAAAGATGAGGACATACCTCTTGAGAATCATATTCTATGTGATCCTCCCGCAAAACCTGCTGAGACTGTTGCTATCGAGCCTGTGTCTGCAAAAGAGCTGGATAGTGTGGATTTGTTGTACACTCTTGTTGGTGATGATAAAATTTATTCAGACAAAGATTTTCCTGTTAAAAATGTTAATCCATCTTTAATCAGTAACGTCTTTGAAAATTCAACAAGTAAGTTTTTGGGTAAGACAGGACCACATGTTACTGTAACACAGTGCCCTCCTATCCCAAAGGCTGAAGTTAGAAACCAATTTGGAAATCAAAAATTACCAACAGTGCCAAAACAGCAAAATCATACCAAGCCCAAGGGAAAGGCACCAACTCCAACTCAAAAGAAGCCGAATCAGAAGAAGAAGAAGAATGTGAACTTTGTGAAGTCGAAGGGAACGGACAAAATTGAAAAGTTTGCAAATCAATCTAATTTAGATTTTGTCCAAAAAGCAACTGTGATGAAAAGGAATGAACCAAGTTGTTCAAAACCTAGTACCTCGGGATCACAAAGTTCATCATCGGCAAGACGACCACATGATTCTCCGAGGTTTGTGGAGCGGAGAATGTGTTTTGAATGTGGTACAATTGGGCATATTGTTCGAAATTGCCCGTATCTTCATAAACAAAAAGGCATAGTTGATGATCCCCGTGGCCCAACTGACCGCAAGCGATCTGTTTCTGTAAAACAAGTTCCCCGCCTTGTAAAAGAAAGGGAAAAGAAACAGAAACGCCAACAGGTCAAGAAAATTGAAAAGGCAATTAAAACCGATGTGGTTAACAAACCATCTGTTTCTGTCAAACCAAACAATTTAAAAACTTCAGACAAACATGAAGTTAAGGTCTTAAAGAATAACAATGGTGTAACAAAACAGACGTGGAAACCAAAAACGGTTAAGAATTCAGGGGGACCATCTCAATTCTCGAATCATGAAAGAGTAGAGGTTATTGTAATTGATGAAAATGGAAGACCCAAGACCACAATGGCTTGGGTCCCCATCTCCAACTAATCATGTGAGTTCATGTGCAGGGTGTTCCAGGAGGAACTATCAGTAGTCATTGGATTGTTGATAGTGGGGCATCCAGGCACATGACAGGCGACATGAAGCTTCTCTACGACGTCAAATCTATTAGAGGAGGTTATGTTGCTTTTGCTGGAGATAAGGGTGGATATATAACGGGTGAAGGAATGATTTCCAACGGGGTTGTTAGCTTTGACAAGATCAACTTTGTGCAACAACTTGATCACAATCTTCTTAGTGTTTCTCAAATTTGTGACAAGCAGTTCTCAGTACACTTTGATGCAAATGGATGTTATGTGCTGAAACCCGGCTTCAAAATTCCAAAAGAATGGATTCTCTTGTCGGCTCCGAGGATAAATGATTTGTATGTCCTTGATATGAGCCAAGCTATTACTACGTCTGCACAAGCAACTTGTTTCGTTTCCAAAGCCACAGAAAAAGACACAATCTCTTGGCACAGACGAATGGGTCACATTCACTTACGCAAAATGAATCATTTGGTAGCAAATGAATTGGTGAATGGTGTTCCTCTAAAAAATTTCCATCTTCAAGACGTCTGTGTGTCGTGCCAGAAAGGAAAACAAACGAAGAAGCGACACCCTACAAAGAAAGTCAACACGGTGGCTGTTCCTCTTGAACGTTTGCACATGGATTTGTTCGGTCCTGTCAAACACAAAAGCATTAGGAATGATCAATACTGCCTCGTGATAACTGATGATTATTCAAGATTTTTGTGGGTGGCGTTCATGGCACACAAGAGTGAAACCTTCGGTATTATTAAAAACTTGATCACTCAGATTGAAAATCTTTATAAGTTGAAGGTTAGGCGGATACGTAGCGACAATGGTACGGAATTCAAAAATCATGCCATGGCGGAGTTTTGCACTTCTAAAGGTATTCTTCACGAATTTAGTGCAGCCTACACTCCTCAACAAAATGGCGTCGCTGAACGTAAAAACCGCACATTGATCGAGACTGCTAGGACTATGTTGGTAGAGTCACAGTTGCCCATTCCATTCTGGACTGAAGCTGTGTCCTCTGCATGTTATACGTTGAATCGAGTCCTCACAGTCAAAAGGCATAACAAGACCTGCTTTGAGCTTATTAACAAACGGAAACCAGACTTGTCATATCTTGAACCGTTTGGAGCTCCTTGCACAATTATCGATCCTAATGGAAAGTTTGGGGCTAGAGCGATTGAGGGATACTTTCTTGGGTATTCCACCCCAAACTTAAGAGTCTGGAATCTAGAGACTAAAAGAGTCGAGGAATGGTCTGAAGTCAGAGTACAAAGGCACACTTTACCAGTCAAAAATCCTGGTCAGCCTTGGATGTTTGAGTACGATGACTTTTTCAATTCGATCAATGTTGAAGCAGTTGAAGAAAATGCTGCGGCAAGGATGTTTTTCGAGAGCGATAATGCAACAGATTCACCGTTGGTTCGTCCCATTATTGTCAATCAAGAACCATCGTCTGTGAACAATAATGCTCTCGACAATGAGGATTTTCATGATGCTACCGAATTGAACGAATCTTCAGAGGATGATGAATTTCTAGATGCAGATCAAGAAGCTCCAACAGCAGTTCATGGTATTTCAGAGGGTACACCTCCAGTGGATGTCCCTAGAACAGCTGAAACTTCTGCATCATCCTCTTCGTCAATTCCGGGCCTTGAATTGATTGTTGATCTGAATCTCAACAATCTGGGTACAAATATTCCAGTTCAAGAAAATCCAGAAACAAGGATTCATAATACCCATCCTCAACAAAACATCATAGGTAATGTTCAAAGTGGCGTTCAAACAAGAAACATGTTGCGAAACAACAACAATGCAGGCTTGTATGCAACTATCCGAGAATCTGGTCAACAGAATGATTGGTCTTTCGCGTGTTATGTCTCACAAGAAGAGCCAAGAACTTGGAAAGAAGCATTGAAAGATAGCTCATGGGTTGAAGCAATGCAGGAAGAACTGCAACAATTCCAGAAGCTTGGTGTCTGGAAACTCGTAGAGAAACCTTCTGGCTACAAGAAGATTGGTACCCGTTGGGTGTTTAAATGCAAAAAGGATGACCGTGGAATCGTTATTCGCAACAAAGCAAGGCTAGTCGTTCAAGGTTTTCGTCAGATTGAAGGGATCGACTACAACGAAGTTTATGCACCTGTTGCACGTCTAGAAGCCATTCGGATATTTCTGGCCTATGCCTCATTCAAAGGTTTCAAGGTATACCAGATGGACGTGAAAAGTGCATTCTTACATGGTGTGGTAGAAGAAGAGGTGTACGTCGAACAGCCTCCAGGTTTTGAAGATCCTATCCATCCCGATCGGGTTTGGTTGCTCAACAAAGCTCTCTATGGTCTTCATCAAGCACCGCGAGCTTGGTACGCAACCTTATCAAATTATCTGCTGGAGAATGGATTTCGAAGAGGTCTTATCGATTGTACTCTTTTCGTCAAAGAACAAGATGGAGATCTTCTACTGGTACAGGTATACGTTGATGATATTATTTTTGGTTCTACTAATGATGTTTTGTGTAGGGATTTCGAGCGTGTTATGCAGGATAAATTCGAGATGAGTGCTATGGGGGAAATGACCTTCTTTTTGGGCCTTCAAGTACAACAAACTGAGTCTGGGATATTCATCCATCAGACTAAATATGTTGGTGACATCTTGAGCCGGTTCCAGATGTCTGATGCAGCGCCCATCGGTACCCCACTGCCACAAAATCACGGAATTACTCCAGACTTGAAGGGTCAAGATGTTAGCCCATCACATTATCGCGCGATGATCGGATCTCTTATGTACCTCACAGCATCAAGACCAGATATAATGTACCCAACGTGCCTCCTTGCTAGATATCAAGTGAATCCGAAGGCCTCACATCTTGCAGCTGTAAAAAGGATTTTTCGTTATTTGAAGGGTTGCCCTGACATCGGTCTGTGGTACCCTAGGGATAATAACTTTGACTTGATTGCATTCAGTGATTCTGATTTTGGCGGATGCAAAATCGACGGCAAATCCACAACGGCTGGATGTCAGTTTTTGGGAAATCGCCTAGTCACATGGCAGTGCAAGAAGCAGACGTGCGTCGCTACGTCAACATGCGAAGCTGAATACATTGCTGCCTCAAGTTGTTGCTCCCAAGTCCTGTGGATACAACAACAAATGCGCGACTACGGTTTTGAATTCCTAACTACTCCTATTTACGTTGATAATTCTGCTGCATTACAGATCACTAGAAATCCTGTGCAGCATTCAAAGACTAAGCACATCGACATTAAGTATCACTTCATACGTGATTGCTTTGAGAAAAGGCTAATCGATGTTGCTTATGTCCACACCGATGACCAACGTGCCGACCTTTTTACCAAAGCTTTTGACAAATCAAGATTTGACTATTTATTATTGGTAAACGGCATTAAGGTCAAGCAAGAGTAAAACCAACATCGGAAAATCATTTTTGTAAATACCTTTGTGTTTTTAAATTTGTCTTAGTTTATTGATTTTAGGGGGAGTAAATCCAAAAATTTGAAAATCCAAAAACATCGAAAAATTTCAAAAACACAAAAACAATAGAAAAACAAAAATGAGTTTCCTGGCGAGCAAAAGAGAAAATGATAGTACATCAGTGGTCTGTCCAAACCTCTTTAAACCTTAAAATGAAAAACGATAAGCAGCTCTATATAAGATGTATCGGTAGGCTCACAATCATTTTAAAGTGTGCAGGGTGATATAAACTTAAATCGACTGAAGACCAGGTGGGAACCATTCATTGGCATATGGTCTTGGTACCGAAATTTCGTTTGAGAGATTGCCGAGGTTCTGAGATATTCGGTCTTTATGCTGCTTATCATCTGGGTATCATGGTTGTATCTTTTACCGAAAAATAACGGGGACGCAAGTCTAGATCTTCCATGATACTATACATACGTGTACATATTGCATTCGACCTCAATAAGTGATCAACAATCACATGTCCAAACAAAATAAGTGATAAAATATCACATTTATCCGGGAGTCAAGTTCGTCTCTCTGCTGTACGAAAGTACTGACCTGTTCACGGACTTGCTCCTGTGCCCTCATGCATCGAAAATCAAGTTCCTCATCAATAAGTGATTATATCACATAGGGCTTGTTTCCAAATCAAAATAAGTGAGAATCTCACATCATATACGGTCAAACAGATGATAATCGGTATACTCACCGGTAAGATGAACCCTCGTGCATACCTTGATACGGGAATGTGTCGTGATGTGGATGAACACCGGTCGGTAAGTATAAATCATACCTTAACGTATCCCCTCGCCATGATTACAAATGATAAGTTGAGTTTATGTGGACAACAATACCGATAATTGTTATAGGATGCTTATCTTAATGTTATCTAAAAGAACAACAAGAGTGTTTTGGTCTGACCGTACACTGATATGATTCTCTTACCCTCGAAACTCGCAAAAAGAATGTCTGTATATATTTATTTACTGCTTTCAGTCTTTATATTTGAAATATTCAAAAATACCAAAAAGATTTTAGGTGTGTTTTAATATAAACTTTATAAAAGCCAAAAAGATTTTATTTCTATCTTATTTTCGATCGTACGATGTTGGAGCTCGAGTCTTCGTTACCTGAAACCTGAACGAAAACCGAAACGACTAAATCTTCATAAACGGTCGAAATTTGCAAAGTGTTGAAAGTTAAAATTGAAATTGATAAATATTTTTAAACTTTCAAACTGTCGGACGGTGTTTGATTGAACAATGGTCACATGTGTGTCGTTTGCATATGATATTCCAAGCAGTTGTTCTCATTACGCGTTTAGATTTCTTGCATGTGCAGATTCTAAAGGCAAGGAGAACATGATCTATGACAAGCTTCAGAATGAAGACACGACGTGAAGGCACTCAAAAGACAAAGATGATGGAGTTGCCGCTGACCTTCAACACTACAAGGATCTCACTTCATAAAGATAAAGACTTTCACGAGCATAACTCAAGGGGGAGCTTATGCCAAGGGGGAGTTTGTCAACACACTTCCTACGTAAAACGGGGAGTTTGTTGGTACACTTTCTGCTTTCAAGATGTGAAGACTTTAAAGATCCTCCGACATTGAAGACTTGAAAGGACATCAAAGATTTGAAGTCACAAAGATCGAGACAAAGCTACAGCCAGACAAAGCTACAGCCAAGGGGGAGTTTGTTGGTGCACTTGTGTCTGTACTTTGTCTGTATTTTGTCTTGTTACTGAACGATGTCTTTGTTAGTCTGTAAGTTTGACCAAGTCAACCATCCTCCGGTTTGACTTGGCCAAACAGTCAACATTATGTTTGTAAGATGGCTGAGTCGAAGGATGGTCATCGAAGGATCACTTATATCCTTCGATGATGATGAGCTCGATAGATGGACCTTCGATAGATGGACCACGAAGGATCACATCTTTCGTGGTGCATCTGGATCGTTCGAGATAATTCTGGTCGATAGATGATCCTTCGATCATCCTATCTGATCCTTCGACCGGACCAGCTGTGTTTGGGTATAAATACCCGTGTGTTGTGTTCATTTCGATAGTGAGACAGAGAGTTAGACACAGAGACACTTAGACAGATCAGGAACACACACACACACTTAGAGAGAGTTTGCAAGACTGATTTGTAAACCTTGTGCTTGTAACTGGAACCTTCATACGTATTAATACAGAGGTGTTAATCGGTGAACTTTGCGTGTCGTGTTTTTCCGTGTTCTATCTCGGTTTGCTATTCCGGTTGGATTCCGCACAACCGGAGTGGTTCGTATACAAGGATTAGGCGACTAGATCCTCCCCTAGCCGGACCTACACGATACATATCAAACAACACATTTTCATATGATGGAGCTCATGAGTCTACCTATTATACTAATTCACATGACTAGTTGACTTTTTAAGTTTTGACTTCAATAAATTGGATGTAAGATACACATCAAACAACACATTTTCATATAATGAAGATAATGAGTTACAGAAAACATATCACTCTTTCATTTATGCTGCTCGTGAACATTACATGTCAATTACATGGGTGGTCAAATCCATTACCCGTAGTCAATATGAGTTCTAGCAGTAAGCATGAGATACCCGTAGGGGTCATTCTTGATATGAGATCGTTGTTTGGGCAGATGGTGCATAGGAGCATTTGTATGGCGATATCAGATTTTTACGCTTTGAATGATAAATACAAAACGAGGTTAGTTCTACACACAAGGGATTCGAAAGAAAACCCTTTACGCGCTCTGTCAGCAGGTCAGTTTTCTTACACTCATTCCTTTTGATTATGAAGTTCTCAAATGTTCATGGAATGTTTCATTACCATCACCTAGAGATGAAAAGATGGGCCCCACAAAAGATAGAGCATTCCGTTCATAACATGTAATTTTGAGATTGAGTAAATTATTGTTTTGTACCCTGCGATTTATGGAGTTTAACTATTTCAGCCCAAAAAGAAATCTTTTAAAATATCAGACCCCGAGGTTGCATTTTATAACGGTTTTTGGCCCCTGACACTAACTTTGTTACTTTTTTGCAGTTAAGTGTAAGGGTAATTAGGTCATTATATACCTTAGGGGCTGTTTTTGATAATTACAAATTTCTTTTAATATTTAAGAGATTATTAATATAATTACTCAAGTTTTCTTTATTATTTTGTTATTTTCACGATTATTATTTAACAGAATATGTTTTATATATACAAATAAATACGTATTTTCATTCAACGTTTGTTTTTATAAACGTCGTTTTTAAAATCATTGTTTTTATAACAAATTATTTTTTAAAACGACTTTTATAAAAATAAACGGTTAATGAAAATACAAATTTATTTGTATATTTAAAACATATTTTGTTAAATTATAATTGTGAAAATAATGAAATAATAAAAAAAACTTGAGTAATTGCATTAATAATCTCTTAAATATTAAAAAGACTTTATAATTATCAAAAACAGCCCCTAAGGTATCTAATTACCTTTACACTTAACTGCAAAAAAGTAACAAAGTTAGTGTCAGCGGACAAAACCCTTATAAAATGCAATTTCGAGGTCTGATATGTTAAAAGATTTCATTTTAGGCTAAATTTGTTAAACTGATTAAACCACAGGGACCAAAACAGTAATTTACTCTATGAGATTCGTGGGATTAGGTTGAGTTGACACTACTAGAAAATGAATATCACCGACCACATTTTACCGAAGGACGTGAGTTGGTAATTACAAGGGGCTGTCTATTGGCACACCAGGATATCTATACCCACAACGTGACATATCGTACTTGTATTTTGTATTATATATTATGTACGTATCGTATCGTATTGTATGATGACATACTATGTAGCACGAGAATGGGTACAGGACTGGGATACGGGGACGATATGGGTATGACAAAAATATATAAAAATATATATATATATATACTAACTACTTGCTATTAACTCATAAAGAATTCTGAATCGATATTTTCCTATAGCTTGTTAACAGTTAAATTCACATAGTTTTCATATAATCACCAACAACAAAAGGAATTACTAACAAACAAAATGAATTAACATCCAGTAGTTAACAAATTAAAAAATATTTAGGGTCAAATGTGACAAAAACTATAACATTAAGGTTTAAAATTTTATTTAGTTAAAAAACTAAATATAAAGTATAATAGGATATAGGGGTAAATTCATTTGAGAAGAAAATTAAATTGAGAAGAGAAGGAACAAAGGGTACAATTGTAAAACGCTAAATAGTTTTTATCTTATCTCATTTATTATTATCCTTGATTAATTAATTAGGCATAAAGACTATCATCCTCCATACTAAAATTTTTGCCTACACACATCAAAATTTATTTTACACGTTTTGAAATTTATGCTACACATATTGAAATTTATCATACACAGCTCGTAATACATCCTACACACCTTGTAATTTATCCTACACTTTAAATTAATTTTTTTTTCTTCTTTAAAAAATACATTTTTTTTGAAAATAAGTTACAAGTTTAATGTGGTTATCTATTAAAATGGAAGAACACCAATTAATGATCTATCTAAGTTTACTAATATACCTTTACACTAAAATATTAAATACAAAAATTAAATGAAGTAAAATAAAGGATTTTTATTGGTTAAAATTTCTTCTTTTTTGTTCTTACAAAAATTTCTTCTCATTTGAACCATTCACATAGTTCTCATTTGAACCATCCACATAGGATATATATTGGTAAACCCTAAAAATAAACTGCCAATCACTTTTTCTTTCCATCATCTCCTTCTCCATCTAGGTTTTTTCCTCTTGTCTCTTTCGCCGGTTCATCTCATCTCCATTTTTATTGCAGACCTACATATTCATCTTCATCCTTATTACATTTCTCTTTATCGATGTTACGATTGAATGATACATTAGAACTTCCCGAAACGTCAAACGGTCGTCCCCACTGTCCTGGAAACGTCTAGATGTCGTCCCCAATTTCCAAGAAACATTTGGGGGCGTCCCCATGGCGATTCCGTCCCAAAACCGTCCCCAGGATGGGTACTCAATGTTCCAAGCCATCCCCGTGCTTCATAGGTGACGTATCATACCATATCGTGACGTGTCATATCATATTATACATTATATGTAACCAATGAATCAATCTCAACATTGTAAATAGATAATCACAAATATAAATAACCTGAAACTACAAATTTAACTATATAATAAGTTTGTATATACATGACATAATCCAAAATATATAAACAGTCAAAATACAAAAAAGTACAAAAAAACTATCCTAAACCGTCCAAACCAGATCCTGAGGATCCTAAGTGGGGCATGATGGCCCGGAACTTGGGCGATGGCATACGACTGTGGATCCTTTCCAGGGGGAGACGACAACATCGACATCGGTAAGGGGGTCTGACCACGGTCGATAGACACCTGGATCACCCACATCAGGAGGGCCTTAGTACCGGCATGGTAGGCGTCGATCCTGGCCTGTAGCCAGCCTTCCATCTACTGTAACGCAAGCGTGACAACTAGTGGCTAGTTGGTCGTACAGAACATGTTGGGGGTACTGAGGCACCCCCTAACGGTTGTGGTGGCGGTGGCGGTGGTTTGAGTTGTCGGTCTCGCTGAGTGTCGGGTGGCTCGGCGTCATCGTCATGAGCATCCCTTGCCGCGACCGGATCCTCCTTAGATAACTCGTCAGGAAGGGCGTCAAGGATAAAAATGTTGCCTTCACGGTCACGAAATCGCGGGACCACACTAGGAATGTCATGCGTCATATGCATGCCAATCAGCGTCGCCCGCGCCGCAAACCACTTGGTGAGGCAGTAATCGAGGGCGCACGACTACCCATATATCAGACAGTATATGTAAAACAAATCCCCCTTATTGCACTACTCACGACTCTGCTCCCGTGGTGCAATAGATATGGCGATAAGTCTATGCAGGTAACTGTGCATGGGTCTGTAATAGCGGACATCCTAGCCTTCAACGGGACGAAGGGACCCCGATCGATTACTCTCAAGAATTTGACGAGTGTCAGTCAAGATACCTTGTACACTACGTCAGTGTAGTGCGAGGAGTCCGTCTCCGGTAACGTATAGATGTCGGTGTTCACGGCAAACTCCCTCATAGACATCCCATGCCACTCTCACGTCAATCGAAAACTAACCTCGATCCACGGGTTTTCGGGGTCGTCATCCTTATCTCGGTGATTGGCTAGTCTCGCAACAAACTTGAACGAGGATAAAAATTTGCATAGCATCACCCGGTATGATGGCACGAATGCCAGGTCGAACAACCTGTCACATGGTGTAGCTAGTATATTTCATAAACAAAACATATAAAATAGGTTGATAAATAGTATACATGTCCCCTGGAGTATCGTGTGCGATAAATCCTCGGGATCTCACCCTCTCCTATACCTCCTCCAGGGTAGCCCTATCGACAACCGCATGGCCGTCGATCTCCATCCGTCGAAACTTTTCACATCTGTGAAAAGACTCGCTCCCCTTCTCAAACACCAAATACGGGAGCTCGAGCAATGGGTTAATATCTAGGACACCGCTGTCACACCCCGACCTGCAGTGAATGGTATGGGGCATGATTGATTGTCCAAAGCTTATAACCACTATTATAAGTTTTTAATATTTAAAGCATCATTTTAAAATTTGTCACACATATTTCATAGAATTCCAAATAATTCATAGAGGGAACCAAATTCATAAATCATAAACAAAATCCAGTTTATTAACTAAGGCAAGTGCTAAGTCTAAGTGTTTTCGTCTTGAATTCGTCTCACACTTAGGTACCTATATCACGCGTAAAAGAAAAGGTTTTTGGGTCAACATAATGTTGGTGAATAGATCTAATTTTTAAATAAAAATGTTGTTGTATTATTATTTAAAAAAAATATATATTAACATGCAAACTCAAGTGTGATGTAACATCATATAATACTATGTAACACTATGTAACACTATATAACAATATATAACACTATACATCTATTATATATATGCTATCAGAAAAATATAACACTATAACACTATATAACTCTAAATAACACTATATAACACCAAAAAACACTATATAACACCATATAACACTATGTAACACTATATAACACTATATAAAAATATATAAAACTATACAGTTCTAAATGGTGGTTGCAGTGTTATATATAATGTTGTAGTGTTATATAGAGTTATAAAAGGGTTATATGGTTTATAGAGATTTGTAGTTTTATATAAAAACTTTCATTCTGCATTCATCACAATATAACACTCTATAAATTTTCATTCTGCGATCTTCAGAATTAATAATTGATGAACGAGATAACATAAATTCGTAGATTAATTCTTAATTCATATTCCTATAATTATGGGTGGCGGTTATGGAAGGTTATCAATTAATTAAATCAATAAGAAAATTACTTGTTTACCCTTTTGAATTAATTTAGATTGAGGACACATGTCATCTCCACAATATTTCTCACACTTCTTACACTTTTGAATTAATGTACAGGATCTTCAATCTTTGTAACTAATTAAATAATGTGACAAATTTATATCAATAATACAATAAAAATTGCTAAGTCCATAATTTAATTTTAATATATGATGATAACAGTTTATATTATTATGTCCTTTGTAAATACCAATTCTACTAAATCAATAAAATTTCATCTTAACAAATTCATATATATCAAAAATCATATTTTTCTTACATTTTGATATTTTACCATTTATTTATTAAAAATACCATTTTTTTATGTTTAATATTTTATTTGTTCTTTACTACAAAATAAATCCATAGATCATGAATCTATTAAAAAATTCCCAAGTCTTGTATGTTTTTTTATAGAAAATCATAAAACAATAATATTCATGATATTTTATTGAGATTGTTTTAAAATTTATGTAATTTTCTTTATTATATATTGTGATTAAAATTTCATAACAATTCCAATTGAAGTCCAAAAATTCCCAAAAATTCTACAAACTATTGTAACACGATGAGAACAATACCTTACTGTCAATTTTATCAAAACATAAGCCTAAAATCAAAAGCCCTAAATTTTACAAACGAAGAACTTTAGAAATCGAGAAAAAAAAATTCGTACAGATTATGCCCTCTATTACATAAATGGATAGAGGGATTTTGTAGAGCTCAAAAAATTAAGGAGAATGAGCTTTGGCATTACCTGATTTGGTGCAAGATTGAGGGAGATATCGTTGCTTGAAGTTTCAAGCCCTAGATTTTTGTTTGCTTAAATTTGCAATTTTGGATGATAATTTGTAGGTTTTGAGTGATGGTAATGGTATGGAAAATGAAAGTGAACGAATTTCTTAAAACCTTTTCATGTTTTTTTGTAAACTTTAAGCTAGCAATGGAGCATGAATTTCGATCTTAATAAGCTATTAATGGTGTGTGAATGATTAAATTAATGGCTAGTCTGTATTCCCCATACCAAATAGATTTTTTTGAAGTAAATAATCAACTAAAACGTCACGTATTGAAGTCGAGCTGGAGGGAAAACCTGATCGGTCGCGTTCGGCTTGATTCAGCGCTCAGGAAGAAAGGTTTTAGGTGGCCTTTTGTTGAGTTTAAATGCATAAGGGTTCTGATTTATAACGTAAATGGTGTTGTGGCCCAGTGGTAAGGTTCATGTGTTAGGTTAGTTCGAACCACTGGAGGTCGCGGGCTAAAATCTCGGCTCCAGCATGTTCCTTTTTTGACCAAAATAGTCCCTGATGTTCATATTTTCCCATTTTGACAAAATATACCCCTAATACTTATAACATAATAAATGTTTAACCCGGTTAGTGTTTAACTCATAATAAATAACGAAGTTAACTAAATTTTTATCTCGTACTTAGTATTTAAACTCCATAAATTATATATATATATATATATATATATATATATAGTGTGAGGTTCATTGGGGAACACTAAAAAAGTGGGGAACAGTGGGGAACCGACTCAAACGAACTCCGATTGGACTCATTCCAGTGGCGTTGGAACCGGCTCGTCGAACCCTAACTAGGATCTCTTAACCCTAAACCCTAAATCATAACCCTAAACCCTAAATATATTAGGGTTTGGATTTTAGGGTTTAGTTTTAGGGTTTAGCCTTAGGGTTTAGCTTTAGGGTTTAGCTTTAGGGTTTAGAGTTTAGCTTTAGGGTTTAGGGTTTAGCTATAGGGTTTAGCATTAGGTTTAGCCTTTAGGGTTTAGCTTTTAGGGTTTATAGTTTAGATTTTACGGTTTAGCTTAGGTTTTAGCCTTATTTTTTAGCTTTAGGGTTTAGAGTTTAGGATTTAGGGTTTAGGGTTAAGAGATCTTAGTTAGGGT
The DNA here is from genome assembly GCA_030545235.1 of Helianthus tuberosus. Taxonomy (NCBI): domain Eukaryota; kingdom Viridiplantae; phylum Streptophyta; class Magnoliopsida; order Asterales; family Asteraceae; genus Helianthus; species Helianthus tuberosus. Next base: position 177,109,907 of record CM060354.1, read on the forward strand.
TCGACGAGCCGGTTCCAACGCCGCTGGAATGAGTCAAATCGGAGTTCGTTTGAGCCGGTTCCCCGCTGTTCCCCACTTTTTTAGTGTTCCCCAATGAACCTTCCCCTATATATATATATATAATTTAGTTCCAATATAATTAAATAAAACAACAAATAAACGAAAATCTCATCTTTGTTAATTTCCAAGGGATCCGGCTTACACTACGTGTCGGGTATTATGAGATATGTTTTTAGTGGATGCCACAGTCTCTCATACTTACGTCGAGCCATTTCCCTAAAAAAGATGAAGGTGTTAGTCTCGCATTTGATCTTCACATTCCTAAGTAAACTCTGGTCCACGTTTAGACTCCCAACGAACCTTGACAATCGGAATCCAACATCACTTCAATTAGGGCTATAAACGAACCGAACGAACACGAACAAGGCCATGTTCGTGTTCGTGTTCGTTCATTAAGGAAATTAACATGTTCGTGAACTGTTCACGAACGCATACCGAACATAAATTTATGTTTGTGTTCGTTCGTTAAGGAAATTCAATCGTTCACGAACAGTTCGTGAACACGGGTCTCGAACACAAACGAACACAAGCAAATAAAAACGAACATAAACAAACATTTAAGTTGAAAATAATAAATAAAAATATTGTTATCCTTAAACGTTGGAAATAAGTAGTTAAATATAACCATCAAATGATAAACAACACACAATGTCTTAGAATAAATACTACAACCACCAAACGATAAACCAAGTTTAACTAACTTAGACATAATTATCCCAAAAAAATGTCTTAGAATGTCCAAATTATAGCTAACTTAGAAAAATAGAGTTTCAAGTTTTCAATATGTTTAGATAAACTGTTTATTATTTATTAATTTTTAATATAATCAAATGAACGTAAACGAACGAACATGAACTAACGTAACCGGACATATTACCGAACATTCACGAACGCAGTCGAACGAACGAGACCTGTGTCCGTGTTCGTTCGCTTAGCTAACCGAACGGATTTTTTTGTTTGTGTTCGTTCGTTAAGCTAATCGAACGAACATAAACGAACTTTCGGCCGAACGGTTCACGAACTATTCGCTGAACGTTCGGTTCGTTTACAGCCCTAACTTCAATTATTTCTCGCCACGATCCATGACCTCGACGGGTCTTTCAACAAAATGCATTGACTCATCGATCTGTATATCTTCAAGTGGAACATGGAGGATTTCATCAGCAAGGCACTTCTTCAGATTAGACACATGTAAGACAGCGTGGATTCTACTGAGTTCGTCCGGTAACTCGAGTTTGCAAGCTACCTTTCCAATTCTCTCAAGAATCTTGAAAGGGCCAACGTAGCAAGATACTAGTTTGCCTTTCTTCCCAAATCTAACCCTTCCTTTCCATGGAGATACCTTTAGAAGTACTTGGTCACCAATATTGAATTCGAGTGGGTTGGGTGTTTGTCAGCATAACTTTTCTGACGAATTTTAGCTCCCAAAAGATTGTTGCGGATCTGACGAATTTTATCAGTTGTTTCTTGAATCAACTCAGGCCCTGTAATACGAGCTTCACTGACTTCATGCCAACAAACATGAGGTTGACACTTCCGCCCATATAAAGCTTCGAACGGAGCCATATTGATAAAAGAGTGGTAACTATTGTTATAAGAGAATTAATTTAATGGTAAATGAACATCCCAGTTCCCTTTAAAATCAATAACGCACGAATGCAACATATCCTCAAGTGTCTGTATAGTACATTCAGACTGATCATCGGTCTGTGAATGAAACGCAGTACTAAGATCAAGTTGAGTGCCCAATGCTGATTGAACGACTTGCCATGTGCGCGAAGTGAAACGTCCATCACGGTCAGAAATAATGCTCAATGGGACATCGTGTCGAATTATAATCTCGTTGATATAGATTCCAGCTAGCTTCTAATTCTAGTAATCTTCACGGATTGGAATCAAGTGAGCAGATTTGGTAAGGCGATGGACAATGACCCAAATCATATCATGTGCACTAGAAGTTTGAGGTAACCTGATTATGAAATCCATAGTTATGTTTTCCCACTTCCAAACTGGAATTTCGGGTTGCACAAGCAAACTCGAGGGTTGTTGATGTACGGCTTTCACTTTGAAACATGTAAGGCATTTAGAAACGAACACAACTAATACTTTCCTCATTCCAGGCCACTAATAAGTAGCTCGGAGATCCTGATACATCTTATCAGTACTATGATAAATCGAATAACGAGATTCATGGGCTTCATTCTTTAAGAAAGTACAAAGTTCATCACGATCAGGTATCCACATTCAGTTTAAGTAGTGGAGAATCCCATTTGATTGGATTCCAACTTTGTTTTTGCTCCACAAGACAACTCATCGTGTAAGTCATTCTCTGTAACAGAGGTATGTTGGGCTACACCAATACGATTCTAGATATCAGCGAGAATCTGAGTACACATGAAATGAACATAATACACATATTCTTCATCACGACTAAGGGCATCAGCCACACATTTTACTTAACAGGATGGTAGAGGATCTCGTAGGCATAATCATTCAATAGTTCAACCCAACGTCGCTGACGCATGTTCAATTCTTTCTGATCAATTATATGTTGAAGACTTTTATGGTCAGTGTAGATTTCACACTTAGTCCCATGAAGATAGCATCTCCTGATCTTTAGAGCGAATACTATGGCACCAAGCTCAAGAACATGAGTGGTGTAATTCTTTTCATGAACCTTTAGTCGTCTCGAGGCATAAACTATCACTATACCTTGTTGCATCAAGACACAACTGAGTCCTTGACCCAATGCAGCACAGTAGAGAACAAAATCGTCATAACCTTTGGAAGATTAAGAATTGGCGCATCCCATAATTTCTGCTTCAGGTTTGAAAAGTCTCTTCTTGCTTAGTCCCCCAATCAAATGGTTTGCCTTTGTGAGTCAAAGATGTGAGTGGTAAAGCAATCCTTGAAAAGTTGGCGATAAAACGCTGATAGTAACCAGCTAAACCAAGGAAAGATCGAATTTCCGTAGGTGTACGCGGAGTATGCCAATTTTTTTCGGCTTCAATCTTTGCAGAAATAACATGAATACCCTTGTCATTTACAACATGGCCAAGAAATTGCACTTCATTCAACTATTACTCACACTTAGAGAACTTTGCGTATAGTCTTTCAATTCGCAACAGTTACAGTATGAGGCAAAGATTTCGTTCATGATCGGTCTTGTTTTGGAATAAAACAAGATATCATCGATAAAGAAATTGTTTGGATCTAAGATTTTAAACATAATAAGATGCATTGAATATATTCAAAGTAATTTATTTTTTGTGTAATTCTAAATGGAGTTGTTTCAATTCTAGTTTCACTAGAGAATACTAAGTGATCCTTAGTTGCAAAACACACCAAGATTTACAAACACACAACAAACTATTCTACAATCTCTTGATCTTTATTTTCTTCTTCTTGGTATAGTTGCAGGTGCTCGCGTCTTTCCCAACAGTACTAAATGCTCTGACTGTTGTACCCTGGGAAACAAAACAAGTTCTTTTCAGAAACTTGAAATTTGCTTTAATGTTCTCGTGATCAACATGAATCTTCAACAAAACACTTTATTTTTCATATCAATCTTGTATTTGTTTATTTCAGTTATAAAAGCATTTGTAATTTATTGTTTTCTTTTCCATTCTATATTGTAGTTCTTTATTAAAAAAAAAAAAATTATCTTATAATACGAACAGTTCCTGCAAAGTTATCGGGAATGGTCATAGGAAGAGAGGATAATTACAATTTACCCCTTCAATTCAAGGCCAAACACCATATATTGTCGTAGCTTTTGTGACCACCATATTCATGATTAAAATTTGAATATCAAATAACCATTTTTAAATTACACATCCTAACAAAATACTAGATATGTTTTAGTTTCTGATCAGCATGCTCATTTGCAAGTTGCAGCTTCTGAACTTCTTGAAATTATTAAAGTGCAAGCAATCATCGGACCAGGAACACCACTCGCAGCAAAGTTCTTAAGCATATTAGGAGACAAAACCAAGGTTCCTATTCTTTCAATAACTGCAAGCCCATCATTCAACTCAGTTGCACATCGTTACTTACTTCAAATGACACAAGAGGAGACCATCCAGTGGAAGGGTGTGGCAGCCATTGCTGAATCATTTAAATGGAAAGGTGTAATCCTTGTTCACGAGGACAGTGAATTTGGGAGAGAAAGTGTTGCATATGTAATTGAGTCTTTTCAAGAAAAAAACATTCATATATCATATAAGAGTGCGGTTTCTTTATCAGCAACGGATGATCATATAGTTGACGAGCTTCATAAGCTGTCAGATTTGCAAGAAACAATATTTATCATTCATGTCCCTCATTCTTTAGCATATCGTCTTTTGGTATATGCAAAAAGGATGGGATTGATGACCCAAGGATATGCATGGATAGTAACAGATAAGACTATGAACTTCTTTGATCCTGTGGAGTTAGACGTAGAAGTTCTTGAAGCATTTCAAGGAGTTTTAGGTTTGAGATACTTTATCCCATCATCAAATCAATTTCATAACTTTTCCAGAAGATGGAGAAGAGAATCTCTCTTTAGTAACCCAAATATCTTTAACGCATTGGCATACGATGCAATATTTGCAGTAGCAACGGCGGTTGAAAGGGTGGCAATTAGACATTCTAAAGATAGAAAAAAATCTGATGTAGGGATGTCAATGAATTTCAGAAATATCAGAGTATCGGAGAGCCGAATGCTTGTTTTCAAAGAATTACTAAGCGTTAGATTCAATGGGTTGAGTGGTGAATTTCATTTTGTAAACAGGAAATCCATGGCTATGCCATTGGAAATAGTGAATGTGATCGGAAAAGGTGAGAGAATTGTTGGGTTTTGGACGGAAGACGATGGCATAACCATGTATCTGAAGTCTAAGCCAAACCAACATCCATATTCTATAAATGGTCTTGAACGCGTAATCTGGCCTGGAGAATCTATGATTCCTCCAAGACGTCTGATTTTGCAAACGAGTAAAGAGCTACGAATTGGTGTTCCTATGCATACTGGATTTGATGAATTATTGAGCGTCGAACACAATCCTCACACGAATGCGACCATTGCCAAAGGTTTTTGTGTAGATGTGTTCAATGCTGCACTAGACGCACTACCATATAAAGTACCATACGTATTTGTTCCATTCTCTATGGCTAGAAGGCCGAATTCAGAATCTTACAATCAACTTATATACCAAGTCTATCTTCAGGTATGATTCATATACATAGAGGTGTTTGGCTCTGTGATGTGGAAATGATTATAAAATTATTACGACTTGAGGACACAATATGAAATAAAATGTAAGTACCTACCATCCATTTTAACTGGATTTAGGTACTCTCATCTTACAGATCGTCTCTTCTTTTTTTCAGTCGATGTTTTATTTTTATAATTTTATATACTAAATCTTTTAGTTATTAAGTTTCTCAAATGCTTAAACAGTTGCTGATTATCTAATTTATAAAATAAATATTGCATAATCACGTCATATGCAAACACTCCATTGCAAAAAGTGAATGAGCATATTCCATATACTTTGAGAAAGGAAATAACTTATTTTTTTGTGATATAGAATTATGATGCAGTTGTTGGGGATACCACGATTACTGCCAATAGGTCCTTATATGTTGACTTTACTATTCCTTACACCGATTTAGGCGTTGGAACGGTAGCAAGAGATAATCATAATCAGAGAAAGCTGTGGTGGTTTTTGGAGCCCCTCGATACACATATGTGGGTTGCAACTACTTGCTCTTTTTTCATAATTGGAGCAACAATATGGGTAATTGAATATCCTATAAACACAACATTCCAAGGTCCATGGCAAGAAATAGTTGGAAATGTCCTCTGGTTCTCTTTCTCTACACTCACCTATAGTCATAGTAATCTCTCTCTCCCTCCCTCCCTTAATTCTTTCTGTAAAAGCATCACCAACTTCATGATTCATTCTTCTGTATTCTTTTTTTTTTTTTTTTTGGATTTTCTTTCTAATTGTGTATAAGTTTAGTTACGATTTTTAAAATTTAGGGTCGGTATCTGATTGCTACATTTGTTATTCCGGTCTATAGAGGGTCAGTACCTTACTTTTAAAACTAAAGGGAACATGAACACAGAAGCAGAATAATTTGGCCACCACAAGTAATAATGCTCCAATACAATGGAAAAAGAAAGAAATAAATGAGTTTCTACTAGAAACTCATTTCTTTCTAGTGTTTTGGTGACCAAATTTTGCATGCTGTTAGTTATTTAGAGGCTAAATGGTCTACTTTGAATAGCTAGCTTTTATTACTTAACTCATCATAACTGTAATAAATTTTATTTTTATTTTTTTTCGTCCCGCTTGCGATATGCGTATATAATGTATATATGTGTGGACGCTCAGGGGGCAAAATTGAAAGGGTACTAATTTTAATGTTATTTTACTAATTTCGTGAAAATAACATTAAAAGAGGGGGATGGTTAATCATGCATCATGTGGTGGCGTTGATAGTCGAAAAACAAGGGAGTACATGCATTAATCGGCCTTTGTCTTAATTGCTGAGTTGTCCAAGACTTGATGCAAAACTACTATTAAGCCGGGGGTCTCACTAGAAGCAGCCTCTTTATTCCTATGGGGTAGAGGTAAGTATGTCCACAAGTAATGTCTACATCTTACCCTCCCCACTAATCAGAAATTAATAGGTCATTTTAAATGCAAACTCGAAACCAATTATCATCTCTTCCTATTGCAATTATAAATATAAATACACATCAAAACACCCCTAAAGGTCGTCCTGCCCAAAATCAATGTTTTATTTTTTATTTTTGCAAGAAGGCAATGTTTTTTTTGATACCTTTGGGGGTCTCGCTCCTGACGCTTTGCGACTTTTGAATCGGGTTCAAAAAGTCGTTAATAGTAATTCTTCGTCGCTAAAGGTTTCAAACTTTTTATTTAGTAGAATTGGTTTTTCTATTCAAAAGGGGGTGGCGGCGCAACTTGTTGCCCGACTACCTGCCATTGCTTTGTAATTGCCCTTTTTCGTGTGGAATGATAAGCATGTACAATCAAAACTGCTCTAAAATAAAAAATAAAAAAAAAATAACTTTGAAACAGAAAGTCTGGTGACCTTTAACGTTAAGTGTCTAGTTTTCACTTTTCAGGAGCGAAGTTGTTGAGTAATTTGTCAAAGCTTTTGGTTACTGTGTGGTTATTCATAGTCCTTATACTGGTTACATCCTATAGTGCTGCTTTGAGTTCCATGTTAACGGTTCAGCAAATTCAGTTAACACGAAGGGGAATTAACATAGGATATCAGGCTGGCACCTTTATTGAAGGAGTTATCGTTAACAACTCGAATTTTAAGGATCCATCTCTTCGATCCTACTATTCTTTAGCTGAATATGCAAGGGCGTTAGAAGGAGGAAACAAGAACGGTGGTGTTGTTGCTATTATGGACGAGATCCCATATCTCAAGCTATTACTTGCAAAGTATGGCAGTGCCTACCATTTGGTCTCATATGAACCCAGTACTAATGGGTTTGGTTTTGTAAGTCCGTTTCTTCGCTAAGTTATTGATGATACTTTCAATTTTATAAGGAGGCTTTTGGGTTTACATTTGGTAATTCATTATTCAGAATCTGTCACACTCAAACAACTAATCCATTTGATAAATAACAAATCCAGACACTCGTATAACAAACATTACTCACGTATACATTTACGGTTGGCGGCAATAGTTCTTCCACCACATTGGTGGAAAAATGGGCGGCTGCCTATAATATAATATAATATAATATAATTATAATTGCCTTTTCAAAAATTACGATTTCACCCTCAGTTCACAATTACGCTTTTGTTCTCAGTTCAAAATAAATTTATGTTTTTGTCCCCAGCTAAAAAATACGATTTTGCCCTTAGTTCAAAACTATGATTTTTCCCCGAGTTCAAAACAAAATTTTGCTTTTGCACCCCGGCTAAAAATTACGAATTTGCCCTCAGTTTAAAACTATGAGTTTCCCCTCTTTTAAAAACTTATGATTTTGCTCTCAGTTAAAATCTGGAGCCTTGTCATCGTTTTAATTTTTTTTTCAAAACTATAGTAGTTTTTATTTTACTTGGTTTACTCAATCTAACTTTTTTGTCAAGCAGGTGTCTGACACTCGCTTATTGTTTATGACAATTTACTATTTTGCCCCCAACTCAGGCTTGCCATCCTTTTTTTAGCAAAACTATGGCAGTGTTTTGGTTTAATTGGTTGAGTCGATATAATTTTTTTTAGATTGTGTTATGAGTAGTATGCACAAGTAACTAAGATACATGCGTACATGTTATTAAACTAAGAAATATTCGGCTTAGTACCCGCAACGCGGGCGGGACATCCAACTAGTTTTAATACAACTCTAAGTTAGGAAATTTAATAATTTTTAAACGCAACTTTCGTTGGCCTACGTGTGTATCGTATCATACGTAGGTGTCTTTATCATATTGTATATTCTTTGCTTTAAAAGTTTGCTATTCAAAAGGCAACATGGTATAATGATATATCTTTAATTTAGGTATTTCCAAAAGGATCACCATTGGTGTCCGATATATCAAGGGAAATTTTAAGGCTAAGACAGGAGGGGGAGCTATTGAAATTGGAAAAGAAATGGTTCCAGAAAGATTCATCTTTTATACCCCAAGATTCTCAAGTAGTGAACCCAACAATTCTAACCCTTCACAATTTCCGCGGTTTATATTTGATAGGTGGGATTATCTTGGCTTTGGTACCTCTTGTATTCTTACTTCGCTATGTGTACACGTCTTCTTTTCTTAAATAATACATTTGATCGTCCCTGATTAGCAATGCAATTGTTGAATTTGATTTGAAGTTTAGGTTCGCAGTGGCATATGTATTAGACTTATTATAAACTAATATATTGTTATTGTTATTGTTATTTTTATTATTATTATGCATTAATTATTAGAATAATAAACTTAATTAGACTTATATTTGTGCATATTATAAGTGTAATTAGACACATGCATGATTAGGCTTAATTCTTAACTGTTATGTCACCGTCCCCTTACCGTTTTAAATGGTTATTTGAAACTGTTAGTTGGCGCCAAAACCAACTATCTCATATGTCACACCCTCAAATTTCCACGTACGGAGTACTACCGTGAGCCGTGTGACTGAACACGATCAGGCGACCAATCATATAGTGTAGGACCGTTTTCTGGACCGAAACCGTGATTATCATGATTATGTTCATAGACGGGAAGATTAGAGACGGATGAAATACTTACTTGTATTGATTTTGTAACATAACATAACAAGCCGACCCGATTAACAAGCTAACCGAACCATACCAAACGAGTACACATCCGGGGAGAGACCAAGTGGTGATCTCTCCCTGTGAGGACTCAAACCTCTAAAACTTCCAAAAATTGCAAATGGCAAGGGGTTGCTATTTATAGCCACACCCCTTGTCTTGCAAACACACACGGTCAAACAAATAACCCTCTCGTTTGACCACTTCAAACGAGCGGGTCAATACACGTTCGTTTGACCATTTCACTAACTATTACATATTCAGCATAAAATAAATCTAATCTATTCGACAAGCATCGGACACAAAATCTGCATCAACAAATTCCCCCTTGTCCGTTGCTGTCGAATGCCGAAAATGCAACTGCAATCGATCTTCAGTCAAGTATTCATCTTCTCTGTGTTAACAAATTCCCCCTTTACCGATGATCCAGGTAAGTAGTATCTTGACGCTTCTTGTATAATAGTTCCCCCTCAAAGTATGCGTATCCGTGTTGGGTGTTGTGCAATTTCCTCAAAAGGCTCAATTGACCGATCTTCCGCTGATCTTCCAATACTGCAACCGGCATTTGATAATGGCACATTTCTTTAAAAACTACATCAAGTCTTGATCTTCAAGCATACTACATTGGTAGAGGTTTCTGGTGAACTGTCTTCTTTAAACCGTCTTTGTGGAATCGACCAAGTAATGCACTTTAATCTTCAGCATCAACACTCAGGAAAGTCAGCTAGACCAAGTGTATCCCTTGCAAGCTCAACCATCATGCTTAGTTGAACTACATCCAGATCTCATTGTCTCGCCTTTGTGAAGTTGACCACGTAATGCATTACAGATCTTCAGCATCAGTACTCAGGAAGTCAGCTAGACCAAGTACATCGTTTGCAAACTCAACGAATTGAGTTACCCCCAGATCCCTGTAAAATCCCAAAGAAACATCAAACCCAAAACCGAATCCTGCAGGTCTTCAGTCTTGAACTATCAGCTTTCAATAAGATTCCCCAGGTCTTCCGTGAACAGTGCTTTTTTAACTACTGTAGACTTAAGATGCCTGTATGTTTCTGTGCAAAACTCTTCACGCTGGCTGGAGAATTAATTAAAATCCTCAAATATGTGTCTGTGCAAAACATTCCACGCCGAACCTTTAGTCTCACCAGAAAGTCACAAACTCTACCACCTGTGATTGCGTTTAGAAATTTACCGAAGAAATTCATCATATGTTTTATTCCCCCATTTCTTTGGTAAGATCTCTAAACCTTAACAGATTCCTTCCACTTCAAAGGAACTGTCGTCAACTTTCAAATGTTCACCAATTTCCTTCACTTAGCGGAACTGTCGTCAATCGTCACTGAATGTTCTCGGTTTTTCGAAAAATCACGAAAACGACTTTCTTCTTTCCATATTCTAGTTGAATAAGAACGTCCCCTAGTACCCCGTAGGATCCGACTTGAATCCCTCCAAAGACTTTGTGAATTCGTTAGGACCGGTATTGACATTCTAGGTTCATTCATTCGTTACCAAATGCGAGAATATGACAATAAACAAAAAACTTTCTTCTTTGCACATTCTAGTTGATAAAGAAATTTCGCCTAGTACCCCGTAGGATCCGACTTGTATCCGTCCAAAGACTTTGTGAGCTTGTTTGGACCGGTATTGACATTCCAGGTTCATACGTTCGTTTTCAAATGCGAGAATATGACAATAAACAAAATGCTTTTGAACATTTACGAATAACCGATAACAATCATAAACATTGACGTGCGGAAGTGAACATACCGTTTTTGTTTTTGGCCCATAGTAGTCAAGTCACCAAGTTCGACGTTCGCATCGGTAACCGTGACTACCCCACAATTTTCAAAATATCATCATCTTTTGTTTTCATCATGCCGCATCATCCTGCGCGCTCCCGAACCCGTACGAATTTCGACATTGAAGCTCGATTCAAATATCCTTTGTGAAAACCCGACCCCACTTTGCAATTCACAAATAGAAGCGGGTCATCCATGTTTCATCCTAGAAACTTAGATATGTGGGCCCCCCAAAAAAAATCCAACTAAACATCATTATGATGTTTTATAAATAAGTGGATCCATAAAAATAAAATCCATAAAATTCGTCAATTATGCAGGCCCAAAATAAATATTTCATCATTCTTTAAACATTGGTCTTGACACACACAACCAAAGGCCCATTTAAACATCAAAAACCCTTCAACTTGTCACCAGCCGACAATCATCTTCCAGACTCTCTCTCTCTTCGATACAAACAGAGCCCCAAAAAAAATTGTGCAGACACCTACCTCTTTCTCTCTCCTGCGATACACACCTCAAATATCCAAAACCCCACTAATTTCTTTCAAACCGCCTTCATCTTCTTCGATACCCAGCAACAAACATCCAAATCCCTTTTTTTAATCTTTGCGACTCCAACAACAGCCACTAACATCATCATCTACAAAGTCTCTGTCCCTCTTTCTTCGATTTCACTTCCAAACCCCCAAATCAGAATAACATCGTAGAAGAAATCGAGGGGTTCAGATTCTTCAAGTGAGGAATATGATGATGATAGGATGAAGAAGAGAAGACATTCATAGGTTGACACATCACTGATGTATGCCATAAACCTGATTACATCGGTTGCGATACCAAGTTCGTCGATGTTTTGAGTGTTCGTCGGAGTGTGGATTTCGTCGATGTCAGGTGTGACGAAAATGGGTGATTTCGTCCAGGATATGTTTGACGAAGATGGGTGATTTCGTCCAGGATATGTTTGACGAAGATGGGTGATTTCGTCCAGGATATGTTTAACGAAGATGGGTGATTTCGTTGACAAGTGGTACAGACAATTGAGATATTTTCCAAAGTAAATCAAATCTTATCCTTCTGACACAGAAGCTTCCTTTTTCAAACTCACCTTACCTATTGGTCCTCTATTTCAACCTTTCATCATTTGAAAGCCAACAATGTCAAACAAATATATTATATTCAAACAATAATAATTCAGTAGAACCCAGATCTTCAAACATTCAAACTAGAAACCCAGAACATGAAGAACAATAAGAACATTATGAAGATTCTGACCAAACTTATCAACAGATAAAATTTTTGAGACCCAAATTTTTGCTAAAACTTTCAATAAAAACCCACAATAACAGACAAGCATGTAATATAACAAGGTTTCCACTAAAACAAGAAGCAAAACATCATGATTTTCAAGGTTTTGTAAAAAGTTTTTCAGAAAAATGATTTTCAACAAGAACATAAACTGAAAGTCACTTTCAAAATCTATCAAAACACAAGAAATCAACTTGGTTTAAACAAGGAATCGAGCCAATGCTCTGATACCAATTGTAGGTCCACCCGGAGGATCGAGTTAAACCTCTATTCCTGTTTTCCGACGAACCCGAGAGTGCGGAATCCAAATGGGTAAGTTAAACCAAGTTACAAACACGTAAGACACAAGATTCAACGATTAACACTCAATGTATTAATGCTATGAAACGGTCACAATGCGATGTTTACAAATGGTCTCTGTAAACTCTCAGTGTGTGTGTGTTTTACAGTGTGTTCGCTCTGAAATCTATTCAGACTTCTCTCTGGTTGTTTATGTTCTGTGTTTGATGTATATATAATAACATCAGCGACGAAATCAAGTTCTGGACGAAATCTCAGCGACGAACATTCATGGATTCGACGAAATCAGGTAATTTCGTCACATCAGGTCTTCGTCAGAAGGAGTCTTCGTGACAAGGGGGTGTTCGTCGTCCAGGGAGTGTTCGTCATATGTTGGGCTTGGGCCATGGGCTTCATCATGTTGGGCCAAACACAAACAGACAATACTCAAACACAAAAACATAATCTAAGATACAAACTACACACACGTAGTTGCATTTACATCAAACGTTACGAAGTAACTAGCATACCGAGTCAAGACAGGAGGATGTCTTGACTACGGCCTTCACTTCGTAGCCGAGTCGAACCGAGCCGAGCCGTATCCACATAATATGTATCAACAAACTCCCCCTTGGATGCTGCTCGCGAGGTTCTTAATCTCGTTCTCCATCTCTTTATTGTTCTTTCATTCTCGGAAAGGATCTTCAAAGACTTCACGTGTCACACATAGAAAGTGTATTAACAAACTCCTGCTTTCATCTAGGAAGTGTATCAATAAACTCCCCCTTTGATTATGCTTGTGAATCTTTTGATTTTCAATTCTTGAGATCCTTGTGGTGTTGATGATTGATCAGCGGAAACTCGATCATCTTTATCTTTTGAGTGCCTTCACGTCGTGTCTTCATTCCGAAGCTTTTCATCTAACACGTTCTCTTCGCCTTTAGCATCTGCACATGCAAGAAATCTAAACGCGTAATGAGAACAACTGCTTGGAATATAATTAACATAAACAAATAACACACATGTGACCATTGTTCAATCAAATACCGTACGACAATTTGTTTGAAAAGTTAACAGATTTTTCAATTTTGATAATTAACTTTCAAAACTTGCAAACACTGACCGTTTATGAAGATTCAGTCGTTTTGGTTTTCATCAGATTTCATGCAACGAAGACTTGAGTTCCAACATCGGTTAATCAAAACTAAAGCAGAAATAAAATATTTTTGACTTTTATAAAGTTTATATTAAAACACACCTAAAATCTTTTTGGAATTTTGAATATTTCAAACTTAAAGACTGAAAGCAGTAAATAAATATATACAGAGTTGCGGAAACTAAGAAAAGTAAATATATACAAACATTCTTTTTGCGAGTTTCGAGGGTAAGAGAATCATATCAGTGTACGGTCATGCCAAAACGCTTTTGTTGTTCTTTTTGTTAATCATTTAGATAAGCATCGTATAACGATTATCGGTATTGTTATCCACATAACTTATCAGATGTAATCATGTCGAGGGGATACGTTAAGGTATAATTTATACATACCGACCGGTGTTCATCCACATCACGACACATTCCTGTATAAGGTATGCATGAGAGTTCATCTTACTGGTGAGTATACCATTTATCATCAGTTTGACCGTATATGAAAATGTGAGATACTCACTTATTTTGATGAAAACAAGCCCTATGTGATAGAATCACTTATTGATGAGGAACTTGATTTTCAGATGCAGAAGGGCACAAGAGCAAGTCCATGAACAGGTCAGTACAAACGTACAGCAAAGAGACGAACTTGACTCCCGGATAAATGTGATATATTATCACTTATTTTGTGGACATGTGATTGTTGATCACTTATTGAGGTCGTATGCCATATGTAAACGTTTGTATGATATCATGGAAGATCTAGACTTCGTCTCCGTTTGTTTTTTGGTAAAAGAACCATCCATGATACCCAGATGATAAACAGCATAAAGACCACATATCTCAGAACCTCGGCAATCTCTCAAACGAAATTTCGGTACTAAGACCATATGCCAATGAGTGGTTCCCACCTGGTCTTCAGTCGATTTAAGTTTATATCACCCTGCACACTTTAAGATGATTGTGAGCATACTGATACATCTTATATAGAGCTGCTTAACATTTTTCATTTTGCATTTCAGTTTAAAAAGGTTTGGACAGACCACTGATGTACTATCATTTTCTCTTTTGCTCGCAGGAAACTCATTTTTGTTTTTCTATTGTTTTTTAGTTTTGAAATTTTTTGATATTTTTGAATTTTTCAAATTTTGGATTTACTCCCCTGTAGGACCGGTTTTGACTCCGTTTCGATTGCGAACCGACCGTGCGACGTGCGGAATCCATGCACGAACGAGACCGAAACACACGAGACGTAATTATAACTGTGATTCTATTAACAGATCTGAAATGGTACAGCACCTGAATCACGTACACGAGCTTTCTCTCTCTAGAGTTTCTCTCTCTAGGATCCAATCTCTCTAAAATAGCAAATGTGTAAAAGTGTCAAAAGTTCTAAATGAGAACCCTAATGGTTCTATTTATAGGCCAAGGGATATAATGAGAGATCTCATTATTTACATAAATGCCACCTTGCCTTTTCCTATTTATAACAATATAAAACCTAGATTTAAACAGTTTCAGTTACAATCTTGAGATGACGGAGGCGATAGACATACTGCACTAACATCCCCCCTAAAATCAACAAACATACAATAATTTAAAAACACAAAGATATTTACAAAAACGATTTTCCGATGTGGATTACTCTTGCTTGACCTTAATGTCGTTTACCAATAATAAAAAGTCAAATCTTGATTTATCAAATGCTTTGGTAAAAAGGTCGGCACGTTGGTCATCGGTATGGACCTTAACAACATCGATAAGCCTCTTATCAAAGCAATCTCGTATGAAGTGATACTTAATTTCGATGTGTTTGGTCGTTAAATGCTGCACAGGATTTCTAGTGATAGATAAGGCAGTAGAATTATCAACTAAAATAGGAGTAATTAGGAATTCAAAATCGTAATCACGCATTTGCTGTTGTATCCACAAGACTTGGGAGCAACAACTTGAGGCAGCAATGTATTCAGCTTCACAAGTTGATGTAGCGACACAATTCTACTTCTTGCACTGCCAAGTGATGAGGCGATTTCCTAAAAACTGACATCCAGCCGTTGTGGATTTGCCGTCAATTTTGCATCCGCCAAAATCAGAATCACTGAAAGCGACTAAATCAAAGTTATCATCCTTAGGGTACCATAGACCGGTGTCTGGGCAACCCTTCAAATAACGAAAAATCCTTTTTACAGCTGCAAGATGTGAGGCCCTCAGGTTCACTTGATATCTGGCAAGCTGTGAGGTACATAAGGGATCCAATCATCGCGCGGTAGTATGAAGAGCTAACGAGTTCACCCTTCAAGTCTGGATTGATTCCGTGATTTTGCTGCAGTAGGGTACCAATGGGCAATGTGTCGGACATCTGGAATCGGTTCAGAATGTCTTGAACATACTTAGTCTGATGGATGAAAATCCCAGACTTCGTTTGTTGCACTTGCAAGCCCAAAAAGAAAGTCATCTCCCCCATAGCGCTCATCTCGAATTTATCCTGCATTACACGCTTGAAGTCCCTACACATAACATTGTTAGTAGAAATAAATATAATATCATCCACATATACCTGCACCAGTAGAAGATCTCCATCTTGTTCTTTTATGAAGAGAGTGCAATCGATAAGACCTCTGCGAAATCCATTCTCAAGCAGATAATTAGATAAGGTTGCATACCAGGCTCGTGGTACTTGATGTAGACCATAGAGAGCTTTGTTCAGCAACCAAACCCGATCGGGATGGATAGGATCTTCAAAACCTGGAGGCTATTCGACATACACCTCTTCTTCGACTAGACCATGTAAGAATGCACTTTTGACGTCCATATGGTAAACCTTGAATCCTTTGAATGACGCATAAGCCAGAAAGATCCGAATTGCTTCCAGACGTGCAACAGGTGCATACACTTCGTTGTAGTCTATACCATCAATTTGACGAAAACCTTGAACGACCAATATCGCTTTGTTTCGAATAACGATTCCACGGTTTTCCTTTTTGCACTTATATACCTAACGGGTACCAATCTTCTTGTAATCAGTATGTTTCTCTACGAGCTTCCAGACACCAAGTTTCTGGAATTGTTGCAGTTCTTCCAGCATTGCTTCAACACATGAATTTTCTTTCAAAGCTTCTTTCCAAGTTCTTGGCTCTTCCTGTGAGACATAACACGCGAAAGACATATCATTCTGATGACCAGATTCTCGAATCGCCGCATACAAGCCTGCATTGTTGTTGTTTCGCAACATGTTTCTTGTTTGAATGCCACTCTGTACATTACCAATGATGTTTTGTTGAGGATGGGTATTGTGAATCCTTATTTCTGGATTATCTGGAACTGGAATGTTTGTACCCAGATTGTTGAGATTGAGATCAACAACTAATTCAATACCCGGAACTGACGAAGAGGATGATGCAGTAGCTTCAGCTGTTATAGGGGCATCCACTGGAGGTGTAGCCTCTGAAGTACCATGTACTGCTAATGTAGGAGCTTCTTGATCTGCATCTAGAAATTCTTCATCCTCTGAAGATTCATTCAGTTCGGTTGCATCATGAAAATCCTCATTGTCGAGAGCATTATTATTCACTGAAGATGGTTCTTGATTGACAATAATTGGATGAACCAACGGTGAATCTGTTGCGTTGTCACTCTCGAAAAACATCCTTGCCGCAACATTTTCTTCAACTGCTTCAACATTGATCGAATTGAAAAAGTCATCGTACTCAAACATCCATGGCTGACCTGGATTTTTGACTGGCAAAGTGTGTCTTTGTACTCTGGCCTCAGACCATTCCTCAACCCTTTTAGTCTCTGGATTCCAGACTCTTAAGTTCGGGGTGGCATAACCAAGAAAGTGACCTTCAATAGCTTTTGCCCCAAACTTTCCATTAGGATCGATCATTGTGCAAGGAGCTCCAAACGGTTCAAGATATGACAAATCTGGTTTCCGTTTGTGTAGAAGCTCAAAGCAGGTCTTGTTGTGTCTTTTGACTGTAAGGACTCGATTCAAAGTGTAACAAGCAGAGGACACAGCTTCAGTCCAGAAGGGAATCGTCAATTGTGACTCTACTAACATCGTCCTAGCAGTCTCGATCAATGTACGATTTTTACGTTCAGCGACGCCGTTCTGTTGAGGAGTGTAAGCCGCACTAAATTCGTGAAGAATACCTTTTGATGTGCAAAACTCCGCCATGGCATGATTTTTAAATTTTGTACCATTGTCGCTGCGTATCCGTCTAACCTTCAACTTATACAAATTCTCAATCTGAATCATCAAGTTTTTGATAACACCGAAAGTTGCACTCTTGTGAGCCATAAACGCCACCGAAGAAAATCTTGAATAATCATCAGTTAACACGAGGCAGTATTGATCATTCCTGATGCTTTTGTGCTTGACAGGACCGAACAAATCCATGTGCAAACGTTCAAGAGGAACTGCCACCGTGTTGATTTTCTTCGTCGGATGTCGTTTCTTCGTTTGCTTTCCTTTTTGACATGAAACACAGATGTCTTGAAGATGGAAATTTTTAAGAAGAACACCATTCACTAATTCATTCGACACCAAATGATTCATTTTTCGTAAGTGAATGTGACCCATACGTCTGTGCCAAGAGATTGAGTCTTTTTCTGTGGCTTTGGTAATAAAACAAGTTGCTTGTGCAGTCGTTGTTATTGCTTGGCTCATATCAAGGACCTACAAATCGTTTATCCTTGGAGCTGATAAGAGAATCCATTCTTTTGGAATCTTGAAGCCGGGTTTCAGCACATAACATCCATTTGCATCAAAGTGTACTGAAAACTACAAAGTTGATCTTATCAAAACTTACAACCCCGTTAGATACCATTCCTTCTCCTGTAATATATCCGCCTTTATCTCCAGCAAAAGCAACATAACCTCCTCTAATAGATTTAACGTCGTAGAGAAGCTTCATGTCGCCGGTCATGTGCCTGGATGCCCCACTATCAACAATCCAATGACTGCTGAAAGTTCCTCCTGGAACACCCTGCACATGTACTCACATGATTAGTTGGAGATGGGGACCCAAGCCTTTGTGGTCTTGGGTCTTCCATTTTCATCAACGTAAGTTACTTGAACCTCTCGATGTTGTGGAAATTGTGATGTTCCCTCTGATTCACTATCCGTTTCCAGGTCTGTTTTTGTAGGATCGTTCTATGACCCAAATGAGTCTATCAGAAGAGTTCTTGGTCTAATCAGAGGCAGAATTCATTGATTAGACTTTGAAAACAGCTCAATTCATACTTAATTGTCTTGTATTATTGATAAAACACGTTTACAGATCAGTAGACACGTCGGCAGCACTTCGGTACCGGAATCACGAACCTTACAAATGATTTCACATCTAGGGTATTTATAGGGAATGTAATTTCGCATGGAATTACCATTTGCTATTTCGTACGAAATAGTAGATTGCTATTTCGTGCAAAATAGCACAAAGTCATTTCATGCGAAATTAACTTTCAACACACAAACCCTATTTTCTCGTACTACGTGCCCTGATCTAACATTTCTAATACAAGACTCGATACAAGACGAAGTCGACAGACGTATGCACCAACAGACTCCCCCTCGGATGTTGACGAGTCTTCAGTGTCGAGTCTTTAGAGTCTTCAGCCTTGAACAGTCTTTGGGCTCTTCCAAAATATCTGACAGAGTAAGCATCCTTCATCCTTTCTTCTTTTTGACTCCAGAATCTCCTCCTGGATCTTATCTCACTCTAAATCATCATCAGACTCCCCCTTAAAGAATGCTTGGGATCGTAGTCTTGCTTTCACATGTTCACAGGCTCAGAATCGAAACCTGGCTCAACTTCTGCTCAAAATTCGAAACCTGACAAACCTGCACATACTCTACCTCAAAGTAAATTTCACAAATTTAAAATTTGACAAATTAAACTTTCTTCTTACCACATGTAGATTCAATAGAACAAAATGATTTAACATTTTTAAATTCTGATGACCACTTGAAAAATATCATTTTTTTCACTTTTCAAACACACTCTCCCAAACCTGTTCATCATATTTAGCACTCGGAATTTTGAAAACCAGCTTTTCAACATCAGTTGTCTAAAATCTTTTTAAATTTTTCAAAAATTTATGCTAGAACACTCCGAAAATCTTTTTGGATTTTAAAAATTAAAGAAATGCAGTAAAGAAATATTTACAAACAATATTTTTGTGAGTTTGCGTAAGAGGATCATATCAGTTTTGACAAGCCATAAGTACCGTTGAGCTTAGTTACACATTAAGATTAAACAGTTCACTTAGATTGTCGATATACTGATCCACTTAAATTTTCACACAAATTTTAAGAAATCCAGGATAAGAATTAGGTGTATTAAGAACTTAAACTCATTCATGTGTCCCACCTCTTGAATATACTCTCGTATCCAGATCCCAATATTCAGTCTTATAGGTGAGTATACTACAGATGATATCTGTAAGGGGTTAAATTGCAAGGGCCATGAGAGCTCAGGCTATTGCTTTCGCAAAATCAGAGAGATGATGACTTCGACTTTTGGTGTGTCCCCTTTAGAGGATTTTTTCTTCAACAGCACATGATTAGCATTTTGCAATGTTTCATTATTTTTTGTACTGAGGGTGGTGCTATATTTCAAGCAATGCGAAAAGTATTATACGGGGACTAGGCCATTGCTTTCGCAAAATCAGAAGTCCCGGGATAATACCCCAGATATCACTGAGCATAAAGACCTAGTATTTCAGAAACTGGAATCTTTCAAACGAGATTTCAGGGGTTACCTATATATCCAAGTAGTGTTCCCCACGAAACAAGCAAGTTTGAATTTAAGTTTATATCCCGAAAAAGTTTACTAAATGTGTAAAAACCTATCGGCATATCATCAGTGAGACCGTTTAATGCTATTTAAACATTACATTTCTTTAGCATACCGTAATTTTCTACTGATGAACTATCATTTCCTCTTTTCTCAACAAAACTCATTTTTGATTTTATCATGTTTCTGACTTTTTTAAATTTTCTAATGTTTTTGGATTTTCTGAAAATTCTTACTCCCCCTAAAATTCAAAATCATTTAAAAGAAATTGAAAAAAAAATAAACTGTATAAATAAAGTGACAACTGATATCAAATTGCATCAATTCGCCACCCACTTGGCATAAACAATCAGAACTCCCCCTTACAACAAACTATTTTGCCATTGTGATTTCAAAACACTTAAGTTTGTTTTAATCAAAAATGGTTTTTCCGGAAAATAAGTTTTGTTGGGGTTTCATCACCTTGTTCTTTCATTATCAACCTTTTGAAAACTATAACATTTTTAAGTTCAAACAACAAATACCACTTGTAGAAAATCAAGTACAACTTAATGTCCCTGATTTACCACTTGTAAGTGAAAACCTTCTTCAACCACATGTAGGTTCACTTATCAACCAAAACCACTTGTAAGTTTACCAATCAAACATATTTCAAGAAAGATGCCGATTCCTACTCCCCAATTACCAACTTGGGAGTTCCGGCAAGTCAGGATTTTAAGTAGAAAATGCAGTCACCCAAGTCTGACCAGCATTGGGTGATTTTGATTCAACTCTATCCCAACCTCCTTTTGATCTGTAAAATTCTTTGGCACTTTTTACCTTCCCATCTACCATCTTTCCAAAAATATGTTTGACTTTCCCATTGAAAGCCTTTTCAGCATCAAATTCTCCTTTACCAGAGAAGAATTGACCAGAAATCTCAAACCTACCTTTTGATTTCAAATTTTCTGCCCTCAATGGTGGAAAATTCTCATCGTTCAACTCAGGAACGGAATTCTCATTCTTTTTCTCAACAGATGACTCCTCTGATTTTATGGAATCAGATTCATTGTCAGAACTACTCTCAGATTTAACAACCCATCTTTGCTTGTTCAAATCGACTTTTCTTTTGTAAAAACGTTTTGAAACATCACCAGTTTCTAAAGTCGAATTTTCAAACACTTTAGATTTCTCAGTTGGTTGTTTATTTTCATCAACATGTTTTTCTTTCAATTTTGAGTTAAAAAGAAACTTCCTGTTTTGTGTTGTTGAACTGTTGGCAATTCCAAGCAATATGTCCAACTTTTTGGCATTTAAAACACGTTCTTCTCTCAACTCTTTGCTCAGTTCTCATCATCATACTCTTTTTCTTCTTAGCAAGAAACTCTTGATTTGACTGTCTCCAGAATGGTTTCTTCTGCTCTTCTTCAGAACTTCCTCCTGCAACAAATTTTTTTTTTGGTTTATAATTTTTCTCATTTTTATAATTTTCTGAAGAATTAAAACCAAGACCTTTCTTTTTGAAATTACCGTTATGGTTTGTTTCTTTCGATAACCTGAACCAGAACTGTAACCCTTTTTCTTGTTCAATCTTTGTTGAACTCTTGAAGTGTACTTTTAGGTTTTTCAGCAAGATTTAAATCTTTTATTTTAGAAATATTAATTTCTGTTAATTTGAAAACCTGTTTGATCATTTCAGTTTTGACACTTCTTATTGGAAATTCCTCATCAAAATATAATTTGTCTGAATCATTCAAAGTATAAGCCACTTTGATTGGTCCATCATTCAAATTAGATTTTGATAACAGGAATTATTTATTGTAAACCCGTTTAACCGGTGAACTCGGACTCTTTTCTGACAAACTCGAACTTTCAGACTTAGACTCCGACTTTGACTCTTCATCCATATCCAACACCTGATCGATCACTTTCTTTAACAACTCAGACTCATGATCAGTGTCAGACGCTGTGAATGTAACATCAATATTGTCTGGTAACTCATCAATGATTTCAGACTTTAACTTTATGTTGAGTGCATTTTTTAATTGTTCCACATTTGGCTTTCTGGGAGAATAACTTTCAAAGACCGGGGGCGGACACTTGTTATACTTAACACTTTGTTTCTTACCAGCATCCGTTTCTTCTTTCTTTTGTTCTTGAAAAGCTTCAAGACCTGCAACAGTAGGATAAACTCGATCAATCAAATAATCACAAGTTGTATAACTCAACAACAAACGTTTGATTCTTTCACTTTCTATCTTTTCGAGTTCCAAATCCTGCTTCAATTTTGCACAGTCTTCAATATACTCATTGATGATCTTCTGTTTTGACATTAACGTTGAACTCATTTTTGTCTTAGCAATCTCAACTTCTGAATTTGTCTTTTTCAGACCATTTACTGTTCTGTTTAGCACATCATATGATTCTTTTACATACTTCACATCAAACAACAAATTCTCTTTCATCTCTTCCAGTTCATGAATCTTTTTATCTTTTTCTTCACAATCTTTGCAAATTTCTGAACATTTCTGACAAGGTTTAAAGATCTCAACAGTCTTTTCAACTTCGACGATTTTCTCTACTTCGATAATTTTCTCAATTATCTTTTCCACTTCAACAATCTTTTCAACTACCTTTTCTTCATCAACTTCTATTTTTATCTCACACTTTTCATTTTCAACTTTCTTTGTTGAAATTTCTGCAACTTCAGCTTTCTCGGCTTCTAGTTTTTCTTTTTCTTCAGCAATTTTTTTTGCTTCCAACTCTCTTTTCAATCTAGCAGCCTTCTTCTCATTCAGCATCTCTACCTTATCTGCAAAGAACAAATAAAAACTATCAGTATCCAGACCTTTTCTAGCTTTATTAATATACTCTTCTTCATCATCTGTATCTACATCACTTCCTAATTCTGGAAAAATCGTTATTCTTTTTTACTGAGATTTGACTAATTCTGCTTCCAAGATTTGAGCAATAAGACCTGAACCAGGTGGGATGTATTTGTCCCAACTAAAACCCTCTGCAACCTTTTCATCATCTTGATTAACAAGATATGCTTTCTTCTTCTCAACTTCAATAACACGAGATGATGATGGTTGTTGTTGATCTAGTTGATGAAATATTGATTTTTGATAATAATTGTTGTTTCCAGATGAATTGTTAGGTCCCGGATTGATCCATATCGATTGCGAACCGACTCGTGCGACGTGCGGAATCCGTGCACGAGCAAGACCGAACACACGTACAGTAAAATAAACTGTGATTCTTTGATATATTTGATAACGTACAAGAACCTTGAATCACCTTTTGCCTTTCTCTCTCTACTTTCTCTCTCTAAGCACCAAGCTCCAAATTCTCTAAAATGGCAAAAGTTCCTAAATGAAACCCTAAGGCTCCTATTTATAGGCCAAGGCTTATAAGAGCTTTCCTCTTATTTACAATATTGCCACCTTGCCTTTTTCTAGATATTTCTAACTATTACAATATAAGCACTAGAAATAAACTATTTCTGCTACGGTCTTGAGATGACGAAGGCGATAGACATAAATGCACTAACAGACTCCCCCTTGGATATTGCCGCAGTCAATCTCAAACATTTAGTCAGACTCGTAGCTTCTGGTCTTTCTCTCTCTCTAAGTCTTCTTGAAGGTTTTACAACTTTAGAAACCTAGACTCCCTCTTGCTCAAACAGAATCCCGGTGGATCTGTCTTCAGCTCTAGCTCCCCCTTTCGGTAAACTCTTCAGGCTCCCCCTTTCATCAAGCTTCCGTGCTTTGGGATCGACACCTGGCTTTCCGGTTACAAGCTCCTCCAGAGTAGTTCTTGTGTCCTTAAATGCACGCTTCCCTTTGCGTTGAGCTTGTCTTCAGACTCCCCCTTAGACTCGGCTATCGGGATCGTAGTCTGGTATCTGCAATTCTCAAACATTTATAAGTAACAATGTTTTCAGTTGTCCAGGTATCGTAACCTGGCTCTATTAAACTTTCTAAATCAAGATCCTGGGACTAAGATATAATAATATGAATATATCCAGGAATACTTGATATTCTCCCCCTATCAACAATCTTCAAAGATTTGGCAGTTTCAACGAACCGGATCGGAAACTAGCTCTTTTACAGATTTTTACAGTATAAGCATCCAAATCCCTCACAGTTAATCATCCAAGTCCAAACTAATGACCTTGGAGATATCACAAACTGTTTTTGATTTTATGATTAAAACATCAAGTTTCAACTTAATGAACTTGTTTTATTTTCAGAAACACAATCAGCATACTCAGATTTTGAAACTCAGCTTCAGACATCGGTTGTCAAAAATAAAAACAGAAATCAAAATCTTTTTGAATTTTCTGAAATATAAAGCAGTAAAGAAATATGTACAAACATATTTACACACAATATTTTTGATTGAGTATGCGTCTGAGGATCATATCAGTTTATGACAAATCACAAATACCGTTGAGCTTAGTTACACATTAAGAATTAAACAATTCACTTAGATTGTCGATGTACTGATCCACTTAAATTTTCATACAGATTTCAACTGATTCAGGATACGAATTATGTATTTTAAGAACTTAAACTCATTCATGTGTCCCACCTCTTGAATATACTCCCGTATCCAGATCCCAATATTCAGTCTTACAGGCAATTATAACACAAATGATATCTGTAAGGGGTTAATAAATTATGAAGAATCATGAGAGCTCAGGTCAGAACTACCGTTCAGCAGAGAGATCATGAATCAACTTGTGGGTGTGTCCCCTTTAGAGGATCTTTTTTACAACAGCATTGCTAAGCAATTTTATTGACTTATCATTGATGCTGAGGGTGATGCTGTGTTTCAAGCATTGCGGAAAGTATTAGGTCAGAACTTCCATTCAGCAGAAGTCCCGGAATAATACCCCAGATATCATTGAGTATAAAAACCTAGTATATCAGAATACAATACCTTTCAAACGAGATTTCAGGGGTTACCTATATATCCAAGTAGTGTTCCCCACAAAATAAGTAAGTTTGAATTTAGGTTTATATCCCGAAAAAGTTTACTAAATGTATAAAAATCTACCGACACATCCACGGTGAGATCGTTTAACACATTTAAACTTTTCAATTCTTTAGCGTACTGTAACTGTCTACTGATGTACTATCATTTCCTCTTTTTACGCAAAAACTCAATTTTTTAATTTTATCATGTTTTTGGCTTTTTCAAATTTTCTAATGTTTTTGGATTTTTCTGACAATATTACTCCCCCTAAAATTCAAAATCATTTAAAGAAAATTTGACAAATCGATGTAGATAGCTTTGTCTCGCCATCCATTTTCTGCTTCGCATGCTCTGATTTGCAGAAAATATAATGTACCCCCATGATTTACAACCCATTGATTTTCAACAGTTTGAAAACCGTTTTTCAATCTTGTGAAAGTAATCATGTTTGTTCAGCCGTGAGGGTTTCGGCGTATTCAATCAACATATTTTTGAATTTTAGAATTTTTGACAAAAATTAAAAACAAACATATTTTTGGTTTTTTAAGTTTTTCAATTTTTAGGGTTTTTGAAATATTGTTTATTTATGTACAGAAAATTTTAAACTCCCTGTTCAACCAAATCAGGGTTCAGCAGCCTCTTCCTGTGCCAGGCTGCTCCAACTACCATTTTCACAATTTTCAGCTTCGTTGAGCACCTGCACATTCAAACTTTATCAATCATTTGAACAATTTAGCCCAGGTCTGTTGGACCTTAGGCATTTCAACACAATAATGTTCATTTAATTTCGGAAACTCTTTGTCATTTAAAACTTTTTCAGCGTTGACTTCAACTTTCTCATCTTTTTCCGACGTCACTTGTTTTTTAGCACTCCACATTTGACCTTTCGGAGTACCTCTTTTGTAAAAATGTGATTCTTTTTGAACATTTTGTTTTTGAATAACAACTTTTGGTTTCCAAAACTCTTGTGGTTTTGTCATATCAATAGTTGTTTTCCAACTTTGAGTTGTTCTGACTCTGGGTGTGTGAGAAATCTTTGTTTGTCTTGAATCAGACCTAGTCTGTTTTGGTTTCCAAGTTTGATTCGAAGCAAACTTGTTTGTGTTGTACCTCTAAGTTTGTTTTGAATCAAATCTGGTTGACCTTGGTTTCACATTCTTAGATTTCTGTTTTTCAACATCAACAGGCTTTGGATTTGGACATTTTCGAGCAACATGTCCAATTTGATCACATTTAAAACACACTTTCTTTGAAACATCCTTGGCCTGTTGTTGTTTCTTTTTCATATTCTCAAACTCGACTGATGTCCAAATTTGAGTTTTTCCTCTTCTTTCAAACTTTTTCCTTGAACAAAATTCAATTTTTGTTGCAAATCATGTTTTTCATTTTGTTTCCAATTCTGTTTCTTTTTATAACCCAAACCAGCCTTCATGTTTTTCTTCTTATAACCAGGTTTGTTATAAAAAGATTTATGACCTTTACCAGCAAACTTTGAAATTTCCGACTTCTCAATCTCAACCATTTTGAAAACTTTATCGACCTTCTCTGAAATCACATTCTGAATCGGGAATACAACATCTAAGAATAGTTTGTCCGATCCAATCATGGTATAGACCAATCCCTTTGAATCATCATCCAAATTTTTCTCGGAATTTGTGTTTTTCAGATAACCATCATGAAAATTTCCTTCATCTTCCTCCTGTGATTCAGACTTACCTTTTGCAGACTCATCTTTCAAAACGCTTTCAACAACCTTACTTACCACCTCTGAATCATTAGTATCATCAGATTTGGAGTAAGTCACATCGATATTTTCTGGTAACTGGTCAGCTATGTTAAAACCCTTTGCCACCTTTTCCTCATCATAAAAAGTATAATTGTTTCTCAATGGTGGTGGTACCTGATGAAACTCTGAACCAATACCCTTTTTGCAATTGTCAGTATCTTTGTCATCTGGTGTGATGTTGAAAATGCGTTCGAGAATGTACGAAGAGTTATGATAACTTTGAAGTTTTGTAACAACCTTTTCTTTTTCAGCCAAGACTTGTTTAAGATTAGCAATTTCATCAACACATTTGTTTAATTCAATTTGCTTTTCTTTAAACTTTCTTTCATAAATTTCTTTAGTGACTAAAGTTTCTGACAATCTTTGATCAAAACTTTTGACTTGGCTCTTCAAAGTATCATAAGCTTCTTGTACTCTCTGACTCGACCACTTTAAAGAATCATACTGTTTTTGTAAATCTTGAAATTTAGATTCTTTTTCAACACAATCGACACATTTTGCTGAACACAGTTGTCTATAAACATCATTATCCTTTTCAAGACCTTGACATTTCTGTGTTAGCTTTTCGACTTTTAATTTCAAAATTTCTTCTTTTTCAATCATATCTTTACATTTTGTTGTGAAACCATTTTCAAGTTTAACTATGTCATTGTCTTTTGTTTTTATGATGTCATCTTTTTCAGTACAGGCTTTGCACATTTCTATGCAATTCCTGCACTTGTTTTCTTTTTCATCAACCAATTCAACATTCGATAGATCAGAAGATTTTCTAACCTCAGTCTCATTCAGCACCGGTTCTTCTGACTCAACTTTCTGATCTTCCTTCTTTTCTTCTTTCTGAGCTTCTTCATTCTTCTGTGTTTCTTCAGCTCTCTGTTCCTCTCCAGCAAGCTTTGCGACAGTTTTCACTTCCTCAATCATCTTCTTCAATTCTTCTTCTTTTCTCTTTTTCATTTCTACCACCTTCGGTAGACTTGCTTCACAAACCTCTCTAATTTTCTTTTCCAAATCAGGCAAATATGCTTTATCAGATAATCTTCGTGTGTTGAAAGTAGCTTGCCTTGGAATCAAACTTGTTACAGCTTTGAAATCCACTTTTGATGGGTCAACAACTGGATTACCCCGTGGATCCATGTAACATTCCAAATCATCATTCCATCGTTTGGCTTTCTGAGCTTCTTTGAATGGTTCGTTTAATTTTCCAATTTCCCATCTTGCATAGTCTGCTTTCCACCATCTATCAGGATCAGCATCAACCACAAATGCATACCCAACAACATCTTCTTCAGGGCAAACTTGACTCCAGTCGTAACCTTCATCGTCATGTATAACTGCAAGAGCCCTTGATTTTTCTTCAGGTTGTTTCAATCTTGGTGGCTCAGACTTGTTCTGATGGTAAATCGCTTTCTTGTAATAATCTTCATTGAACGGGTTTGCAGAATCATCATTAGCATACACATTTCTGCACTCGCGCTTAAAGTGACCTCTTTGTTTGCGTTTGAAGCATGTCACCTTAGATTTATCAAATCCCATTTTGGTAGATGGTCCACCAATTGACTTTCTCCCCGTGATCTCCATGAACCGCTGTGCTCGACGAACCGCACTGGCCATGCACCATCTTATATCCATTAGTTCCATCTCCTCAGGGTCTAATTGGTCATAATCTTCTTTCGTCAAGTTGGTATTTCCAATCTTCCCTGCAACGAGGCTTTCATACGATTCAAGTACAGATGCCAAGAAAACCATCTGTTGTTTTGCCGATTCTTCGCTGAAATTCTGCCCATTCTTCAAATCCACTATGATATTACACTGGAATAAATTCTTTGAAGCAGATTGATTAGAAGTTGTTGAAGAAGATCCACTGTGAAAACCACTGTGAAGACTTTCATTGTTTACTGATCTTGAGCTTTCTGCGGAAAATGCTGTTTTTGGAGATCCAGCCTGTGGTAGATTTCCTCGATAGTACAGCTCCACATTCTGCTGATGAGCTGGATTGTTGACTTTAGATCTCTTTATCTCCAACTCATGGCTTTCAAGTCTTTCAATCAGCAAATCCACTGTTAACACTTCAGGCTTGATTGTGTTTTTCAACATTAAGGCAAAGTATTGCCATTCTTGATCATTTGGCAATGAATCAAACAATTTATCCACCAGCTCCTCTTCAGAATATGTGATTTCATGTCTGGCCAGCTCCATCTTCAGATGCCCAAATCTCTCGATCATTTTACAGACAGATTCATTGTTCATACAACCAAATAAATCGAATTATTTACGTAACAGTTTCTTTTTGTTTTTCACAATTTCAGATGTACCTACACATTTTCTTTCTAAAGCCTCCCATAAACTCTTCGACGTTTTCTCTTGCTCAAGTAGCGAAATGATATATTCTCTTACTGACTGTTTTATCAATGTTATCATTTTATATTCAGCCATAACATTTTTCACATCTATTTCTGTAAACTCTTTTTCATCTAATAATTCTCCTTCTTTTACTGGTTTTATATATCCATATTTCAATTTTAACCAGCTTTTAGGAGCGAAAGCTTTTACCCAACCCTCAAACCGATTTTTCCACCAGTTATAATCTTCAATCTTCATTAGTTTCGGCGGTTTCTGTTGGCTTCCATACATATTATCATATTTCAAATTCTCTGAAATCTCTCTCGAATACTCTCTTATTTCAGATCTTCTTTCGGATGATTCTGAAGTAAAGGCATTGTAGAACGTGTTGTAAAATTCTTCACCGCTGCTCGACATCTTCAAATTCTATCTTGAATTTGCACCTTATATATCTTGAATCATTTCTCTCTCTCTAGTTTCTCTCTCTAGACTTCAAACTCTAAGATCACCAAATGAGCTCCAAACTAGCAAAAGTTCCTAAATGAAACCCTAAGGCTTCTATTTATAGGCCAAGGCTTATAAGGAGAGTTCCCCTTATTTACAATAATGCCACCTTGCCTTTTCTATCTAATATTACAATATAAAGCTAGACTTAATCAGTTTCAGCTACGATCTTGAGATGACGGAGGCGATAGACATACTGCACTAACATGAATTTTGTCTTTCAGTTGCTTCTTTATTTTTGCATTCTCTTTTAAAATGTCCCTTTTCTTTGCAACGAAAACAAGTAACCTTTGACTTATCAAACCCTATTGGAGATGCACCCATTTCTCGAAAATCATCTCTACCAGTAATTTGTTGAAATTTTTCTGCTCTTCTAACCGCACTAGCCAAACACCATTTGATATCCATCAATTCAAGTTTTTCAGCATCAATCTGATCATAATCCTCTTTTGTAAGCATTGGATTTCCAATTCTGCCAGCAATCAAACTTTCATATAATTCTAGCATAGCACCGAGTGATGCCATATGTTGCTTAGCTATTTCCGGAGAGAGGTGTTGATCATTTTGAATGCTCAAGGTGACATTACATTCCAAATTCATTGAATTCTATCGTTGAGGACTTGATGTTGTATAATTTGGATTAAAACTTGAATACGAAGATGAATGTCCACCACTTTGAGTCACAGTACTTCCCTTCGTTCCAGAAGAACTATCAACACTAAAACCAGTCTGAATCTTTGGACTCGGAGTAGTTTCAAATTTATTTCCTCTGTAATACAGACTGACATCTTGTTGTGCATTTGGATTAGACATGATAGCAGTTTTCTGAATGTCCAATTCATGCTCTTCAATCTTCTGAATGAATTTTGCCAAATTCATATTTTCAGACTTTCTCATGTGTTTTAATATCAACAAAT
This sequence comes from Helianthus tuberosus, assembly GCA_030545235.1. NCBI lineage: Eukaryota > Viridiplantae > Streptophyta > Magnoliopsida > Asterales > Asteraceae > Helianthus > Helianthus tuberosus. Next base: position 177,141,103 of record CM060354.1, read on the forward strand.
ACGTTCCCCACTTCTGTTGTGGTAATGCATCGGCTAACTTATCAACCCATTCATCGTCGTCTTTCTTTATTTCCAATCTTCCCATTACTAAAACAAGATGACAATATCTATCGATTGTTGTTTTTGTTGATTCTCCTTCGAAAGCTACAAACATATCAAATGATTTCTTTAATAAAGCCTTTTTGTTTTTGATCCTATCTGCACTTCCTTTAAACTTTTGAATCAATGTCGTCCAAATAGATCTAGCAGTACCCTCATGTTGAAGCAAAACAAAGATATCTTCTTTAACTGCTCGTTGTAAAATGCTGATCATCATTTTTTCACTCGTGTATTTCAATTTTTCATCATCTGAATAGTCACTGAAAGTTTTTTCAATCCCACGTTCATTTTTCGGTTTTTCGTAATCTTTCTCTAATAAACACCATGCGTCAAACTTATAAGCTTGCACCTAGTTTTCAAACCGATTTTGCCATCCTCTAAAATCTTCAATGTACATAAGCTTCGGCGGTTTTTGATAAGTTCCCGTCTCATTTTCACTGTAAAGAGTTTCAGCAGCCGTGACTGGAGCAACCGGTGTAGCAAATGCATTGTAAAATTCCTCTTCCATGTTTTGGTAAACTTTTTCACAAAATTAAACGTTCAAATGAAATTACCTCTTCACACGAAATCACTTTTGAAGCGAAAAGACAATCCGAAGCGAAATAACCAATTTCAAACGAAAACACTTGGTACGAAATACCCACTTCAAACGAAATAGCAACAACTCAAATGAAATATCCCTTTGGTGCGAAATACTGTTCAAACGAAATACAGCTTTCAAACGAAATTACTAATTTCATGCGAAATTAGTCAAGCGAAATAACACCTTGGTGCGAAATAACCTAATTTCGTGCGAAATCAAGCTAATTTTCAAACGAAATCAATTGCCTATTTCATGGGAAATACCGCTGACGTCATCATGACCGATCTATTTTTCAAGCGAAATAACCAATTTTACCAGTTTTAGATCGAATTAAGGTCCAATTCTTTCAAGGATTCGTTAAAACACTGTTTCGCTTGTAAGGTGTGAAATTCAAGTCATTTTGACCGTTAAAACTTGTTAATTTTGAAAAAGAAGGTGTAGAAATCAGAAATAAAGGCTGTTTTGGTAAGAACTCGTCCTCCTGAGCTCTGATGCCACATGTAGGATCGTTCTGTGACCCAAACGAGTCTATCAAAAGAGTTCTCAGTCTAATCAGAGGCGGAATTCATTGATTAGACTTTGTAACAGCTTGATTCACTTCTAATTGTCTTGTATTTTTTTATAAAACACGTTTACAGATCAGTAGACACGTCGGCAGGACTTCGGTACCGGAATCACGAACCTTACAAATGATTTCGCATCTAGGGTATTTATAGGGAATGTAATTTCGCATGGAATTACCATTTGCTATTTCGTGCGAAATAGCACAAAGTCATTTCATGCGAAATTAACTTTCAACACACAAACCCTATTTTCTCGTACTACGTGCCCTGATCTAACATTTCTAATACAAGACTCGATACAAGACGAAGTCGATAAACGTATGCACCAACAGTTTTGTTTTACCAGTTTTATTCTTTAAAATCTTAACTTCATGATTGTCTGAAGTTTTTGAATTGTCTGGTTTGACAGAAACAGATGTTTTGTTAACCACGTCGGTTTTAATCGCTTTTTCAATTTTCTTAACCTGTTGGTGTTTCTGTTTCTTTTCCCTTTCTTTTACAAGACGGGGATCTGGTTTTGATGAAACAGATCGCTTGCGGTCAATTTGGTCACGGAGATCATCAACTTTGGCTTTTTGTTTATGAAGATATGGACATTTTCGAATGATATGTCCAAATGTGCCACATGAAAAACATGATCTTCGTTCTACAAACCCCGATGTATCATGTGATTGTCTTGTCGATGATGAACTTTGTGATCCCGAGGTACTTGGTTTTGAAATGTTTTGTTCATTTCTTTTCAAAATTTTTGCTTGGTTAACAAAATCTAGGTTAGATTTGTTTTCAAATGTGTCAATTTTATATGTTCCCTTTGATTTCACAAAGTTTACCTTCTTGTCCTTTTTCAGGGTCTGTTTCTTTTGACCTTGAGTCGGTGATTTACCTTTTGGTTTGGTGCGATTTTGCTGAACTTTCTCAGTTGGTAATCTTTGATTGCCATTTTGTTTGCGAATTTCAGCTCTTGGAATCGGAGGACACTGTGTTACCACAACGTGTGATCCTGTCTTTCCCAAGAACTTACTTGTTGAATCTTCAAAAAATTTACTAATTAAAGATTGATTAACATTCTTAATAGGAAAATCTTTTTCAGGATAGATTTTATCATCACCAACAAGAGTGTACAGCAAATTCACACTTTCTGACTCTTTTGCAGATGTGGACTCGACTAGAACAGTCTTAGCAGGTTTTGTGGGAGGATCACATAGAATATGATTCTCAAGAGGTATGTCCTCTTCTTTGATTACCGCATCAGACTGTACTGAGTCAGTATCATTAAATTCATCATCTGAAGAATCAGCATCCTCAACAATAACTGGAGGATCCTGATTCTGTTCAGCAGAAGACACACTTGTATCTGCTGACACATCCGAATCTGATGGTACTTCATTTTTGTATCCAAGTCCAGTTGTAAATTCCTCAATGTCTAAAGGAACAGATTCCTCATAATGAATTCTATTCTCCTCAACAGGCATTGCATCATAATTTTGTCTAACAGGTGGTGGACATTTCTTGTATCCAATGCACGTGACATCCTTTTTCTCTTTTTGTGTGTCAATGATGTGATCCAGCACGTATCTAGAGTTTGAATAACTGTCTAGCTTAAGCCGGATCGCCTCACTTTCACACTTAGTACAGGCTAACTCTTTTTGCATGATCTCAAGATGATTGATATAACAGTTTATGTCTGTTTGTTTTCTTGAAACCATTTTTGTCAGTTCGGTTTTATCTTTTCTTAAATTTGCAACCACCGTTTTAAACTCCTTTTCATGGTTTTCATCGAACATGTTAGCCTCTTTGCATTTCAAAAGATCCACTATCAAATTTTGATTGTGGATATTTATCACTTCATAATTTTTTTGCAAAGCCTCATGTTTGCTTTGCAAATCACACCACTTAGCATCAAAAGAAACATGTTTGTTTTGCAAGTCAGACAATTCAGCATTTAAAGCATCATGTTTGCTTTGCAACTCAGACATATTAGCATCTAAATCAGCACATTTATCACTTAAGCTAGCACAATTATCACAATTAACGACAGTTGGTTCATCGACACATACCTGGCTTGATGAACTTCCGCTATTAGCCATAAAGGCTGAATTTAGAGAAGAAGAAGAATAATAAGCAGCTTGATCCACCAGAATAGATCTTCTATCATTCCTTGCTGCAGCTTCTCCTAACAATTCATCGATATCTGCATCGATTCTCCCACTAGATACATCATCAGAATAATCTTCACCTAAGGTTGAGATTTCCTCATCAGAACTCCTTGAATAACCAGAACTCTCTTCATCTGAAGATTCACCACCACTGGCTGAAGATTCTCCACCACTGACGTACTTCAAATCTTTAGCAGTTTCAGTAAAACAAGCTGCTCCTCCCTGATCACCAATGCCTAATTGCATTGACCAGTCGCAACCTTCATCTATTTGCACCACAAGAGCCTGATTGGTGTTCGATGGTCCTGCTTGATTGTTTGCAGGGACCAAGGTGCGATCGTCATTCCTGGTTTGATTCTGATTCTGTTGGTTGCCTTGACCTCTGAAAGGATTCTGGTTCCCATGCTGAGCTGGCTTTGTGCATTCACGCTTGAAATGACCACGTTCGCTATAGTTAAAGCACTTGACGGATTGCTTGTCGAACACATACTTGGTATCTTTCTTGCTTTCCAAGCTGGTTCTACCCGTACGTTCCATGAAGTCCTTTGCTCGCCTAACAGCACTAGAGAAAGCCCATTTGATGTCCATCATATCCATCTCTTCTTTATCGATCTACTGATAATCTTCTTGAGTTAGATTGATGTTTCCGATCTGCCCTGCAATCAACCCACAATACGAGCTCACCAATATGTTTAGTATCTCCATATGATCTTTAGCTACTTCAACGCTAACTTTGGAGAAGTTTGACGTGTCAAGCCGTACTGTATTTGACTTTGATGGCTGACCAGCAGATGATGTGCTTCCATAACAAGCTTGTTGTTGAACATGAAGTGGATTCCCGTACAAATTAGTTGCTACGGTAGATGGCCGATAGATTTGCTGTTGTGGAGCTGGTTGTAGTGGATTTCCATACAAGTCTGTGGTTGGAGCTGGCTTTACAGGAACTTGTATCAGATTGCCATATAAATCTTTGCTTGTGACAAATTCCGTTTTAAGTGGAGCGTGTGAAGCAGGTCTTGCAGAAGTGCTAGAAGCTCCATAATACATATCAGGATTTTGTCGCACTGGAACCCTTTTCGCCTTTAGGGTTTCTTCCTGATCTTTGTTCTCCAAGAGCTGACCGAAGTCATTGATGTTTCTTGTAGCCAATGTGCCATTGTATTTCAGAATTTCCAAGAACCCATTCCATTGAGGTGGTAGTGCATCGGCAAACTTTGTGACAACCTCTGTTGGAGTTGTTTCTACCCCATAATTACTCAATTCAGTCAGCAAGTGATGAAATTGACTTGTCATATCTCCCAAAGATTCATTTTCCATACAAGTGATGTAACAACCATCTAATTCCCATATGAATTTAATATAATAACATGATTCTTTTATAAAACAAGTGTGTTAATACATCACAAGATCCAAATCAAAGTTTAAGGCGGTTACAAACTAGTCCATTACCAACTAAGTTGTAGATTTCAAAACATGATTAGTAAAACCGGTTTACATCACAAACATTGTATAAACATAGTTAAATTAACGCGGAAGCTTGCAAAATTTGTGTTCGGTTCTTCAAAAACTTGCTTGACCGCCATCCGGAAAGGCCCCTCTGTCACCTAAGGTCAAAACCACTTAAGATGTTAGTTTTGACATTTATGTGGAGTGTATAAACACGTTCCAACATCAAATCATGAAAAATAAAATAAAATTTCAGTTTTTGTCCAGTCGTGTGTCGCGAAGGACCTTCGCGTGGCGCGACATCCCTCGCGTGTCGCGCCAGACCCTAGTGGTCCTGTCGCGTGGCGCGGGGGGAACGGTTTTCCAGCAGATGCAGGTTTTTGACCTGCATTTCCTGCCAGCTCCGGAAATTCAGTTTTCCGACTTCAATTGACCATAACTTTTGACTCGTAAGTCCGTTTTAGGTGATTCTTTTTCCTATACGTCTGTAAATTCATTACCGACGTACCTATAATGATTTCCGTACAAAAAATTAGGTTTACGGAACGAACGGCTAAAGATCACTATGCAATTATTCGACCCATTCTAGTTACCCTTATTTTGCTACTTCTTTAATAGTAAACATAAGGCGCTTTTTACCCAAACTTCCGGGGCTTATTATCACCGGCACTTCATTACCAAACTTATGGTTTCATGCTCTTGTGATTGTTACCGCCTATGCTAACTATTAAAGCAACTCAACACTACTTATTACACCAATATTCGACCCGTTTGGCTCATCTACGGAATCCTCCATTATGATGACTACCAAACGATTTCTAACCAATTCTTATCCTAATATTTCAAGTAACGAACACTGTCACTTCAATCAATACAACCTTTATTCTACAACGCAACTACATATATTCAAGCTATCAAATTACTCAACGTAACGAGTCGAGTTACATACCTTCAACGTACGCCCTTCAAACGCAAGTCGCCACCGGCTTGTCCACTCGACGCTCTGGTGTCCTTACCTATAGAGTTCAATCATAACATGTTTAGAACTCTTTTTTAAATCATATGTCGCATAATTTTCCGAAACATTGTAATTATGCGTTTTAACTTTAAATTTCAGTTTTAAGCCTTCTTTGAGGCATTTATACAAACACTTTAGGGGCAGAATTTTACATGATTTATTAACAAGTTCATAACTTGTCTTATAGCCCAAATTTTCATCAATCCAACTATCTAACACAATTATTATGCTCTATGATTTTGAAATAACCTCACATATGTCAAATTACACTAGAACAATCCCAAATTTCCTAGTGTTTATCAAGTTCTACATAACCCACTAATCACCTACAAGGGTGTCCATGGATTTTACTAGAATTAAGCAAGATTTCAACATGTATTTGTCTAGGGTTTACTCCTAGGCATTTTAATGTTCCTATTTCATCTACATATCATTCATGCATCCTCAGATTTCGAATTCCCCAAATTCATGAGAATTTCAAGTAGAGAATTTTTATCAAATTTTACATACCTTATGATCTCCTTGCAATGGGGATCACTAATCCAGCCTCTAATTTCGTTTCGGGACTGATCTTGACCTTCAATTTGTAAGATTTAAGAGAGTCTAGGGTTTGAAGAGGAGCTCCAAGTCGCCCCCTGTGTTTCAATCGACCAGACACACCTTTTGTGTGTGTTTGATGTGTGTTTTGATTATTAAACTAAATCTAGTTTCAATTTTAACACTTTCAGCCCCTCAACTTTCGTTTTTATTTTGTTTTAACTCTTTAACTACTCATAATCATCATCTAACTAGGTTAATGTCATTCCTAGTTAGTTTATTTTTCTTATTTATTCACAACATAATTGTATTATAAGAATTTGTATTTTCGGGGTGTTACAAGTCCACCCCCTCCCCCTTAAAAAGGGTTTCGTCCCCGAAACCAGAGTACGTACCGAATAGTGTAGGGTAGAGATGTCGCATCTCCTCTTCGGACTCCCATGTAGTGTACGAACCTTTCCTATGCACCCACTTGATCTTGACTTGATCGATTTGTTTATTTCGCAAGTGCTTAACCTTTCTATCTAAAATCTCTAATGGCCTTACCGCATAATTCAGGCTATCATCCACCTCGATATCGTCGTAATGGATATAAGTTGTTTCCTCCGCTAGACATTTTCGTAGCTGTGATACATGAAACGTGCCATGTATTCCACTCAACTCTTCCGGTAGCTCGAGGCGATAGTGTGGCAACTCGAGTTTTCAAGTTCTTTCCTCGACACGCTACTTGATTTACAACTGTGTTTGCTTATTATGGTTGTCTTATAAATTGTGCATGTGTACTAAAAGTTTGAAATATTGTGTTTGTATTTATGTGATTAATATGTTAATGTGGTTAGTCTTATAAACTTAGGCATTATTTAAAAACTTAGAAAAACCCTACTTGAGGAAACATAGTTTCACCACAACTCCTGCTTGACGAAACACAGGAGTTTCACCACCGGGGGATTTCGTCAAATCCACCACGACGAAACATGGGGATTTCGTCGCCCCTTTGAAGTTTCGCGGACATGGGCTTCAGCCCAGACAAGGCCCAGTTGTCTGTTTATATTTTTATACGTGCACAAGGATACGAAACCTTTTCTTTTAGAAAACCCTAACCATTCGACGGCAGTTCCTTTCTTTACAACCTCTCCTCTCTTGCTAAACATATTCCTAGTGATTCAACCGTTCGATCTTGTGGTTAGTGCACCATCTTTATTATTGGATTGTTCACTATAGAATTGTTTGATGATTGTTGTAGTGTTTTTGTGAGTATAGAATCCTGATAGAAATCGGATTGCCATAATGAGTTGATTAGGGTTGTTTGTCTCATGAATCTTACATATGTTGCTATACGATCATCGATTACAATTATGTTATGATTATATAGGGTATATGGAAACTTGGTAAACCGATTATTCGTTGGGTGCAAGTTAATGTGTGATGATTTACTGCTTGATTCGATGATCCTGTTTATTGAAGTTATATTGTGTTGTTATGGCTTATGATTGATGGCCGAATATTGTGTTGTTGATGATTGAAATTACTGTGTTATTGTTTTGAATAGGAGGTTGTAGACTGTTAATTGATGATTTAGGTTGTTAACAATGATGAATTTGATGTAATGGCGATCATATGTGTTAGATATGGTTTGATGGAATGATTGGTTCATGATGGTTCTGATGACGGCAGTTAGGGTTTTCTGGGTGCATAGTTTAAACTGTTAAACAGGCGACGAAACCACTCCCTCGACGTAACTCATATATCTCGACGAAACACTTATAGGGTTTCGCCGAGAGGGTTCATGACGAAACCTAGGGGTTTCGTCAAAGGGGATTCACGACGAAACAGGGGGGTTTCGCCGTACAAGGGGGTTTCGCCGTAAGGGTCTTGGCATGAAACAGTAGGTTAGTATGTCATGACTACTGTGCGAATGTTAGTGATTGTCTATGTGAATAAGACTGTTATGATTGTAGTTAAATGATATAAGTTGGTTCTTACAACCAATACACTCAACTGCTACATATTGTGACGTAACATACATATGAACAATGGACTGATATGAACTAGAACAACTGTTAAGTGCTATGTGATAGTATTGCATGAGTATACATCCATGATCATGACCTATATGCAAACAATGTGGATGCCAACTGATTATGTATGTATGATTGTAATAGGCTTGACTGATTAATTGTGAGCACATAGTTTAGCATACCGAGCAAACCAAGGTGAGTTCACACTTTCTACAAGGCATGGGATTCCCGGTGGTTTGGGAATGGGTTAATAAACTAAAACGAAACCTACATATCCTCCTTGGGTAGGATATGTACGGCCATCCTCCTTGGGTAGGATGCCACTATAAATCCTGCGTATTCTCCTGGGGTAGAACTACGTACGTTCGTCCTCCTTGGGTAGGACAACAACCTTAAACTTACTAGACAAAACTCTATCATGAAGTCCCTCATTCTTATATCGACTTAATCGCCGAGGCCGATGGCGAGCATGTCATTAGTTAATAGCGCTATTAGGTTTGACAAACCTCACACCATGTCGTTCGAACGGGCGTGTACTAATGGACTATAGCAAACTGTCAGTGATGATAGACACTGATGTAGGGCACAACTTATTTTCTTTAGTAGTCGATATGGTATGGTCTAGTGGTTCACATGGGGAAGCCCCCCACTGGTTATGGTTATGATTTGGGAAAACAAAATGTTACTGGTTAACTCGTGGTTTACGAAACAATTTATGATTTCAGAACAAACTGGTAAAACTAAACAACCAACTGTGAACTCGCTCAACTTTGTTGTTGACTCGTTGTTACATGCCTTGCAGGTCGTTAGGTATTCATGGAGCTTACACGGGAGGCGCGGTCGTTGTGGGAACATGGACTGTTGAGTTCCATGTTAAACATTTACACTTTATAAACTTATTACTTATGTTTGGGTTTTACGTTATGCTTCCGCTGAACACTTTAATTACGCTTTTGTTATGAACACCTTTCATATTATGTGGTTGAACTTTATTTATTACTTACAATGTTCAATATGATTGGTGGCTTGATCCTGGTCAGTCACGCCTCCAAGCGGTGATACTCCGCATGTGGATTTTGGGGGTGTGACAGATAGGCTACCTTACCAATTCGTTCAATGATCTTAAAAGGCCCAATAAACCTCAGGCTTAGTTTGCCTCTTTTTCTGAATCTGATAACGCCCTTCCATGGGGAAACCTTTAACATAACCATGTCGCCTATCTGAAATTCAATCGGTCTTCGTCTTTTATCAGCATAAGACTTTTGCCTATCTTGGGCTGCTTTCAAATGGGCTCATACCACTTCAAATTTTCTCATTAGTGGCTTGGACAATATCTTTATGGGCCAGTTCGCGTGGTCCCACTTCACCCCAACACACCGGGGTTCTGCATTTCCTACCATATAGCATTTCGTATGGTGCCATGACGATGCTCGAATGGTAACTATTATTATACGAAAATTCGGCCAAGGGTAGATAAACATCCCAACTTCCGCCGAAGTCAATAATACATGCCCGTAACATATCCTCTAGCGTCTGTATCGTTCTTTCACTCTGCCCATCCGTTTGAGGATGGTAGGCGGTGCTAATGAAAAGTTTCGTTCCCATTTGTTCTTGAAAATCTCTCCAAAAGTTTGAAGTAAACCGGGTATCTCTATCTAACACAATGGATACCGGTACTCCGTGACGTGCCACTATTTCGTTTGTATATACCTCGGATATATTTTCCGAAGTATATGTCTCGCGTATAGGAATAAAATGAGCACTCTTTGTTAATCTATCCACAATCACCCATATAGCATCGAATCCCCGAATCGTATTAGGTAGTTTGGTCAATAGGTCCATAGTGATATGTTCCCATTTCCAAACCGAGATCTCCAAAGGTTGCAGTTTTCCATATGGTTTCTGGTGTTCCGCTTTGACTTGTAAACAAGTCAAGCACTTCTCCACGTATTTTACTACATCACTCTTCATTCCGGGCCACCAATAGTTTTGTTTCAAATCGTTGTACATCTTGGTCGCACCCAGATGAATAGAATATCGGGATTTATGAGCTTCATCGAGTAGAAGCATCTTAACCCCACAAGAATTTGGAACCCATACTCTTCCAGATCGAGTCTTCAACCCGTCCTTTCCATCCGACAAATCTTTTAACTGTCCGATTATTCTTTCATTCTTCCAGTTCTCCTCTTTCACTGGTTCTACTTGCGCTTCTCGGATATGTTCAAGTATGCCCGAGGTCACATCAAGCTGCATCGACCTTATTCGTATTGGGACATAATCCGCTTTTCTGCTCAGGGCATCCGCCACCACATTTGCCTTTCCGGGGTGTTAATGTATTTCACAGTCAAAATCTTTCACCGTTTCTAACCATCGCCTTTGTCGCATATTTAGCTCCTTCTGACCGAAGAAATATTTTAAGCTCTTGTGATCGGTGAATATGGTGCACTTTACCCCATATAAATAGTGCCTCCATATTTTTAATGCAAACACCACCGCAGCCAGCTCGAGGTCGTGCGTGGGATATTTCTTTTCATGTATTTTCAGTTGCCTCGAGGCATAAGCTATAACTTTTCCCCGTTGCATCAAAACGCATCTGAGCCCCGATAGTGAGGCATCCGAATAAACCACCAAGTCTTCGACCCCGTCCGGCAACGTTAATACCGGAGCTTGAGGTAACTTCTCTTTTAGCGTTTGGAACGCTCTTTCTTGTTCAACGCCCCAAATGAATTTCTCCTCCTCTCGGGTTAACTTAGTTAGCGGTCACGCAATCTTGGAGAAATCTTGAATGAATCTCCTATAATATCCCGCAAGCCCTAAGAAGCTTCTAATTTTCGAAGGATTCTTCGGAGGGCTCCATTTTGATACGGCCTGTATCTTTGAAGGATCTACCAATATTCCATCGGCGCTTATGATATGGCCGAGGAATTGCACCTCTCGCCACCAGAAGGCGCACTTTGAGAATTTCGCACACAACTTTTCTTGCCTGAGTGTCTCTAACACCTCTTGTAAGTGGCGTGCATGTTCCGTTTCACTTTTCGAGTACACCAGAATATCGTCGATAAACACAATTACCGATTTATCCAACATCGGCTTGCAAACCCGGTTCATGAGGTCCATTAAAGTCGCGGGTGCATTTGTCAGTACGAATGACATCACGAGGAACTCGTAATGTTTATTGCGTGCAGAAAGCCGTCTTCGGTACATATTCTTCTTTGACCTTTAATTGGTGATATCCTGATCTAAGGTCGATTTTTGAAAACCAATTCGCACCTTGTAATTGGTCGAACAGATCGTCTATCCTCGGAAGCGGGTATCGATTCTTTACCGCGAGTTTGTTCAACTCCCGGTAATCGATACACATTCGCATGCTTCAGTCCTTCTTTTTCACAAATAATACCGGCGCACCCCAAGGAGATACGCTCGGCCTTATAAATCCCTTGTCAAGCAAGTCTTTAATTTGTGACATTAATTCTTGTAACTCCGATGGCGCGAGTCGGTACGGTGCTTTAGCTACGAGTTTTGCGCCAGGAACCAATTCGATTCCGAACTCTATCTCTCGTTCAGGCGGTATCCCCGGTAGATCTTCTGGAAATACATCTTCGAAGTCACGTACCACTGGTACGTCTCCTATCTTCAGTGACTCTTTCTCTGGCTCATTCGCGTATATCACAAACGCCTTACATCCATGCTTTATGAGCTTGTGAGCTTTCAACATCGAGCATATTACAGGGTTACCTCCTTTTTCGCCATAGATGGTGACGTGTTTTCCGCTCGGAGATGTTAGCTTTATCTCCTTATGAAAACACACGACCTTCGCATGGTGCTGAGATAGCCAATCCAGCCCAACAACTACTTGAACCTCCCTCATCGACATCGGAATTAGATCTATCAAGTATTCCTTATCATCGATGCTTAAGTTGCAGCCTCGACAAACATCACAAACTATAAAACTATTGTTGTCCCCTATTTCAACTTCTAAGGGCACATATAATTTCATCAATACAAATGAAGGATGTCGAATAAGTCCATGTGAAATGAAGGATTTATTCGTACCCGTATCAAATAATACACGTACACGAATCGAGTTTATTGCGAATATACCTGAGACCACATCGGGTTCTATCTTCGCTTCAGCCGCTGTAAGTTGGAAGGACCTGGCCTTCGCCTTTGGAGCTTCTGTTGGAAATTCTTTAGTGTCTTTCTTTCCAACTAAGTCTGGGAATTCGGACTTTTTGTGGCCGGGCTGATAACATTTGTAGCAAACGGAAACCTTTCCCGGACATAACGATGCGGTGTGCCCCGTCTTCCCACATATAGGACACGGCTTGTCCTTGAAGCGGCACTCACCCTTATGCCCCTTTCCACACACCTTGCAATTTGGTGACCCGCCTTTCACATCCGCCTTCTTTCCCGATTCAACAGTTCGAGCTTTCTTTGTAGGGCTCGGATTCACATCCTGTGCTCTTCACTCGCCCCTCTCAATTTGTTTCTTCAACTCGATTTCCCGCTCCCGGGCGGTGTTGATAATTCCCGTGAGGGTTTCATACTTTGAGGGAGTCATGAACTCCCGGTATTCAGCACTTAGCATGTTTTAATAGTAGTATATCTTCTTCTCTTCAGTGGTGACTAACTCATCACAAAATCTCATCTTATCCATAAAGATGCCCGTGATCTTATCGATTGTTTCGCCCTTTTGTCTTAACTGGATGAATTCTTCCTTGATTCTGTTGATAACTGCCTTGGGACTATGATGTTTAAGGAATGGCACCTTAAACTCATCCCATGTCATGACCCTCGCCGCTTCGGCGCCTATCTCCTTCTTTTTGTTATCCCACCAACCCTTGGCTTGACCCCTCAACTGACCCGTTCCATAAGCAACAAAATCACTTACGTCACAGTGGGTCCTTTCAAACACCCCTTCAACGTCACTCAGCCATCTTTGGTAAATTATCGGGTCAACCTCCCCATTGTAGATTGGCCGTTTACACGCCATAAACTCTTTGTACGAACATCCTTTACGTTCTCCCGATTTCTCTTTCATAAGGTTGACACTATCTTCCAACCTTTTGACTCGTTTTTCAACTAATGATAACAGCGTGTTTTGAATTTTGTCTATGAACCCGGATAGACTACCCTCAATTGCCCTTCCCACTTCTTCGGCAATTATTTTTTCATTTGTTCGGTGCTTGTCGGCACCGGATCATCATCGTTTCCTTCCGACATCTTGAAACTGAAATGTTTACATCAATCATTAAACATTTCATTTATAACAAAGCTTTATTTGCTTCGGTTTAGCCAAGTTCGTAACTTGCTTGAACCGTTCGCATTTGGTGCGTTTTCCGGGTTTGAGTGTGTTAACACGTTCTTCCCATGCACATTAATTCACATCTCATTTCTTACAAGAGATAAAATCTACTAAAATAATTAATTAATTCTTACCGGATGATCGATCAAGCTTGAACCGAACACTTTGTTGACAACCTTGATCTCTGATTACCAACTTGTAACAACCGTCTAATTCCCATATGAATTTAATATAATAACATGATTCTTTTATAAAACAAGTGTGTTAATACATCACAAGATCCAAGTCAAAGTTTAAGGCGGTTACAAACTAGTCCATTACCAACTAAGTTATAGATTTCAAAACATGATTAGTAAAACCGGTTTACATCACAAACATTTTCTAAACATAGTAAAATTAACGTGGAAGCTTGCAAAATTTGTGTTCGGTTCTTCAAAAACTTGCTTGACCGCCATCCGGAAAGGCCCCTCTGTCACCTAAGGTCAAAACCACTTAAGATGTTAGTTTTGACATTTATATGGAGTGTATAAACAAGTTCCAACATCAAATCACGAAAAATAAAATAAAATTTCAGTTTCTGCCCTGTCGTGTGTCGCGAAGGACCTTCGTGTGGCGCGACGTCCCTCGCGTGGCGCGGGGGGAACAGTTTTCCAGCAGATGCAGGTTTTTGACCTGCATTTCCTGCCAGCTCCGGAAATTCAGTTTTCCGACTTCAATTGACCATAACTTTTAACTCGTAAGTCCGTTTTAGGTGATTCTTTTTCCTATGCGTCTGTAAATTCATTACCGACGTACCTATACCAAAAATTTGGTTTACGGAATGAACAACTAAAGATCACTATGCAATTATTCGACCCATTCTAGTTACCCTTATTTTGCTACTTCTTTAATAGTAAACATAAGGCGCTTTTTACCCAAACTTCCGGGGCTTATTATCACCGGCACTTCATTACCAAACTTATGGCTTCGTGATCTAGTGATTGTTATCGCCTATGCTAACTATTAAAGAAACTCGACACTACTTATTACACCAATATTCGACCCGTTTGGCTCATCTACGGAATCCTCCATTATGATGACTACCAAACGATTTCTAACCAATTCTTATCCTAATATTTCAAGTAACGAACACTGTCACTTCAATCAATACAACCTTTATTCAAACAACGCAACTACATATATTCAAGCTATCAAATTACTCAATGTAACGAGTAGAGTTACATACCTTCAAAGTACGCCCTTCAAACGCAAGTCGCCACCGGCTTGTCCACTCGACGCTACGGTGTCCTTCCCTATAGAGTTCAATCATAACATGTTTAGAACTCTTTTTTAAATCATATGTCGCATAATTTGCCGAAACATTGTAATTATGCGTTTGAACTTTAAATTTTAATTTTAAGCCTTCTTTGAGGCATTTATACAAACACTTTAAGGGCATAATTTTACATGATTTATTAACAAGTTCATAACTTGTCTTATAGCCCAAATTTTCATCAATCCAACTATCTAACAGAATTATTATGCTCTATGATTCTGAAATAACCTCACATATGTCAAATTACACTAGAACAACCGCAAATTTCCTAGTGTTTATCAAGTTCTACATAACCCACTAATCACCTACAAGGGTGTCCATGGATTTTACTAGAATTAAGCAAGATTTCAACATGTATTTGTCTAGGGTTTACTCCTAGGCATTTCAATGTTCCTAATTCATCTACATATCATTCATGCATCCTCAGATTTCGAATTCCCCAAATTCATGAGAATTTCAAGTAGATAATTTTTAATAAATTTTATATACCTTATGATCTCCTTGCAATGGGGATCACTAATCCAGGCTCTAATTTCGTTTTGGGACTGATCATGACCTTCAATTTGTGAGATTTAAGAGAGTCTAGGGTTTGAAGAGGAGCTCCAAGTCACCCCCTGTGTTTCAATCAACCAGACACACCTTTTGTGTGTGTTTGGTCTGTGTTTTGATTATTAAACTAAATCTAGTTTCAATTTTAACACTTTCAGCCCCTCAACTTTCGTTTTTATTTTGTTTTAACTCTTTAACTACTCATAAGTCATCATCTAACTAGGTTATTGTCATTCCTAGTTAGTTTATTTTTCTTATTTATTCACAACATAATTGTATTATAAGAATTTTTATTTTCGGGGTGTTACAAGTGAAGCCATCAAACTCCTTCTTGAGTAAATCATATCGCAATTGACGTGACTTTTCATTTCCAAGACCCCTTGTCTTCAATGCATCCCATAATCGCTTTGACGTCTTGAAACTGACAAACCGATGATATATATCCTTGCTCAACGCCTGAGTCAGAATAGCATATGCTTTCTTTTCCAAATCATATGCCTTTTTCTCGTCTTCCGTAAGATCTGCAAATGTAGCAGCAGTTGAAACGGCAAACTCAATAGCTTGATCAAAATCTATCAAAACACAAGAAATCAACTTGGTTTAAACAAGGAATCGAGCCAATGCTCTGATACCAATTGTAGGTCCACCCGGAGGATCGAGTTAAACCTCTATTCCTGTTTTCCGACGAACCCGAGAGTGCGGAATCCAAACGGGTAAGTTAAACCACGTTACGAACACGTAAGACACAAGATTCAACGATTAACACTCAATGTATTAATGCTGTGAAACGGTTACAATGCGGTGTTTACAAATGGTCTCTGTAAACTCACAGTGTGTGTGTGTTTTATAGTGTGTTCGCTCTGAAATCTATTCAGACTTCTCTTTGGTTATTTCTGTTCTGTGTTTGATGTATATATAATAACATTAGTGATGAAAACATAAACTGAAAGTCACTTTCAAAATCTATCAAAACACAAGAAATTAACTTGGTTTAAACAAGGAATCGAGCCAATGCTCTTTTACCAATTGTAGGACCGTTTTCGGGACCGAAACCGTGATTATCATGATTATGTTCATAGACGGGAAGATTAGAGGCGGATGAAATACTTACTTGTATTGATTTTGTAACATAACATAACAAGCTAGCCCGATTAACAAGCCAACCGAACCATACCAAATGAGTACACATCCGGGGAGAGACCAAGTGGTGATCTCTCCCTGTGAGGACTCAAACCTCTAAAACTTCCAAAAATTGCAAATGGAAAGGGGTTGCTATTTATAGCCACACCCCCTTGTCTTGCAAACACACACGGTCAAACAAATAACCCTCCCGTTTGACCACTTCAAACGAGCGGGTCAATACACGTTTGTTTGACCATTTCACTAACTATTACATATTCAGCATAAAATAAATCTAATCTATTCGACAAGCATCGGACGCAAAATCTGCATCAACATATAGAACAATTATAATAGTTAAATAGTTTTATCAAACAAATATGAGTAGCGACTAATAAAGTTTAAGTCCCTAGTTTTAAGTTCTGAAACAAATTTTAATGTAACAACGGAAACATAGGTGAAACCGTTCGCATAAGTTCATGGTTCATATTTATTAAAAGAACCTGACACGAGTTTGCATGCCCACTTACACTCCCAAGTTACAAGCTCCAACGATCACTGAGTACCTGCAAAGCATGCAGTAGGGTGTCAACATAAAGTTGGCGAGTTCACGAGTTGTCCAGTTTTAGTTCCAAAAACGTAAGTTGTTTAGCTAAAGTATTTATAATTACGTTATGGGGAGCTACCCCATCTGTAAGCTCACTAAACTATAGATACCGAAACTGGTGACGTTGAGTTGTTGTGCCCCAAGTAAATGTCTATCATCATTGACCAAGTTGCAAGGCTTACTAGTTCACGCCTGATCCCCCCGGTCAAAGTGTGAGGTTTGCCAAACCTAATAGCGCTATCAACTAATATCTCGTTCGCCCTCGGCGATTAATCAGTATTGTAAGTGGGGACTTTCCATGATAGAGTTTCGTTTAGTTTCCTAGTCATGATTTATAAATAGTATCCAAACGTATTCCTCCCGGGAATAATAATTTAAAGTGTTCAGTCGTATTCCCCCATGAATAGTAGTTTAAATGTATCCTTTCAAGGATAGTAGTTCGTCCATTTCCCCCCGGGACGCATGCTTTTAGTGTGTGTGAACTCACCTTGGTTTGCTCGGCAGATAGTTTACTTGTTAAAACAACTTTGATCAATCACGCCCTAATATTATTGTTACCATAACTAGTTAGTTTCGCATTCAAGAAATCACGTATACATGTATTCAGCACATAGCACAGTAGTAGTATGCGTTTCATATCACTAAGCAAATCACGAGAATACAACTTAGTTCTCTGAACTGTAGCAGACTGATATTAAGCACATGTAATCTAAGTGTGTGACCCAACGATGTGCATGGCCCAAACCATTAAGTGTGCGGCCCAAATTGCATGTATGTTGCAAGTGGGGCCTAAGAAGACATCAGTTGAGACCAGGAGGTCTCGACTCGAAATCAAGAGGTCTCAAGTCGCAACCAGAAGATCTCGAGTCGTTAAGTCATTAGTCAAAACCAACGTTTCGAGTCAGGCCTTGAGTCGGTTTCGACTCGCAACCAAGCTGGTCTCGAGTCCTTTGATGTGTGATGTCTTGTTTCGAGTTGTGACTAGAATGATCTATAGTCGCAATCGGACTCGAAGTCTGAGCCGGAACCTCATGAACCAATCAAAATACACTAACACTTATTTTATTCCATACAAGTCCTAAATCAGATCAAATGCACAATATTTCAAATATTTTTAGAACATTCAAACAGTTTTTCAGGTTTCATCATGAAAACAAATCTAACACTATATCTTTTAACACAGCTTCATCCATTTCACTAAACAGGAACATATATAACCATTTTCTCATATGAGTCGTCATGACACTATCCCCCTAAACAGATCTAACCTATATCTCATAACACAACATCATCTTCACTGTTTCATCCATAAAAAATAATCAAGATCCTCAATATCGTTCATCTCAAAACAGGATTGGTCAAAAAGGTTCTTTTATGTCAACCAAACAAGCATATCATCTTCACACAACATCAAGGAACAAACAAGTTATGTCATCCGTATCATTTACTGCTTAAATCATTCATCAGGGTAGCACCTTTATCACATATTATTATCGTATAAAGATTGTAAACTAACCGGGTTAGTGTGCGACACAAGAGTGGGTAAGGCAAATGATGAAACACAGCTCCTATTGCACGGTTGCTAGCTATCTTCCAATGGGCAAAGCTGCCGTTGAATGAAGGGTAAAATTGCCGCCGGATTCCAAGGAAAAAGTAGAGATTAAGTGTGTTTTTGGGGTTTTCTTAGAGAGAGAAAGTGGATAGGGAGAGAGAGACAAGGAATGAGAGAATAATGGAATGTTTTGGGTTTTGATGTGTGCTAAATGATTGATGCCAACATCCTTAATGCCGACTGCAATAAGGGTTTAATACCATTTCCAAAACCATGCACCCCTCGGGTTTCGAGTGGTTAAATTAGCTGGGCTAGGCTATGTAAATATGGTCCATTTCTCCAGGAAAGAAGGGGGTTTGGAACCAAGGAATTCCCGAATTGAAACCAAGAGGTTTCGAGTCGGAACCGAAGGATTTCGACTCACAAACATACATAAACATTTGCAAATATTAAATATATTACACATTCTCACATAACTACCATATAATAAATCAGTAAATTTTCAAATAATCCTTGTTTACTAAATCCCACAGTTACAAAGAAACGTGCAGGAAAACCCGAAATGTCACATTATCCCCAAGTTTCAAGAAATTTCGTCCCAAAATTTAGAGTGCAGCCACTAACAAGCTAGTGTGTTACAATGTTTCCACGGGGTGTCACGTCATCCCCCTGATAGTTCGGAATTTCATCCCGAAATTCAACAGTAGCCGCAGTGCTGGAAGTATTGTTTGCAAATAACCGAGGATACCTGCGCATAATCTGGTCTTCCCGTTCCCAGGTAAACTCTGGGCCACGGCGCGAGTTCCAACGAACTCGGACTATTGGTATTCTGCTATGCTTGAGGGTTTTGATCTCTCGATCCATGATCTCAACCGGTTCCTCAACGAAGCGTAGTTGATCGTCGATTGTGAGTTCCTTAAAAGGGATGATGAGTGTTTCATCCGACAGACACTTCTTCAGATTAGACACGTGAAAAACGTTGTGTACCACACTCAGCTCTTCAGGCAAGTTTAGTCTGTAAGCTACCTTACTGATTCTCTCGGTAATTTCAAAAGGTCCAATGTATCGCGGATTAAGCTTACCCCTTTTTTCCAAAGCGCACCACACATTTCCAAGTTTAGACATTTAGTAGGACCCGGTCCCCAACCTGGAATTCTAGAAGTTTCCTACGCTTATCAGCGCAGCTTTTCTGATGGTCACGAGCTGCCGCCATACGTTGTCTGATTTGGGCAATCTTATCCGTAGTGTCAAGTATAAGCTCTGGGCCGGTAATTTGGCTTTTGCCAACTTCCGCCCAATACAAAGGTGATCGGCATTTACGACCGTATAATGACTCAAATGGTGCTACCTGAATGCTAGTGTGGTAGTTGTCGTTATAAGAGAATTCTACCAGAGGTAAGTGTCGTTCCCACCCGTTTCCAAAGTCAATAACACATGATCTCAGCATGTCTTCAAGCATTTGGATGGTATGTTCGGTCTGACCATCGGTCTATGGGTGATAAGCGATGCTCATATCTAACTGTGAGCCAAAGGATTTGTGCATAGCTTGCCACAATTCGGAGGTAAATCGTGGATCACGATCAGAGATAATGGATGTTGGCACTCCATGCCTAGCAACTACTTCCTTCAAGTAGACGGCTGCAAGTTTCGAAAATTTATCAGTTTCTTTGATCGCGAGGAAGTAAGCAGACTGGGTTAAGCAGTCTATGATCACCCAAATGATATCGTTTCCACTTTTTAACCTTGGTCCGCCGGTTACAAAATCCATGGAAATATGTTCCCATTTCCAAGTTGGCAACTCTGGTTGCTGCAGTAAGCCCGACGGCTTTTGGTATTCGATCTTGACCTAGCACAAGTCAAGCATTTGCTAACGTACTTAGCAATAGTTTATTTCATGTTAGGCCACCAGTACAAAGTCATGAGGTTGTAATACATCTTGTCAGAACCAGGATGTACCGAGTAGCGAGACTTGTGTGCCTCGCCCATCTCAAGCTCTCGGAAATTTCTGTAAGATGGAACCCATATACGATCCATGAAGTAGTGAATGTCGTCGTCTTTAAGTTCAAGTTGCTTTTCCATGCCTCGCATGGATTCAGCTGGAGGGTTCTCCGCCTTCAATGGTTTGACTTGAGCGTTTAGGATCAGGTTAGGAAGGTTCGAGCAAATAGTAAGCTGTAAGGCACGAACTCCCTTAGGTTTGGTTTCTTTCCTACTAAGGGCATTAGGTACAACATTATCCTTGCATGGATGATACTTAATCGCGCACTCGCAGTCGTTTAGGAGTTCGACCCATTGGCGTTGCCGCATGTTCAACTCTTTCCAGTCCAGTATATGTTGGAGACTCTTGTGAGCGGTGTAAATTGTGCACTTGGTACCGTACAAGTAATGACTCCAAATCTTGAGTGCGAACACTACCGCTCCCAGTTCCAAATCGGGTGTCGTGTAGTTTTGTTTGTGGATCTTGAGTTGTCGAGAAGCGTAGGCCATAAATTTCTCACGATGCATCAACACGCAACCGAGTTCTTGAATCAATGCATCATAGTAAACTACAAAATCTTCAGTACCTTCAGGCAACGAAAGGATAGGGGCACTACAGAGTTTCTCCTTCAGCTTCTGAAACGCAGACTCCTGAGCATCATTCCACTTATAAGCAATACCCTTCTGGGTAAGAGTCGTGAGGGGTTGAGAAATCTTCGAAAATCCTTTGATGAATCTATGATAGTATCCTGCCAATCCCAAGAATTGGCGGATTTCGGTCGGAGTCGTCGGCGTAGGCCAGTTTTTGATGGAGTCAATCTTAGCTGGATCGACGTGAATCCCAACCTTATTGACCACATGTCCAAGGAAATGGACCTCTCGAAGCCAGAAGTCACATTCGAAAACTTAGCGTAAAGTTGTTCACTGCGTAAGAGTTCCAGAATAAGACGCAGGTGTTGCTCGTGCTCCTCTCAATTCCTCGAGTAGATCATAATGTCATCGATGAATACAATCACGAATTTGTCAAGATACGGTTGCACACTCGGTTCATGAGATCCATGAAAACCGCAGGTGCGTTTGTGATTCTGAAAGGCATAACAAGAAATTCATAGTGACCATAACGGGTTCGGAAGGCTGTTTTAGAGATGTCCTCGTCGCGGACTCTCGGCTAATGATAACCCCCGATCGTAGATCGATTTTGGAGTAGAAACTTGAGCCCTGCAGCTGGTCTAATAGATCGTCTATGTGCAGGAGTGGGTATCGGTTCTTGATAGTTACTTTGTTCAGCTCGCGATAGTCGATACACATACGGAATGTGCCATCTTTCTTCTTGAAAAAGAGTACTACGGCTCCCCAGGGTGATGAGCTAGGACGAACAAAACCTTTATCTAACAGCTCCTGCAATTGCATAGATAGTTCCTCCAGTTCAGCTGGGGCAAATCGATAAGGTGCGCGAGCTATGGGCGCCGCCCAAGGAGTTAGCTCGATCTGAAATTCAACTTGACGGTGAGGAGATAGACTGGGTAATTCCTCAGGGAACACCTCGGGAAAATCGCATACAATGGGAAAATCTTCAATCTTCCTTTCTTTCTCCTGGGTGTAAGTAACAAGTGCTAGAATAGCGGTATGTCCCTTTCGTAGACACTTCTAGGCCTTTATGTATGAGATGATGCCTGCAACTACAGTTTTGTCACCTTGAACGATAAGGGGTTCACCAAAAGAACGAGGAATACGAACGGCTTTCTCCCGACAGAGTATTTCGGCTTGATGTTTGGATAACCAATCCATTCCAATGACGACAACGAAGCTTCCAAGGATAATGGGGAAGAGATCGACGAGGAAGGTTTGACCAGATAGTACGAGTTTACAATTGTTGATAACGTGTGAGGCCTCGATGTTTCTACCATTAGCCAGTTCGACGACGTGCTTAGTTTTTAAAGGTGTAGGCGTAGGCTTAAGCATCTTACTAACATGTAGGGGCACATAGCTAGCATCGGCTGTAGAATCAGATAATACAGAAACATAACGATCATCAAGTAGAAACTTACCCGCTACAACGTTGGCATCATTCCTTGCTTCACCAGCGCCTATTACAAAGGCTCTTTCCCTTGCCCCATTCCCTCCATTGTTGTTGTTGTTTCCAGCCCCTTGGTTGCTGTTATTTTGATTCAATTGGGGGCAATTCCTCTTCATGTGTCCTTCAACTCCACACTGAAAGCAACCCTTAAGGTTACCATGATACTGCTACTGCTGAGGTTGATTTTGTTTTGCTGGATGAGGGCTTCTACAATCCCTAGCCTCATGCCCCATTTTGCTGCATCACTGACTCTGGTTCCTTGCACATGGCCCACTGTGATGTCGGTTACATTTGTTGCACTTGGGGTGGTTCCCTCGATAATTACCCTGTTGCTGAGGGCCCTTATTGTTTTCAGTCTTTCTTTGCTGAGCTGGTGCTTGAGTGGGGTTAGAATCCTTTCCCTGATTGCCATCCCACTTACGCTTGTTATCAACAGAGATTTCAGTAGTAGCACTGATTCATTTAGGCAACTTGCCCTGCCCCACAGCTTAGTTAGTGAGAAGGTGAGCTAGGCGAATAACTTGCTGGATCATGGTGAGGTTAGCTGAAGTCACCAAACTTTGAATTTCAGGGACCAGACCCTTGATATACAGCTCGATTGTGACAACCCTCACCAAACCAGGTGTAACACCTGTGCCACTCCAACCATCAAACAAATGCCAAACCAATGAAATATAGTATTTCATACTTGGGATTTGTAAAAATATGTGTATCGTTTAGACATATCAATTCTTGTTCGATTTCAAGCTTTAAATCGCTTTCTGGAGGGTTATACGCGCTCTGATGAGTAGATATAACCAGTTTAATCCAACGAACACTCCGGAATAGTGAAATAGGCTTAACATACCTTAAATAACCTTTACATAACTTAGATATAAGTTTTGAAAGGTTTGGTGTGGTGAAATCAAAGTTTAATCGCTTACAGGGACTAAAGTTGACAAACTGCGAAAGTATGCCAATTTGAACTGTAACAGACCTTCTGGAACATGACCATAAGTTAAACATACCATAAATATCCTTTACATAGCTTAGAAATAGGCTTTGAGGTGTTCGGTATGCTAAAATAAACTTTTGTGTCATTCAGGGACTAAAAGCGTCAAAAAGTGCACAAGTTTGCATTTTCGCGCATAACTTACGTTCTGAATACATCCGGACATCCAAAAATTTATGTAAGCATGACTACATTATATTTTATGGTTCGCCTTAAGAAAAATCCATTCGTCGCGTCATTTGGATCGTTTTTCGCGCTTGTGCGCATTCCGTCGTAATTAAGCGAACATCGCGTTCGTACGGCCAAACGAACCGACATCCGAGATATTTTTGAACACATTTTAAGTTCCCTATACTTTAACTTCATTTTAGAGCTTTGAAATGGGGTTAACGGGCCTTAAACGTGTCGAAAATAGGCTGAATGCATGACAGGGACCAAAAGTGTAAATCTGCCAAACTTAAGCCTAGCGGTGCGCTACACTTTTAGCGTAGCGGTGCGCTAGGGGTCTGCAGACCAGATGCAATGTACTTAACAGCCTGTTTTCAGCTGGATTAACCACAACCACACATTTCTAATTATCTAGTCATCTGATAAGGATGGATTTCCAGCCACCATAAGGTTCCGACAAGTGTACGGGTTGGATTCATGGCACGTTTTCCATGGAACGATCCCAACTCATTTCTTACAAGAATTCTGATTTTGAGAGCTCTAAGTTGAAACCATTGTTTCATACCTGAGTTCTTGGATCGGGATTAGCATACGGGGACCCTTCGTAAGTATTCTTTCGTTCTTTTCCTTATTTTATTGCTTTTCGAGTCAGAAAGTCAAACTTTGTTTGACTTTCAGCGTTGACCAGTAATGGTCAATGCGAAGTTCGTTTGAACTTCGCAACGTGATTGTAATCACGATGGTCATAGTCCCTTGGGACTATGCCTACTGATTACCACGTTGTCTAGGGTCGTAGGGTAAGCGATCTGATAAATCGCTTATACCTCGAACCCGACCCAGTTTGGTCGATCATTAGGATCCGACCAAATACATTAGGTGACCATAGTAGGTAGGGAATAACCTTCCGAGGTTATACCCTATGGTCACATCGTTTAAGTAGTTGTATGATAGGTAGTTTATATGCCTTAGGTAAATTACCAGAATACCCTTTTCATGTATAATTGGTAATTAAGCATATGTAACCTAAACCTTTGTCACATAACTGATTATGTAACATGATTAGGCATATAACACTTGTCATAGGGCTAGTTAGGCGGTCCGAACGCGTTTCACGCGCACGACACGTTAAAGTAGCATAAGCTTCCTAAACGGGTCGTAATGGGTCGTAAACACTTAGGTTAAGTTTCATTTAGTATGTAGGCTTTGTTAAACCAAATGACACGAGTCTCTACACTCGTTTGGTTTACAAACCCTAATGCTACCCAATCTTCCGATCTAGGTCCGGTTTATTAATGTAGTTACCTATATTAGGTGCCGTTTGATATCCGCGATCTCTAGCATTGTTTGGTTGTTACTCAAGGATTACTGAGCAATCTCAAGTGAGTACATAGACCCCTCTTTTACTGTTTTCCAAACTGTTTTGGGGTGGAACACATGTGCCTACTTGTTACTTTCATGCTTTCCTGTTTTAACATCATATACTGTTATGTTCATTAGTACACTATTAGTACATTGATTTACATGACTTTTCTGCTTCGTATGTTAACTTAGCATACTTGGTACATCATTTTACATTACATTTCATGCTACGTGTGCCCATTGTGTGCATTACTTAGTACAGCTGATTTCATCACATACTTACATTTTGACATTTGATCATACAAGTTATTACTTATCTTTTGACAAACTAAATGACTATCTATGGTTTTAAACACTGATTTCTCTAAAAACATAAAATAAATGGTTGAATTGTACTTATTTTGTTCACCAGACCGATTGTTAGTATGATATAGCGCTATAGGATTTGACACCCCATTCCTGTTGGCATGGAATGTCTGAAACCAATTTGTTGCTCCATCCAAATAGGGATTTCCTTTGTGGTATCCTTATAGTCTCAAAGGTGTATTTTGATGCACCAGGTCTGAATGAATTCTTAAATCACACTATTAAAGTATAGTTTGATATACTCTCATGTGTGGTATTGTACAAAACCAACATATTTATTTTATTAATCATCCAAAGCATATTTTGATATGTTATTTACTAAACTAAAACATAGTTTAATATGTTATTTATCACATCCAAAGCATATTTTGATATGTTACTTACTAAACCAAAAACATAGTTTAATATGTTATTTATCACATCCAAAGCATATTTTGATATGTTACTTATGAAACCAAAACATAGTTTAATATGTTACTTACAAATCCAAAGTATACTTTTGATATGCTACTATAAGGTTATTCGTTTAACTTTACATTACTTACCATACATAAACATTTCTACAATTGTTAAACATAGACATTCTATATTGGTGGTTTGGTTTGATTAAGTGATTAAGTAACGATGCGTGTGTAATATGATACAAACATGGTGGATACGCCGCTGGTACTTCCTATATATAAGTGTTTGTATGGCATTACATGTCGTAGCGTTATTTGAATCATTTCAGTTTGATACATAGAACATTTTATACAAATAACATACTTTTCACAAGACATTGTTTTACAAACAACTTATCTTATACAAACTCATCTTAAATGGTTATTCATTTAACCATACATTATTTCACTTATTTATACATATCATCTGAACTTATTGTTTTTCAAATGATTTACAAGACAAAGCAAATTACAAGGTTCATGACTAAACATTTTCTCAAACATAAGTCATGAAACCTATTTTCACAAAACCTATGTATCTCACAGGCATTTTTATGCTGACGTACCTATTTTCACATGTGTTTTTCAGGAGCTATTGCATAAGATGATCAAGATACACATAGGCAGACTTGGGCTTTAGTGACAATAAAAGATGCAAGACTAGTTAATTATGTTGTATTTCTTTGTTTGTTAAGAAATTGTAACACTTTTAATCAATAAAACGAAACTTCAATTACCATGGATTTGAAACAATTAATTCTGTTACAACACTCCCCGACATTTCCGCCACGTTTTGTATGTTCTACGTGGTCGGGGTGTGACAGAAAAGATGGTATCAGAGCCAATGGTTATAGGGAATTAGGTTATTAGTAATGCTTTGACCTAGTCTATAACTTTCTTTGGACCCTAACGCGAGTTTACTTGCGTTTAGTCATAAAACAATACCGTCACCTATCCTTAGGCGACGACCACAACAAGAACATAAATTTCAAAACCGCTTTGAAAACTAATCATCTGTTCTAGGATGATTGATTACTAGGTTTTGAACCCTCTATTGTAAGGTTTTGAACCCTCTGTTATACGGTTTTGAACCCCTTTGAGTTTTCAAAACTCTCGTCAAGGTTTTGGGTTTTTAATAATGTGAACACGTGCAAACTGGAAGGGTGAATGCCTGTATTCTGGGTTTTCTGTCTAGGCAAGCACTTCGTATACATCTCATCAGACGCGAGACCAGTTGTGCTTACCTGGGAATTCTTGGGATGAGTGTTCACTTATAGGCGAGCATGTCTTCGCGATACATTATATTGACCCGCTTACTTTGATTAGTCACTCTCTCATTTGTTTGCCTTTGGTAACAAACAAATGGTCACAATCTACATGCCTTGTCATTTCCTTTTGACTATCTTTCGCTTGTTTCCTCCTATGCCTTTCGTTATCTTCAAGATGCTTCTTCATCGCAACAACAATGTCCGAACCAGGTGCTGCAATTACCCAGCGAATAGGCGTCGTACTCCAGAGGACCGTTGACTTAGCTATCACCATGACTCGCCTCAGGGGTGAAGCTGTATAAGGGAACTGCTCCTTGGTGCAATCAATGCCATCGTCATTATTCAAATCAAATACCTTGTTTCAAATGTACCCACGGTGGACGATGGAGACATTTGGTTAACATATGCCGCTTTGCAATCCAAAGCAAAGCTGTTACAAATCCTGCTACTGCTCAACCTTCAAACTCTGCTTCATATGTCGCTTGGCATATCTGGCGCCTCAACCTCATGAACTTTCTACCTTGTGTATCGACGTAAGCACGCCTAGTGCAAGGTGTCGGAACACTCTCGTTACACAAACTCCAAAATCCATGTAGGATCTTTCTATATTCATAATTAGATCCTTGTGGATGGGTATCATTCATCGGAGTCCTTAATTGAATTCTTTGTATGATTCAATACGTACATCACAATTCAATAGGGACAAAGCCGAATTTCTTTTAAGATTATCCTATCTTCATGGATGGATTCTTGAAATGATTAAAGTGCCAAATGAAATCCACGAATTGGATTCCTGGTGTGCTTTAAGTATCCGCGTCCAAAGATAACAAATTAAACAACTATGTGATTATGTGCTTATGTGTTTCCTTTTATGTTTTTGTGTAATCCAAGTTTTTGTTATCCAAATCCTCGAAGAATCTTCCATATATTTGTATAAGGAATTCGTAGTAGGATATCCAAAGGTACTATATTAAATCCTCAATGGGCTTTTACGTGATAGTAAAGATCCTTGGATTATATTGTACTATTCCATAATTAGACCCCTGAGTGGTCTAGGTAATCAGATTGATCCAAAAAAAATCTGGTTAGGGATATCATGTGATGATATAGCTGAAAGGACTCCTTGGTGGCCTAATTAAAAGGATCGTTTGTAGATCTAATTAAAAGGACCCTATGGTAGTCTAGTCACGCTCATCACAGGTTTGATTTTCCTCCCCTCCACATTACAAGCAAATTGTGCGGACTATGCAAGGAATTGCATAATTATGGATGCATACATAATTATGAAATTCAGTGCACGGGAACCACAGCGAGTTTTGTCATGTGTCTAGAGTTCGTTCCGTTCATTTTTGTTTCTGAAGATGTAAAATGACTATTCTGTTCATTTTTGTTTCTGAAGATGTAAAATGACTTACTCTGTTCATTTTTGTTTCTGAAGATGTAAAATGACTATTCTGTTCATTTTTGTTTCTGAAGATGTAAAATGACTATTCCGTTCATTTTTGTTTCTGAAGATGTAAAATGACTATTCCGTTCATTTTTGTTTCTGAAGATGTAAAATGACTATTCCGTTCATTTTTGTTTCTGAAGATGTAAAATGACTATTCCGTTCATTTTTGTTTCTGAAGATGTAAAATGACTATTCCGTTCATTTTTGTTTCTGAAGATGTAAAATGACTATTCTGTTCATTTTTTGTTTCTGAAGAAATGGTGAAAAATGATTCTTGTCGTTCATTTTTGGTTTCTGAAGAAATGGTGAAAAATGACTCTTGTCGTTCATTTTTGGTTTCTGAAGGAATGGTGAAAAATGACTCTTGTCGTTCATTTTTGGTTTCTGAAGAAATGGTGAAAAATGACTCTTGTCGTTCATTTTTGGTTTCTGAAGGAATGGTGAAAAATGACTCTTGTCGTTCATTTTTGGTTTCTGAAGGAATGGTGAAAAATGACTCTTGTCGTTCATTTTTGGTTTCTGAAGGAATGGTGAAAAATGACTCTTGTCGTTCATTTTTGGTTTCTGAAGGAATGGTGAAAAATGACTCTTGTCGTTCATTTTTGGTTTCTGAAGGAATGGTGAAAAATGACTCTTGTCGTTCATTTTTGGTTTCTGAAGAAATGGTGAAAAATGACTCCTTTCGTTCATTTTTGTTTCTGAAGAAATGGTGAAAAATGACTCCTTTCGTTCAATTTCGTTTCTGAAGAATGCCTGTTGAAAATAACTCCGTTCATTTTTTTCAATTCTGAAAAATGTCCGTTAAAGAGAAATAACAGGATTATGCCCTGCTTATCTTTGATGGTTACTTCACATAAAGTCACAGATAGACTCCTACGAATTAATTTCGGGACGAAATTTCCTAAAGTAGGGGAGACTGTAACACCTGTGCCACTCCAACCATCAAACAAATGCCAAACCAATGAAATATAGTATTTCATACTTGGGATTTGTAAAAATATGTGTATCGTTTACACATATCAATTCTTGTTCGATTTCAAGCTTTAAATCGCTTTCTGGAGGGTTATACGCGCTCTGATGAGTAGATATAACCAGTTTAATCCAACGAACACTCCGGAATAGTGAAATAGGCTTAACATACCTTAAATAACCTTTACATAACTTAGATATAAGTTTTGAAAGGTTTGGTGTGGTGAAATCAAAGTTTAATCGCTTACAGGGACTAAAGTTGACAAACTGCGAAAGTATGCCAATTTGAACTGTAACAGACCTTCCGGAACATGACCATAAGTTAAACATACCATAAATATCCTTTACATAGCTTAGAAATAGGCTTTGAGGTGTTCGGTATGCTAAAATAAACTTTTGTGTCATTCAGGGACTAAAAGCGTCAAAAAGTGCACAAGTTTGCATTTTCGCGCATAACTTACGTTCTGAATACATCCGGACATCCAAAAATTTATGTAAGCATGACTACATTATATTTTATGGTTCGCCTTAAGAAAAATCCATTCGTCGCGTCATTTGGATCGTTTTTCGCGCTTGTGCGCATTCCGTCGTAATTAAGCGAACATCGCGTTCGTACGGCCAAACGAACCGACATCCGAGATATTTTTGAACACATTTTAAGTTCCCTATACTTTAACTTCATTTTAGAGCTTTGAAATGGGGTTAACGGGCCTTAAACGTGTCGAAAATGGGCTGAATGCATGACAGGGACCAAAAGTGTAAATCTGCCAAACTTAAGCCTAGCGGTGCGCTACACTTTTAGCGTAGCGGTGCGCTAGGGGTCTGCAGACTAGATGCAATGTACTTAACAGCCTGTTTTCAGCTGGATTAACCACAACCACACATTCCTAATTATCTAGTCATCTGATAAGGATGGATTTCCAGCCACCATAAGGTTCCGACAAGTGTACGGGTTGGATTCATGGCACGTTTTCCATGGAACGATCCTAACGGTTCGGGTATTCCTATAAATACCCAACCCACACAACCTCATTTCTTACAAGAATTCTGATTTTGAGAGCTCTAAGTTGAAACCATTGTTTCATACCTGAGTTCTTGGATCGGGATTAGCATACGGGGACCCTTCGTAAGTATTCTTTCGTTCTTTTCCTTATTTTATTGCTTTTCGAGTCAGAAAGTCAAACTTTGTTTGACTTTCAGCGTTGACCAGTAATGGTCAATGCGAAGTTCGTTTGAACTTCGCAACGTGATTGTAATCACGATGGTCATAGTCCCTTGGGACTATGCCTACTGATTACCACGTTGTCTAGGGTCGTAGGGTAAGCGATCTGATAAATCGCTTATACCTCGAACCCGACCCAGTTTGGTCGATCATTAGGATCCGACCAAATACATTAGGTGACCATAGTAGGTAGGGAATAACCTTCCGAGGTTATACCCTATGGTCACATTGTTTAAGTAGTTGTATGATAGGTAGTTTATATGCCTTAGGTAAATTACCAGAATACCCTTTTCATGTATAATTGGTAATTAAGCATATGTAACCTAAACCTTTGTCACATAACTGATTATGTAACATGATTAGGCATATAACACTTGTCATAGGGCTAGTTAGGCGGTCCGAACGCGTTTCACGCGCACGACACGTTAAAGTAGCATAAGCTTCCTAAACGGGTCGTAATGGGTCGTAAACACTTAGGTTAAGTTTCATTTAGTATGTAGGCTTTGTTAAACCAAATGACACGAGTCTCTACACTCGTTTGGTTTACAAACCCTAATGCTACCCAATCTTCCGATCTAGGTCCGGTTTATTAATGTAGTTACCTATATTAGGTGCCGTTTGATATCCGCGATCTCTAGCATTGTTTGGTTGTTACTCAAGGATTACTGAGCAATCTCAAGTGAGTACATAGACCCCTCTTTTACTGTTTTCCAAACTGTTTTGGGGTGGAACACATGTGCCTACTTGTTACTTTCATGCTTTCCTGTTTTAACATCATATACTGTTATGTTCATTAGTACACTATTAGTACATTGATTTACATGACTTTTCTGCTTCGTATGTTAACTTAGCATACTTGGTACATCATTTTACATTACATTTCATGCTACGTGTGCCCATTGTGTGCATTACTTAGTACAGCTGATTTCATCACATACTTACATTTTGACATTTGATCATACAAGTTATTACTTATCTTTTGACAAACTAAATGACTATCTATG
This sequence comes from Helianthus tuberosus, assembly GCA_030545235.1. Taxonomy (NCBI): domain Eukaryota; kingdom Viridiplantae; phylum Streptophyta; class Magnoliopsida; order Asterales; family Asteraceae; genus Helianthus; species Helianthus tuberosus. The sequence goes on from CM060354.1 coordinate 177,173,261, forward strand.
GTTTTAAACACTGATTTCTCTAAAAACATAAAATAAATGGTTGAATTGTACTTATTTTGTTCACCAGACCGATTGTTAGTATGATATAGCGCTATAGGATTTGACACCCCATTCCTGTTGGCATGGAATGTCTGAAACCAATTTGTTGCTCCATCCAAATAGGGATTTCCTTTGTGGTATCCTTATAGTCTCAAAGGTGTATTTTGATGCACCAGGTCTGAATGAATTCTTAAATCACACTATTAAAGTATAGTTTGATATACTCTTATGTGTGGTATTGTACAAAACCAACATATTTATTTTATTAATCATCCAAAGCATATTTTGATATGTTATTTACTAAACTAAAACATAGTTTAATATGTTATTTATCACATCCAAAGCATATTTTGATATGTTACTTACTAAACCAAAAACATAGTTTAATATGTTATTTATCACATCCAAAGCATATTTTGATATGTTACTTATGAAACCAAAACATAGTTTAATATGTTACTTACAAATCCAAAGTATACTTTTGATATGCTACTATAAGGTTATTCGTTTAACTTTACATTACTTACCATACATAAACATTTCTACAATTGTTAAACATAGACATTCTATATTGGTGGTTTGGTTTGATTAAGTGATTAAGTAACGATGCGTGTGTAATATGATACAAACATGGTGGATACGCCGCTGGTACTTCCTATATATAAGTGTTTGTATGGCATTACATGTCGTAGCGTTATTTGAATCATTTCAGTTTGATACATAGAACATTTTATACAAATAACATACTTTTCACAAGACATTGTTTTACAAACAACTTATCTTATACAAACTCATCTTAAATGGTTATTCATTTAACCATACATTATTTCACTTATTTATACATATCATCTGAACTTATTGTTTTTCAAATGATTTACAAGACAAAGCAAATTACAAGGTTCATGACTAAACATTTTCTCAAACATAAGTCATGAAACCTATTTTCACAAAACCTATGTATCTCACAGGCATTTTTATGCTGACGTACCTATTTTCACATGTGTTTTTCAGGAGCTATTGCATAAGATGATCAAGATACACATAGGCAGACTTGGGCTTTAGTGACAATAAAAGATGCAAGACTAGTTAATTATGTTGTATTTCTTTGTTTGTTAAGACATTGTAACACTTTTAATCAATAAAACGAAACTTCAATTACCATGGATTTGAAACAATTAATTCTGTTACAACACTCCCCGACATTTCCGCCACGTTTTGTATGTTCTACGTGGTCGGGGTGTGACAGAAAAGATGGTATCAGAGCCAATGGTTATAGGGAATTAGGTTATTAGTAATGCTTTGACCTAGTCTATAACTTTCTTTAGACCCTAACGCGAGTTTACTTGCGTTTAGTCATAAAACAATACCGTCACCTATCCTTAGGCGACGACCACAACAAGAACATAAATTTCAAAACCGCTTTGAAAACTAATCATCTGTTCTAGGATGATTGATTACTAGGTTTTGAACCCTCTATTGTAAGGTTTTGAACCCTCTGTTATACGGTTTTGAACCCCTTTGAGTTTTCAAAACTCTCGTCAAGGTTTTGGGTTTTTAATAATGTGAACACGTGCAAACTGGAAGGGTGAATGCCTGTATTCTGGGTTTTCTGTCTAGGCAAGCACTTCGTATACATCTCATCAGACGCGAGACCAGTTGTGCTTACCTGGGAATTCTTGGGATGAGTGTTCACTTATAGGCGAGCATGTCTTCGCGATACATTATATTGACCCGCTTACTTTGATTAGTCACTCTCTCATTTGTTTGCCTTTGGTAACAAACAAATGGTCACAATCTACATGCCTTGTCATTTCCTTTTGACTATCTTTCGCTTGTTTCCTCCTATGCCTTTCGTTATCTTCAAGATGCTTCTTCATCGCAACAACAATGTCCGAACCAGGTGCTGCAATTACCCAGCGAATAGGCGTCGTACTCCAGAGGACCGTTGACTTAGCTATCACCATGACTCGCCTCAGGGGTGAAGCTGTATAAGGGAACTGCTCCTTGGTGCAATCAATGCCATCGTCATTATTCAAATCAAATACCTTGTTTCAAATGTACCCACGGTGGACGATGGAGACATTTGGTTAACATATGCCGCTTTGCAATCCAAAGCAAAGCTGTTACAAATCCTGCTACTGCTCAACCTTCAAACTCTGCTTCATATGTCGCTTGGCATATCTGGCGCCTCAACCTCATGAACTTTCTACCTTGTGTATCGACGTAAGCACGCCTAGTGCAAGGTGTCGGAACACTCTCGTTACACAAACTCCAAAATCCATGTAGGATCTTTCTATATTCATAATTAGATCCTTGTGGATGGGTATCATTCATCGGAGTCCTTAATTGAATTCTTTGTATGATTCAATACGTACATCACAATTCAATAGGGACAAAGCCGAATTTCTTTTAAGATTATCCTATCTTCATGGATGGATTCTTGAAATGATTAAAGTGCCAAATGAAATCCACGAATTGGATTCCTGGTGTGCTTTAAGTATCCGCGTCCAAAGATAACAAATTAAACAACTATGTGATTATGTGCTTATGTGTTTCCTTTTATGTTTTTGTGTAATCCAAGTTTTTGTTATCCAAATCCTCGAAGAATCTTCCATATCTTTGTATAAGGAATTCGTAGTAGGATATCCAAAGGTACTATATTAAATCCTCAATGGGCTTTTACGTGATAGTAAAGATCCTTGGATTATATTGTACTATTCCATAATTAGACCCCTGAGTGGTCTAGGTAATCAGATTGATCCAAAAAAAATCTGGTTAGGGATATCATGTGATGATATAGCTGAAAGGACTCCTTGGTGGCCTAATTAAAAGGATCGTTTGTAGATATAATTAAAAGGACCCTATGGTAGTCTAGTCACGCTCATCACAGGTTTGATTTTCCTCCCCTCCACATTACAAGCAAATTGTGCGGACTATGCAAGGAATTGCATAATTATGGATGCATACATAATTATGAAATTCAGTGCACGGGAACCACAACGAGTTTTGTCATGTGTCTAGAGTTCGTTCCGTTCATTTTTGTTTCTGAAGATGTAAAATGACTATTCTGTTCATTTTTGTTTCTGAAGATGTAAAATGACTATTCCGTTCATTTTTGTTTCTGAAGATGTAAAATGACTATTCTGTTCATTTTTGTTTCTGAAGATGTAAAATGACTATTCCGTTCATTTTTGTTTCTGAAGATGTAAAATGACTATTCCGTTCATTTTTGTTTCTGAAGGAATGGTGAAAAATGACTCTTGTCGTTCATTTTTGGTTTCTGAAGGAATGGTGAAAAATGACTCTTGTCGTTCATTTTTGGTTTCTGAAGAAATGGTGAAAAATGACTCTTGTCGTTCATTTTTGGTTTCTGAAGGAATGGTGAAAAATGACTCTTGTCGTTCATTTTTGGTTTCTGAAGGAATGGTGAAAAATGACTCTTGTCGTTCATTTTTGGTTTCTGAAGGAATGGTGAAAAATGACTCTTGTCGTTCATTTTTGGTTTCTGAAGGAATGGTGAAAAATGACTCTTGTCGTTCATTTTTGGTTTCTGAAGAAATGGTGAAAAATGACTCCTTTCGTTCATTTTTGTTTCTGAAGAAATGGTGAAAAATGACTCCTTTCGTTCAATTTCGTTTCTGAAGAATGCCTGTTGAAAATAACTCCGTTCATTTTTTTCAATTCTGAAAAATGTCCGTTAAAGAGAAATAACAGGATTATGCCCTGCTTATCTTTGATGGTTACTTCACATAAAGTCACAGATAGACTCCTACGAATTAATTTCGGGACGAAATTTCCTAAAGTAGGGGAGACTGTAACACCTGTGCCACTCCAACCATCAAACAAATGCCAAACCAATGAAATATAGTATTTCATACTTGGGATTTGTAAAAATATGTGTATCGTTTACACATATCAATTCTTGTTCGATTTCAAGCTTTAAATCGCTTTCTGGAGGGTTATACGCGCTCTGATGAGTAGATATAACCAGTTTAATCCAACGAACACTCCGGAATAGTGAAATAGGCTTAACATACCTTAAATAACCTTTACATAACTTAGATATAAGTTTTGAAAGGTTTGGTGTGGTGAAATCAAAGTTTAATCGCTTACAGGGACTAAAGTTGACAAACTGCGAAAGTATGCCAATTTGAACTGTAACAGACCTTCTGGAACATGACCATAAGTTAAACATACCATAAATATCCTTTACATAGCTTAGAAATAGGCTTTGAGGTGTTCGGTATGCTAAAATAAACTTTTGTGTCATTCAGGGACTAAAAGCGTCAAAAAGTGCACAAGTTTGCATTTTCGCGCATAACTTACGTTCTGAATACATCCGGACATCCAAAAATTTATGTAAGCATGACTACATTATATTTTATGGTTCGCCTTAAGAAAAATCCATTCGTCGCGTCATTTGGATCGTTTTTCGCGCTTGTGCGCATTCCGTCGTAATTAAGCGAACATCGCGTTCGTACGGCCAAACGAACCGACATCCGAGATATTTTTGAACACATTTTAAGTTCCCTATACTTTAACTTCATTTTAGAGCTTTGAAATGGGGTTAACGGGCCTTAAACGTGTCGAAAATGGGCTGAATGCATGACAGGGACCAAAAGTGTAAATCTGCCAAACTTAAGCCTAGCGGTGCGCTACACTTTTAGCGTAGCGGTGCGCTAGGGGTCTGCAGACCAGATGCAATGTACTTAACAGCCTGTTTTCAGCTGGATTAACCACAACCACACATTCCTAATTATCTAGTCATCTGATAAGGATGGATTTCCAGCCACCATAAGGTTCCGACAAGTGTACGGGTTGGATTCATGGCACGTTTTCCATGGAACGATCCTAACGGTTCGGGTATTCCTATAAATACCCAACCCACACAACCTCATTTCTTACAAGAATTCTGATTTTGAGAGCTCTAAGTTGAAACCATTGTTTCATACCTGAGTTCTTGGATCGGGATTAGCATACGGGGACCCTTCGTAAGTATTCTTTCGTTCTTTTCCTTATTTTATTGCTTTTCGAGTCAGAAAGTCAAACTTTGTTTGACTTTCAGCGTTGACCAGTAATGGTCAATGCGAAGTTCGTTTGAACTTCGCAACGTGATTGTAATCACGATGGTCATAGTCCCTTGGGACTATGCCTACTGATTACCACGTTGTCTAGGGTCGTAGGGTAAGCGATCTGATAAATCGCTTATACCTCGAACCCGACCCAGTTTGGTCGATCATTAGGATCCGACCAAATACATTAGGTGACCATAGTAGGTAGGGAATAACCTTCCGAGGTTATACCCTATGGTCACATCGTTTAAGTAGTTGTATGATAGGTAGTTTATATGCCTTAGGTAAATTACCAGAATACCCTTTTCATGTATAATTGGTAATTAAGCATATGTAACCTAAACCTTTGTCACATAACTGATTATGTAACATGATTAGGCATATAACACTTGTCATAGGGCTAGTTAGGCGGTCCGAACGCGTTTCACGCGCACGACACGTTAAAGTAGCATAAGCTTCCTAAACGGGTCGTAATGGGTCGTAAACACTTAGGTTAAGTTTCATTTAGTATGTAGGCTTTGTTAAACCAAATGACACGAGTCTCTACACTCGTTTGGTTTACAAACCCTAATGCTACCCAATCTTCCGATCTAGGTCCGGTTTATTAATGTAGTTACCTATATTAGGTGCCGTTTGATATCCGCGATCTCTAGCATTGTTTGGTTGTTACTCAAGGATTACTGAGCAATCTCAAGTGAGTACATAGACCCCTCTTTTACTGTTTTCCAAACTGTTTTGGGGTGGAACACATGTGCCTACTTGTTACTTTCATGCTTTCCTGTTTTAACATCATATACTGTTATGTTCATTAGTACACTATTAGTACATTGATTTACATGACTTTTCTGCTTCGTATGTTAACTTAGCATACTTGGTACATCATTTTACATTACATTTCATGCTACGTGTGCCCATTGTGTGCATTACTTAGTACAGCTGATTTCATCACATACTTACATTTTGACATTTGATCATACAAGTTATTACTTATCTTTTGACAAACTAAATGACTATCTATGGTTTTAAACACTGATTTCTCTAAAAACATAAAATAAATGGTTGAATTGTACTTATTTTGTTCACCAGACCGATTGTTAGTATGATATAGCGCTATAGGATTTGACACCCCATTCCTGTTGGCATGGAATGTCTGAAACCAATTTGTTGCTCCATCCAAATAGGGATTTCCTTTGTGGTATCCTTATAGTCTCAAAGGTGTATTTTGATGCACCAGGTCTGAATGAATTCTTAAATCACACTATTAAAGTATAGTTTGATATACTCTTATGTGTGGTATTGTACAAAACCAACATATTTATTTTATTAATCATCCAAAGCATATTTTGATATGTTATTTACTAAACTAAAACATAGTTTAATATGTTATTTATCACATCCAAAGCATATTTTGATATGTTACTTACTAAACCAAAAACATAGTTTAATATGTTATTTATCACATCCAAAGCATATTTTGATATGTTACTTATGAAACCAAAACATAGTTTAATATGTTACTTACAAATCCAAAGTATACTTTTGATATGCTACTATAAGGTTATTCGTTTAACTTTACATTACTTACCATACATAAACATTTCTACAATTGTTAAACATAGACATTCTATATTGGTGGTTTGGTTTGATTAAGTGATTAAGTAACGATGCGTGTGTAATATGATACAAACATGGTGGATACGCCGCTGGTACTTCCTATATATAAGTGTTTGTATGGCATTACATGTCGTAGCGTTATTTGAATCATTTCAGTTTGATACATAGAACATTTTATACAAATAACATACTTTTCACAAGACATTGTTTTACAAACAACTTATCTTATACAAACTCATCTTAAATGGTTATTCATTTAACCATACATTATTTCACTTATTTATACATATCATCTGAACTTATTGTTTTTCAAATGATTTACAAGACAAAGCAAATTACAAGGTTCATGACTAAACATTTTCTCAAACATAAGTCATGAAACCTATTTTCACAAAACCTATGTATCTCACAGGCATTTTTATGCTGACGTACCTATTTTCACATGTGTTTTTCAGGAGCTATTGCATAAGATGATCAAGATACACATAGGCAGACTTGGGCTTTAGTGACAATAAAAGATGCAAGACTAGTTAATTATGTTGTATTTCTTTGTTTGTTAAGACATTGTAACACTTTTAATCAATAAAACGAAACTTCAATTACCATGGATTTGAAACAATTAATTCTGTTACAACACTCCCCGACATTTCCGCCACGTTTTGTATGTTCTACGTGGTCGGGGTGTGACAGAAAAGATGGTATCAGAGCCAATGGTTATAGGGAATTAGGTTATTAGTAATGCTTTGACCTAGTCTATAACTTTCTTTAGACCCTAACGCGAGTTTACTTGCGTTTAGTCATAAAACAATACCGTCACCTATCCTTAGGCGACGACCACAACAAGAACATAAATTTCAAAACCGCTTTGAAAACTAATCATCTGTTCTAGGATGATTGATTACTAGGTTTTGAACCCTCTATTGTAAGGTTTTGAACCCTCTGTTATACGGTTTTGAACCCCTTTGAGTTTTCAAAACTCTCGTCAAGGTTTTGGGTTTTTAATAATGTGAACACGTGCAAACTGGAAGGGTGAATGCCTGTATTCTGGGTTTTCTGTCTAGGCAAGCACTTCGTATACATCTCATCAGACGCGAGACCAGTTGTGCTTACCTGGGAATTCTTGGGATGAGTGTTCACTTATAGGCGAGCATGTCTTCGCGATACATTATATTGACCCGCTTACTTTGATTAGTCACTCTCTCATTTGTTTGCCTTTGGTAACAAACAAATGGTCACAATCTACATGCCTTGTCATTTCCTTTTGACTATCTTTCGCTTGTTTCCTCCTATGCCTTTCGTTATCTTCAAGATGCTTCTTCATCGCAACAACAATGTCCGAACCAGGTGCTGCAATTACCCAGCGAATAGGCGTCGTACTCCAGAGGACCGTTGACTTAGCTATCACCATGACTCGCCTCAGGGGTGAAGCTGTATAAGGGAACTGCTCCTTGGTGCAATCAATGCCATCGTCATTATTCAAATCAAATACCTTGTTTCAAATGTACCCACGGTGGACGATGGAGACATTTGGTTAACATATGCCGCTTTGCAATCCAAAGCAAAGCTGTTACAAATCCTGCTACTGCTCAACCTTCAAACTCTGCTTCATATGTCGCTTGGCATATCTGGCGCCTCAACCTCATGAACTTTCTACCTTGTGTATCGACGTAAGCACGCCTAGTGCAAGGTGTCGGAACACTCTCGTTACACAAACTCCAAAATCCATGTAGGATCTTTCTATATTCATAATTAGATCCTTGTGGATGGGTATCATTCATCGGAGTCCTTAATTGAATTCTTTGTATGATTCAATACGTACATCACAATTCAATAGGGACAAAGCCGAATTTCTTTTAAGATTATCCTATCTTCATGGATGGATTCTTGAAATGATTAAACTGCCAAATGAAATCCACGAATTGGATTCCTGGTGTGCTTTAAGTATCCGCGTCCAAAGATAACAAATTAAACAACTATGTGATTATGTGCTTATGTGTTTCCTTTTATGTTTTTGTGTAATCCAAGTTTTTGTTATCCAAATCCTCGAAGAATCTTCCATATCTTTGTATAAGGAATTCGTAGTAGGATATCCAAAGGTACTATATTAAATCCTCAATGGGCTTTTACGTGATAGTAAAGATCCTTGGATTATATTGTACTATTCCATAATTAGACCCCTGAGTGGTCTAGGTAATCAGATTGATCCAAAAAAAATCTGGTTAGGGATATCATGTGATGATATAGCTGAAAGGACTCCTTGGTGGCCTAATTAAAAGGATCGTTTGTAGATCTAATTAAAAGGACCCTATGGTAGTCTAGTCATGCTCATCACAGGTTTGATTTTCCTCCCCTCCACATTACAAGCAAATTGTGCGGACTATGCAAGGAATTGCATAATTATGGATGCATACATAATTATGAAATTCAGTGCACGGGAACCACAGCGAGTTTTGTCATGTGTCTAGAGTTCGTTCCGTTCATTTTTGTTTCTGAAGATGTAAAATGACTATTCTGTTCATTTTTGTTTCTGAAGATGTAAAATGACTATTCCGTTCATTTTTGTTTCTGAAGATGTAAAATGACTATTCTGTTCATTTTTGTTTCTGAAGATGTAAAATGACTATTCCGTTCATTTTTGTTTCTGAAGATGTAAAATGACTATTCCGTTCATTTTTGTTTCTGAAGATGTAAAATGACTATTCCGTTCATTTTTGTTTCTGAAGATGTAAAATGACTATTCCGTTCATTTTTGTTTCTGAAGATGTAAAATGACTATTCCGTTCATTTTTGTTTCTGAAGATGTAAAATGACTATTCTGTTCATTTTTGGTTTCTGAAGAAATGGTGAAAAATGACTCTTGTCGTTCATTTTTGGTTTCTGAAGAAATGGTGAAAAATGACTCTTGTCGTTCATTTTTGGTTTCTGAAGGAATGGTGAAAAATGACTCTTGTCGTTCATTTTTGGTTTCTGAAGAAATGGTGAAAAATGACTCTTGTCGTTCATTTTTGGTTTCTGAAGGAATGGTGAAAAATGACTCTTGTCGTTCATTTTTGGTTTCTGAAGGAATGGTGAAAAATGACTCTTGTCGTTCATTTTTGGTTTCTGAAGGAATGGTGAAAAATGACTCTTGTCGTTCATTTTTGGTTTCTGAAGAAATGGTGAAAAATGACTCCTTTCGTTCATTTTTGTTTCTGAAGAAATGGTGAAAAATGACTCCTTTCGTTCAATTTCGTTTCTGAAGAATGCCTGTTGAAAATAACTCCGTTCATTTTTTTCAATTCTGAAAAATGTCCGTTAAAGAGAAATAACAGGATTATGCCCTGCTTATCTTTGATGGTTACTTCACATAAAGTCACAGATAGACTCCTACGAATTAATTTCGGGACGAAATTTCCTAAAGTAGGGGAGACTGTAACACCTGTGCCACTCCAACCATCAAACAAATGCCAAACCAATGAAATATAGTATTTCATACTTGGGATTTGTAAAAATATGTGTATCGTTTACACATATCAATTCTTGTTCGATTTCAAGCTTTAAATCGCTTTCTGGAGGGTTATACGCGCTCTGATGAGTAGATATAACCAGTTTAATCCAACGAACACTCCGGAATAGTGAAATAGGCTTAACATACCTTAAATAACCTTTACATAACTTAGATATAAGTTTTGAAAGGTTTGGTGTGGTGAAATCAAAGTTTAATCGCTTACAGGGACTAAAGTTGACAAACTGCGAAAGTATGCCAATTTGAACTGTAACAGACCTTCCGGAACATGACCATAAGTTAAACATACCATAAATATCCTTTACATAGCTTAGAAATAGGCTTTGAGGTGTTCGGTATGCTAAAATAAACTTTTGTGTCATTCAGGGACTAAAAGCGTCAAAAAGTGCACAAGTTTGCATTTTCGCGCATAACTTACGTTCTGAATACATCCGGACATCCAAAAATTTATGTAAGCATGACTACATTATATTTTATGGTTCGCCTTAAGAAAAATCCATTCGTCGCGTCATTTGGATCGTTTTTCGCGCTTGTGCGCATTCCGTCGTAATTAAGCGAACATCGCGTTCGTACGGCCAAACGAACCGACATCCGAGATATTTTTGAACACATTTTAAGTTCCCTATACTTTAACTTCATTTTAGAGCTTTGAAATGCGGTTAACGGGCCTTAAACGTGTCGAAAATGGGCTGAATGCATGACAGGGACCAAAAGTGTAAATCTGCCAAACTTAAGCCTAGCGGTGCGCTACACTTTTAGCGTAGCGGTGCGCTAGGGGTCTGCAGACCAGATGCAATGTACTTAACAGCCTGTTTTCAGCTGGATTAACCACAACCACACATTCCTAATTATCTAGTCATCTGATAAGGATGGATTTCCAGCCACCATAAGGTTCCGACAAGTGTACGGGTTGGATTCATGGCACGTTTTCCATGGAACGATCCTAACGGTTCGGGTATTCCTATAAATACCCAACCCACACAACCTCATTTCTTACAAGAATTCTGATTTTGAGAGCTCTAAGTTGAAACCATTGTTTCATACCTGAGTTCTTGGATCGGGATTAGCATACGGGGACCCTTCGTAAGTATTCTTTCGTTCTTTTCCTTATTTTATTGCTTTTCGAGTCAGAAAGTCAAACTTTGTTTGACTTTCAGCGTTGACCAGTAATGGTCAATGCGAAGTTCGTTTGAACTTCGCAACGTGATTGTAATCACGATGGTCATAGTCCCTTGGGACTATGCCTACTGATTACCACGTTGTCTAGGGTCGTAGGGTAAGCGATCTGATAAATCGCTTATACCTCGAACCCGACCCAGTTTGGTCGATCATTAGGATCCGACCAAATACATTAGGTGACCATAGTAGGTAGGGAATAACCTTCCGAGGTTATACCCTATGGTCACATCGTTTAAGTAGTTGTATGATAGGTAGTTTATATGCCTTAGGTAAATTACCAGAATACCCTTTTCATGTATAATTGGTAATTAAGCATATGTAACCTAAACCTTTGTCACATAACTGATTATGTAACATGATTAGGCATATAACACTTGTCATAGGGCTAGTTAGGCGGTCCGAACGCGTTTCACGCGCACGACACGTTAAAGTAGCATAAGCTTCCTAAACGGGTCGTAATGGGTCGTAAACACTTAGGTTAAGTTTCATTTAGTATGTAGGCTTTGTTAAACCAAATGACACGAGTCTCTACACTCGTTTGGTTTACAAACCCTAATGCTACCCAATCTTCCGATCTAGGTCCGGTTTATTAATGTAGTTACCTATATTAGGTGCCGTTTGATATCCGCGATCTCTAGCATTGTTTGGTTGTTACTCAAGGATTACTGAGCAATCTCAAGTGAGTACATAGACCCCTCTTTTACTGTTTTCCAAACTGTTTTGGGGTGGAACACATGTGCCTACTTGTTACTTTCATGCTTTCCTGTTTTAACATCATATACTGTTATGTTCATTAGTACACTATTAGTACATTGATTTACATGACTTTTCTGCTTCGTATGTTAACTTAGCATACTTGGTACATCATTTTACATTACATTTCATGCTACGTGTGCCCATTGTGTGCATTACTTAGTACAGCTGATTTCATCACATACTTACATTTTGACATTTGATCATACAAGTTATTACTTATCTTTTGACAAACTAAATGACTATCTATGGTTTTAAACACTGATTTCTCTAAAAACATAAAATAAATGGTTGAATTGTACTTATTTTGTTCACCAGACCGATTGTTAGTATGATATAGCGCTATAGGATTTGACACCCCATTCCTGTTGGCATGGAATGTCTGAAACCAATTTGTTGCTCCATCCAAATAGGGATTTCCTTTGTGGTATCCTTATAGTCTCAAAGGTGTATTTTGATGCACCAGGTCTGAATGAATTCTTAAATCACACTATTAAAGTATAGTTTGATATACTCTCATGTGTGGTATTGTACAAAACCAACATATTTATTTTATTAATCATCCAAAGCATATTTTGATATGTTATTTACTAAACTAAAACATAGTTTAATATGTTATTTATCACATCCAAAGCATATTTTGATATGTTACTTACTAAACCAAAAACATAGTTTAATATGTTATTTATCACATCCAAAGCATATTTTGATATGTTACTTATGAAACCAAAACATAGTTTAATATGTTACTTACAAATCCAAAGTATACTTTTGATATGCTACTATAAGGTTATTCGTTTAACTTTACATTACTTACCATACATAAACATTTCTACAATTGTTAAACATAGACATTCTATATTGGTGGTTTGGTTTGATTAAGTGATTAAGTAACGATGCGTGTGTAATATGATACAAACATGGTGGATACGCCGCTGGTACTTCCTATATATAAGTGTTTGTATGGCATTACATGTCGTAGCGTTATTTGAATCATTTCAGTTTGATACATAGAACATTTTATACAAATAACATACTTTTCACAAGACATTGTTTTACAAACAACTTATCTTATACAAACTCATCTTAAATGGTTATTCATTTAACCATACATTATTTCACTTATTTATACATATCATCTGAACTTATTGTTTTTCAAATGATTTACAAGACAAGACAAAGCAAATTACAAGGTTCATGACTAAACATTTTCTCAAACATAAGTCATGAAACCTATTTTCACAAAACCTATGTATCTCACAGGCATTTTTATGCTGACGTACCTATTTTCACATGTGTTTTTCAGGAGCTATTGCATAAGATGATCAAGATACACATAGGCAGACTTGGGCTTTAGTGACAATAAAAGATGCAAGACTAGTTAATTATGTTGTATTTCTTTGTTTGTTAAGACATTGTAACACTTTTAATCAATAAAACGAAACTTCAATTACCATGGATTTGAAACAATTAATTCTGTTACAACACTCCCCGACATTTCCGCCACGTTTTGTATGTTCTACGTGGTCGGGGTGTGACACCAGGTATCCGTACGAATTAATTAATATTTAATTAATGCTAATTACTGTGCTTACTTACAATTGTGGTTGAACTGCTTCTTGATTTCTGATACAAACATATTCATGCATCATACTATATTACTGTCACTCTATTATTTACACACAAACCTTAGTGACAACCTTGATGCACAAAAGAACAGTGAGCACACTATACGGGATACCCAGTAAACATGCTGACATTGCCAGCACTAGACAATTACTGTCTCTGAGGCCATTGTGAGCCGGGAATAGATTACTACACTAGTAGGGAGTGTAGGGAGGTGAGGATTATAAAACTGCGTCACTAGGTGATATTTATAGTGACCGGATGTGCCTAAAACATACTTTAACTACAAAATTATGCACTTTATTACCAAAATTCAGCATTTAAGTTAACCAGTAAGGTGCCAAAACATGGGAAAATAATACTAGACGCTTTCGAAAGTGTCAGGAACTCATTGTGTCACTAAAAATAATATTAACGACACTTTAAATGCTTATTTAGCACTTTAACGGATTAATATCCAACCGAACAACCGGACTTTACCCGGGACCTAAAAATATTGTCAATGACACTGTTTTTCCTTTTCTGAGCCAGTTAGGGTCCCTGAATACCCTAACACCCGTTATAACACATAACACACTAGTAACTAATTAATCACCTAACTAAGCAAAACTAGTTACCTAACTAAATGGTTAAGATCTAACCATATAAACCCCCCCCCCCCCCCCAACGATCGTTTCCCCCAAGGGGACATATTCCATCACTTTTGATTATTTTATTAGTCCACGTCTAATATCACAAAGACATTTTATACATTGGATATTAGTGGATGATGATTATAAGAATACATAGAGGTTAACACCTTCATTCACTTCACAAAACACTACAACATTTTTCACTCTTTCCTTCCCTCTCTTTGTGTTCGGCCGCAAGCTCACTCACACCCACCCTCACTTTCAAATTTTGATATTGCTAAATCACATACATACAAGTGTGCTAGAGTTCATACGAGGAGACCCGGTGCTTACGGAATCACAAGGACCACTCTACATCGCTATTAACCACCTTGTTTTCGCTTTGATTCTTCCCTAGCCTTGAGCTAGTTGTAAGTGATTCTAAACACTCTCTTGTTCATGTTTAAAGTGGTTAATAAGAGATTTAACGGATAAGAATCATGAACACTAAAGATCAAATCTAAAAGTCTTGTAAGAATGATGAACAAGATGGTTAAAGAGTAAATAATGGTGTAAAACTTGTGAATCTTGTTTAGTAATGATTATTTTATGTTGTTTAATGCTAGTAGTGGAACGGATCGTCATCTAACCACACTAGATCATGTTCATGGAACATGAACTAGCAATATGTTAAGCTTGAAAGATACAAGATGACGAACCCTTCCATACATAACCATGAACTTGTATAAAAATAGTTTTTCTTGTAAAATGGAGTTCTAAACTAGTAGAACTAAAGATCTACAAGTGGTATTTTCGAAGAACCAAGTGTAAGATGCATATCATGTTTAAAAGCCGGATCTTTCTAAAAGCATTTTTCTGAACAAACAAGTGTGTAAACACTTGTGTGATAAAAGGATTTAACAAAGAAATATTTTTCGTAATTTTTTACTATAAGTTGTAAAGTTACATATTCTTTAAAAATAAAGTTTTCAAGAAACTGATTTTATTTTTAAAAGATAGAAAGATCTACTAAAAATGTTGGAAAGTTACTACATACTTTTACATAACTTACAAGTTCATGTGCTTGCGATTTATGCTTATTTTGACTAGTTAGACGATTGAACATTGAATATTGATGATTGGAAAATTGTTGATTGAATTTTGAAAAGAAAATGATACGCTAGTAAGCGTGGCACCTCCAGTTACAGAGGAAACTCTGGCGAAATTTTTCCAGAAAATAACACTTAGAATATTTTTGAGTAACAAGAGTTTATATATATGTTTTTGACTTATTTTCCAAACAAACTTCGCCATGATTTTATTATAAAATAATCAAGTATTCGGAGGTGGATTTTCTTAAATAAAACTTGTTAAATATATATTGAGAATATATATTTCATAATAAAACACTTGTGTGATTTTATGATTTTTTTGAGAACTATATATTATTTTTAGAGTAAAAATAATATAACTGGAATACATTATGAAAGCACGACTCCAAAATAATACCAACGCTATCACAAATAAATGTCTAAGTTACACCGGTATTATTATTACCACCCGAACTTTAAATGTAACTTACGTATTTTTGGAAAAACACTCTTAAATGTGTATTTTGATAAAAGTATTATTTTGGAAAATTGTATGGAATAAAATATAATATTTTTGGGAAAAATATGTATATTTTGGAGATAGAATATTTTAGACAAATGAATAAAAATATACTTTATTAAGTGAGACTTAATAATATATTTTTGGAATTACAAAAACGCACATGTATTAATACCCCCATCCTTGGGAAGGAATACAACTATTAAATAATTAAGAAGTGTAAATACGAAATAGTTGCCTAACTATTTCCCAAAAACGTTAAACCTTAAGCCAAGGCACGGTCGATCGTCTAATAGAGGTTAGTACATGTAGGTCGTCACGCAGCAGGTTGATTTGGGATTTACTATTTCGAGACGCACTTCTGTGAATTCATGTCCCCCCTTTCTCTTAACTGTTTTCAGTTTTTAAACTTCGGGGGTGAAATACACGTTACTATGATTACGAATACCTTTTACGTGGTATGGTTAGCGTAAGGAGGGTTACTACTTAGATCATGTGAGTGGGTAGGCGGGAACTGGAGGCCATTAATCCTCATTGTAGGACCGAGGGACTTTAGCGGTAGATCTATCTGGGTGTAGCGAGCCCAGCCCCAGGCCCAACAGTACGGACCTCGGGGAGACTTGGTACCCGACGCAAAAATCTGCTAGGTTTGAGTCTTCCTACTGCACTTCACACATATTGTAAGACCCTAACACGCTTTAACTAAAAAGACGCAGTGGAAATACGTACCATAAAATTTCTTTCATTACAAATGTCTTGACTTACTTGAAAGTTCGTTTTAATATGAATCTTTTACAAAAATAAGGTATAAGTCATGTTTACTAAAGTACATACTCAATTATCCCCGTACAATCTACTTTGTGACCCGATCTTCGATCTCTATTCCTCGTGATAACCGCCTGTGATTCGTACAACCTGCACTCACCACATACATTCATAACATTAGTATACAATACATAAACAAGATTCAATCTCGTACACTTCCCATTTCGTTATCTTTCTAACTTTAAGCATTTCATCTGCGTATCCATGTCCTGGTGAGGCTTCAATAATGTACCTGCATTACCTTTCATTCTCAAGGCACCCTATTAATAACGTATTACTCAACGTATCTAAATCACGCGTACATACATTCTTACATGCATACATACACATCTGCATACGTACATGCCTTCCTATATCTCTACAAACATGCATACACTCATACGTACCTTCATATATACCAAGCACACATCTACATACGCACACACATTACTACGTCTCTACATACGTACATATACACATACGTATCTTCACATATACATAAGTGCATATCTACATACGTACATACATTACTACGTCTCTACTTACTTGCATACACTCATACGTACCTTTATATATACTTAGATACACGTCTACATATGTACATACACTCATACGTACACGTCCAAGATCTTACATACCTCTGATATATCCATACATTAATTACATGGTACTTAGACTTAGATTTATAGCCCATAAACGTCAAAGGAATGATCAGAATCATGTTTGGGAAGCCCGTCGTGGTCCACGGACAACAAACCGAAGCCTACTATACCCAAATAACCTTAGATAGCAAATTTCATGTATTTGAACATGGGGAGGCCGTCGGCGACGGCCCTTGCAAATGCCCGTAGCCCAAAACTTCCGTAGACAGTCAAATACCCGTCAGCCAAAAACTAACTTTCCAGAGCCCGTCGGCGACGCCCCCATACTCGTCGGCGACGCCCTCTAGATTTTGCATTTTTCTGCAGTTCCGTTTCGTCGTCCGTACGCACTAAAACGCGCATAACTTTTGAACCGTTTACCCATTTAACCTCCCGTTTCTTCCTACATGCTTGTAAATTCACATTCTATCATATGAACTTGAAATCCAACATCCGGTTTAAGGAAAATATTCACTTAAAGCTCTCAGCTTTATATACCGTCGTCATTACTTATGCAACCATTCCGTATTACAATAAATCATTATTTTGACCCGTATGGTCTACTTAACGAAAATCCTCACTTATATATAATCAAACCTTATTAGACTTCAATTATCATGCATAAATAACTAGTACACAACTTTACTTAAATAGACTAAGAAGTGATTCCGGAAATCACTTACCTCATGCATCCGTGTTCATATCTGTTTCCTCGCCACTTCTTGACCCGTTAGCCTTTCATGCTTGAGTCCCCCTCGACATGATTGCTATACTTTCATGTCACCAAATTACATTCACATTAGCATACACAATTGTACATATTAACGATCATATCAATCGCATGTTTCACATTCGACTTTCTTTAGTCACAACTAACAAGCATATGGTATATAATCAAATTCATATCCTTTCAAACTCATGAAATTCATCATGTAATCACAATATCGCATATTAACATAACATGTACCATACAACTTCCTATAATCCTACCTTTACGACAACAAACCAAATCATGCTTCTTATGCGTAGTTGACCTTCAAAAGTCAACAGTTCATTATACAAACTTTCGGCTTATCCTCATGTATCCGTATCATCATTTATGCTATATCAATGACACTATATACATTTCTTACTCACAATGCAAATATGCTTACAACCACATGATCACCTAGTGATATTAACACTACTCTAACATCAACATTACATAGTTCATCATAAATCTTCACTAAACTTCATATTCCTACAATTTCTAAGTGGGTTTTATCCCAACTCATCGATACAATCAAAATTGCACCTAACACAACTTCTATATGATGATTCTAACACATACCCAAACTCAATTTCATACAATTTCACGGTTTAGAACACAACCCACTTCCTACAAGTTCATCAATCTATGTTTCGAGACATACCTCATGATCCCCTCGCGTAGGTGATCATTAATTCATGTTCGTTTATGAATTTACGCCTTGATTCACCCTTCAGTTTGATGATCTTTCTTGGTTAGGGTTTGGAGCTCTTGAGAGCTCCTGAAGCTTCACGAACACACCCTTCGTGTGTGTTTGTGTGTGTGTGTTGATCTTTTAATTAGTAAATCAACTTTCATCTTATCCACTTTAACCCCTCAAGTTTGCCTCTATAACATATTTGGCACTACTTTTCTCTTTTAATAGTTTTTACCATGCTCTTAACTAGGTTAAATAGCCTAGTTATTTATTTCATAATATAACACATAAGAACATATTGTGAATATATAACATTTGGATTTTGGGGCGTTACAAGTCTACCCCCCTTAAATAAGGTTTCATCCCCGAAACCTTTCTCTCTTCTATTTACACATACACATATATGTTTGACTTCATAGTCACATCATAATTATAAGTAATTATCTTATCTCAATTCATATTTATTGATACAACTAACTTCTTAGCAAGTGTACACTTTTTGTGGCATACTTTCACCTAACATTCTTATTTCCCCAACCCGTTAGTAACAGGTCAATATACATATTCATCCAAACTTATAATAATGCTTACTTTATATGATTCATTCATAACAGATCTAATACCTTTGTCTCATCCTTTAAGATTACATTCTACACATATATTACATGACATTTAATTATTGTTTTGTTATTGTAACGAAGTACTATTTCATGATCATACATATTACATGACAAAAATCTGCTAGGTTTGAGTCTTCCTACTGCACTTCACACATATTGTAAGACCCTAACACGCTTTAACTGAAAAGACGCAGCGGAAATACGTACCATAAAATTTCTTTCATTACAAATGTCTTGACTTACTTGAAAGTTCGTTTTAATATGAATCTTTTACAAAAATAGGTATAAGTCATGTTTACTAAAGTACATACTCAATTATCCCCGTACAATATACTTTGTGACCCGATCTTCGATCTCTATTCCTCGTGATAACCGCCTGTGATTCGTACAACCTGCACTCACCACATACATTCATAACATTAGTATACAATACATAAACAAGATTCAATCTCGTACACTTCCCATTTCGTTATCTTTCTAACTTTAAGCATTTCATCTGCGTATCCATGTCCTGGTGAGGCTTCAATAATGTACATGCATTACCTTTCATTCTCAAGGCACCCTATTAATAACGTATTACTCAACGTATCTAAATCACGCGTACATACATTCTTACATGCATACATACACATCTGCATATGTACATGCCTTCCTATATCTCTACAAACATGCATACACTCATACGTACCTTCATATATACCAAACACACATCTACATACGCACATACATTACTACGTCTCTACATACGTACATATAAACATACGTATCTTCACATATACATAAGTGCATATCTACATACGTACATACATTACTACGTCTCTACTTACTTGCATACACTCATACGTGCCTTTATATATACTTAGATACACGTCTACATATGTACATACACTCATACGTACACGTCCAAGATCTTACATACCTCTTATATATCCATACATTAATTACATTGTACTTAGACTTAGATTTATAGCCCATAAACGTCAAAGGAATGATCAAAATCATGTTTGGGAGGCCCGTCGTGGTCCACGGACAACAAACTAAAGCCTACTATACCCAAATCAACTTAGATAGCAAATTTCAGGTATTTGAACATGGGGAGGCCGTCGGCGACGGCCCTTGCAAATGCCCGTAGCCCAAAACTTCCGTAGACAGTCAAATAACCCGTCAGCCAAAAACTGACTTTCCAGAGCCCGTCGGCGACGCCCCCATACCCGTCGGCGACGCCCTCTAGATTTTGCATTTTTCTGCAGTTCCGTTTCGTCGTCCGTACGCACTAAAACGCGCATAACTTTTGAACCGTTTACCCGTTTAACCTCCCGTTTCTTCCTACATGCTTGTAAATTCACATTCTATCATATGAACTTGAAATCCAACATCCGGTTTAAGGAAAATATTCACTTAAAGCTCTCGGCTTTATATACCCGCTTTCACTTATTCGACCCGTTCATCTTTTCATCAAACATCTCATTCCTTTTAGCCCAAAACTTACATGAACCTTATAACCATAATACTTTTAGGTTATCCGGAGTTTCGTACTTGTGGTTTACGCACCCAATACCCGGTATGCGTTAAACTCATTCATTATTACGTAATTGAACATTAGATAGTACAATTTCCATCTATGAAATTGTTTATTCATTTACTCGTAATTTCCTACCGAACCTCTTGCCCATTAACCCGCATCACCGTTACTCGGTTAGCATGCTTACGTACAATTTTATCCATTACCCAGTTATCATACCGTCGTCATTACTTATGCAACCATTCCGTATTACAATAAATCATTATTTTGACCCGTATGGTCTACTTAACGAAAATCCTCACTTATATATAATCAAACCTTATTAGACTTCAATTATCATGCATAAATAACTAGTACACAACTTTACTTAAATAAACTAAGAAGTGATTCCGGAAATCACTTACCTCAAGCATCCGTGTTCATATCTGTTTCCTCGCCACTTCTTGACCCGTTAGCCTTTCATGCTTGAGTCCCTCTCGACATGATTCCTATACTTTCATGTCACCAAATTACATTCACATTAGCATACACAATTGTACATGTTAACGATCATATCAATCGCATGTTTCACATTTGACTTTCTTTAGTCACAACTAACAAGCATATGGCATATAATCAAATTCATATCCTTTCAAACTCATGAAATTCATCATGTAATCAAAATATCGCATATTAACATAACATGTACCATACAACTTCCTATAATCCTACCTTTACGACAACAAACCAAATCATGCTTCTTATTCGTAGTTGACCTTCAAAAGTCAACAGTTCATCATACAAACTTTCGGCTTATCCTCATGTATCCGTATCATCATTTATGCTATATCAATGACACTATATACATTTCTTACTCACAATGCAAATATGCTTACAACCACATGATCACCTAGTGATATTAAACACAACGTACAAGTCCTTAATGCATAGTCTTGACCAAGACATACATTCAACCCGAATTCTTGTATAAGTTCCATCTAAAGCACCTTCTTCACGTTATTATACTACTAATTACATCATTACCTAATCTCAATCATATATATATTAAGCTATTTCATACAATCTCACATCTTAACTTCACTTAGACATTTCATCATACACTTGGTGTGCGTACACCATTTAGTGCATATTGTACAACTAATTAAAGCACATTCTTCCTAGTTCATCCATGCATTAACATAATCTTTCACAAATCATTATCATAACCAAGCATCATATGTTTTATATCAAATTATCTATCTAACTACTTTCTATAACACTACTCTAACATCAACATTACATAGTTCATCATAAATCTTCACTAAACTTCATCTTCCTACAATTTCTAAGTGGGTTTTATCCCAGCTCATCGATATAATCAAAATTGCACCTAACACGACTTCTATATGATGATTCTAACACATACCCACACTCAATTTCATACAATTTCACGGTTTAGAACATAACCCACTTCCTACAAATTCATCAATCTAACTTTCGAGACATACCTCATGATCCCCTCGCGTAGGTGATCATTAATTAATGTTCGTTTATGAATTTACGCCTTGATTCACCCTTCAGTTTGAAGATCTTTCTTGGTTAGGGTTTGGAGCTCTTGAGAGCTCCTGAAGCTTCACGAACACACCCTTCGTGTGTGTTTGTGTGTGTGTGTTGATCTTTTAATTAGTAAATCAACATTCATCTTATCCACTTAAACTCCTCGAGTTTGCCTCTATAACATATTTGGCACTACTTTTCTCTTTTAATAGTTTTTACCATGCTCTTAACTAGGTTAAATAGCCTAGTTATTTATTTCATAATATAACACATAAGAACATATTGTGAATATATAACATTTGGATTTTGGGGCGTTACACATATCAATGGCCTTGCAAACCATTGGTGATCTCTTTATTTCCTTATTTGCTACATACCAGGAATTTTATACTTACAAAGGTTTTACATACTCACTATACATGAACTCGCTCAACAATTTTTGTTGATTTTTCCAACTTACACGTATTTCAGGGAATTAGGGATCTGGCGAGGTATGTTATCTTTTCAAGCTGCGTAAGAAGTGCGATGTCATCCAAGTTTGGGAGTTGTGGCTTTTACCTGGACGAGTCACAAGTCTTGAGCTGTGTTTGTTTCATGTCTGTGGTTGTGTTTTTTTTAACAATGTTTTTAGTTTGTTATGTTGGATTTTTGTTGCATGTGTCGACATTTGAAAACAATGTTGTGGTATTTTGTTTTTAAAAACATGAAGTAAAGGATGATCATCGTGGTTTTAAATTCATATAGCTTTGATGTGATTAAGCTATGGTATTAAGAAGTCACACCATAATAAACCCACGCTTCCGCAAAGCCAGGGTGTGACAGCTTGATATATCAGAGCCTTGATCATAGCGAACTAGGATTCCTTCTCGAGTCTAGACTATGATCACTAGGGCTCTCACGAAAACATTTTTACATTTCATACACTACGTCCAGATCCAGAGTGCAAAATATTTTTAAAGGTTATGGCTCAGTCTGAGAGGCTGAGGGAGTAGTCTAGTGGGACTAGAGGGTTTAGTCTGGGAGGCTGGGAGGTTAGCCTAGTGGGACTAGAGGGTTCAGTCTGGGAGGCTGGGAGGATACTCTAGTGGGACTAGGAGGTTCAGTCTGAGAGGCTGGGAGGTTAATCTAGTGGGACTAGGAGGTTCAGTCTGAGAGGCTGGGAGGTTAGAACTAGTGGGACTAGGAGAATTACTTGATTGCTTATTGGTGACTAACATGTATATTTGATTATATGATTGATTATTTGTGCATGTGTGTGTTTGTGTTACAGACGTCATGCCTTCATCCGGTACTGGGGAGTCAGAGACTACAGATCCCATGGCCATAGTATCAGACGAC
This sequence comes from Helianthus tuberosus, assembly GCA_030545235.1. Taxonomy (NCBI): domain Eukaryota; kingdom Viridiplantae; phylum Streptophyta; class Magnoliopsida; order Asterales; family Asteraceae; genus Helianthus; species Helianthus tuberosus. The sequence continues at coordinate 177,197,177 of CM060354.1, forward strand.
ATAGTTTCATCGGAGCACGAGGTGTACACTTCTGATACTACCAGCACAGACGATGACGACTTTCAGCCCTTTGCGCTGTCTGACCTCGTAGCCGAGTCTGCTGAAGGCCATCTCGCTGGGGATTTACCACTTGCGGTGATCCCTGCTCCTATACCCCTTGCTGCTTATCCGGTTGTTGATATACCACTTGTTGATGTTTCTGACGATGATGTCGATTTATTTGAGGGCGAGGCCCCTATTGTTGCTGATGATATCCTACTTCTTGTTGACGCCCCTGCAAGAGAGGCCCCTGTTCATTCACCTGTCCCGGACTCATTTGAGTCTATGGCGTCCGCATCTTTTCATACACAGGGAGTGCAGCACTACTCACACGACGCCGACCCTGATATGGTATTGAGGATGATCCTGTTTTTCCACCTGGTTTTGATCCAGACCATGACATTGAGTTCATACACTTAGACCAGCCCCTGGAGGATCCTGTAGCCCCTGTCGATCCCTTGTTTGCTGATCCAGCTGATTTTGAGATGGAGTTTGTTGATCCGGAGCCGGCTGTGGCCCCTGAGCCAGGCGTTGCTCTTGACCCCGCATTGGAGCATGACCCTGTTCATGCCGATGCACCTGTTGTTGCTCCTTTGGTTGATGATATACTTGTTGATGATCATCCTGTTGTTGTTCCACAGTTGGTGGATGATCAAGCTGTTGATGTTCATATTGATGCTCCATTGTTGTTAGAGGATCCTGTTGTCGCCCCACTTCCTGATCCAGTGCCGGTGATGTTCGACCGTGCACCTTTCGCGACCCATATTGATCCACGATACGCGCACACCCGCAATGGGTGGATAGACGATGATGATGATTTCCCACCTTTCGTGGTACCTGTTACACCACCTGTCGCACCCGTTTCAGCCCCTGTTTCAGCTCCAATCGACGTACCTTTGCTTCCCACACATATCACAGATACTCACCACACAGATCTTCCGATCACTTATCTCCAGGACATTCCTCCACCCTGTCCAGGGGAGGGTTCGTCACGTCATCCGTTTGGTCATACACCTTTTGTGTCAGGAGGAGATCAGTTTGTGCCTCAGATTGCTCATCCCACTGTTGTTTCCACTGTTGCACCATTTACTGTACCATCCTTCGCTCCATCTAGTGAGCCGTTCCTCTGGACTACGCCCCCCATTATGCCACCGACGGATCCGTATCACCCATACCACGTGGGGTATTCAACGGAGGATGTTCTCACATCTTTTATGATACAGCAGGAGGCGCTGACCCTTCGCGTACAGGAGCTAGAGAGAGCTCAGCGACTCCTGTGCCAGTTCCAGACCCCACCTGCCGTATTACACCCTCCTCGACCACTTTCACCTGATTCTGCCGCTCGTTTTTGGACTCCCGAGCAGCAGATAGCATACTTATTGCGCTCTCATCGCGCTATGGAGGAGGACTGGCTTCATATGCGACGTTTACTCTTTTCTCGTTTTCCCCCTCCTCCACCGCCATCAGCTTAGGCCTTTTTGTATGACACGGGTAGACTTTTGGTGAGACGACCGCGATTGTGCAGACTACACAGCTTTTGGAGACCACATTTTGATGATTGTGACTTTTGATGATTTGTATATTTGTTGCTGTTGTCACTGATTAGATAGTTTGGACTAGGGCGATGTGGCCCTTAGTCACTGATGATATACGATACAATTATGTACTTGTAAACCTTACATTGTGGTCTTGATTTATGACAGCGCAATCGCAGTATTCTCATTATATGTTGGGTTTATTATTGATTGTTTATGTTCTATAACATGAGATGTTATGTGGTTGATTTATTTATAACATGAGATGTTATGTGTTGATATTGTTGAATACATACGTACACTTTACTTACTATGACCTGACCAACGTGAACCATCTTTTAGAAGATGCCACCAAGACGCCAAACGCGTATGCCTGCCAACGAGGTAGAACTTCAAGGAATCATTGCTGCCGCCATTGCGCAGTATGCAGCCTCACAAGGAGGAACCAGCGGAAGCAATTCGAACAATAACGACAATAACAATCCACCACATGGTAATGTTAAGTCGTTTGGGATGTATTACAATACATTTGGATATTTATAGCACGTCCGCTAATACCATTTGTATATTCTAACGTATGTGCAGGGTGCACTTACAAGCAGTTCCTAGACTTCAAGCCTGTGAACTTTGACGGCACCGGAGGTGCTGTTGTTTTTGTAAGATGGGCCGAAAAGACGGAGTCTGTTCTCCGAATGAGCAAGTGCGCTCCAGACCAACAAGTGACTTGCATTTCTGGGCTATTTTTGGACGGAGCCCTGTCCTGGTGGAACTTACAAGGCAAACTCTTGGTGAAGCCGCTGCTTACGTGTTGTCATGGGCTGAGTTAAAAGAGTTGATGCGAAGGAAGTATTGTTCTCGTGCTGAGATACAAAGGTTGGAGACTGAGTTCTGGCATTTAATGATGGACGGTCCCAAGATCGCAGAGTACGTCCAAAGATTTCATGATTTATCCCACGTTGTGCCGTATATGGTCACACCAGAGTTCAAACGGATCGAGAGATTTATCTGGGGTTTAGCTCCACAGATCATGAGTATGGTCACTACTTCCAAGCCTGCAACAATCACCGAGGCTATCGATCTGAGCGTATCTCTTACTGAGGAAGCCATCCGCCTGAACAAGTTTTCGAATATTGAGCCAAAGAAGAAAGAGACTCACGTAGAGTCGTCTGGTGAGAATAAGAGGAAATTCTCGAACTTCAAGCAGGGAACTAGCAATGTTGGCAAGAAATCCAGCACACCGATCCAAGCTGCAACCGGTGTTAGGAAGAAAGGAAAAGGATATATGGGTACGCATCCCAATGTAACACCTGCCAGCGTCATCATTCTGGCCAGTGTGGGCCAAAAGTATGTGAAGCTTGTGGAAAAGTTGGCCACCTGAAGGATAACTGCTGGGCTAGTGCAGGCCGGGGAGGCCAAGGAGGTTTTGGTAATCGGAACAATAATCGAGGTGGCAATGGAAATCGTGTACAAGGGAATAATAGAGGTAATGGAAATCGAGGGAACAATGCAAATCAAGCTGGGGATGCGAATCAAAATCAAAACAACAATCAAGCGGGGAATGGAGGAGGTAATGGTCAAAAATTGGGTTGTTTTAACTGCGGTGACATTGGGCATTTTAAGAGGGACTGCCCAGGATTGAATCAAGCCCGCGGAAGAGTGTTTAACATTGAGGCGAGGGAAGCGTGCCAAGATCCCAACGTTGTTACTGGTATGTTCCCTATAAACCAACGCTTTGCATCCGTTTTGTTTGATACTGGTGTGGATTATAGTTTCGTGTCATTAGAATTTAAGAAAATACTTGGGTTGACACCTAGTAAGTTAAACGTTCCGTACTCCATCGAATTAGCAAATGGGAAACTAGTTGAGACCAGTGAAGTTGTCCGAGGATGTGTGATTGAACTAGGAGGGCACGAGTTTACGCTAGACTTACTACCTGTCGAGTTGGGAAGCTTTGATGTGGTAGTGGGAATGGATTGGCTATCGAGTAACAAGGCCGAGATTGTTTGCCATGAAAAGACCATCCGCATCCCACTGACGGATGAAGAAACAATCATAGTGCACGGAGAGAAGCATGATACGCCGCTGAGAATTATTAGCTGCCTGAAAGCTAGAAAGTGTTTACGGAAGGGATGTGTTGCATTCTTAGCACACATCGTGGATAAGAAAGCTGCTGAGCCAAAGATTGAAGACATTCCAGTCATCAAAGAATATCCAGAGGTCTTTCCAGAAGACTTTCCAGGATTACCGCCTCAAAGGTAAGTTGAGTTCCACATTGACTTGGTTCCAGGTGTCGCGCCTGTAGCCAAGGCACCCTATAGACTTGCGCCGTCAGAGATGCAGGAGTTGTCGACACAACTTCAGGAGCTATTGGATAAAGGATTCATCAGACCAAGCTTCTCACCTTGGGGAGCTCCAGTACTGTTCGTTAAGAAGAAAGACGGTAGTTTCCGTATGTGCATTCACTACCGGGAGTTGAACAAGTTGACGATCAAGAATAGATATCCTCTGCCAAGGATTGATGACTTATTCGACCAACTGCAAGGTTCAAGCTACTACTCGAAGATCGATTTGCGATCTGGTTACCATCAGCTGAGAATACAAGAGGAAAGTATTCCTAGAACCGCTTTCAGAACTCGCTATGGACACTACGAGTTTCTGGTGATGTCGTTTGGGTTGACAAACGCGCCAGCTGTTTTTATGGATTTGATGAATAGAGTTTGTAAGCCATACTTGGATAAGTTTGTGATCGTATTTATTGACGATATCTTGATTTATTCAAAGACGGAGAATGAACACGAACAGCATCTAAGAGCTATTTTGGGGTTGCTGAAAAAGGAAAAGTTGTATGCCAAATTCTCTAAGTGCGAGTTTTGGCTACACGAAGTCCAGTTTCTTGGACACGTGGTTAATGGAAATGGAATCCATGTTGATCCCACAAAGATCGAGGCGATAAAGAGCTGGGAGACTCCAAAGACGCCGACCGAGATTCGCCAGTTCTTAGGTTTGGCTGGCTACTATCGAAGATTTATTGAGGATTTTTCAAAGATCGCTCAACCATTGACCTTCCTCACACAGAAGGATAAGAAGTTTGATTGGGGAATCAAACAGGAAGAAGCATTTCAGTTACTGAAAGACAAGCTTTGCAATGCGCCGATCTTAGCGCTACCAGAAGGAACTGATGATTTCGTGGTATACTGTGACGCCTCGTGTCAAGGATTGGGTTGCGTGTTGATGCAACGCTAGAAAGTTATAGCTTACGCTTCACGCCAATTGAAAGTTCATGAAAAGAACTATACCACGCATGATTTGGAACTAGGCGCAGTGGTATTTGCGCTGAAAATCTGGAGACATTATTTGTATGGTACAAAGTGTACAATCTTTACGGATCATAAGAGTCTGCAGCACATATTCGACCAGAAAGAATTGAATATGAGACAAAGACGTTGGGTCGAATTATTGAACGATTATGATTGCGAGATCAAATACCACCCAGGGAAAGCGAATGTGGTCGCTGATGCCCTGAGTCGAAAAGAAAGGATCAAGCCCATAAGGGTTAGGGCTTCGGAGATGATCGTACAGACAGACCTCTCTCTGCGCATTCGGGCCGCTCAGAAAGAGGCTCTGAGAGAAAGGAACATTGAAGAGGAATATCTCCGTGGGATGGAGAAGCAATTAGTGCCAAACGAGGAAGGAACGCTATGCTTCATGAAAAGGATTTGGGTTCCTCTGTTTGGTGGTTTGAGAAAGATTATTTTTGATGAAGCTCACAAGTCTCGGTACTCAATTCATCCCGGTGCGGATAAGATGTACCAAGATATTAAGGATTATTATTGGTGGCCTAGGATGAAAGGCGATGTTGCTGTTTATGTTAGCAAGTGTTTAACGTGCGCCAAGGTAAAAAGCTGAATACCAGAAGCCTTCAGGACTCCTGCAGCAACCTGAAATTCCCAAGTGGAAATGGGAACAAATCTCAATGGATTTCATAACAAAGCTGCCAAAAACACCCAGAGGCCATGATATGATTTGGGTGATAGTTGACCGCCTAACAAAGTCCGCACATTTCTTACCAATCAAAGAAAAGGACAACACGAGTAAACTTGCGGAAATATACATGCGAGAGATCGTTGCACGTCATGGAGTGCCCCTCTCGATTATCTCGGATAGAGATGGGAGATTTGTATCAAGGATTTGGCAATCCTTCCAAGAAGCTTTTGGCTCGCAGTTGAACCTGAGCACTGCATTTCATCCGCAAACTGATGGCCAAAGTGAACGAACTATTCAGACTTTGGAGGATATGCTGAGAGCATGTGTCATGGATTTAGGTGGTAGCTGGGATAATCATTTACCATTGGTCGACTTTTCGTACAACAACAGCTACCACACCAGTATTAGAGCCGCGCCATTTGAAGCTCTTTACGGACGCAAGTGTCGATCACCACTACACTAGGCTGATGCAGGTGATAGGCAGCTTGTTGGTCCCGAAATAGTCCAAGAGACAACAGATAAGATTGCACAGATTCGAAAACGCATCGAGGCGGCTCGTGACAGACAGAAAGCCTATGCAGATCCAAAGCGGAAACCTTTGGATTTTCAAGTTGGGGATATGGTTTTATTGAAGGTTTCACCCTGGAAGGGTGTGGCACGCTTCGGAAAGCGTGGGAAGTTGAATCCGCGTTACATTGGCCCTTTCAGAATCCTGCAAAGGATTGGGCTTGTAGCCTACAAGTTGGACCTACCTGCTGAACTCAATGGTGTTCACGATACATTCCATGTATCAAATTTGAGAAAGAGTCCAACACAAGAGACAGTGATCATTCCTGCTGACGAAGTTCATATCGACGACACGCTCCACTTCACTGAAGAACCTGTTGAGGTCACGGATTGGAAAATTAACAAAACGCGCAGGAGCAGTGTCAAACTCGTCAAAGTTCGTTGGAATGCAAGGCATGGATCTGAATTCACGTGGGAACGTGAGGATCGTATGAAAGAGAAATACCCCCATCTATTTCCCAAGACCCCTGTAACTAGAAGTAGAGCCAAAAATTTCGGGACGAAATTTATTTAACGGGGGGAGAATGTGACAACCCTCACCAAACCAGTTATCCGTACGAATTAATTAATATTTAATTATTGCTAATTACTGTGCTTACTTACAATTGTGGTTGAACTGCTTCTTGATTTCTGATACAAACATATTCATGCATCATACTATATTACTGTCACTCTATTATTTACACACAAACCTTAGTGACAACCATGATGCACAAAAGCACAGTGAGCACACTATACGGGATACCCAGTAAACATGCTGACATTGCCAGCACTAGACAGTTACTGTCTCTGAGGCCATTATGAGCCGGGAATAGATTACTACACTAGTAGGGAGTGTAGGGAGGTGTGGATTATAAAACTGCGTCACTAGGTGATATTTATAGTGACCGGATGTGCCTAAAACATACTTTAACTACAAAATTCTGCACTTTATTACCAAAATTCAGCATTTAAGTTAACTAGTAAAGTGCAAAAACATGGGAAAATAATACTAGACGCTTTCTAAAGTGTCAGGAACTCATTGTGTCACTAAAAATAATATTAACGACACTTTAAATGCTTATTTAGCACTTTAACGGATTAATATCCAACCGAACAACCGGACTTTACCCGGGACCTAAAAATATTGTCAATGACATTGTTTTTCTTTTTCTGAGCCAGTTAGGGTCCCCGAATACCCTAACACCCGTTATAACACATAACACACTAGTAACTAATTAATCACCTAACTAAGCAAAACTAGTTACCTAACTAAATGGTTAAGATCTAACCATATAAACCCCCCCCCCCCCCCCAACGATCGTTTCCCCCAAGGGGACATATTCCATCAACTTTTGATTATTTATTAGTCCATTTCTAATATCACAAAGACATTTTATACATTGGATATTAGTGGATGATGATTATAAGAATACATAGAGGTTAACACCTTCATTCACTTCACAAAACACTACAACATTTTTCGCTCTCTCCTTCCCTCTCTTTGTGTTCGGCCGCAAGCTCACACACACCCACCCTCACTTTCAAATTTTGATATTGCTAAATCACATACATACAAGTGTGCTAGAGTTCATACGAGGAGACCCGGTGCTTACGGAATCACAAGGACCTCTCTACATCGCTATTAACCACCTTGTTTTCGCTTTGATTCTTCCCTAGCCTTGAGCTAGTTGTAAGTGATTATAAACACTCTCTTGTTCATGTTTAAAGTGGTTAATAAGAGATTTAACGGATAAGAATCATGAACACTAAAGATCAAATCTAAAAGTCTTGTAAGAATGATGAACAAGATGGTTAAAGAGTAAATAATGGTGTAAAACTTGTGAATCTTGTTTAGTAATGATTATTTTATGTTGTTTAATGCTAGTAGTGGAACGGATCGTCATCTAACCACGCTAGATCATGTTCATGGAACATGAACTAGCAATATGTTAAGCTTGAAAGATAAAAGATGACGAACCCTTCCATACATAACCGTGAACTTGTGTAAAAATAGTTTTTCTTGTAAAATGGAGTTCTAAACTAGTAGATCTAAAGATCTACAAGTGGTATTTTCGAAGAACCAAGTGTAAGATGCATATCATGTTTAAAAGCCGGATCTTTCTAAAAGCATTTTTGTGAACAAACAAGTGTGTAAACACTTGTGTGATAAAAGGATTTAACAAAGAAATATTTTCGTAATTTTTTACTATAAGTTGTAAAGTTACATATTCTTGAAAAATAAAGTTTTCAAGAAACTGATTTTATTTTTAAAAGGTAGAATGATCTGTTTAAAATTTGAAAAAAAAAAATGATCTACTAAAAATGTTGGAAAGTTACAACATACTTTTACATAACTTACAAGTTCATGTGTTTGCGATTTATGCTTATTTTGACTAGTTAGCCAATTGAACATTGAATATTGATGATTGGAAAATTGTTGATTGAATTTTGAAAAGAAAATGATACGCTAGTAAGCGTGGCCACCTCCAGTTACAGAGAAAACTCTGGCGAAAATTTTCCACAAAATAATACTTAGAATATTTTTGAGTAACAAGTGTTTATAAATATGTTTTTGACTTGTTTTCCAAACAAACTTCGCCATGATTTTATTATAAAATAACCAAGTATTCGGAGGTGGATTTTCTTAAATAAAACTTGTTAAATATATATTGAGAATATATATTTCATAATAAAACACTTGTGTGATTTTATGATTATTTTGAGAACTATATATTATTTTTAGAGTAAAAATAATATAACTGGAATACATTATGAAAGCATGACTCCAAAATAATACCAACGCTATCACAAATAAATGTCTAAGTTACACCGGTATTATTATTACCACCCGAACTTTAAATGTAACTTACGTATTTTTGGAAAAATACTCTTAAATGTGTATTTTAATAAAAGTATTATTTTGGAAAATTGTATGGAATAAAATATAATGTATTTGGGAAAAAATTGTATATTTTGGAGATAGAATATTTTAGACAAATGAATAAAAATATATTTTATTAAGTGAGACTTAATAATATATTTTTGGAATTACAAATACGAAATAGTTGCCTAACTATTTCCCAAAAACGTTAAACCTTAAGCCAAGGCACGGCCGTCCGTCTAATAGAGGTTAGTACGTGTAGGTCGTCACGCAGCAGGTTGATTTGGGATTTACTATTTCGAGACCCACTTCTGTGAGTTCATGTCCCCCCTTTCTCTTAACTGTTTTCAGTTTTTATACTTCGGGGGTGAAATACATGTTACTATGATTACGAATACTTTTTACATGGTATGGTTAGCGTAAGGAGGGTTACTACTTAGATCATGTGAGTGGGTAGGCGGGAACTGGAGGCCATTAATCCTCATTGTAGGACCGAGGGTCTTTAGCGGTAGATCTATCTGGGTGTAGCGAGCCCATCCCCAGGCCCAACAGTACGGACCTCGGGGTGACTTGGTACCCGACGCAAAAATCTGCTAGGTTTGAGTCTTCCTACTGCACTTCACACATATCAATGGCCTTGCAAACCATTGGTGATCTCTTTATTTCCTTATTTGCTACATACCAAGAATTTTATACTTACAAATGTTTTACATACTCACTATACATGAACTCGCTCAACAATTTTTGTTCATTTTTTCCAACTTACATGTATTTCAGGGAATTAGGGATCTGGCGAGGTATGTTATGTTTTCAAGCTGCGTAAGAAGTGCGATGTCATCCAAGTTTGGGAGTTGTGGCTTTTACCTGGACGAGTCACAAGTCTTGAGCTGTGTTTGTTTCATATCTGTGGTTGTGTTTTTTTGAACAATGTTTTTAGTTTGTTATGTTGCATTTTCGTTGCATGTGTCGACATTTGAAAACAATGTTGTGGTATTTTGTTTTTAAAAACATGAAGTAAAGGATGATCATCTTGGTTTTAAATTCATATAGCTTTGATGTGATTAAGCTATGGTATTAAGAAGTCACACCATAATAAACCCACGCTTCCGCAAAGCCAGGGTGTGACATCGATTCTTCAATAAGCAGGCTGTGACATGTTGGGACAAACAGTAGCATAGTCATTGGATCGCTTAGTGTACGTCTCGATTTCTGATCCAACCATCTTAAGCTCGTAGTACTCATTCTCGAGCTTATGAATGTCATCCATGTGACAATATTCTTCCTTGATCATATTTTTGAAGTCATTCCAAGAAGTAGCATTGGCAGTTTCCAATCCAAGCATTTAAATTTGTGCTTTCCACCAAGAAAGTGTGTTTCGTTCTAGGGTGCCAGTAGCAAACTTCACCCAGTTAGTAGCAGGACATTCGCACACAGCAAACACAGATTCGACCTTCCCGATCCTGTGTACAAGGCCTATGGCTCCTTCAGTGCCATTGAAAGGGAGAGGTTTGCGATCCATGAAAGTTTTGAATGTGCACACACGTGGTTAACGATGTACAGGTTGTCCTGTCGTGCAACACGAAGCGAACAGATTTGAGAACGACAAGACGATACGTGAGAAGGATCTAAACATCCTAAAACGACTAGTTTACCTCTGGGATGGGCTGCAAAAGCCGCATCCACGGTGTTGATCAGGTTCGTAAACTGATCCTGGGTAATGTTAACGTTTCCTCTTCTGCGTCCGCTCATTGTCTTCATATCCAGAAAACATAGTATTAGAATGATGTCGGAGTGTCGTAAAAATGAGTACGAGAAGGATTGACCATTGCACACAAATATATATATATATATATATACATATATATATATGTATGTATATATATATATATATTTGTATGTATGTATTTATGTATACGTATATCTTAGCACACCAGTACATATAGACTCACATATGCACTAAGCAAGTAACAAGTAAACACATGCCCGAGCTACGAAGTCTAAAGTGTTGAGCCTTGCACTTGGAGTGTAGTGTCGTTGCGAGCTGCTTGTTACAAAAATGGGTTATAGTCTGGGTTTTCTCAAAAAGATTTTCCTTTATAAAACCGAGTTCATTATAACCAATGGCTCTGATACCAATCTGTCACACCCTCAAATTTCCTCGTACGAAGTACTACCACGAGGCGTGTGACTGACCAGGATCAGGCCACCAATCATATAGAACATTCATAATAGTTAAATAGTTTTATCAAAAAAATTTGAGTAGCGACTAATAAAGTTTAAGTCCCTAGTTTTAATTCTGAAACAAAGTTTAAAGTAACAGTAGAAGCATAGGTGAAATGGTTCGCATAAGTTCACGGTTCATATTTATTAAAAGAACCTGACACGGGTTTGCATGCGCACTTACACTCCCAAGCTACAAGCTCCAACGATCACTGAGTACCTACAAAGCATATAGTAGGGTGTCAACATAAAGTAGGCGAGTTCACGAGTTGTCAAGTTTTAGTTCCAAAAAAGTAAGTTGTTTAGATAAAGTATTTATAATCACGTTATGGGGAGCTACCCCATCTGTAAGCTCACTAAACTGTAGATACTGAAACTGGTGACGTTGAGTTGTTATGTCCCAAGTCAATGTCTATCATCGTTGACCCAGTTGCAGGTCTACTAGTTCACGCCCAATCCCCCCGATCACGGTGTGAGGTTTGTCAAACCTAATAGCGCTATCAGCTAATATCCCGTTCGCCCCCGGCGATTAATTGGTATTGTAAATGGGACATTCCATGATAGAGTTTCGTTTAGTTTGCTAGTCACGATTTATAAATAGTATCCAAACGTATTCCCCCCGGGAATAATTATTTAAAGTGTTCAGTCATATCCCCCCCCCCCCGAGAATAGTAGTTTAAATGTATCCTTTCCAAGGAAAGTAGTTCGTCCGTGTCCCCCCGGGACGCATGCTTTTAGTGTGTGTGAACTCAACTTGGTTTGCTCGGCAGATAGTTTACTTGTTAAAACAACTTTGATCAATCACGCCCTAATATTTTTAGAACATTCAAACAGTTCATAAGGTTTCATCAGGAAAACAGATCTAACACTATATCTTTTAACACAGCTTCATCCATTTCACAAAACAGGAACATATATGACCATTTTGTCATATGAGTCATCATGACACTATCCCCCTAAACAGATCTAACCTATATCTCATAACACAACATCATCGTCACTGTTTCATCTGATACCACTTATAGGATCGATATACGACCTGAATGAGTCGGTCTGAGTCAAATCTAAGTCACTAGAGAGGCAGAAACAATCTAGTAATTGAGAATCGGTGTTAGAATGTGAGTAGAAGCATAGAAATACACTTTAAACTGGTTTTCCATTGATTTTCAACGTTAATACACTGGAGAGAAACTGACAGCACTTCATTACAACTTCTCCAATTCGTACCAAATGAAAAACCTACCACCCCTATATATAGGGTGTCCATTTCGCACGAAACAGCATGTTCCATTCCGCACGAAATGGCGAAGTCCATTTCGTGCAAAATGACATACCAAAATCCATTTCGTATGAAATGGTTACAAACACAAATAAACTTAAACTTTACACTTTACACCACTATTACAAAATACTTGACACGACCTAAACTGTTGACGTAGGCAACAGACATCGTGTACCAACAAAAAACAATCAAGATCCTCAATATCGTTCATCTCAAAACAGGATTGGTCAAACAAGTTCTTTTATGTCAATCAAACAAGCATATCATCTTCACACAACATCAAGGCACAAACAAGTTATGTTATCCGTATCGTTTAATGCTTAAATCATTCATCAAGGTAGCACCTTTATCACATATTATTATCGTATAAAGATTGTAAACTAACCGGGTTAGTGTGCAACACAAGAGTGGGTAAGGAGAATGATGAAACACAACTCCTAATGCACGGTTTCTAGCTATCTTCCAGTGGGCAAAGCTGCCGTTGAATGAAGGGTAAAATTGCCGTCGAATTCCAAGGAAGAAGGAGAGATTGAATGTGTTTTTAGGGTTTTCTTAGAGAGAGAAAGTGGATAAGGAGAGAGAGAGGGAATGAGAGAATAATGGAATGTTTTGGGATTGATGTGTGCTGAAATGATTGCTGCCAACATCCTTAATGTCGGCTGAAATGAGGGTTTTATACCCTTTCCAAAACCATGCACCCCTAGGGTTTCGAGTGGGCTTAAATTAGTTAGGCCAGGCTATGTAAATATGGTCCATTTTTTCAGGAAAGAAGGGTGTTTGGAACCAAGGAATTCCCGAATCAAAACCAAGAGGTTTCGAGTCGAAACCGAAGGATTTCGACTCACAAACTTACATACACATTTGCACATATTAATTATATTAAACATTCTCACATAACTTTCATATAATAAATCAGTAAATTTTCAAATAATCCTTGTTTACTAAATCCCACAGTTACAAAGAAACGTTCAGGAAAACCCAAAGTGTCACATCATAAACGTCAACATGCACCTATGTATATATATGTAACAACCAGGAAACATCAACGGGTACCAAGATATTTCTAAATATCCATCATTTATTTTGATTTGAGTGTGTTCTTCATTCATCTTTGAGTGTTTTTGTATATTACGTTTGATTGTGAGTCTTAGTGTGACTTATCTACCACAACCAATTGGTATGAGAGCCAGTTCGAGATATAGAAATCAAGTAGAAGAATAAACAATTTATCCAAAATGTTTCCATGCCTTAGGGAGAGAAATGCAAATGATCATCGAGAAGGGCAAGATTGAACCAAAAGAATTGTTACCACTATAGTTGTCACACCCTCAATTTCCATATGCGGAGTACTATCATGAGGCGTGTTATTGACCAGGATCAAGCCACCAATCATATTGAACAAACATACAAGTAAAATAGTTTAACAAAACCAATACGATCAGTGACTCATGAGCTTGCAGTGGGGAGTGTAGTGGTTGCATGAACCCTTTATTTGAACTGTTTAACTTATGCTTCCGCTGTTAATTTTAAACGTTGTTTTAAAACTTAAGACTTTGGACTTGGACTTTATGAGTCCCTAATCGTATTGGTTTTGTTAAACTATTTTACTTGTATGTTTGTTCAATATGATTGATGCCTTGATCTTGGTCAGTCACACGCCTCGTGATAGTACTCTACATGTGGAAATTGAGGGTGTGACAAATTGGTATCAGAACCATTGGTTATAGTGAACTCGGTTTTAATAAGAAAAGTCTTTTTGAGAAAAACCAGACTATAACCAACTTTGTACTCAGCAACTCGCAATGACACTACACTCCAAGTGCAAGGCTCAACACTTGTTGATACATATTATGTGGATACGGCTCGGCTCGGTTCGACTCGGCTATGAGGTGAAGGCCGTAGTCAAGACACCCTCCTGTCTTGACTCGGTATGCGATTTACTTTGTAAATGTTTGTGTAAATGCAACTGCGTGTGTGCAGTTTGCATTTAGTATAGCTTATGTGTTTGTCTGTTTGTGTTTGTAACCCATCTGTGACAAAGCCCAACATGACAAGGCCAAACACTGATGGCGAAATCCCCTGATGGCGAAATCCCCTGATGGTGAAATCCCCTTATGGTGAAATCCCCTTTATGGTGAAATCCCCTTGTGACGAAAACCCTTGGATTTCGTTAAGACCTGGGATTTCGTCGATGAGTTTTCGCCCAGAACAGGATTTCGTCAGTCATGTTAGTATATATACACAGACAACAAACAAAGCACAATAGAGAAAAGTCTGAATAGATTTCTGAGCGAACACATTGTAAACACACACACACTGAGAGTTTATGAGAGCATCTTGTAAACATTGCTTTGTAACCATTTTCTAGATTAATACATTGGAGTGTTAATCGGTGAATCTTGTGTTTTACGTGTTCGTAACTTGGTTTAACTTACCCGTTTGGATTCCGCACTCACGGGTTTGTCAGAAAACAGGAATAGAGGTTGACTCGATCCTCCGGGTGGACCTACAATTGGTATCAGAGCATTGGCCCGATTCCTTGTTAAAACAAAGTAGATTTTCATGTGTTTCCAGATTTGTTCTTGATTTTTGAAACAGAAAGTTCATATTTTCAGAAAAATCAGGTTAAAATCTTTGAAAATCTTGTGTTTTTGTTGATTGTTCTTATAAAAATCTTGTTATTTTTCATCTATACATGTTAAGAAAGGATTTTTATTGAACATTTGCGCAAAAATTGTATTCGGAAAATTTTCCGGTGGCTGGAAAACTCATCAGTTTCATCAGGATATTCATATATGTATATGTTTGATCTTTGTTTGATGAAATATTGAGGTGTTATTGATTATAAAAATATTGTTTGAAAATAGTGTACACAAATCATGATGGATATTTGAAAAGCAGGTTCCTCGATAAGGTGTGGCTTGACTTATTTGACAAAAGAAATTTGTGTGTTAGTGGATAAGATTTTGTTTTGCTTTGAAAATATCTTTATTGTCTTTACATTTGTGGACGAAATCACTTGTGCACCTTGTGCTGGACGAAATCACTTGTGCAACTTATGCTGGACGAAATCACATGATCAGCAACGAAAACCCTTTCATTTTCGTCAAACAGATCAGCAACGAAATCCCTTATTTTCGTCAAAGGTAGTTCAGCGGCGAAATCACCATTTCAGCGATGAAATCACCCTTTCAGCGACAAAATCACCATTTCAGCGACGAAATCACCATTTCAGCGACGAAATCACCATTTCAGCGACGAAATCACCATTTCAGCGACGAAATCAAAATATCAGCGACAAAATCAAACATATCTTGGACGAAAACCCCCTGATTACGTCATAAACATATCAGCGACGAAATCAAAACATATGTTGGAAAAAACCACATGATTTCGTCAAACATTTCAGCAACGAAAACCCCTATTTTCATCACAAATCTTTTCATTTTATTAACAGAAGCTTTTTAAAACATTCTTAACTGTTTGATTTGATTGTTTTGAGCCGGTATTCCTCATTATACATTCAAAATGAATCCGGCTTGGTGGGGTACTCCGTCAACTGCAGAGAGCAAGTATATAAACACGCGTTTATCTCCCTCATGGGCCGAGTCTCCCACACCGTCAAATAAAACGTATACGAGAAAGGACTTAGCAACCGACTTATATGGAAATCCAATACAATCAGTTCCCCAACCGGAAAGAACAACAGACTTGTATGGAAATCCATTACCACCAGTTGCTTCACAGCGCCATCGTTCTACTGTAGCACCATCATTTCTTGATCCAAGGAACTGTAGTCAAACAAAAACGACGTTTTATGCTAAAATTGTCAAAGATGCCAGCAATGGTGAATCATCACGAAACGATGACAGTTCTGAACATGAGAGTATTTCAGTTGAAGACGTTTCAACTTCAGTTGAAAATGTTACAACTTCAAGTTCAAGTTCAAGCGAGGATGGATCTGAATGTGAATCATCAAGGGAGGTTGTTGATTCTGATGCAGATAGGTCAACATCTGAGAGTGATTCCAGTCAGGTATGTGTCGATGAATCAAAATCTGATAGTTGTGATAGATGTGATATGTGTGTTGGATTAAATGTTAAATTGTGTGATTTGCAAAGTAAATATGACGATTTGCAAAGCAAATATGATATGACAAATATCCACAATCAACATTTGATCGTGGATCTTTCAAAATGCACAGAGGCCAACATGTTTCGTGAAAATTATGAAAAGGAATTTAAAAAGATAATTGAAACATTAAAAAAGGATAAGACCGAGCTAACGAAAATGGTTTCAAGAAAATAAACTGAAATAAACCTTTACATCAATGGGCTCGAGTTAATGCAAAAAGAAATGGCTTGTGTTAAATCTGAAAGTGAGGCGATCCGACTCAAGTTAGACAGCTATTTAAGCTCTAGCTATGTGCTGGATCACATCATCGATGTTCAGAAAAAGAAAACTGATGTCACATGCATAGGTTATAAGAAGTGTCCACCACCTGTTAAACACGATTATTCTTCGATGCCTGATGAGGAAAATAAACCTCATTTTGAGCCCTCAGTTTCATTAAGCCTTGAGGAATTCACATTTGGGCTAGGTTACAAAAAGGAAGTATCCTCATATTCAGATAAATCAGCAGATGCGAAAGTGTCAACAGTTGAACGAAATCAGGATCCTCCAGTCATTGTTGAGGATGCTGATTCGTCAGATGATGAATCTGAGGATACTAACTCTGAACAGTCAGAAACGGTAACAAAAGAGGAAAACATACCTCTTGAAAATTGCATTCTTTGTGATCTACCTACAAAACCGTTTGTGACTGCTACAACCAAGTCTGTTGAATCCTCATCTAGAAGTTGTGAAAGCGTGAACTTGCTTTACATATTGATTGGATCTGATAAAATATATCCAGACAAGGATTTCCCTATCAAAAATGTCAATCAATCTTTGATTGATAAAGTTTTCGAAGACTCTACCAGTAAGTTTTTGGGAAAGTCGAGCCCAGGAGTTGTAGTAACTCAGTGTGCTCCTATCCCAAAATCTGAAGTTAGAAAGAAATATGGGAATCAAAAATTTCAACCACAACACAATCAACGAAAGCAAGGTCACGTTCACCAAGGAAATGGAAAAGGCAAACAAAGCCAAAACAAGAAGACGATTCAGAAGGTGAACTTCATGAAATCCAGAGGGACTGATAATATTGAAACTTTCGAAAACAAATCCAACACGGATTTTGTTAAACAAAGTAAAATTTTGGAAAGAAACAGTCAAAACAATTACACACAAACGGTTGTGATGTAGGACCAAGTACTTCAAGATCACGAAGTTCATCGTCAAGTTCTTACAGTTATGATACTCCGAGGTTTGTTGAGCGGAGATCATGCTTTGAATGCGGTGAGTATGGCCACATTGTCAGAAATTATCCATATCTCACGAAAGGAAAGGCAAAGGTTGATGCCCCCCATGGTAACAGTTACGAAAAAAGTTTTGTTTCACCAAGACAGGACCCTCGTCTTGTTAAACAACGGGAAATGAAACAGAAAAAGAAACAACGGAAAAATGTTGAAAAGGTTTTAAAACCGGAGGTTGTCTAAACAAAATCTGTTAAATCAAATGTTAAACATGAAAAACAAAAACAGATTTGGAAACCAAAATCGGAAACTGTTTCAGGGGGAGCTACATCAATTCCGAATCATCGGGAAATGGATGTTACAATTCTCGATGATGACGGACGACCCAAGTCTGTGAAGGCTTGGGTCCCCCTCTTCAACTAATCTCTGAATGAGTGTGAAGGATGTTCCAGGAGGAACTATTGATAGTCTTAGGATTGTTGATAGTGGAGCGTCCATGCACAAGATCGGCGACATAAGGCTCCGAAATATTGTTGCATCTAGGAGAATATTGTTGCCTTTGATGGAGAGATGAGAAAAGAAGACAAAAATGTCTGATGAAAGAATGTGGTTGAATGAAATTGAAAAATTCGACAAGATGAAATATGTGCCAAGATTTGATTGTTATGGTTTTTGATCGGGTCAACATGATAGATTCAAATGAAAAGTACGCGCCTGTAGCACGTCTAAATCTTTTTGAAGATTCATGGATTTTTCTTTCACAAGAAGTTCAAAGTTCACAAGATGAACGTGTAGGGTACTTTTCTCCACAGTGTGATTGAAGAAAATATGTTTGTTGAACAAACCAACCGGGTGTGCAGATGCCTTGGCGTGGATTGAACAACCGCACACTTCCTCTCAAAGAGAAAGACAAAGACCTTCGCTGGTGCAATGTGGAAGACCAGCCGGACCCAGAGGTCTATGATCTTGTTGATGTGAAGAGATTTCTCAGTAGCTACAAAATCGAATTTGAAATCCACACCTGGTGGATATCCAGTTTAGCAGAGCGCTCAGATTCCTTGCAATGAACAAAGCAGTTGCAGGATATGGTTTTAAATTTCTAATATCTCCTATACTTGTCGATATTTAAGGTGCTTTTTGAATAATTATTATCTCGTACAACACTCTTTGACCTGACACGTTGAACTCGAATATCACCTCACGCGTGATTGTTTCATTATGAAACTCGTCAATGTTGTCATGGTCCATACCGATGACCAACGTGCCGACCTTTTTACCAAAGCATTTGATAAATCAAGATTTGACCTTTTATTATTTGTAAACGGCATTAAGGTCAAGCTAGAGTAATCCGCATCGGAAAATCGTTTTTGTAAATATCTTTGTGTTTTTAAAATTATTGTAAGTTTGTTGATTTTAGGGGGAGTAAATCCAAATTTGAAAATTCAAAAACATCGAAACATTTCAAAACTCAAAAACAATAGAAAAACAAAAATGAGTTTCCTGGCGAGCAAAAGAGAAAATGATAGTACATCAGTGGTCCGTTGAAACCTTTTTAAACTGAAATGCAAAATGAAAAACAATAAGCAGCTCTATATAAGATGTATCGGTTGGCTCACAATCATCTTAAAGTGTGCAGGGTGATATAAACCTAAATCGACTGAAGACCAGGTGGGAACCACTCATTGGCATATGGTCTTAGTACCGAAATTTCGTTTGAGAGAATGCCGAGGTTCTGAGATATGTGGTCTTTATGCTGTTTATCATCTGGGTATCATGGTTGTTTCTTTTACCGAAACAAAACGGAGACGAAGTCTAGATCTTCCATGATATCGTACAAACATGTACATACTGCATACGACCTCAATAAGTGATCAACAATCACATGTCCACAAAACAAGTGATAATATATCACATTTATCCGGGAGTAAAGTTCGTCTCTTTGCTGTACGAAAGTACTGACCTGTTCACGGACTTGCTCCTGTGCCCTTCATGCATATGAAAATCAAGTTCCTCATCAATAAGTGATTCTATCACATAGGGCTTGTTTTCAATCAAAATAAGTGAGTTTCTCACATGTTCATATACGTCAAAACAGATGATAAATGGTATACTCACCAGTAAGATGAACCCTCGTGCATACCTTGATACGGGAATGTGTCGTGATGTGGATGAACACCGGTCGGTAAGTATAAATCATACCTTAACGTATCCCCTCGCCATGATTACATATGATAAGCTGAGCTTATGTGGATAACAATATCGATAATCGGTATAGGATGTTTATCTAATTGTTAACAAAAAGAACAACAAGAGCGTTTTGGCATGACCGTACACTGATATGATTCTCTTACCCTCGAAACTCGCAAAAAGAATGTTTGTATATATTTACTTTTCTTAGTTTCTGCAACTCTGTATATATTTATTTACTGCTTTCAGTCTTCAAGTTTGAAATATTCAAAATGCCAAAAAGATTTTAGGTGTGTTTTAATTTAAACTTTATAAAAGTCAAAAAGATTTTATTTCTACTTTAGTTTTGATTAACCGATGTTGGAACTCAAGTCTTCGTTACCTGAAATCTGATGAAAACCAAAACGACTGAATCTTCATAAACGGTCAGAGTTTGCAAGTTTTGAAAGTTAATAATCAAAATTCAAAAATCTGTTAACTTTTCAAACTAAATTGTCGGATGGTAGTTGATAAGAATTGGTCTCATATGTGTCATTTGTTTATGTTAACTATATTCCAAGCAGTTGTTCTCATTGCGCATTTAGCTTTCTTGCATGTGCAGATGCTAAAGGCAAGGATAACATGTTCGATGATAAGCTTCGGAATAAAGACACGACATGAAGGCACTAAAATGATAAAGATGATCGAGTTGTCGCTGATCAATCATCAACACCACAAGGATCTAAAGTATCGAAGATCAAAAGATTCACGAGCATAATCAAAGGGGGAGTTTATTGATACACTTCCTAGATAAAAGCGGGAGTTTGTTAATACACTTTCTATGTGTGACACGTGAAGACTTTGAAGATCCTTTCCAAGAATGAATGAACCATCAAGAGATGGAGAACGAGATTACGAACCTCGCGAGCAACATCCAAGGGGGAGTTTGTTGATACATATTACGAGGATACGGCTCGGCTCGGTTCGACTAGGCTACGAGGTGAAGGCCGTAGTCAAGACACCCTCCTGTCTTGACTCGGTATGCGATTTACTTTGTAAATGTTTCTGTAAATGCAACTGCGTGTGTGCAGATTGCATTTAGTATAGCTTATGTGTTTGTCTGTTTGTGTTTGTAACCCATCTGTGACAAAGCCCAACATGACAAGGCCCAACACTGATGGCGAAATCCCCTGATGGCGAAATCCCCTGATGGTGAAATCCCCTTATGGTGAAATCCCCTTTATGGTGAAATCCCCTTGTGACGAACTTGGATTTCGTCGATGAGTTTTCGCCCAGAACAGGATTTCGTCAGTCATGTTAGTATATATACACAGACAACAAACAGAGCATAATAGAGAGAAGTCTGAATAGATTTCTGAGTGAACACACTGTAAACACACACACACTGAGAGTTTATGAGAGCATCTTGTAAATATTGCTTTGTAACTGTTTTCTAGATTAATACATTGGAGTGTTAATCGGTGAATCTTGTGTTTTACGTGTTCGTAACTTGGTTTAACTTACCCGTTTGGATTCCGCACTCACGGGTTTGTCGGAAAACAGGAATAGAGGTTGACTCGATCCTCCGGGTGGACCTACAACACTTTTGACTTTGTAGCTCGGGCATGTGTTTACTTGTTGCTTATTTGGTGCATATGTGATGATATATGTACTAGTGTGTTTAGTTAGCTATACATATATATGTATATGTATATATATGTACTTGTGTGCAATGGTCAATCCTCCTTCTACTTATTTCTTATGACACTACGAAGTCATTCTAATACTGTGTTTTCTGGATATGAATACAATGAGCGGACGCGGAAGAGGCAACGTTAACATGACTCAGGATCAGCTGACGAACCTGATAAACACCGTGGTTGCGGCTTTGGCAGCCCATCCCGGAGGTAAACATGTCATTCTAGAATGTTTAGATCCTACTCTCATATCATCTTATCATTCTTAAATTTGATCGCTTCGTTTTATGCGACAGGTCAACCTGCACCCGCTCAACCACGTGTTTGCACATTCAAAACGTTTATGGACTGCAAACCTCTCACTTTCAATGGCACTGAAGGAGCCATAGGCCTTCTACACTGGATCGAGAAGGTCGAATCTGTATTCGTTGTATGTATAATTTTTTAACTAATATTAAAATTATTTAACGTTCTTGGATTCAAGTCTCACAGACGACAGGATTAAAAGAAATTTGCAGTTCAAAAAAATTATTAGAATTTTGTAGTTATTAACAAAATATAATACAACAAAAACGCTTAACAAGATCAGAGGACCACAAAAAAGAAAAGAATGATAGCTCTCTTGCATCTTTTGTCACTTGTCAAATCTCTATGCTACTTGATAAACCCGGCCAGGTAGAGGAGGGTGCTAACCAGAGTCAAATAATAAATTTAGCCCGACTCGTTTGACAATTTATATTTTCTAAGTTAAAAATATAATTCCTTTACTAATGGGGTGGTGGTCCGTTAGCAAAGGCAAAGTCTTTAAACACCTTGAAAGAGGATGGTCTTGGGTTCAAGTCTCACAGCCATTAGGGAATAAAAGAAATTTGTGCTTCAAAAAAAATATAATTCCTTTTATGCAAATTCATTTAAAACACAACTCATTTCTGAAAAGGTCTAACCAGTAATGCAAAATCATTGTAAATACAAAATTTCAAAATGTCTTTGTCTGTACTCATGTGCTGCGATAGTTCTTCAAATATTAGTTTATTGGTAAGATTAAGTCAAGCTAATTTAGGATAATATTTTAATACCAAGTTGTGATTTTTCCTTACAGTTGATGAACATTATTATTTCTTGCCCGAATGAGATTCTCATCCATTTTCTTAAACAAGACTAAATATATAGAGTGAAATTCCATAATCAAGTTGCTAATTCATTTATACTAATCAATACATATTTCTGAGAAGTTTATTTTGCCTTGTACAGTTGTACGTGATCTACTAATTTCCTATTATCATGGTTTCACGTTGTAGAAGTCAATGCTTTGCAAATAAGCGGTCCATACGTTGTTGACGTCCGGGTTGTTACTTCAATAATAGGACTAGTTGACTTTTTAAAGTAAACTTTGACTATAATAAAATGGAAGTACGCTGACAAATTAACAGAAAATGGAGCTCAAGAGTTGCAGAAAACATATAATTCTTACATTTATGATGCTCATGAACATGTCGTATCAATTACATGGGTTGTCGAATCCATCACATGTAGTCAATATGAGTTCTAGCAGTAAGCATGAGATACCGATAGGGGTCATTGTTGATTTGACTTCATTGTTTGGACAGATGGTTCATCGCAGCATTTGCATGGCAATTTCAGATTTTTACTCTTTGAATGATGAGTACAAAACGAGGTTAGTTCTACACACAAGGGATTCGAAAGGAAACCCTTTACGCGCTCTATCAGATGGTAAGATTTCTTACACTTCTTACTTTTATTAATTATGCAATTGTTATATAAATGTTCCTGGACAGTCAGCTAGAGATGACATAACGGGTTCAGTAACCAGTTATAACCTACGTTTTGCTTGCTACAATCCTATGTAATTGTTCATCTGCTTGCCTAGTCACCTCTAGCACAGAATGCTTGTTAATAAATGCAATTCATAAATTGTTCCTAAAATATTATTTATACCACCTTCAAGAAAAGGTGACAACTCTAATAGGGGCCACAACAAGTAGTTTTGTACCTATGTAAAGACTTTTTCCCACAATTATAAAATTCTTCGAATAACTAGTATGCCAAATTTGATTACAAAATTTATGCTATTACAATACTAATTTAATACTTGGAAGAAAATGTTCTTGACAATTTTATATACTTCAAAAATACACTTTGGAGTTATTTCTTGAAACGATCCAGAAAAGGGTTAGAGCATATGTTTAGAGAAAACCCAAATTAGGAACATTATTGTCATATATCAAAGTTGTTATCTAACTATTACAAATGATTCAACATTTATAGACTATTTTAGTAAGAGGCATTACGTTATGTTTCATTCGGAATATCAGTTTCATTCGGTCAAAAGAAATGAAACCGTAAGTCAATAGCTAATTAAGTATTAGTTAGAAGTTTTATTTTTAGGAGTTAAAAGCATGCTTCTTCAGATTGCTTCCGTCGAGATTTATATTTGAAATGAAATTATGTGTGATGAAGGGTTGCCGCGTTTGAAGGTGCCGGTTATACGTAACCCATCAAACATAAGTTCCGTTCAATCCTTTTTGCAATACTAAAGATGTACGGACCTTATTTATTAATAGTCTTATGGCAAAATACAATTAAACCCAAATAGCTAAACATTGTTTTTAACATAAAAACTAAGAATTAAACACTTGCAGCCCATTAACAATACAGGATCATGAATTAAGGTTCAATAATTATCCTTTATTTATGTGCCTTTTCCCTAAGTGATCATAAATTTATCTGTCAAACATTAGACACATTATTACAACTACACACTATCTTTTGTGGTAGATTTTTCATTGACAATCACTAATTGTTATTATTTGAATATCACACCACAATTTTTGAAGCAAACCTAACTAATAGCACCTGAACTCTAGACATGTTTTTATATCTGAGCATGCTCATTTGCACATTACAGCTTTTGATCTTCTAAAAAATCTTAAAGTGCAAGCAATCATCGGACTAGAAACACTGCTCCAAGCAAAGTTCTTTAGCATTTTGGGAGAAAAAACCAAAGTACCATTTTTTTCGTTAACCACAAGCCCGCCACTGAACGCAGCTGCTCATCATTACTTACTTCAAATGACACCAGATGAGACCATCCAGTGGAAGGGTCTAGCAGCCATTGCTGAATCATTTCAATGGACCAATTTCATCCTTGTTCATGAGGACAGTGAATTTGGGAGGGAAAGTGTACCACATATAATTGATTCATTTCAAGATAAAAAAATTCATATATCTTATAAAATTTCGATTTCTTCATTAGCAACCGATGATCAAATCATTGACGAGCTACGTAAGCTCTCAGATATGCAAGAAAGGGTGTTCATGATTCACGTCTCTCACTTTTTAGCATTTCGTATTTTGGTATATGCAAAAAGAGTGGGACTGATGAGCCAAGGATATGCTTGGATAGTAACAGATAAGACTATGAACTTCTTCGATCCTATAGAGTTAGATGAAGAAGTTCTTGAATCATTTCAAGGAGTTTTAGGTCTGAAATACCTTATCCCGTCATCAATTCAACTTCGTAACTTTTCCAGAAGATGGAGAAAAGAATCTCTCCTTAGCAGCCCAAATATCTTCAACATATTGGCTTATGATACAACTTTTGCGGTAGCAACCGCTGTTGAAAGAGCGGAAATTAGACCTTCTAAAGATGGAAAGAAAGTTGGTGCAATGATGGCAATGGATTTCACAAATATCCGAGAATCGAAAAGTGGAAAAATACTATTAAAAGAGTTGCTAAACGTTAGATTCAAGGGATTGAGTGGTGTGTTTCATCTTGTAAACAGCAAATTCATTGCTAAGCCATTGGAAATAGTTAATGTGATTGGAAAAGGTGAGAGAAGAGTTGGGATTTGGACTGAAGACGATGGTATAAATGGTCTTGAAGGAATAATTTGGCCTGGAGGATCTCTGATTCCTCCAAGACGTTTGATATTGCAAACAAGCAAAAAGCTACGAATTGGTGTTCCTATGTTGGTTGGGTTTGAAGATTTCTTGACTGTAGAACAAAATCCTCTAACCAATGAAACTATTGCCAAAGGATTCTGCGTAGACGTGTTCAATGCTGCAATTGAAGCATTATCGTATGAAGTACCATACGTATTTGTTCCATTTTCTGTCGCGAATAAGAAACCAAATTCAGAAACTTACAATCAACTTATATATGAGGTCTACCTTCAGGTATGATTGGCTTAAGTGTGTTTATATTTGTGTTAGGAAAATGACTATCATCTAATTGTTGTGACTTGGGGACACAATAATCAATTTTAATGTGGTTGGTAGACAAATATATTTATGATTTTCTCCAGTTACTTTACTGTCAAATAGGTTTGAAATAATCGATTTTAAAACGTTACAAGCATATTATTACATATACTTTGAGAGAGAGAATAATTAACTTGTTCTTTGTGATCCAGAACTTTGATGCCGTTGTAGGGGATACCACGATTACTGCCAATAGATCCTTATATGTTGACTTTACAACTCCTTACACTGACTTAGGTGTTGGGACGGTAACAAGAGATGATCAGAATTTGAGAAAAATTTGGTGGTTTTTGGAGCCCCTGGATGCACGTATGTGGATTGCAGCTACTTGCTCTTTTTTCATAATCGGAGCAACAATATGGGTTATTGAATATCCTATAAACCCAACGTTCCAAGGTCCCTGGCAAGATGTAGTTGGTCCTGTCCTCTGGTTCTCTTTCTCTACACTTACCTTTAGCCATAGTAATCTCTCTCTTCTATATCTCTATACACACACACACACACACACATATATATATATAGGACAAAGATCCGTTAGGAACCACCTCTTATAGCGAGAACCGCGAGAACCAATGTGAACACAACAAAAAACGCCTAAAAATAGCTAAAAATCACACAAATTTTTTTTTTTAAATATTTTTTATAAAAAATCGCTAATTTTCGAAGCCAAAAAATTTTTTTTTTTTTTTTTGCTACTAAAAGTAGCGATTTTAACATAAAAAATATTAAAAAAAAAATTAGATTTTTTTTTTGATTTTTTTTTATTTTTTTTAGGTTTTTTGGGGGTTTAGTTTTTAGCATTTTAGCTTGAGGGGGGGAGGGGGGGGTGGGGGTTAGGTTTTTTTAGCTATTTTAGGTTGTGTTCACATTGGTACTCGCGGTTCTTGCAATAAGGGTGGTTCTCGCATGAACTTTACCCTATATATATATATATATATATGGAATTAATGGATCTTATAAGAAGTTGAATAACCCATATAACCCATTTTTAATCATACAAGTTAATTTTTTATTAAGGGGTGTTTGGATATGGGTTTTAAAAGAATTATTGGGACATGGATGATGAATACATAATGAGTTGTTAAAATGGTGTTATTTACCAATGGACATTTGGTTTAGCAGTACCCAAAAGTTAGATAAGACTTTGCCTGGTGAGCTTTTAAGTGTGGTGGTTGTTAAGAAAATGTGTAATTTAGGAGTAGAGTTAGAGAGTGTGTGAGTTGTCATTTAAAAGAAAAAAAATGATGGTGCTATTTGATACGATTATATGGTTATCATGCATGATCATGAGTTTCTAGTGTTCACTAAATTACTTTTGCATGTGCTTACTTGATTATCTATGGGCTAATAGCACCTTGAAAAAATAGTATTTTGTTCCAAATGGGAATTGGACCCTCACCAATGACACCATTTGAACACCTTGGTAGCATTAGCATTAGCATTAGGCAGATACATACTTCTATTTAATTCCCAATGGTGATCAAGGGAAATTATGTGGTAGCAAGGTACGTACCATTCATGCAAGAGAATGAGGGTTCAAATTCTGCAAGGTACAGGTATAGAAGTATATAGGCATAGATTATTTTGGTGTTAAAAAGAATTAACCCTCAATAATGAAATGCTAATAGACAACTTTTAAATATACACTCAGACCTAATTATTAATGTTTCAAGTCCCAATTCTTACTCTAAATGCACATCCAAACATCACTAAATATTGTTGGCCCTACCTATTAAAAGCAATGTTTCTGCATCTTGCAAGAAGGCCATAATCTTGAAACAGACAGTAGAGTAATCCTGGTGCCTCAGCGTACCCTTTAACATTCATCATCTGATTTTCAGAAGCGAAGTTTATGAGTAATTTGTCAAGGCTCTTGGTTATTGTGTGGCTATTCATTGTGCTCATAATGGTTACGTGCTACAACGCTGCTTTGAGTTCTATGTTAACTATTCAGCAAATTCAGTTAACGCGAAGGGGGATTGACATAGGATACCATGCTGGTTCTTTTATTGAAGGAGTCATTGTTAACAACTCAAATTTTAAGGAGCCTTCTCTTCTACCCTACAACTCATTAGCTGAATACGCAAGTGCGTTAGCAGGAGGAAGTAAGAAAGGTGGCGTTGTTGCTATTATGGACGAATTCCCATATATCAAGTTGTTCCTAGCAAAGTACGGCAGTGCCTACCGTTTGGTCTCTTATGAACCTAGTACAAATGGGTTTGGCTTTGTAAGTCCATTTATTTGCTAACATATTGATGATATATTCTTAATATCAGGAGGTTTTTGGCTTTGCATTTTGAATTGATTATAAACAATCATTTACATTTACATACTCATAGCTTCAAAAATGATTACTAGATGTTAAACAAATTACTTGTTATCCTTTTCTAACCTTAAATTTGAGATACTATTATTTTCACAAGAATGCTTGTTTTGATCATGTATGCTAATTTCTTAAATGATCAGAAATTTTTGGAAATATTGATCCGTTATTGCTCAAACAACCAATTATATAGCTATTTTAACTCATCCAAACACCATCTCCTACCCTCCCACAACAAATTTTTAACATCATGTAGGCGTCTGCATATAATCATTTATTTTTGCTCCTCTAGCCAGTCCATTTAATGATACATCATTTATTCAGGTTTTTCCAAAAGGATCACCATTAGTGCATGATATTTCAAGGGAAATATCAAAACTAAGAGAGGAAGGGGAACTACTAAAGCTGGAAAAGAAATGGTTCAAGAAAGATTCATCTTTTTTACCTGAAGATTCTCAAGCACCAGCGAACCTAACAATTTTAACACTTTACAATTTCCGCGGTTTATTTTATATTGGTGGGGTTATGTTAGCTTTCATACCTCTCGCATACTTAATTCACTTTGTGTACACATATGCGTTTCTCATCTACCACGTTTTGGTCGCCCCACCTCCATTAGAATTGCAAATGTTGAATTTCCTTTGAGGTTAAAGTCTGTAGCGGCATATGTTGTAATTAAAGGATACTAGAATGGAAGGAGAATGGACAAAACATATTCATATCAACATCCACCTTTTATTTTTGTTTCGGTTTGTTAAAACGCGGTTACATTTTTACACGTCTGAAATAAATCCAAGGTATTTATTTTGCCTTCTTGTCGCTAAAATCTATCAACCACAGCATTGCAAGTATATTTTGTTAGGATTTTTTGGCTATATGAAAAATGTGCCCATCCCACATCGGTGCAAGGATGAAAGCTTGGGAGGACTCCAAGCTTATAAAAGGAGTCCAAGGCTTTGGTTTCAAAGTGCCCCAACCAAAAATACACTTGAAGTGTTTGGTTCCTTCTTTCTTTTCTAATTCTCTTGTCTTAGAGTGTAGGAATGTTTTGGTTAAACGCTTCGGAGAAGTGTGGTTGTAATTGGGCGGGGGGAGGTGTAGGACCGTTTTCCGGACCGAAACCGTGATTATCATGATTATGTTCATAGACGGGAAGATCATAGACGGATAAACGACTAACCTGTATTGATTTGATAACATAAGAGTACAAGCCGGCCCGATTAACAAGATAATCGAACCTTTACCAGAGTCGTTTGGTTCCGGGGAGAGATCAAGTGGTGATCTCTCCCTGGTGAGGTCTCAAACCTCCTACAATCTACCAGTGTTTGAAATGGCAAAGGGTTGCTATTTATAGCTACACCCCTTTGTCTTTCAAACACACACGGTCAACCGAATAACCCTCTCGTTTGACCACTTCAAACGAGCGGGTCTATACACGTTCGATAGACCGTTTCACTAACTATTACAAATTCAGCGTAAAATAATAAATCTAATCTATTCGACAAGCATCGGACACAAATCTGCATCAACAAATTCCCCCTTGTCCGTTGCTGTCGAATGCTGAAAATGCAACTGCAATCGATCTTCAGTCAAGTATTCATCTTCTCTGTGTTAACAAATTCCCCCTTGACCGATGATCCAGGTAAGTAGTATCTTGACGCTTCTTGTATAATAGTTCCCCCTCAAAGTACGCGTATCCGTGTTGGGCGTTGTGCAATTTCCTCAAAAGGCTCAGTTGACCGATCTTCCGCTGATCTTCCAATACTCCAACCGGCATTTGATAAGGGTTCCATTCTTTTTAAAAACTGCATCAAGTCTTGATCTTCAAGCATACTACACTGGTAGAGGTTTCTGGTGAACTGTCTTCTGTAAACCGTCTTTGTGTCACTAGAAAATCACAAACTCTACCACCTGTGATTGCGTTTAGAAATTTACCGAAGAAATTCAACATACGAAAATTTTTATTCCCCCATTTCTTTGGTAAGATCTCTAAACCTTAACAAATTCCCTTCCACTTTAAAGGAACTGTCATTAACTTTCAAATGTTCACCAGTTCCCGTCAATTAGCGGAATTGTCGTCAATCTTTACTGAACAAACTCTCTCCACTGAGTAGAATCTTTCAAATGTTCTCGGTTTTTCGAAAAAAAAAACCGGTTACGTGTCTTGTAGGTCCCGTTTTCCCGGTGAGGATCGATAACGAACACCTATCCTTGTTTATCACGAACACGGTAACGGGTGCGGAATCCCCGTGACGGTGCAAACCAAACAAAGTGTAAAACACACACGCGTATAATCAATGATACACACTCTATTGATTAAACGGGATGAAAACCGAGAACAAACATATACAAACAATGTTTAAAGACTCTCTCTCTAAGTCTCTCTGATTCATCAGTTTCACACAGAAACTGAGTGGGGTATTTATACTAAGACACAGACACAGACATGACGAAATGGAAAGGACTCGGCGAAACAAATCAAAGTCGACGAAACACACCTGTTTCGTCGATATACATATATTCCTAATTCTGTTTCGTCAAGTGTTGTTGAAGCCCAACTGAAGACAAAGCCCACATGTAAGTTTACGGCCCATGATGAACGAAATACGATCCAGTTAAAGTTTCTGTTGTAAACTTTCAATATTTCAACATAAGACAAAGTTAAGACATCATCATGACATCATCATGATGATGTCATGATGATGTGTAAATGGGAAAGCTTGCGGCGCTCCGTGCTTCGCGTGTCGAACTCTGGGGTGCACGACGGAGGAATGTCGTGTCGTCGGGCTTGAGCCGGACCTAACCGAGTCGAAACCAAGTCGAACTGAGCCGAGTCGAACCGAGCCGAGTCGTGTCCACATAAAGTGTACCAACAATCTCCCCCTTGGACGCTACTCGTGAGGTTCGTATTCTGTGACTTTCATGTCGGAGGATCTTCAAAGTCTTCACGCGTCGTAAGTAGAAAGTGTATCAACAAACTCCCTTTTCATTTAGGTAGTGTGTTAACAAACTCCCCCTTAAAATGAACTCTCCATTGAGTCATGCTCGTGAATCATTTGATATGTCAATTCTTCAGATCCTTGTGGTGTTGATGAAGGGTCAGCGGCAACTCGATCATTTTATCTTTCGAGTGCCTCCACTTCGTGTCTTCATTCCAAAGCTTGTCATCGAACATGTTCTCCTCGCCTTTAGCATCTGCACATGCAAGAAAGCTAAACGCATAATGAGAACAACCGCTTGGAATATAGTTAACATTTAAACAAACGACACATTTGAGATCAAATCTCAATCAAACACCGACCGACAACAGTTTGAAAGTTTAGAAAATGTTCAGATTTAAACTTTTAACTTTCAAAACTTGTTAACTTCGACTGTTTATGAAGGTGCAATTGTTTTCTGGCTTACGATCAGGATTTTGGGTAGGATAGACTCGAGTTCCAACATCGGTCAATCAAAAATAAACTAGAAGCAAAATCTTTTTGGATTTTATAAAGTTTATATTAAAACACACCTAAAATCTTTTTGGAATTTTGAATTTTTCAAATGTAAAGACGGAAAGCAATAAATAAATATATACAGAGATGCAGAAACTGAAAGCAGTAAATAAATATTTACAGACATTCTTTTTGCGAGTTTCGAGGGTAAGAGAATCATATCAGTGTACGGTCATGCCAAAACGCTCCTTTTGTTCACTTAGTTAACTAATAGATAAGCATCCTATAACAATTATCGGTATTGTTGTCCATATAAGCTCAAACTTATCATATGTAATCATGGCTAGGGGATACGTTAAGGTATGATTTGTACTTACTGACCGGTGTTCATCCACACACGACACATTCCCGTATCAAGGTATGCACGAGAGTTCATCTTACCGGTGAGTATACTGTTTATCATCTGTTTGACCGTATAAAAGATGTG
Organism: Helianthus tuberosus; assembly: GCA_030545235.1. Lineage (NCBI taxonomy): Eukaryota > Viridiplantae > Streptophyta > Magnoliopsida > Asterales > Asteraceae > Helianthus > Helianthus tuberosus. The sequence goes on from CM060354.1 coordinate 177,229,409, forward strand.
AGAAACTCACTTATTTGAATGAAAACAAGTCCTATGTGATAGAATCACTTATTTATGAGGAACTTGATTTTCAGATGCATGAGGGCACAGGAGCAAGTCCGTGAACAGGTCAGTACTTTCGTACAGCAGAGAGACGAACTTGACTCCCGCAAAGAATCTGTGATAAATTATCACTTATTTTGTTGGACATGTGATTGTTAATCACTTATTGAGGTCGAATGCAATATGTACACGTATGTATAGTATCATGGAAGATCTAGACTTCGTCTCCGTTATTTTTACGGTAAAAGATACAACCATGATACCCAGATGATAAGACAGCATAAAGACCGAATATCTCAGAACCTCGGCAATCTCTCAAACGAAATTTCGGTACTAAGACCATATGCCAATGTGCGGTTCCCACCTGGTCTTCAGTCGATTTAAGATTTATATCACCCTGCACACTTTAATATGATTGTGAGCCTACCGATACATCGTTAGTAGAGATACTTATCATTTTTCTTTTTGTTTTTCATTTTGAAGAGGTTTCAACAGACCACTGATCTACTATCATTTTCTCTTTTTCTCGCCAGGAAACTCATTTTTGTTTTTCCAATGTTTTTGCGTTTTGAAATTTTTCACTGTTTTTGAATTTTCAAAAAATGGATTTTGAACTTTTGCAATGTTTTTGTATTTTCTTGAAATATCTCCCCCTAAGATTCGCAAAGTTTACGAAAACTAAAATCTTTTTGAATTTTCAAAGTTTATAAAGAAAATATTTACAAAAACGATCAGCCAAAGAAGTTTACTCGGGTATCACCTTAATGCCATTGACCAAAAGTAGATAATCAAAACGTGATTTATCAAAAGCTTTTGTAAACAGGTCGGCACGTTGGTGATCAGTGGGGACATGAACGACATCGATTAACCTCTTATCAAAACAATCACGGATAAAGTGATATTTAATGTCGATGTGTTTAGTCTTAGAATGTTGCACCGGATTTCTAGTGATTTGCAAGGCAGCATTATTATCAACAAAAATATGGGTAGATAGGAATTCTAAACCGTAGTCGCGCATTTGTTGTTGTATCCAAAGAACTTGGGAGCAACAACTCGAGGCAGCAATATATTCTGCTTCACATGTTGATGTAGCAACACACGTTTGCTTCTTGCACTGCCACGTGACCAGGCGATTTCCTAGGAACTGACATCCTGCTGTTGTTGATTTGCCATCGATTTTGCAACCACCGAAATCAGAATCACTGTACGCAATTAATTCAAAACTATCATCCCTAGGGTACCAAAGACCGAGGTCTGGGCATCCCTTCAAATAGCGTAGAATCCTTTTGACAGCTGACAGATGAGAGGCCTTCGGGTTTGCTTGATATCTTGCTAGCAAGCATGTTGGGTACATGATATCAGGCCTCGAAGCGGTAAGATACATGAGAGATCCGATTATGGCACGATAGTACGAGGAGTTGATGCTTTCTCCCTTCAAATCCGGAGTAATCCCGTGATTCTGCGGAAGTGGGGTACCAATGGGCGTTGCATCTGACATTTGGAATCGGCTCAAAATGTCACCAACATATTTAGTCTGATGGATGAATATCCCAGACTCTGTTTGTTGAACTTGAAGACCCAAAAAGAAATTCATCTCTCCCATAGCACTCATTTCAAACTTTTCTTGCATAACACGTTCGAATTGCCTGCACAAAGAGTCATTAGTAGACCCAAATATTATATCATCAACATATACCTGCACCAGCAGAAGATCTTCATCTTGTTCTTTGATAAAGAGTGTGCAATCAATAAGACCTCGTCTAAATCCATTCTCCAGAAGATAGTTTGATAAGGTTGCGTACCAAGCCCTAGGTGCTTGATGTAGACCATAAAGAGCTTTGTTGAGCAACCAAACCCGATCGGGGTGAATAGGATCTTCAAAACCTGGAGGTTGTTCGACATGCACCTCTTCTTGAACAATACCATGAAGAAAAGCACTTTTAACGTCCATCTGGTAAACTTTGAATCCTTTGAAAGAAGCATAAGCTAAGAAGATTCGAATAGCTTCCAGACGTGCAACAGGTGCATAAACTTCATTGTAGTCAATGCCTTCAATCTGACGAAAACCCTGAACAACCAGTCTCGCTTTGTTGCGAATAACAACTCCACGGTCGTCTTTCTTGCATTTATAAACCCATCGTGTTCCAATTTTCTTGTAATTCTCCGGTTTTTCAACAAGCTTCCAAACACCAAGCTTTTGAAATTGCTGCAGTTCGTCCTGCATGGCTTCAACCCATGAATTATCTTTTAAAGCTTCCTTCCAAGATTTTGGTTCTTCTTGTGAAACGTAACACGCGAAAGACCAATCATTTTGTAGACCAGATTCTCTAATAGCTGAATACAAACCAGCACTCGGGTTGTTTCTCAGCTGATTACGTGTCTGCACACCTTGTTGGACATCTCCTATGATATTCTTCTGTGGATGGGTATCGTGTATCCTCATTTCAGGATTTTCAGGAACACGAGCATTAACACCCAAATTGTTAATATTAAGATCAACAACCAACTCTACACCTGGAATATGCGTAGAAGTGGATGCATTTCCTTCAGCAGTATCATCGACTTGCACATGAGGAGTATCAACAGAAATACCCTGAACTGGAACAACTGGAGATTTAGTACCTTCAGTCGCATCCAGATTTTCTTCATCTTCTTCTGATGACTCATTGTATGCAGTAGCATTTTCAACTTCCTCATTTTGAACCGTGTTGTTAGACGAATTAGAACTTTGTGAGTTAACAACAACAGGTCTAACTAATGACGATTCAGCAGCATTGTCACTATCAAATATCATTCTAGCAGCTGCGGAATCTTCATCAAAAATTGGCAGGTCAAAGGAGTTGAATAGCCCATCATAATCGAACATCCAAGGATCACCTGGAGCTTTAACAGGATTTGTATATCTCTGAACCCTTACTTCACTCCATAGTTCAATCTTTTTGGTAGTCAGATTCCAAACACGAAAATTTGGAGTAGCATATCCAAGGAAGAAACCCTCAATAGCTTTCGCGCCAAACTTTCCATCCGGATCAATCATAGTGCATGGACCACCAAAAGGTTCTAGAATTGAAAGATCTGGTTTCCTTTTCTGTAGAAGTTCGAAACAAGTCTTGCCATGTCTCTTAACCGTAAGAACTCGGTTTAATGTGTAGCAAGCAGTCGACACAGCCTCTGCCCAGAACTGAACAGGAAACGCCGACTCTACCAACATTGTTCTTGCAGTTTCAATTATTGTCCGATTCTTCCTCTCCGCGACACCATTTTGTTGTGGAGTGTAAGGAGAACTGTATTCATGAAGAATGCCTTTAGAAGTACAGAACTCATCCATAACACGGTTTTTGAATTCAGTTCCATTGTCGCTTCTGATCCTCTTAACTTTCAACGAGTAGAGATTTTCCAACATTGTAAGAAGATCCTTGAGGATGCCAGGAGTATCACTCTTGTGTGCCATAAAAGCTACCCAAGAAAATCTAGAGTAGTCATCAGTAACTACTAAACAATACACATCTCCGAACGTTGTTTTGTGTCTCATAGGTCCAAAGAGGTCCATATGAAGACGTTCGAGAGGCATGCCAACAGTGTTGATTTTCTTTAAAGGGTGAGACTTCTTTGTTTGTTTCCCTTTCTGGCACGAAACACAGATATCTTGTAGATGAAAACTTCTCACGGGTACGCCATTCACAAGATTGTTTTTCACCAAATGGTTCATTTTTCTCAAGTGAATGTGTCCCATTCTTCTGTGCCAAGATATAGACTCCTTCTCCGTGGCTTTCGAGACAAAACATGTGACTTGTGCAGAAGTCGTAATCGCTTGACTCATATCAAGAACATAAAGATCATTGATTCTTGGAGCCGATAAGAGAATCCATTCATCAGGAATTGTGAAACCAGGTTTAAGCACATAACAACCGGCATCATCGAAATGCACGGTGAACTTTTTATCGCAGATTTGCGACACACTGAGAAGATTATGATCAATTTGACAAACATAATTGATCTTATCGAAACATACCACACCATTGGAAATCATTCCCTCTCCAGTGATGTAACCGCCTTTGTCTCCAGCGAAAGCAACATAGCCTCCTTTAATGTTTCTCACATCATATAGAAGCCGTAAGTCGCCCGTCATGTGCCTGGATGCCCCACTATCAACAATCCAATGACTATTAATAGTTCCTCCTGGAACATCCTGCACATATCATCCAATGATTAGTTAAGGATGGGGACCCAAGCCAAAGTGGTCTTGGGTCGTCCCTGAGCATCACAAATAGTGATCTCGATTTGTTGATGGTTTTCCAAACAAACAGCTCCCCCTGAACCTTCACTCTTCCTAGGTTTCCAAGTTTGTTTTTGTTTACCAGATTGAGTTTTGTAAACAAATTTTGAAATTTCTGGTTTTACAGGTGAACTTGGTTCCCTTGGAACAGAATTTACCTTAGATTTTAAAGCCTTTTCTATTTTCTTCACATCTTGATGTCGTTGTTTCGATTCCTGTTCTTTAATAGTTCTTTTATCATGTTTAGGTGAAACAGGACGACATTTAGGGTGAATCGATTCAGGTGATGCTCTTTCAACAAATTTCGCTTTCGGAGTGTTAGCACAATCTTTGATGATGTGCCCAAACTCTCCACATTTAAAACACGTTCTCCTTTCAACAAACTTAGGAGAACTTGATCGACGATCAGATGTCGAACTTGTATAACCCGAGGTACTAGCTTTTTCATCACACCCATTTGAATGTTGAGTGTAATTGTTTTGACTATCACGTTTTAAAATTTTGACTTGTACAAAATCAGTGTTTGACTTGTTAGCAAAAGTCTCAATTTTATCTGTACCCCTCGATTTCACAAATTTGACATTGCTGTTTTTCTTCTGATAACGAGTCCCTTTTGTTTCAAATTTTGAGTTGGAAACATTTGACAATTTAGCTCGTTGATCTGATTGTTTACCCTTAGAAGTAATAGGTTGTTGCTTTGAAGGTGATTTCTGATTTCCAAATTTCTTTTTAATTTCATTCTTAGGAATTGGATTACATTGAGTCACATTAACTCCCTGAATCGACTTTCCCACAAACTTACTTGTGTTATTTTCAAAAACATTATCAATCAATGAAGGATTGACATTTTTAATTGGAAAATCATTATCTGAATAGATTTTAGAGTCACCAACCAAAGTGTACAACACAATATTACTTTTAACAGTAGACACAGGATTTATCACTTGTTGAACAACAGATTGAACAGCAGGGGTAGGAGGATCACACAGAATATGATTCTCAATTGGAACTTCTACTCCTTTAAGTTTGTCAAGTGATTTATCCTGATTACTCACATCTGATTCAGATTCATCATCCGACGACTCATAGTCCTCAACAGTTGGAGGACCTTGTTTCGTAGATGTTGACTCTTTTTGCTCAGAATTTGTACTTGGAGAATTGTCCGATTTGAACCCTAGGCCAGTAGTTACTTCCTCATAATCAAGAGGCACACTAGATTCAAACCGTGGCATTTCTTCTTCATCAGGCATATAAGTATAATCATGTCTCAAAGGGGGCGGACACTTCTTATACCCAACACCTTTCTTGTTTCCCTTTAGTTGTTGAACATCAATAATGTGATCGAGCACAAATCGGGAGTTAGAGTAACTCTCCAATTTTTGCTTGATTGCATCATGCTCACATTTGGCAATGGCTAGTTCCTTTTTAGTTTCCTCAACAATGTTAATGTAATCATTTATACTAACTTGTTTATGATAAACAGTTTTTGTCACTTCGGAAACATTTTTCTTTTGAATTTCAATCATAGATTTAAATTCTTTTTCGTTTCGAACCAAAGCCATATTCGCTTCTTTGCATTTAGCCATTTCAACAACTAAACTCTGATTGTGAATATGAATCGTATCACATTCAAGTTTTATTCTATCAAATTCATTTTTCATATATTCACAATCTCTACAATTGATAAGAATTTCAGATTTTACTTGACTTGTAGAAGCTGAGACATTTGCCATAAAGGCAGTCTGATAAGAGAAAGATCCGTCTTCAGAAAAGAACTTCTCCATTTCTTTAGATGCTACCTCAGCCTTCTTGATCAGAACTGATTTCTGACATTTCAACTCTTCTGCTTCATTCAATAAGTCATCAAGATTAGAACTTGCTTCTTTGCTCACATCAGATTCAGAACAATAATCACCCGAAGTAGAACTTTCTTCCTCAGAACTCCCGGTATTACCAGAACTGTCGTCACTATCAGAAAATTCTTCCTTATGAACGTGCTTGATGTGATTGATTATTTTTGCATAACACGCTGTTCCTCCTTTATCTTGATCACTTTCCCCAAGTTGTAAAGACCAATTAAACCCTTCATCAGCTTGTACGGTTAATGCACGACTTTCATTTGATGGTCCAGACTGATTCTGGTTAGTGGTGTTGTTTACAGCCACTATCCCTTTTCCACGATTGTCTTGATTAGCATTTGAAGTACTCGTCTGATTACGGAATGGGTTCTGATTGCCTTGTCTGCTTGGTCGAGTGCACTCACGTTTGAAGTGACCCTTTTCCCCACAATTGAAGCATGTAACTGCTTCTTTATCAAAACCGTACTTTGTATCTTGTTTGCTTTCCAAAGAACTTCTTCCTGTTCGAACCATAAAGTCCTTCGCCCTTCTAACAGCACTTGCGAATGCCCACTTTATATCCATCAACTCCATTTCATCACGGTTGATTTGTAGATAGTCTTCGTTGGTTAAATTGATGTTTCCAATTTGACCTGCGACCAAACCGCAGTAAGCACTGACCATGGTATTAATAAGTTCCATATGTTCCTTTGCTACTTCAATGCTAACATTTGAGAGGTTTGATGTATCAACTTTTACTGTGTTAGGGTTTGGAGTTGGAGGATTGTTGGTATAATGAGCTTGCTGTTGTTGTTGTGGTTGGACTTGTGGTTGTGGTAGGGATGGACTAAAACCTCCTCCTGAATATGCCTGAGGTTGAGTAGTAGAAACTGGAGGTATAAAAGGAATAAAACCTCCTCCAGAATAAGCCTGAGGTTGAGTAGTAGAAACTGGAGGTATAAAAGGAATAAAACCTCCTCCAGAATAAGCCTGAGTTTGTTGAGGAAACGGAGAAGAGTTTGTATTTGATACAAACGCCGTTTGTAACTTTGGTTGCCTCAGACTAGCTGACGGGTCAAAACCTCCACCACAATACATTTCCATATTCTGAGGAGCAGCAATGCGTTTTGCTTTCCGAATTTCTTCATCATTTTTATATTCCAGCTTCTGTACAAATTCATAGATAGTTATAGTGTCAGCATCTAGAAAACCTGTATGCTTTAGAAGCTCAATGTATGGACTCCACTTTGGTGGTAGAGAATCAGCAAACCGTGCACAAACTTCCTTTTCACTTATAACAACACCATAGGCAAACATTTCACTAATCAAATGATAAAACCGTGTGGTCATATCATTTAGAGTTTCGTTTTCCAAGAACTGAAACGATTCAAACTCTTTCTTTAATAAATCATGCCGTGTCTTTCTGGAAGCTGCATTTCCTTCTCCTCTTGTCACCAAACAATCCCATAAGGATTTCGTGTCCTTACAATAAGAAAATTGATGATAGATATCTTTATGAAGTGCTTGAGTAAGAACAGCAAACGACTTTTTCTCAAATTCATATGCTTTCTTGTCATTTTCCTGCATGTTAGTAAAACCTTCGGCCGTTGAAGCTGCTACTTCAAGAGCATCATTGCGTGGAGTAATGAAACACCTCCAAAGATCAGTGCTTTGACCTTGAACATATGTAATGAATCGACCTTTCCATGATGGAAACTCGTTCATATGATTCAACTTTGGCGGGCGATTGTTGCTACCCATTTCGCTCTCGCTAATCAAAAGATTTTGAATGTTTTGATTCTGATTGGATGCCAAAGCCCATTGTCCGGCACTTATAGTAGGTTGACCAAAAACACTCTTCACCCACGCTGCTGCGGACGTCGGATCTTCACGTGGTCTCGAATCCATACTCCAATCCCATGGACTAGTACAACTCATATTTGATGTATGTATGATAGTACCTGCACAAATTCTTGAAAACAAACAGTAAGCAAGCTGTTACAAGTCCTCTGTGTAAAACAGATCTGTTTTCGACGAAACAGATTTCACGAAACAGGTTTGTTTCGTCTAAATGAATGATGACGAAACAGACTTGTGATAATTGTGATTTGTGGCGAAACAGAATTTTGATTCGTCAAAGATGTTGCGACGAAACAGATGTGATTCGTCGGCTGCTTGTTTCGTCAAAACTGGGTAAAAGTCAGTTGGTTTAGATATTTAAAATATCTACTGATCAGTCAACGGATAAGACCAGACACAAAGATATTTAACCTGACACAAGGTATGTTTGTAACTCTTATTTTCAACGAAACAGACTTTGTTACTGAAACCAATTATAACCTTTTACACAAAAGTCAAGTAATATTATTATAAGTTATAACACTTGGTTTTAATCAATTTAACAGATCAAATTCTCAGTTTATAACAAGAACACTTATGAAGATATGAAGAACACCACCAAGAACATGAGTTTTCCGATGAGTTTTCCGATCACCGATAATTTTCCGAAACACGAAAATACACTAGATTTTCACTAAAAACCCGGTTTAAAGCATAAACAAACAATCTAACTTAGGTTTTTGATAAAAATCTGTAGCAAACAACAATAAAACAGCAGATTTATGAATATTTTTCCAGAAAATAAAATTTTTCAAGAACTCATTTTCAGAAAAACACACACAAAATACTTGATAAAAACCGAACAAGTTTTATTTTAAACAAGGATAAGAGCCAATGCTCTGATACCACTTGTAGGACCGTTTTCCGGACCGAAACCGTGATTATCATGATTATGTTCATAGACGGGAAGATCATAGACGGATAAACGACTAACCTGTATTGATTTGATAACATAAGAGTACAAGCCGGCCCGATTAACAAGATAATCGAACCTTTACCAGAGCCGTTTGGTTCCGGGGAGAGATCAAGTGGTGATCTCTCCCTGGTGAGGTCTCAAACCTCCTACAATCTACCAGTGTTTGAAATGGCAAAGGGTTGCTATTTATAGCTACACCCCTTTGTCTTTCAAACACACACGGTCAACCGAATAACCCTCTCGTTTGACCACTTCAAACGAGCGGGTCTATACACGTTCGATAGACCGTTTCACTAACTATTACAAATTCAGCGTAAAATAATAAATCTAATCTATTCGACAAGCATCGGACACAAATCTGCATCAACAGGAGGCTTGAGAGATTAGTCTGTGTGATTGTAAAAATTTGTCGCATAGTGGATCTTTCTCTCTGGAGGCCCGTGGTTTTTCTCCGGTTTTGGAGTTTCCACGTATATTCTTGTGTTTAGTTATATTTCCCTATTGTTAGCTTTGGGAGGGTTGTTGGGAATCTTTGAGACCGCTTGTTTTTCCCAACAAGTGGTATCAGAGCTCCAGGTTTTGGGGGAGGTCTCGGTTTAGAAGGTTCGTAGTATGCTCTGTGGTTTGCAGCTTAGTCTGATCTTCCACATCAGAAACGAATTTTCTTGGAGGGTGTCGTGGTATTTTTGAAGGTTCGTAGTATGCTCTGTGGTTGCAGCTTAGTCTGATCTTCCACATCAGAAACGAGGATTCGGTTGACTGTTTGTATACGGTAGAATTATACGCGAGCCGGATATACGCATTTTGCCCTGGGAAGGTTCTGGCTAGGAAAGACTTGGTACTTAAGTGTGTCCATTGTACCCACCTCTCTTTCCTGGGAATCCTTTGTTGGGTGTACTGCTTATAGGCTTGGTGTTCTATTATACAATATTGTTTTTGAAGATACGGATACGATGTCGAAATACAGTCCCATGAGGTTCGACGTAGAGAAATATGATGGAAGAATCAACTTTGGTTTGTGGCAAGTTCAAGTCAAGGATGTGTTGATTCAATCTGGGTTACACAAGGCGTTGAGGGGGAAACCGACCCCTGTTCCAGGCAAGGATTCAAGCGGAACCAGTAAAGACGATGATGAAGAATGGGAAGATTTGGATTTGAGAGCGGCAAGTGCGATTCGTTTGTGTCTAGCAAAGAATGTTCTTGCAAATGTGCATGGGATATCAACTGCAAAGGATTTGTGGGAGAAGCTTGAGCAGTTGTATCAAGGCAAAGGCATCTCAAATCGGTTGTATCTCAAGAAACAGTTTCATACCCTTCGTATGGATGGAGATACAAAAATTTCAGATCATCTAAGTGTTCTTAATAATATCGTGTCAGAACTGGAGGCTATTGGAGTGAAGGTTGAAGATGAGGATAAAGCACTAAGGCTCATATTATCTTTGACATCTTCCTATGAGCATATGAAGCCCATTCTGATGTATGGGAAAGAAACCCTGAAGTATGCGGATGTTACTGAGAAGCTATTGTCTGAAGAGAAAAGACTGGGTAGTAGCGGTCATACTTCGTCAGAATGAACGGTTTTAATATGCGGGAACGGGAAGAAGAAGCACTCACAGAAGATTCCTGTATGCTGGAAGTGTGGATAGTCTGGGCATGTCAAGAGAAATTGTCCAGGTGGAGCAGATTCGGCAAGCAGCTCTAAGTCAGCTAACAATGTGTCCGTCGTTACCGACGGTAATGATTTCTTTTGAAGTTATGTCATCCCTATGGTATGCCCGCACTACCATGAAAAGGGATGCAATTTTGTTAGCGGGTTCACGGATTTACACATGGGCATTGGGTTGGCATAGATGCAAGATGTGTGGTGAAAAATTGATGTTGATGGCTGATGAACTTCCGGGTATGCCAAGCGGGGAAGTTGCACCATAAATTTTCAGCAGGTTTTTTCAACATGTGCCGAGAAGAAATTCTTAGAATGGTCTATTCTAAGTGGAGATACTCTTTTATGGTGGAGTATGATCGTCGGTTGAAGACGGTGTTCCTTTGATGTGGTTGTTTTTTTCATATATCCAAGGTGGAGATTTGTTAGGATTTTTTGGCTATATGAAAAATGTGCCCATCCCACATCGGTGCAAGGATGAAAGCTTGGGAGGACTCCAAGCTTATAAAAGGAGTCTGTAGGTCCCTCGGAGGTTGAGGTCAAACCTATTCCTTGTTATGTATAACACACTAGCGAGTGCAGAATCCAAGCTAGCATGCAACCCGAGATAGAACAAGCACAAGCACAACACACAATCTTCACCGATTAACACCACTTGTATTAATGCGTATGAAAGGTTCGGTTACAAGCACAAGGTTTACAAATGTATTCTGCAAACTCTCTCTAACTCTCGTGTGTGTGTGTGTTCGGAACAGAATGCTCTCACTTCTCACTGTGTGTTCTCACCTTGTGTCTAATTTGCACTCGCTTCTGAAGTGAACACACTACATGGGTATTTATACCCGAACACAGCACGTCTGGTCGAAGGATCAGACAGACTGATCGTAAGATCATCTGTCGACCAGAAACCCATCGAAGGATCACATAAACACCTCGAAGGATGATATCCTTCGAGGTTCATCTATCGAAGGTTATGTTTCGAGCTCATCGAAGGATCTAAACAATCCTTCGATGACACATCCTTCGACCCAAACATATTACACCCATTGTCTAACTGTTTGGCCAAGTCAAACCGGAGGATGGTTGACTTGGTCAAACTTACAGGACTAACAAAGACATCGTTTTGTATCATGACAAAATACAGACAAAGTACAGACACAAGTGCACCAACAAACTCCCCCTTGGCTGTAGCTTTGTCTCGATTTTTGTCTCGATCGTTGTCTCGATCTTTGTGTCTTCAAATCTTTGACGTCCTTTCAAGTCTTCCATGTCGGAGGATCTTTAAAGTCTTCACGTCTTGAAAGCAGAAAGTGAACCAACAAACTCCCCGTTTCATGTAGGAAGTGTGTTGACAAACTCCCTCTTAACATAAGCTCCCCCTTGAGTTATGCTCGTGAAATACTTGTTCTTTATGAATTGAGATCCTTGTGGTGTTGATGATGGTCAGCGACAGCTCGATCATCTTCATCACTTGAGTGCCTTCACGTCGTGTCTTCATTCCGAAGCTTGTCATCGACCATGTTCTCCTTGCCTTTAGAATCTGCACATGCAAGAAATCTAAACGCGTAATGAGAACAACTGCCTGGAATATCATAAGCAAACGACACACATGTGACCATTGTTCAAACAAACACCGTCCGACAGTTTGAAAGTTTAGTAAATTTGTCAATTTTAGTCTTTAACATTCAAAACTTGCAAATTTCGACCGTTTATGAAGATTTAGTCGTTTTGGTTTTCAATCAGGTTTCAGGTAACGAAGACTCGAGTTCCAACATCGTACGATCGAAAATAAAATAGAAATAAAATCTTTTTGGCTTTTAGAAAGTTTATATTAAAACACACCTAAAATCTTTTTGGACTTTTTGAAATGTAAAGACTGAAAGCAGTAAATAAATATATACAAAGATGCAGAAACTGAAAGCATTAAATAAATATTTACAGACATTCTTTTTGCGAGTTTCGAGGGTAAGAGAATCATATCAGTGTACGGTCATGCCAAAACGCTCTCTTTGTTCAATTAGTTAACATTGAGATAAGCATCCTATAACGATTATCGGTATTGTTGTCCACATAAACTCAACTTATCATTTGTAATCATGGCGAGGGGATACGTTAAGGTATGATTTATACTTACCGACCGGTGTTCATCCACATCACGACACATTCCCGTATCAAGGTATGCACGAGGGTTCATCTTACCGGTGAGTATACCGATTATCATCTGTTTGACCGTATATGATGTGAGATTCTCACTTATTTTGATTGAAAACAAGCCCTATGTGATAGAATCACTTATTGATGAGGAACTTGATTTTCGATGCATGAGGGCACAAGAGCAAGTCCGTGAGCAGGTCAGTACTTTCGTACAGCAGAGAGACGAACTTGACTCCCGGATAAATGTGATATTTTATCACTTATTTGAGTGGACATGTGATTGTTGATCACTTATTGAGGTCGAATGCAGTATGTACACGTATGTATAGTATCATGGAAGATCTAGACTTGCGTCCCCGTTATTTTTCGGTAAAAGATACAACCATGATACCCAGATGATAAGCAGCATAAAGACCGAATATCTCAGAACCTCGGCAATCTCTCAAACGAAATTTCGGTACCAAGACCATATGCCAATGAGTGGTTCCCACCTGGTCTTCAGTCGATTTAAATTTATATCACCCTGCACACTTTAAAATGATTGTGAGCCTACCGATACATCTTATATAGAGCTGCTTATCGTTTTTCATTTAAGGTTTAAAGAGGTTTGGACAGACCACTGATGTACTATCATTTTCTCTTTTGCTCGCCAGGAAACTCATTTTTGCTTTTCTATTGTTTTTGTGTTTTGAAATTTTTCGATGTTTTTGGATTTTCAAATTTTGGATTTACTCCCCCTAAAATCAATAAAGTAAGACAAAATTTAAAACACAAAGGTATTTACCAAAAATGATTTTCCGATGTTGGTTTTACTCTTGCTTGACCTTAACGCCGTTTACCAATAATAAATAGTCAAATTTTGATTTGTCAAATGTTTTGGTAAAAAGGTCGGCACGTTGGTCATCGGTGTGGACGTAAGCAACATCGATTAGCCTTTTCTCAAAGCAATCACGTATGAAGTGATACTTAATTTCAATGTGCTTAGTCTTTGAATGCTGCACAGGATTTCTAGTGATCTGTAATGCAGCAGAATTATCAACGTAAATAGGAGTAGTTAGGAATTCAAAACCGTAGTCGCGCATTTGTTGTTGGATCCATAGGACTTGGGAGCAACAACTTGAGGCAGCAATGTATTCAGCTTCGCATGTTGATGTAGCGACACACGTCTGCTTCTTGCACTGCCATGTGACTAGGCGATTTCCCAAAAACTGACATCCAGCCGTTGTGGATTTGCCGTCGATTTTGCATCCGCCAAAATCAGAATCACTGAATGCGATCAAGTCAAAGTTATTATCCCTAGGGTACCATAGACCGGTGTCAGGGTAACCCTTCAAATAACGAAAAATCCTTTTTACAGCTGCAAGATGTGAGGCCTTCGGGTTGACTTGATATCTGGCTAGCAGGCACGTTGGGTACATTATATCTGGTCTTGATGCTGTGAGGTACATAAGAGATCCGATCATCGCGCGGTAGTATGAGGGGCTAACAATTTCACCCTTCAAGTCTGGAGTAATTCCGTGATTTTGTGGCAATGGGGTACCAGTGGGCGTTGCATCAGACATCTGGAACCGGCTCAAGATGTCACTAACATATTTAGTCTGATGGATGAATATCCCAGACTCGGTTTGTTGCACTTGTAGGCCCAAAAAGAAGGTCATTTCCCCCATAGCACTCATCTCGAATTTATCCTGCATAATGCGCTCGAAATTCCTACACAAAACATCATTAGTAGAACCAAATATAATATCATCAACGTATACCTGTACCAGTAGAAGATCTCCATCTTGTTCTTTGATGAAAAGAGTACAATCGATAAGACTTCTGCGAAATCCATTCTCCAGCAGATAATTAGATAAGGTTGCATACCAAGCTCGCGGTGCTTGATGTAGACCATATAGAGCTTTGTTGAGCAACCAAACCCGATCGGGATGAATAGGATCTTCAAAACCTGGAGGCTGTTCGACGTACACCTCTTCTTCCACCACACCATGTAAGAATGCACTTTTGACGTCCATCTGGTATACCTTGAAACCTTTGAATGAGGCATAAGCCAGAAAGATCCGAATTGCTTCTAGACGTGCAACAGGTGCATACACTTCGTTGTAGTCGATCCCTTCTATCTGACGAAAACCTTGAACGACTAGCCTTGCTTTGTTTCGAATAACGATTCCACGGTCATCCTTTTTGCATTTAAACACCCAACGGGTACCAATCTTCTTGTAGCCAGCAGGTTTCTCTACGAGTTTCCAGACACCAAGCTTCTGGAATTGTTGCAGTTCTTCCTGCATCGCTTCAACCCATGAGTTATCTTTCAAAGCTTCTTTCCAAGTTCTTGGCTCTTCCTGTGAGACATAACACGCGAAAGACCAATCATTTTGTTGACCAGATTCTCTAATCGCCGTATACAAGCCTGCATTGTTGTTGTTTCGCAACATGTTTCTTGTTTGAACGCCACTTTGTACATTTCCGATGATGTTTTGTTGAGGATGGGTATTATGAATCCTTGTTTCTGGATTATCTTGAACTGGAATATTTGTACCCAGATTGTTGAGATTGAGATCAACAACCAATTCAATGCCCGGAATTGCCGAAGAGGATGATGCAGTAGCTTCAGCTGTTTTAGGGACGTCGACTGGAGGAGTACCCTCTGAAGTACCATGAACTGCTGTTGCTGGAGCTTCTTGATCTGCATCTAGAAATTCATCATCCTCTGAATATTCGTTCAATTCGGTAGCATCGTGAAAATCCTCATTATCGAGAGCATTATTGTTCACTGACGATGGTTCTTGATTGACTATAATGGGACGAACCACCGGTGAATCTGTTGCACTGTCACTCTCGAAAAACATCCTTGCTGCAGCATTTTCTTCAACTGCTTCAACATTGATCGAATTGAAAAAGTCATCGTACTCAAACATCCAAGGCTGACCAGGATTTCTAACTGGCAAAGTGTGCCTTTGTACTCTGACTTCAGACCATTCCTCGACCTTTTTAGTCTCTAGATCCCAGACTCTTAAGTTCGGGGTGGAATACCCAAGAAAGTATCCCTCAATGGCTCTTGCCCCAAACTTTCCATTAGGATCGATTAGTGTGCACGGAGCTCCAAACGGTTCAAGATATGACAAGTCTGGTTTCCGTTTGTTAATAAGCTCAAAGCAGGTCTTGTTGTGCCTTTTGACTGTAAGGACTCGGTTCAACGTATAACATGCAGAGGCCACAGCTTCAGTCCAGAATGGAATCGGCAATTGTGACTCTACCAACATAGTCCTAGCAGTCTCGATCAATGTGCGGTTCTTACGTTCAGCGACTCCATTCTGTTGAGGAGTATAAGCTGCACTAAATTCATGAAGAATACCTTTAGAAGTGCAAAACTCCGCCATGGCATGATTTTTAAATTCAGTACCATTGTCGCTACGTATCCGCCTAACCTTCAACTTATATAGATTCTCAATCTGAATGATCAAGTTTTTGACAATACCGAAGGTTTCGCTCTTGTGTGCCATGAACGCCATCCAAGAAAATCTTGAATAATCATTAGTTATCACGAGGCAATATTGATCATTCCTAATACTTTTGTGCTTGAGAGGACCGAACAAATCCACGTGCAAACGTTCAAGAGGAACAGCCACCGTGTTGATTTTCTTAGTAGGGTGTCGCTTCTTCGTTTGTTTTCCTTTCTGGCACGAGTCACAGATGTCTTGAAGATGAAAGTTTTTAAGAGGAACACCATTCACTAATTCATTTGACACCAAATGATTCATTTTGCGTAAGTGAATGTGACCCATTCGTCTGTGCCAAGAGATTGAGTCTTTTTCTGTGGCTTTGGAAACGAAACAAGTTGCTTGTGCAGACGTTGTGATAGCTTGGCTCATATCAAGGACATACAGATCATTTATCCTTGGAGCCGACAAGAGAATCCATTCTTTGGGAATTTTGAAGCCGGGTTTCAGCACATAACATCCATTTGCATCAAAGTGTACTGAGAACTGCTTATCACAAATTTGAGAAACACTAAGAAGATTGTGATCAAGTTGTTGTACGAAGTTGATCTTATCAAAACTAACAACCCCGTTGGAAATCATTCCTTCACCCGTAATATATCCGCCCTTATCTCCAGCAAAAGCAACATAACCTCCTCTAATAGATTTGACGTCGTAGAGAAGCTTCATGTCGCCTCTCATGTGCCTGGATGCCCCACTATCAACAATCCAATGACTACTGACAGTTCCTCCTGGAACACCCTGCACATGAACTCACAAGATTAGTTGGAGATAGGGACCCAAGCCATTGTGGTCTTGGGTCTTCCATTTTCATCAACAACAATAACTTCTATTCTTCGATGATTTGAAAATTGTGATGGTCCCCCTTATTCAATAACAGATTTTGGTTTCCAGGTCTGTTGAGTTTTACCAGTTTGATTGTTTGAAAATTTAACTTCATGATTGTTTGAAGTTTTTGAAAGCTTTGAATTTTCTGGTTTAACTGGAACAGATTGTTTTTGAACCACTTCAGTTTTAAGTGCCTTTTCAATTACCTTGACTTGTTGGCGTTTCTGTTTCTTTTCCCTTTCTCTTACGAGGCGGGGATCTTGTTTTGCAGAAACAGATCGCTTTTGGTAATTTCGTTCACGGGGATCATCTTCTTTGGCCTTTAATTTATGAAGATACGGACAATTTCGAATAATATGTCCAATTGTACCACATTCAAAACATGATCTTCGTTCAACAAACCCCGAAGTATCATGTGGTCGTCTTGCCGATGATGAACTTTGTGATCCCGAGGTACTAGGTTTTGAACTACTTGGTTCATTTCTTTTCAACACAGTTGCTTTCTTGACAAAATCTAAGTTAGATTGGTTTTCAAATGTTGCAATTTTGTCCGTTCCCTTAGATTTTACAAAGTTCACATTCTTTTTCTTCTTTTGATTTGGCTTCCTTTGACTTTGAGTCGGTGTTTTACCTTTTGATTTGGTATGATTTTGCTGTTTTTGCACTGTTGGTAATTTCTGATTTCCATATTGTTTTCGAACTTCAGCCTTTGGAATAGGAGGACACTGTGTTACTGTAACACGTGATCCTGTCTTTCCCAAAAACTTACTTGTTGAATTTTCAAAGACTTTACTGATTAAAGATTGATTAACATTCTTAATAGGAAAATCTTTGTCTGAATAAATTTTATTATCACCAACAAGAGTGTACAGCAAATCCACACTCTCCGACTCTTTTGCAGACGTGGACTCGGTTGCAGCAGTCTTAGCGGGCTTTGCTGGAGGATCACATAGAATATGATTCTCAAGAGGTATGTCCTCTTCTTTGATCACCGTATCAGACTTTGCCGAGTCAGTATCATCAGATTCATCATCAGAAGAATCAGCATCCTCAATCACAACTGGAGGATCCTGATTTTGTTCAGCAGTTACAAAAGTATCTGCTGACGCATCTGAATCTGATGATACCTCTTTCTTGTATCCGAGTCCTGCTGCAAATTCATTAACATCTAGAGGAACAGATGGTTCAAAGAAAGTTCTATCCTCCTCGTCAGGCATGGCATCGTAATTGTGTCTCACAGGTGGTGGACATTTCTTGTATCCAATGCATGTGACATCCCGTTTCTCTTTCTGAACATCAATGATGTGATCCAACACATAGCTAGAGCTCAAATAACTGTCTAGCTTAAGTTGGATCGCCTCACTTTCAGTTTTCACACAAGCCATTTCCTTTTGCATTACTTCCAGACGAGTTATATACAAATTAATGTCAGTTTGTTTTCTGGAAACCATTTTAGTTAACTCGGTTTTATCTTTCTTTAACTTTTCAATTACCGACTTAAACTCCTTTTCATGGTTTTCATAAAACATGTTGGCTTCAGTGCACTTCGAAAGATCAACAGTCAATTTCTAATTATGAATGAATGTCACATCATATTTCTCTTGCAAAGCCTCGTGTTTGCTTTGCAATTCACACCACTTATCATTCAAAGAAACATGTTTGTCTTGCAAGTCAAACAAACTAGCTTGTAAAGCATCATGTTTGCCTTGCAACTCAGACATGTTTGCCTCTAAATCAGCACATTTAACATTTAAACTATCACAGTTATCACAACTAACAGAAGTGGGTTCATCGACACATACCTGACTTGATGAACTGTCGACATTAGCCATAAAGGCTGAATGGAGAGAAGACGAAGAATAAGCAGCTTGATCCACCAAAATAGATCTTCTTTGAATTCCTGCTCCAGCTTCTTCCAAAAGCTCACCAATATCTGCATCGACTGACGCACTTGATGTCTCATCCACATGATCATTGCCTGAAGTGGAGGATTCTTCATCTGAGCTTCCACTATAACCAGAAGACTCTTCATCTTCAGATGATTCATCACCATTGGTGGAAGATTCTCCACCACTGGCGTGCTTTAAATCCTTAACCACTTCAGCAAAACAAGCTGTTCCATCTGGAACATCATTTCCCAACTGGATTGACCAATCACAGCCTTCATCGACTTGAACCACAAGTGCCTGGTTGGCATTAGATGGTCCTGCTTGACTCTGGTTGTTGACAGGCACCAATGTGCGCTCATTGTTCCTTACTTGGTTCTGATTTGCCCTGTTGCCTTGACCTCTGAAAGGATTTTGGTTTCCATGTTGAGATGGCCTCGTACATTCACGTTTGAAATGACCACGTTCACCACAATTGAAACACTTGACAGCCTGCTTATCAAACCCATACTTGGTGTCTTTCTTGCTTTCCAAGCTGGTTCTGCCAGTTCTTTCCATGAAATCCTTTGCTCGCCTAACAGCACTGGCAAAGGCCCACTTGATGTCCATCATCTCCATCTCCTCTTTATCGATCTGCTGATAGTCTTCTTGTGTCAGATTAATGTTACCAATCTGACCTTCCACTAATCCACAGTATGCGCTCACCAAAGTGTTTAGCAGCTCCATGTGTTCCTTTGCTACTTCCACACTGACTTTAGAAAAGCTTGAGATGTCGAGCCGTACTGTATTTGGCTTTGATTGCTGACCAGCAGATGATGTGCTTCCATAACACGCTTGTTGTTGAGGAGGAAGTGGATTCCCATACATGTCTGTTGATCTGGTAGATCGAACAGGTAATGGATTTCCGAACATATCAGTTGGTCTGAGAGGTCGTTGGCTTTGTTGTTGTGGTACTGATTGAGGGACTGGTTCCAGCGGATTTCCATACATGTCTGTTTTTGGAGGGACCGGAACTTGGATAGTATTGCCATACATGTCAGTGCTAGACACAAACGCTGTTTGAATTGGAGCATGTGAAGAAGGTTTTGTAGAAGTGCTGGAAGTTCCATAATACATTTCAGGATTTTGTGGCACTGGAACTCTTTTTGCCTTGAGAGTTTCTTCCTGATTCTTGTTTTCCAGGATTTGAACAAAGTCATTGAAGCTTGTTGTAGCTAAAGTGCCATTATACTTCATGATTTCCAAGAAAGTATTCCATTGAGGTGGCAACGCATCTGCAAACTTTTTCACAATCTCTGCTGAAGCTGTAACAACCTCAAAATTTGACAATTCAGTCAGCAGATGATTAAATCGACTTGTCAAATCTCCTAAAGATTCATTCTCCATACAAGTAAAACCATCAAACTCTTTCTTTAGCAGTTCTTTTCTCAATTGACTTGTCAAATCCCCCTTGTCTTCAATGCGTCCCACAACCTTTTCGTTGTCTTGTAACTGACAAATTGATGATAAATATCTTTACTTAACGCCTGAGTAAGAATGGCATATGCCTTCTTTTCCAAATCATAGACCTTCTTCTGATCTTCCGTAAGATCTGCAAACGTAGCAGCAGATGATGCGGCAACTTCTATTGTTTGATCGAAATCTGTGATGAACCGCAACCACAATTCTGTATTTTGTCCAAGGACGTATGTATGAAATCTGTCAATCCATCCTGGATATTCATATAAGTGCATCAACTTTGGAGGCCTATTCAAACTTCCGGTTTCGCTCTCGCTTAAGAGAATGCTTTGAACACTTGGAGTTTGATTTGATACGAATGCCCATTGACCGGTAGATATAGCATTATCTTGAGAAGATACCGGTGCGGAAGATGACGGAGTACCAAAATACATCTCTGTATTTACCAGTCTACCCCATCTTGGATTCATTTTTTATCAAGAAAAATAATACACTGAGAATCACGAACTTGTTAAACATAAACAGACTAAGGATCGAAAGATCAAGACTTGTTCGAAGGATCAACAGTGTTCGAAAGATCACTGTTGAGTTTCGAACAATGATTTCGAAAGATTCTCCAAATGAAGGATCCTTATCTTTCGAAAAAGATCTGTAGACCGAAAGATGTATGCTTCGAAAAGATTCCTTGGATCGAAAGATAAGTCACAGACTTCGAAGGATGTTCGAAGGATGATTATCTATCGAACCTCCTATGATCGAAAGATGATCTTTCGACTTCGAAGGATATCCTTCGATCTGATCTGACACAGTTGACAAGAGTGACAGGTTGGTGAAAAAGTTGATGGGTTGGTGAAATCTTTCGGCAGAAAGTATGGTCAGACCATGATTTTCTGCCAAAACAGAGATTTTGAACCAATAAAATATTATTAAAAAAAACGAAAGACCAACCCAGAAACCGGTCACCGGAGAGAGCTGGAGATTTGGCCGGAAATTACCAAACCACTTAAAACAGAATTTTAAGTTACCCAAACCTTCCTTTAACACACCCGGTTAGTTTAGAACACGTTTTAACGTCAAGAAAGGCGAGAAAAACACTGAAAAACGGCTGCTAAACCAGTGAGTTTTATCCAAACACTCCAAAGTCTTGTATAAACCCAGTTTTTAACAAGGAAAAGAGCCACAGCTCTGATACCACTTGTAGGTCCCTCGGAGGTTGAGGTCAAACCTATTCCTTGTTATGTATAACACACTAGCGAGTGCGGAATCCAAGCTAGCATGCAAACCGAGATAGAACAAGCACAAGCACAACACACAATCTTCACCGATTAACACCACTTGTATTAATGCGTATGAAAGGTTCGGTTACAAGCACAAGGTTTACAAATGTATTCTGCAAACTCTCTCTAACTCTCGTGTGTGTGTGTGTTCGGAACAGAATGCTCTCACTTCTCACTGTGTGTTCTCACCTTGTGTCTAATTTGCACTCGCTTCTGAAGTGAACACACTACATGGGTATTTATACCCGAACACAGCACGTCTGGTCGAAGGATCAGACAGACTGATCGTAAGATCATCTGTCGACCAGAAACCCATCGAAGGATCACATAAACACCTCGAAGGATGATATCCTTCGAGGTTCATCTATCGAAGGTTATCTTTCGAGCTCATCGAAGGATCTAAACAATCCTTCGATGACACATCCTTCGACCCAAACATATTACAACCATTGTCTAACTGTTTGGCCAAGTCAAACCGGAGGATGGTTGACTTGGTCAAACTTACAGGACTAACAAAGACATCGTTTTGTATCATGACAAAATACCGACAAAGTACAGACACAAGTGCACCAACAGAGTCCAAGGCTTTGGTTTCAAAGTGCCCCAACCAAAAATACACTTGAAGTGTTTGGTTCCTTCTTTCTTTTCTAGTTCTCTTGTCTTAGAGTGTAGGAAGGTTTTGGTTAAACGCTTCGGAGAAGTGTGGTTGTAATTGGGCGGGAGGAGGCTTGAGAGATTAGTCTGTGTGATTGTAAAAATTTGTCGCATAGTGGATCTTTCTCTCTGGAGGCCCGTGGTTTTTCTCCGGTTTTAGAGTTTCCACGTATATTCTTGTGTTCAGTTATATTTCTCTATTGTTAGCTTTGGGAGGGTTGTTGGGAATCTTTGAGACCGCTTGTTTTTCCCAACATATTTAACACTACTAAACAAATGAGTATCACTGAACATATTGCGAGTATATTTAGAGTTGATTGTCGGACTTAGTAAAAGGAGGTGAAGGATTGAAGATGAGTGTATGGAGATGAGTGTAACATAGGGAGGGATGGAGGTGATAGATGAAGGGATTGTGATGGGTGAAAGGCATAACACATAACCTAAATATTATTAGATTAACCAAATCTAATTATCGCCTAATATAATATAGTTAAGTTTATAGTTGATTGTCGGATTTAGTATACACCGAAATACAAATTTGAACTGGTCACACATAGTGAAAATAAAATAAAACTGGTTACAGTTAAAAAAATGTTCAAGTTTCTTTTGACACCATTGTGAAACACTGTAGAGGCATATTATAAAAGGGGAAAGTTGATTACGTGGTGATTTTATATCCTAAAATCATGCTACAAAGCATTATACGAATCAATGCATGCAGATTTAATTTGAATCAAAACCTGGTTTTAGATAAAAACATAAATGTTCAAAACACCTGCTTAACGATTCTAGAGTGCTAAATATTTTTATATGTAGAACTATGAATATAAGTAGCAACAGGATTGAAGAGACCTATGATTATAAACATAACTGTATGCAAGTCAGAAAGCCAATTTGACCAACTCAAAAGAGATCTGCTTGAATATGGTTTGCAAGTTTACAACAAAACAAAACAAACCTTGCAAAATATTGGGCTGTTGTTTATAAAGGCAACATACATTTTAGCTACCGTGCAAAAGAAACACCGTTCATGATCTGCTTTTGTTTATCATTTATTAATCTTTTTCGCCACCTCCTTAGCAATTGTGATACTTCGTTTATGACCAGTGGATATCACCTCAGCTGAAACATTGAGAATTCCATTAGCATCAATGTTAAAGCAAACCTTGAACTTTTGTTCACCTATAGGGGCTGGTGGAACTTCGCGAAGAGTAAACGTGCCAAGAAATATGTTCTCTTTGACATACTTGCCCTCACCCTGATATATAGCAAATCTTACAGCTACTTGGTTGTCACAACATGTTGCATAAACATGCTCCTTGATGGTGGGTATTGGTGTATTCCTAGGGATCACAACACCCATTTTCCCTACGTAACCAACATGGATGCCAAGAGAAAGAGGGGTCACATCTAATAGCACAAAATCCTTCACCCTTTTGTTTCCATAACCACTTAAGTTTGCCGCCAACACTGCAGCACCGTAAGCGACAGCTTCATCCGCATTAATGCTCTTGCATAGTGGTTTCCCATCAAAAAACTCGATCAGCATTTGTTGCAACTTGGGAATCCTTGTCGACCCACCGACAATAACCACGTCATCAACATCGCTCTTTTGCATATCTCCGTCTCTCAAACAATTTTCCACATGTTTAATGCACATGTTAAAGAAACCAGCATTAATCTCATCGAATTTTGCTCTGCTTAATTTCGTTGAGAAATCAATTCCCTCGTACAAGCAATCAATTTCAATCGGCATTTGTACTGTCGATGACAAATCCCTCTTGGCTTTTTCACAAGCGATTTTCAACCTCATCTTTGCTCTTGCATTCTCACTCACATCTTTCTTTTCTTTCTTTTTAAAGATTTCAACACAATGATCAACCATCAACTTGTCAAAAGTTTCGCCGCCCAGGTGAGTATCCCCACCCACTGCTTTAACAGTAATGGTACCCTCCTTGGCGATCTTGAGAAGAGATACATCAAAGGTTCCTCCACCCAAATCAAATATCAACACATTTTTCTCTTCAGGACAATTTATATCCGCACTCTTGTCTAGACCGTAGGCGATTGCTGCTGATGTTGGCTCATTGATCAAACGCATGACATTAAGGCCCGCTAACACACCAGCATCCATAGTTGCCTGGCGTTGCTTATCATTAAAATATGCAGGAACAGTTATGACTGCATCAGTAACTGTTGTTCCTAAGTATGCTTCAGCAGCTTCCTTCAAATTTCTTAGAATCATTGAAGAAATTTCTTCTGGTGAAAACTTCTTCTGTTCTGATGACTCATGATCAAATACAATAACAGGCTTCCCTTCACACCCTTCAATCACCTTGAAAGGCCTTGTATCAATGTCTTTGTGCACTATACCATCACAGAATCTAGCTCCCATTAAACCTTTAACATCTGCATGTTATTAAAAAAAATGCTTCAGAAATCAAAATGTCGTCAAATATAAGATTGGATACAAAATTAAGGGAATGCCAAAGGTTTTCTTATAATGCTCCTAGAATATTGAGGTTCATCAAAAGTAAGAGGAATGACTATAGATTTACATATTGCTCCTAAAATAAAATAAAATAAAAAATAAAATATAATATATATATATATATATATATATATATATATACTAGTCACTTACCCGCGCGATGCGGCGGGAGTGGCGATTTACAATAGGATACTCGTTTACCGTTAGTTTATCCGTCGTCTCGTGATATATCGTATAGAACTTAAGTTAGTTTTCTTATTCGTGATCTTCTACAAGAATAGTACAAAACAAGGAAGTAGATGTAATTAAAAACAAGAAGAGTTCAAAACAGTCAAGTAGCTGGACAAAACAATAAAAACAAAATGCGGGGAGTCTCTTGTATCTCTTCCTGTTTTACCAATACATCCGTTCGCTTATGACTTTCTTGTATCTTCTCCTCTCCTGTAACACATAACAAAATGTTACACGCTTACAGGTGCTTTAAAATAGTAATTAAAAAGTAATTTCAGGAAGCAAATAAGGCACAAAATCTACTAACTTACCTTCGTTTTGATACGGATGCAAATAAGGCACAAAAAAGAGGCAGTTAAACAATACAGTTCCAAAAACCCCAGTTATTTCAACATTTACAACCTTCTAAAGTTAAAAGCTACAGTTAAAAGTTACAAAAAAACCAAGAAATTTGAAAGAACTTACAACAATGCAAGAGGGAGATGTGAAAAGCCGACAAAAATTTTAAAACCTTGATGTGAGAGCCGAGAAACAACGCAAGATCCAGATGCAAAGAGTTGATATATTCTGAAATCGAAGTAAATAGAAGTTGTTAGGTTGATGTTTTGAAAGTAGGATTAGTTCAACTGAGATAAACTTACAATTTCAGTTGAGTGTAGTTGAGAGTTTGTAAAGTGTTTGTAGAGTGTTGATATCTCTGAATTATTTATAGAGACTGAAGCAAGCATGCTGTCTTTCAAGCATGCTGTCTTTCAAACAGTTCTGTCTTTCAAACAGTGTTTGTAGAGTGTTGATATATTATAGAGACTGCAGCAAGCAAGCTGTCTTTCACACAATAGTAAAGTGTTGCTTTTTCCTGTAGATTGTACTTCCCTGCTTTTGGCATCCATTTTTGTCTGTAGCATATGTCAAATGGGTTAACATCAGTTAAAAAACAAAAAGCATAAAAAAAACAAAACACATCATAAAACAAAAACAAAAAGCATAAAAAAACAAAAGCATAAAAAAAACAAAAGAAATGACAAAACTTATATCCCAACCAATATGAGCATGATGTTTAACATCAGTTAGGTACCCAATCTCGATCAAAGCATCAAGTTTTATATCATATCAAAACACAAAATATAGTCAAGTTTATATTCTCTCAGTAGCATAGCATGTTAAAAATTAATATTCAAGGTTTAGAAATTACCAAAAAAGAGCGAAAAACCGACTGAATTCGAATCTCAGCCCATTCTTGACACTAATGCTCCGTTAGTTCTCGCAAAGTCAACCATCATAAAAAGAAATCAAGTATTAGTAAAGATTTGATATTAGTTATAACCAGTACACTATTAACTTAAAATAAATTTAATATAAATCACATTTTGTCAAGTTGCAAATATAAAAACCTTTATTCTAAAAAAAAGAAAAGAAAATTGATGAATGATGATAAACTTTACTTTACCTCTGCTTGAGTGAGCATGAGACCACTAAGTGAGGGAACATTCTGCATATGAAGCCCCCATCGATTCGAATGAAGCAGCGTTCAGCGTCACCAACGCCGATTCCGAGACTCTCCAAGCAGATACACTTTCTCCGGCAGCCAGAAGATCGGAGTGAGCTTTCACCACCGCACAGTCCATAGCATCCACCTGACATGAGGAAGAAAAGGAGAGTAGGCTAGATGAACCAGAGATAGGTTCGAGTCGAATATGGCACCAGTTCAACGACTCAAAAGACCACCTACACTCATGTACTCTGGGATCCTTAGTACTTCTGCTCAACTCAGGCCTATTAACTTGTTAGTGGAAGTGCACCTATCTCTTACCGTATAAACTTGTTGCGGCTGCCCTGCATAAAACAAGGTGACGTTTGGGCTGCCCTGCATAAAACAAAACATGTAATATGAATATTTTATGGACACAGCATTAACCTAAATGGCTAAATGGAATGATCTTGTATGAGAGCTTAAATGACGATGATACCACCGCTGAAGAGAGATTTACAGATTTCGAGCAAAGTTTGACGACTCGGAGCGTTAACACCTTCACTGGCGAATTTTGCTTGTTCTGTAATAATAGTGATCGTGACAGTCGTTAACCAAAGGTATAACTAATTAAATTCAGATCCTAAAAAAAGGTTTCCTTGCGAGTTGCGAGTGACATACCTGAACTGTTCTTGAATCTGACATGGGATGGTGAGACCGCATCTATGGTCAAGCCTGAACTGTTCTACGACCTTTTAAAAGGAAGACCTTTAACACTGGGTTGCTAAGATAGCTCGTTGGAATGATGACCTGTCAAAGCTTGGGTGTTACATAAACTGCCAGGTCCCTTTTAAGGATATCATTTGGCAAATCAGGGCTTTAACTCTTTTTATAAGTGAGCCGTTTGCCTCGAATCGGCCTATTAGACCACGATGACTAATAATAATCAACAATACATGTCGAACTACCTGTCAAAAAAAAGAACAAATAAATAACTAAAGAAACCAATATGACAAAGTCATTAAAAACAAATAAACAACTAAATAAAGAAGGTAAAACATTAGTAAGAGAATGGGTATCATGGGTTTTCAGCATTCTTTTTTACTGAATATCATAAACAATTAAACACTAAGATAATCTTTTAGGAGAAAGTGTTAGGGGTCAACCCAATCTGACCCGTTCTAGCATCTCGAATGCAAATTAAATGGTAATTCATAGCATCTACTTTGCAACACTATAGTCCTATGGATGACAGGCAACAAGCTCTTCAATTAACAACTTCCTTGCTAATAAGCTAAAAAAGAACATGACCCACCAATCTTCCTTGCTACTAAGCTAAAAAGCAGAACCAATAATTTTGTACTCGTTGGAACAAACATACCTAGATTCATGAGTCCAGCTCATATCTTCAATCCACCATGCCAGGTTATAAGCCAAGTCCAAGACATCAAAAATGCCAACTTCAATCCACCATGCCAGGTTGTATACTCCATATGATCTACTGAGTAAGTCATCCATCCCACAATCTAGCAAGAGAATACAAAACCAATAAAGTCTTCGTAAATTGTAATGAACAATTTTAACTTCCAAACATGAATTTACCGTGTAAGAATCAGAAGGATCCGATGTCGATCCTGAAAAAAAACCCCTTCTCTCCATCAAATAGCGGTATGAGTTTTTTTAATTCCTCTAGCCCCACCATCATAAATAAATTTAACCCAATTATGCTAGCACATCCTTCTATCCTGCCAATACATGAACACATACATATAAAAACTATAACAATCAGCTTTGTGAGTGTTTAATTAAGGTCAAATGTTACACCTCACATAAATATAATCTATCATACAAAAGTAATTATCATAATTATCATATAACCATGACACTCACCAGTAAGAACATCTTATCTTCTCACTATTACATATCCAAAACTAACCTAAATATCATAATTATCATATAACCATGACACTTATCAGTCCCAATAATGATGAAATATCCAAAATATCACAAAACAAACTAAAATCAAAACTGCAAAATCAATTTATCCTTTTCACTATTCCATGTCTAAAATTGACCTACCTATCATAACTATCATATAACCACAACACTTATCATCCCGAAAAATGAAAAAATATATCAAAACATCCCACAGAACAAACTAAAATCAAAAGTACATAACAATCTATCTTTTCACTATTCCATATCTAAAATTGACCTAACTATCATAATTTTCATTGAACTACAACACTTATCATCCCCAAAAATGACCTAAATATCATAATTATCACAAAACCATGACACTTATCAGTCCCAAAAATGAAGGAAAAGATCAAAATATAACAGAACAAAGTAAAATCAAAACTACAAAAACAATTTATCCTTTCACTATGTCATATCTGAAATTAACCTAACTATCATCACCAAAAATACAAATTCAAATATCACAAAACTTTCAACCTAATTTGAAATAACCGCATCTACTAACAAATCCACATCAAGATTAAAGATAAATCAACATTTAGAACCTAACCTGAGTCGATTCATCACAAAACACATGCGAAAATCCTTCGTAAACCTCAGATTTCGTCCTTCGAACATCCGTCAAGCTCTTCCTATCACCTCAATGGTTGTAGCTTTCTCTTAGATATCAACAATTTTAGCTCTAAATATGTCCACTAACCGCTTCACCTGAAAAGTAAGAATCACAAAAGAACATGGTAAGATATATAACACTCATTGCAACTTATCAGAACATCAAACGGATCCCTTGTTCAAATCTGTGGATCCCTTGCCAGATAAAGCTTGTGATAGATCTCATGAAACCCTAGATCTGCTCATCAAACGGATCTGGTGATAGATTCAAACGGATCTGGTGATAGATCTCATGAAACCCTAGATCGCCGAGAAGAGAGAGAGAAGATCTGATGTTGTTTTGTGAGATGTGTGAGCATTGAGAGAGAAAGCAATTGGTGATCCGTGTGAAGTCAAATGGACGGTCCAGATCTAGATCCGTGTGAGAAAGTTAAAAAAATGGACGGCAGATGTAGATCCGTGTAAAGGGTAAATGGTTTTGTGTTTTCTTGTGCCTTAACAGTTGTACATTGTGCATTAAGTGTTTTTTCAACACCTTGTTCAATTACCATCTTGTCCTTCATATATGTTTATTAAAGTAGTATAGATATAGATATATATAGGGTGGGGTTCTAGAGTGAACACTAATGTATTTGCGAACTGGGTGAACAAATCTTGGCCATTGATTTACATACGTGGATGGCTAGGATTTCATCATCAAATCGTAAAATACACTAGTGTATTTTATCATCAAATCCTAGCCATTGATCTACACACATGTATGGCCAAGATTAGTTCGCTTAGTTCGCAAACTACACTAGTGTTCACTCTTGAACCTAATCCTATATATATATATATATATATTTTACATGAAATTAATATATATTGAAAACTAAATAAATGAAATGGAATATGAAAGTTTATCCAATATAAGATTGGATAATAAATGAATGAAATGGCTAGAATATGAAAGTTTATTGAATATATGGTTGGATATTAACAAGGTTTTCTATATTGCTCCTAGCTATTGAAGTTCATCAAGTATAAGATTGGACACTCATAGACATTGCTCCTAAATTATGAAAGTTCACCAAATATATGATTAGACACTAAATGAATGAATGACTGGAATATGAAAGTTGTTGATCAAAGAAACTTACCAAAAACAGTGTTCTTAGGGTTCCTGGTGATTTGATTTTTTGCAGCTTCACCTACTAGCATTTGCATGCCATCCCAAGCAACACATGAAGGAGTAATTTTGTTACCTTGTTGATTAGGAATGATCTCAACACGATTGTGCTTATCAAACCAGGCTGCCACACAAGAGTATGTTGTTCCAAGATCAATTCCAATGGCAGTTCCTTCAACTTTCTTACTCATCTTCAAACAAGTAAAAGGCGCACAAAGCATATGATGGATGTGTCGATTCTAGCAGAGAAATGATCAAAGTGTATATGTATATGAAAGTGAATAGTGAAATGAAGATCTCGTCAACTATCAAATCTATTGACTATTGGACGTCCTGATAAACTAAAAAAGCTACTCAAAACTGTTATTACGGGAAATGCAATAAAACGTCTGTTTACACGATAATAAGATGAAGAGTTTTTTTTCTAGAAAATAAATTAAATACAGAAAAAAATATCCTATTTTGTGTTGTTAAAATCTAATTGTGAGTTTATTTTATTATATTATAGTTATAAACTTGCTTTAATTTTTTGTTAATTTTCATGTAATGTATACCTTTACATTTCAGGCTGTTCAAAATATTTAAAACACATATAGACCACCGAAGATTAACGGCGTTAGAAATCTGTTAGTCAAAGTATATCTTAATAGATGAGACTGTTAGTGGTTATTTTTTAAATTTGGATTGTTGACGACCACCGACGAATAGTTAAGATTATTAA
The DNA here is from genome assembly GCA_030545235.1 of Helianthus tuberosus. Classification (NCBI taxonomy): domain Eukaryota; kingdom Viridiplantae; phylum Streptophyta; class Magnoliopsida; order Asterales; family Asteraceae; genus Helianthus; species Helianthus tuberosus. The sequence continues at coordinate 177,260,468 of CM060354.1, forward strand.
TATCTAATGTTCCTAAATAAAAAAAAAGGTTGTGAGGCATTAGTGGGCAATGATAGGAAACCCAAGGAAACTTGGGTTCGATCTTTAAGACAAACGTATTTTATTAGTAATTTCATTATCATGCCTAAGGGCGGGTGAGTTATCGGGTTTTCCCAGAATTAGTGGTGCACTCAAGTTACTCTCATAGTACTCCGTTTGATCCAGTAAATATCCCGAAAATGCTCAGAATTAATTTTCTTGATCGTAAAAAAAAAATTATAAGCTTCCTAGCTAGCTAGAATAATAGGTAATGATTATACAGAGCTGATGAGACATTTGGGCTACGGGTCATCACTTCATCTTGGATTCATATTGTTGAGATCTAACTTGAAATAGTTATTTCTTTAACGCCATCTAACCTGAAATAGTAATTTTCTAACTTTATCTAGTTACTCATAAAATATATACAGGACTCTCTTTTAAGTTTTTAGCAGTTTCAATGAAAAGTACTTGTAATTTAATTAAAGAGTTAAATGCCATTTTAATCCCTGTGGTTTAGGCCATTTTGTCAGTTTAGTCCAAAAGTTTCATTTTTAACCTATGGGTCCAAAAAGGTTTCACAGTTGCCATTTTAGTCCACTTGGTTAACTTCATCCATTTTTTCTGTTAACGAGAAGGCCAATTTGGTCATTTTGTATGTAATTCTATTAACTAAAATGGCAATTCAGCCATATAAAATGACCGAATTGGCCTTCTCGTTAACATAAAAATGGATGAAGTTAACCCAGTGGACTAAAATGGCAACTGTGAAACCTTTTTGGACCCACAGGATAAAAATGAAACCTTTGGACTAAACTGGCAAAATGACCCAAACCACAGGGATTAAAATGACATTTAACTCTTAATTAAAAGTAATAAACTATTAAGATAAAAAGAAAAACTATAAACATAAAGGTAAGAAACTGTTACAATTTTCAAAGAATTTTCATGTTTGGTTCACATTAGAAATTTCTAGTGGGTTTATTCACGCGTTGTAGCGGAATTCAAAAACGGGTTGTAATATTGTGATAATGTAAAAACGGGTTGTGATAATGTACAAACCACGAAAATATTGATTTAATAGTACAAACATTGTGTTACAGATAAGCCGACTCGAGAACAATTAGGTATTTTTTATTCGGTGTATAGAGTCTTGATCAATTTGAAAAAGAGGCTAAGTTGACTTAAGAGTTAAAGGGATCTTTACATTAAGCAATGCTTATACAAACTGGGTTCTCATTCAAGTCGAGGTTTTTGTTTACAAACACAAGTACCAAACTAACAGCTGATACCATCTTCTGATATTTTAGTTTTAAAAAAAAAAATGCACTGTATTCTAGTTTCCAAGTGTTATGAAATTTAGGTGTTGTTTGTTTTTTCTGTGGGAAAAGGTCTGCAGTCTGCGGACCACATCTGCAGGCATCTGCAAGAGAAGAGGTGGACCAAATGTCTTCAGTCTACAAGGAAAAGAGGGTTTATTTTTTTTTCTACTACAAAATCACTTTTCACACCTCAACTCTTCTCTCTGCTCTCTCTCTCTCTACAATATGTCCCCCACCTTCTTCTCCACCCTAAACCCTAGCCCCACCGTCGACCCAAGGTCTGCAGTCTCTCCCTCCGGCACCTCACTCTCTCCAGTCATGATTCCTCCGCCATGTCACACCTCCGGTCTGCAGCGATTCTCCGGCCGGTGGTTTTGAGATGCCGGTGGAGGTTTTGATTCGATTTGGGGTAGCACCACCACCACCGATCTCTCTCTCTCTCTCTCTCTACGGGTATCTCTCTCACTCTCTCTCTCTACGGGTATCTCTCACTCTCTCTCTACGGGTATCGATTTGGGGTAGCACCACCACCACCGATCTCTCTCTCTCTCTCTATGGGTATCTCTCTCACTCTCTCTCTCTCTCTCTCTCTCTACGGGTATCTCTCTCACCGATATTGATTTGGGGGTTTTGGTTCGATTTGGGGTTTTTGGGCAGGGATGTGGTGGTGGAGGTTTGGGCAGGGATATGGTGGTGGAGGTGGTGGCAGGGATGTGGTGGTGGATGTGGATGTGGTGGCAGGGATGTGGTGGTGGAGGTGGTGGAAGAAGAGGTCTTCCAAGAAGAGGTTCCAAGAAGACATGGAATCATGTCTGTGTGGTGAAGAGGTCTCGCAGACCTTTTTTAATGAAAGGTCTGCGAGAAAACAAACAAGCTGCAGACTCCAAACCTCTGCCCGCGTCTGCGCGGCGCAGACATAAGTGGCCAGAAGTGCTTCTGGCCAAAAAACAAACACCACCTTAGTATGCAGTTAGCTTGATTGCAAATATAATAAACTATCAACTTTTTTTTAAACTTAAAATTTGTCACAATGTCTAGTGAGAATTGAGAAGTCATTAACATTTATTCAGAAAACATCGCTTAAAATGATGACTTAAGTACTATTAAAACTGATAATGTATTTTTTTTTTCATAGACAATAAATGATGACTTAAGGTACTATTAAAAGTGATAATGTATCTTTTTTTTCATAGACATATAGTATGAATCCACTTTTTTTAGACGGCCAACAAACGCATTATTATATACATATACTGCTGGATTAACAACTATTAATCCAGGCCACCAAATATTACAAACAACAAACAGAAAGTACACAGGCAATTCTGCACTAAACCACTATCCATATTATACACCCATACAAGAGATACTAAATCTGCTCCATTGTTCCCAAGTTAGCCAGGCCACTCTTGCTCGGCGCTTGACCCACACGTAGCTTAGCGCCTTGACTTCCTCGACCACACGCCACAGGCGGGACTGTTTGAAGCTAAAGCCTAAAGCCTCGAGTATCAATTGATCATTCCGTGCATCACAAACTCAACTTAAAAAACCAAAATTCATATGTAAACATCAAACATAGGTACTGGCTTGACTAGTAAAGTATTGCTTTTGACAACCCAATCTATAGGGCTAATCACGAGAATAGCCAAGTTTTGGTCAAAGTTTCAAAAATAGCCAGTTGACACCCCATAAAATAAGCTTTCACGAATTTCAACGCGGATTAAATTAAAATTTAAGAACTTTCCCCATGACCAATCACATTTTGCCACGTGTGTTGCTGTCATCACCATGTTCGCTTAGTCTCTCTCTCTCTCTCTCTCTCATCTTGTCTGTCATCTTGTCTACGTTCTGTCCTACTTCACTCATCAAGTTCACCTGCTGTGTAAACTCAATTATAACAAATTGAATCAATCACGTGACACCACATCATCTCTCCAAATATTCAGACATGCAATGCTAACTTGTACCTTGAGCATATATGTTTGTACCCTCCATGAAACACAGATTCAAGCTATAAAAAGAAGAAACCCCAGGTTCTAAAGTATGAATTTTATGCTCATGTTTTCAAATTAAGCCAACAATTAAACCTATCTGGATCTCATAGTCCGTTTATTCATGTTTTAATGTCAATAAGTCTCACACCTTCGAACATATACATTCTCGTATCACTTAACCGAAAATAGAGGTGCGTACTAGCTTCTGTGACAACTGTGAAATTTGCATGTATCCGTACAATTAATTAATATTGATTAGTGCTTAATGATTGTGCTGAATTACAATTAATGACTTAAACTGCTTTCTGATTTTTGTATCATACATACATGTGCATCACATATTACATACTGTCACATCAATTCACATACAGACTTTAGTGACATAAATGATGCATAAAGCACAGTTAGCACAGTTAGTGGATAACTCAGAAAAATGCTGACGATGTTCACTACATAGACAGACAGTGTTTGGAGACATAGTATGATCCGGAAACCAAGTTCTACACTAGTATGGAGTGTTGGGAAGCAAGGACCATAAAACTGCTTCACTAGGTGATAATTTAAGTGTCGGAAAGTGCCTAAAACTCACATAAAGTGCAGAATTCTGCATATTTCAGCAAAATTCAACAATTTAACAAGCTAATAGCATGCAAAAATATGGCAAAATGGTCCTGAATGCTTTCCTAAGTGTCGGGAATTAAAAGTGTCACAAAAGGGTACTTAAATAACACTAAACGGAATAGTTTGACACTTTAACGAACCGGTATCTAACCAAACAATCGGACACTACCCGAAACACCAAAATTATACTAAAAACATTGTTTTATTATTTCTGAACTAGTTATGATCCCCGAACACCCTAACACACTATATAACACTTCATATACATAAACACCTAACTAATATACTTGAAATCTAACTTAGTTATCTAACTTACCATTTAAACTTACACTTACCCCCCCCCCCCCCTCATGATTTACGGCATCAAGGGATGGCCCCACCCCAATTAGATCTTACTTAGATTTGTAGAGATTTGATCAAGATAATGTGTGTACTATATGAAATATAAAACCTAATGGATAAAAGGATTAGTGGTTAAAAGGAGACTTGAGTCCTCATTCTCACACACACTAAATCAACACCATCTTTCTTTTCCTCTCTTCCCCCCAATCGGCCGAGAATAACCACCCACCCCACCATCACTTCCATTTCAAGTTCATCCATTCCAAGCTCATTCCAAGGTGTAAGAAGGTCATTAAAGGAGCTTGGTGCTTGTGGATCTTGAAGGACCTCCATCAATTGCTTTTATCCTCCACTTTTGTCATCACCAACATCAAGTGTTCTTCCCTAGCCTTGTGCTGGTAGTAAGGCCCTTATGATCTCTTGATCTTTCATATATAGTTGGTTAATAAGTGATGAACATTGTCAAACATGATGAACATTAAAAGACATACTCATGAACATTATAAACATGTGAAATCTTGACGATCTGTAATTATTTGCTTCTTGTTGATTGATTATTAGTATTAGTGATGCTAGACATCATAAGTAACCTACTAGATTATGATTAAACACATGATCTAGTAAGTTAAAGTGGTGATCTTATGAAAGACCAAGATCATCATGCTTTACGTTACATGAACTTGAATGATAAAAGTTGTTTTTCATAAGATGATGATTTAAACATGATACAAGTCTTGTGAGTGAATGATTTCTAAAATAGTTTTTCCAAAGAAACCAAGTTAAATAACAAGATTTGTATAAACATTGTTTTAAAGGAAACCAATCATGTTTCTAGTGTTGAAACAAGTATAAGAACACTTTGTTTACAAGAAAAATTCAAAAGAATGATTTTTGGAAAAAAATCATATAACAAGTTGCAAACACTCAAATCTTTCAAGAATTAGATTTTTAAAGAAATGAACACACTTAAAAGGGTAACTAAGTCTAATAGACATACTACCAAGTTATTATAAGTTTTTATGAAAACTCAAGTTCAAGATCATTATGTAGATAGCTTTGTTTTAGCACTTGGTAAGTGTAGATTGATTGTTGATTGTTTATGATGATTTTGAAAAGAAAATGATATGCTTTGATAGCATGGACACCTCCATTTTTAGGGGAAACTATGACAAAGTTTTCTAAAAATATAAATACTTAAAGAAATATTTTTCTAACAAATATTTACAAGCGTATTTTGGTCATAAGTTTTCAATATAAACGTTGCCATAATTTTTGTTACAAAAATACAAGTATTGGAGGTTGGTTTTTATAAATAAAAATGGGTAAATATATATTTAGAATATATATATATATATATATATATATAGAAAGTATAATGTACAAAAGGCCTTATCGTACATTATCGTACGCGACCGAGACATAACGTGCGTGATTATTTTTTTTTTGACCATCTCAACGTGCGTGATTATACTTCCATGCGTGATTATCACTTCTCATGCGTGATTATCACCAAAAATCTGATCCCATGCGTTATTTTGTGTCCCATGCGTGATTATTGCCTGATCCGACGGTTTACATCGTCGCGTACGTGAAGTACGATAACGCGTAATGTATGTTAACCGCACTCTATATATATATATATATACATATAAAAAGGACACTTGTGTGAATATTTGTATACGTGTGAAATAGTTATATTATTTTAGGATGAAATAATATAACTTAACAAATACCAAGAATTTACAATCCAAAATAATACCAAAAATCACAAGACTGAGAGACTGGGGAGTTAGTCTGAGAGACTAGCTGGGGCAGTGTCACGGCCCCCGACCCGGTTTGACCCGTTTCAGGAGCCGCGGGACAGAAATCCCGTGGTATTTAATTAATTGAGTTTAACAGCGGAAGTTTAACATCAGGATCTTTTTAAGACTGAAATATTTCCCGATTATTTTATTTCACAACGCGGGATAAAACCCGGTAATTTACAATCTTGAGATTTCACAAAGAAATCTTTTATTTTACAAAACATGTTTCTTTATTTTATACTGAGCCACTTCTTTGAGCTTGTAGCGCTTTATGGCACTTTTCCTAGATCATAACAGATCACCTGAAACATGTTTGAAAAAGGTTTTGTCAGCGGGAAATACTGAGTGAATCATTCTATTTTGCATAATGATGCATAGTTATTAATTACAGCATAAGAGCGATTACAATGGCTTCTATCTTATTTTTATCTGGCGCCCTGTCACAATGGTGACATGTCACAATGGTGACGATGGTCATACCACTATTAGATCAATGAACCTAAAATAGTGATGATTATCCCTGTAGGTTAATGAACCTAACAGTGATTATCCGAGTAGGTCAATGAACCTAACTGGGAGAAAATTAGTAATGTGCACAATACCCCACTAACCAGTAATTCAAGATATCCACGACTTTGTCCCTGTAATTATAACCTTGAAAATAATTTGAGGTATTGTAAAATAGTTTATGAAAAGAGAATGACTCACATTGCAGATTTATACGGGCAGAGTTTAGCCTACTGATTAGCCTTTTTAACCTAAATTAATAACAGGCACACAATTCAGTCAGTAACTTAATACAGCTTTTACGATAACTCACGAGATCAAACCCTCACATCGAATGACAAAGTGCGATACTTAAACATCCATTGAATTTAATCAACGAATGACAAAGCATAAACCCTAATGTGGGCAGCACTTAAACATCCATTGGATAGTTTAATCGATCGGACATTGAATCGTAGCAGTGATCGAGTTATTACGTCGTTTCAACTCCCGAGATCAAACCCTCACATCGATTGAATCGATCGGGCAACACTTAACTCACGAGATCAAACCCTCACATCGATTGTGGCGTCGATTAGTGATCCGTGTGTGTTAATTGTGACAAACAGAGCATAACTCAGTGTATTTTGTGAGAATTTACGTCGTTTCAACTCCCAGAATCAAGTCCCACTGCCTAGTATTTATATATGAAAAACCGTCCCCCTCGCGCCACGCGAGGGCTCCTCTTATTCCTGTCGCGTGGCGCGACAGGTCACTTCTAGGGTAGAGTAGGTGCGTGTCTTTTATAGCTTTGGTGAGTCAGATTTCGACATAATTCAATTCCTACAGCAAACTGTAAGGATATTACCGACTAGGGTTTACCCCCCTGAGTTTTAGGGGCCCTAATCCTGATTCCAAATGTTCTGAAAATTTTAGGGTTTGTTCAGAATCACTTGGGTTTCTTAATTAGGGTTTCCTATTGGACAATTAACATAATAATTAGAGCTTTTTAATGAGGGTTGTTACATTCTCCCCACCTTAATAAAAATCTCATCCTCGAGATTTACTGGAATAATTGAGAATACTTTTTTCTTCAATTCGGATTCCAGCTCCCAAGTGTATTCAGGTCCTCTCCTTGAATCCCACTTTCACTAGCAATAGTTGTTTGTGCTTGAGAAACTTCACTTTCTATCTTCTATCCAAAGAAGTTTTTCTACAAATTTTAACTTTTCGTTTACCTTTACCTTTATATCTTAGAGAGGTACTATCAAAGATTCGTCTGATAGATATTTCTTGAGATTGGATACAAGAAATACATCATGTACTCCAGCTAACTCTCTTGATAGTTGTAAACGATAAGCAACTGTTCCTATACGTTTGGTCACTGGAAATGGTCCTACGTACCTTGGACATAGTTTTCCTTTCTTACTGAATCTAACAATTCCTTTCCAAGAAGATACTTTCAATAGTATTTTGTCTATAACTTGAAACTTCAACGGCTTTTGTCTATTATCTGTATAACTTTTCTGGCGATCTCTAGTCGTCTTTAGCCTTTTCTTCAAGATACTGAATATTACAGTCGTAGTTACTTAGGATTTTCATCCATCTCTTTATGTTTAATTCTTTTTGCCCAAATATATATCTTAAATTCTTATGATCCGTATAGACAATAAACTTACTTCCATACAGATAATGTTTCCAAATCTTAAGGGCAAAAATTATGGCTCCTAATTGCCTTGATGCATATGCAATTACCTTTTTGCATTGCATTAACACTCATCTAATTCCAAATTTTGAAGCATCACCATATACTTTAAAATCTTCTGTTCCTTCTGGTAAAGCTAGGATTGGAGCAATGGTTAATTTCTGCTTTAAGATCCTAAAGGCTTTTTCTTGTTTAGATCTCTAATCAAACTTAATTGTTTTACAGGTTAGCTTAGTTAATGGTATAGCTATCTTTGGAAAAATCCTTGATAAACTGTCTATAGTATCCAGCTAAACCTATAAAACTCCTAATTTCCATTGCGGATTGTGGAACCTTTCACATTGGTAATTACTGCTATCTTATCAAGATCTACTTGAATACCTTCATGATTCACCATGTGTCCTAAGAATTGCACTTCTTGTAACCAAAATTCACACTTCGAGAATTTGGCATAAAGCTTTTCTTTTCTTAACATATTTAAGAGTGCATGCAAGTACTGACAATGTCCCTCCTGACTTTTGGAATAAATAAGTATATTGTCTATGAAGAAAATTACAAATTTATCCAAATATGGTTTACAGATCCTATTCATCATGTCCATGAATGCCGCAGGTGCATTCGTTAATCCCAAGGGCATGACTGTAAACTTGTAATGACCATACCTAGTTCTGAAAACAGTTTTAAGTATGTCTCCCTCTTGTACTTTCAATTGATGATATCCAGAACATAAGTCGATCTTAGAAAATATCTATTTCCCTGGAATTGATCGAATAAATCATCAAATAATGGGTATTGATTCTTAATTGTAACCTTATTCAATTCCCTGTAACCAATACACTTTCTCATCGAATCATCCTTTATCTTAACAAACAATAATGGTGCCTCCCGCGAGGATAAACTAAGTTGTATGAAACCTTTAATTAGTAATTCATCTAATTTCTTTTTCAGCTTTAATATTTCTGTGGGTGCTAACCGATAAGGTGCCTTAGCTATTGGTATAGTTCCTGGAATTAGATGAATCCTAATTTCCACCTCCCTATCTGGTGGTAACCCTGGGAACTCTTCTGGAATATATCTGGGTGAAACTACAGAAAATTTCCTTAAGTTCTTTATCTTTAGTATTAATGATTACTGAAATCATATATACTGTTCCTAGCTTTCGTCCATAATTAACAACTTTCATTATTGATATGAACTTTATGGCTTATCTCCTGTAATCATTATTACTTCTCCAGTGGGTGCACAAATTTCTATGGAATACTTATCACAGATAATTTGAGCATAGTTGTTTACTAACCCATCCATTATTAACACAACATCGAATTCAACTACTTTCATAGATAATAGGGTTGCAGAAAATTTATGACTTAAAAGTTCTATTTCTACATTTTGCAGAACTTTATTTATTTTAACTGAATTCCCATCTGCCATTTCTACTGTAGAAATTTGCCTAATGCTGGTTAATGGTAAGTTAAGAATTTGACAAAATAAAGTATTTATAAAACTTTGGTTTGCACCAGAGTCAAATAATACTATTGTGTAAACGTTGTGAACTAAGAACGTACCGGCTATCACATCTGGAATGAGTTCTGCTTCCTTAGCAGTTAGTTGGAAGGCTCTTACATTCCTTTTTACTCCTTCTGCAGGTTTAGCTTTATTGTCAGATGGTTTGTTTAGTTTTGGACAATCTGGTCTAAGATGTCCAGCTTCTCCACAGTTGTAGCAGACTGAAAATTTCTTCCTCCTGCAGTCTTCTTCTTGATGCCCCGGAATTTTGCAAAAATTGCAATATCCTTTGCATCTTCCAAAATGCTTCCTTTTGCAAGAATTGCAAAATGGACTAGTGGTAGATTGCCCATTTCCTTTTCTCTTGAAATTGTTATGGTTACCCGGATGGAATTCTTGGGTAATCTTTTGGATTACTTCCTTCCTTTTATTTTCTTCTCTTGTCCGTACTAACTCGTCAGTCAGAGTATTGGCTAAATCTACCGCATCATCAATCGTGCGAGGTTTCGCAGCCTTGACTATATTACGGATTTCGGAAATCAATCCCCAAATATAACGAGAAATGAGTACCGGCTCTGGCGAAGCCAGCGTTGGTACTACTCTAGCATACTCGAAGAATGTCGAAGTATACCCTCGAAAATCTACATCCACCATCCGGTGGGTTAAAAACTTATTTGCCATTTGATCTTTTTCATATTCGGGACAGAATTTTCTTTCTACAAGACTCTTAAATTCTTCCCATTTCATGGCATAAGCCCTATTTCTTCCTTTAGCATGTAACACCGTGTTCCACCATTCTAGCGCCCCTTCTTTGAAAAGGTTTGATGCATACATGACTTGATCATCCTGAGCACATTTACTTATGGCAATTACTGCCTCGGTTTTCTCTAACCAACGCAGTGCCGCAGTCGCTCCTTCATTGCCTGCAAACTCAATGGGTTTACAAGCAAGAAATTCTTTGTAAGTGCAACCAGGTGTTGCAGCTTTCATTTTCTTAGGAGGAGGAGCTTGCCGTGGTTCATTATCATGATTAACATGATTACCGCCTCCATTTACGCTATTACTGAAGTTATCTTCAGAAATGCGTTTGCTAGGAACGATTTGTTGAGGTTCGATTGAATTTTTAATAGCAGCAACAATTGCTGGAATAGCGTTGGCTATCCCTTGAGTAACTATTGCTGGAATAGCGTTGGCTATCCCTTGAGCAACGATATTTTCTATATCCTGCTTGGTCATATATTGATCCCCCGGTTGTTGCTCAGATTGATTAACCTCATTAACTGGTTCATTATTAGCGTTTTCCATCTGATATCTAATTTATAGATAAATAATTAGTATAAAAGAAATAATCCACTGTCACAATTAATTGCACATAATCACGTAAACGAATATACAAATTTTTTTTTTAATTTTTCATTTATTTTATAGATTATATCATGCTTCTATATACAACCGTTTTATTATTTATTTTACACATACTGATTTTTACTATTACACAACTACAGTTTCATAATCCCCTATCCTTTGTTAGGTGATATTCTAGTAACGGCGTTCCTTCTCATCGTATTTCCAGGAGATCTGTCCCAAAATCTCTTGGATCCTATTCCCAGCATCCATTAGTTCTTTGTTAAAATAACGGAGTTCAGCCATATTCTCGTTACTCATTGGTGGATTTGGTAAAGGTTCTGGATTGAACTTAGGAAAAAGCTTATAGGGATGGTTTTGTAACAGTATTTCATTATTCACCCATTCGTCTATTTGCAAGTGGATTGAAGGTTTTGGAATAGCTGATTCTAAATTTATTGGTAACTGTGTTTCAAGAGAATGAATAAAATCATTTTCATTAATAGGCTCAATAGTATCATCGTTTGCCATTATAAAATCTAGCTCTTCCTGAGATGGTAACCCCTTAATTTGTCCAGAGCTTTCCCCAATTTCCATTTTCTTAGGCTTGGGTTTCTCGAGAGGTAAAGCGTTGAATTCTATAGGCTCTTCTAAGTCTGGTATATACCTATTGAAATCTTTAGAAACTTCTATTCTTACTGGATAGAGATTTAAATTCTGAAGGGCTTCCGACAGATCACTCATGCTGTTTATGCAAAATACACACAATTACTAAATTAAAAATTATATAAATTTTCATAGAAAACCTTTAAATATTATTTCGTACTGGGTAATTATCAAAACAACTGAAAATTAAAACACACTAAGTTTTATTTATTTATTTATTTATTTACTGAATAAGGTTTCTAAACTGTAAATAAATAAAGGTGCTAAACTTTGAGTCATAATATTTAAAGATTTGTATTTATTGTTACAGTGGTTAATATATAAAGATCTGCCCATACTGTACGAAATTAGTCAGATAATAAAACACATAATCACAAAATAGCAATTAATTAAGTATTTCTAAATACTTAATTGGCTTAAATCAGTGGCTCGATCAGTGGCTCTGATACCACCTTATTTCTGTCACGGCCCCCGACCCGGTTTGACCCGTTTCAGGAGCCGCGGGACAGAAATCCCGTGGTATTTAATTAATTGAGTTTAACAGCGGAAGTTTAACATCAGGATCTTTTTAAGACTGAAATATTTCCCGATTATTTTATTTCACAACGCGGGATAAAACCCGGTAATTTACAATCTTGAGATTTCACGAAGAAATCTTTTATTTTACAAAACATGTTTCTTTATTTTATACTGAGCCACTTCTTTGAGCTTGTAGCGCTTTATGGCACTTTTCCTAGATCATAACAGATCACCTGAAACATGTTTGAAAAAGGTTTTGTCAGCGGGAAATACTGAGTGAATCATTCTATTTTGCATAATGATGCATAGTTATTAATTACAGCATAAGAGCGATTACAATGGCTTCTATCTTATTTTTATCTGGCGCCCTGTCACAATGGTGACATGTCACAATGGTGACGATGGTCATACCACTATTAGATCAATGAACCTAAAATAGTGATGATTATCCCTGTAGGTTAATGAACCTAACAGTGATTATCCGAGTAGGTCAATGAACCTAACTGGGAGAAAATTAGTAATGTGCACAACACCCCACTAACCAGTAATTCAAGATATCCATGACTTAGTCCCTGTAATTATAACCTTGAAAATAATTTGAGGTATTGTAAAATAGTTTATAAAAAGAGAATGACTCACATTGCAGATTTATACGGGCAGAGTTTAGCCTACTGATTAGCCTTTTTAACCTAAATTAATAACAGGCACACAATTCAGTCAGTAACTTAATACAGCTTTTACGATAACTCACGAGATCAAACCCTCACATCGAATGACAAAGTGCGATACTTAAACATCCATTGAATTTAATCAACGAATGACAAAGCATAAACCCTAATGTGGGCAGCACTTAAACATCCATTGGATAGTTTAATCGATCGGACATTGAATCGTAGCAGCGATCGAGTTATTACCCTGATTGTGGCGTCGATTAGTGATCCGTGTGTGTTAATTGTGACAAACAGAGCATAACTCAGTGTATTTTGTGAGAATTTACGTCGTTTCAACTCCCAGAATCAAGTCCCACTGCCTAGTATTTATATATGAAAAACCGTCCCCCTTGCGCCACGCGAGGGGTCCTCTTATTCCTGTCGCGTGGCGCGACAGGTCACTTCTAGGGTAGAGTAGGTGCGTGTCTTTTATAGCTTTGGTGAGTCAAATTTCGACGTAATTCAATTCCTACAGCAAACTGTAAGGATATTACCGAGTAGGGTTTACCCCCCCCCCCCCCTGAGTTTTAGGGGCCCTAATCCTGATTCCAAATGTTCTGAAAATTTTAGGGTTTGTTCAGAATATCTTGGGTTTCTTAATTAGGGTTTCCTATTGGACAATTAACATAATAATTAGAGCTTTTTAATGAGGGTTGTTACAGGCAGTCTGAGAGACTGGGATTTTAATCTGAGAGATTCAGTCTAAGAGACTGGGTAGTTCTGTCTGAGAGACTAGGTAGTTAGTCTGAGAGACTAGTTGGGGCAATTTGGGAAACTGGAGTTTTAGTCTTAGAGACTGGATAATCCAGTTTGGGAAACGGGGAAGTTTAGTCTGAGAGACTAGGGAGTTCAGTCTGAGAGACTGGGTGTTTCAGTCTGAGAGTCTGGGAGACTGGGTGTTTAGTCTGGGAGGCTAGGTAGTCTGGGAGACTGGGTGTTTAGTATGGGAGGCTAGGTAGTGTGGGAGACTGGACGTTTAGTCTGGGAGACTGGTTGGTTAGTCTGGGAGACTAGGTGGGTTAGTCTGGGAGACTAGGAAGGATAGAAAGTTTCATGGAGAATAATGTGAATACATGATTACATGATGAGTTGTCCTTGCTTGCAATATACTAAGTGATAGTGATTGCTATGAATATACATGCTATGATTATTATGTACCGGCACACATGTCACCTTCTTTAGAAAGCGAGTTATCAGACATTGATAACCCTACGGCCACCGCCACAGATAATGAGATTGCATCTGCGCCAAATATATTTACGTCAGACACTGAGAGTGATCCTGATATGCTGACCAAGGCCGAGGACGACTCCCAACAGTCCGCGCTACCAGATTTTGGCGATGCTTTACCCTTGTTGATGGTTTCTCTGACAAGAATCCTTCTGCCATCCTTATTTCAGTCCATGGCCACTTCATCACTAGTCATTCCGATGGTGAGCACACCATGGCTCCGATCCTCGACGATGCGCCTCCTGTGGACATTCCTTCCGAAGGTTGGCTATTCGACGAACAGTTGATGATGACGTTGACATGTTTATTGATGGTCTTCCTGCTAACGATGATAGAAAGTTAGACGAGAACGTTGTTACTAATTTCACTTCTTGAGACCCCTGTTATCAAGCTATCCTCTGGATCTAGTATACACTCGATTTCAGACTCCTTTGAGTCTGTGACATCTGCAGCCTTACAGACAGTCGGATTACAGCTTTCTACTACTGACTCAGACGACGACGTCGCTGTGACTGCTGCACTACCACCTACTCGATATGCCACACCTTTACACGACCCTGACACTGACCCTGCTCCTGAGCCAGCTCCTGTCCCTTTTGGGTCAGCTTGATGTGGCACCTGCTGGTCCTGCATCCTTTCTTGATCATGACTTTGTTTCTTTTGGTTTACCAGACATTGCACCCCTTATACCTGATCCAGTACCGCACCTGATGATCTTCTCTTTTATTAAGACGATTGTTCCTGCACCTGCACCCGCTGATGTTGCTCCGATGGAGACCGACGTCCATTACACCGACATGCCTATCGCTTTCTTTCAGGACCTACCTGCACCCTGGAAAGGTACTCCAGGTCAGCACCCGCATGACGATCCTTTTGCTACAGCAGCATTTTCCCCGACCTCATAGGTAGCACCATTTGCTACTTGCACCTCTACATCGCTGAACGAGCCATTGCGATGGTACCTATCATACACTATGCTGATATCAGACCCCTGCCATCCCTCACATTATGGAGGCTATACACAGAATGAGTTGTTCCTGGCGCATCAGCTACAGTTTGAGGATATGAGCCGCAGAGTTTTGGAGCTTGAGCTGACACCACGTCTTCCACCCTGTCTATTGCCAGTATACTTTGGTCCTCCACATTATTCAAAGATTCCTTTTGCACTCTCGCCTGCTGCTATTACACCTTTCCCAGGTTTTGATGCTCGCCTCTTTACTATCATGCAGCAAATCAGTTAATTACTTCGACGTATATACAAGCTCGAGGAGGAGCTCGCGCATGTTAGCAGTTTGCTTTTCCTCCCTCCTCCACCTCAGTCGCCAGTATAGTTAGTTTCTGGATTTATGCGGATGGCATACTCTTGAGAAAAGACACTACTAAAGAGCCGAGACTGTGGGGACTTTTGGAAGACCACTTTTGACTACGTGATTTTGATACACTGATATACTTATTGGACAAGGGTAGGGTGACCCTGTCTCCCTTTTGATGTGATACATTTTGTAAGACAATGCAATTGTGGTCGGAGAATAATGAGAGCCCAATCATCATTAATCATGCGACAATACTTTGTGGCCAATACCCAATGAAAGCTCAGTCGCTATGTCTTCGTTAAGCACGTTGTTGATCTATATGTGTGTGCTATAATTATAATGCTACATGCTTGCTTGCTTGCTATGCTCTCATTAAACATAATTCCCAAATTACTTGGATATGCTATGATTATGCTATTGCTTGATTGATTGATATGATAATCTATTATGTGTATGTACATATGACCTCTAAACAACTATATGCACTCCCTGAACAAATAAGACCTGACCTAACCAATCTTCTTCTTAGAAGATGTCGATACAAGGGAACATCGATACCAACAGCCCTCTGCCAGCGACAGCGGCAGAATTACAAGAGCGCATCTCACAGGCCATTGCACAGCACGAGGCCCTTCGCTCCGAACGCAGCGGAGGTACCCCAGGAAATAACCCACCCAACGGTAATGTATAGTCACTTAAGACGCATTACAAAACGTTTGGATATTTCCAAGAGTGCTTTACTAATGCCATATGTGAATGATGTCGCAGGTTGCACCTACAAGCAGTTCTCGAGCTACAAACCTCGAGACTTCGACGGCACTGGGGGAGCCTTAGCCTTCGTACGTTGGGTTGAGAAGACGAATTTTGTTTTACGGTTGAGCAAATGTGCCCCAGAACATCAGGTCATGTACATTTCCGGACTGCTTCAAGATGGGGCTCTGTCATGGTGGAACCTTCAGGTTCAGACAATGGGCGAGACTGCTACGTATGCTTTGACGTGGGACGAACTGAAAGAACTGATGCGTAAAAGATATTGCTCTATGGCAGAAGTCAAGAAGTTGGAGACTGAACTGTGGAACTTGAAAATGGAAGGCCTAAAGATAACTGAGTATGTGCAGAGATTTGACGATTTATCACAAGTTGCTTCGCGTTTGGTGGAACCAGAATCTAGGAAGATCGAACGCTTCATCGGGGGATTGGCACCTGAGATTCTAAGCCTGGTAACAACATCTAAACCTTCAACGATCACCGAGGCTATCGGCATAAGTGTGGCGCTCACTGAAGAAGCGATTAGACTAGGAAAATTTTCCACTACGGAAGAGAAAAAGGAGACTCCTGTACAGTCATATGGAGATAATAAGAGAAAGCTCGCAAATTTCAAAAAGGTTACTCGGGCGAGTAACAAGAAGAAGGCCAAAAGGGGAAAAGACTACATGGGTATCCTACCTAAGTGCGACAATTGTATACGTTATCATGTCGGGCGTTGTAAATATGGAAAATGTGATAACTGTGGCAAGAGGGGGCATCCTAAGGAAACTTTTAGGTAAGATACTGAACGTAGTAATGGAGGCCAAGATGGTAGCGAGAATCACAGAGGAAACAACGACAATGACAATTATCAAGGCAGAACGAGTGACAGACAGAAATGTGCTCAAGGTTGTTTTAACTGTGGAAGCAAAAAGCATTTCAGAAAATATTGCCCTAAAAACAATCAAGCAAAAGAATGAAAGCTCAACACCGGAGCTAGGGAGACACGTCAGGATCCAAACATGGCCATCGGTGCGTCTCGTAGTAGTCAATGTTATGCGTCTGTGCTATTTGACATTGTTGTCAAATTTTAGCTTCAGAATATACTTGTTTTAGTAGTAAGTAAGATAGATATCCAGTACTCGATAGAACTAGCTTAAGGGAAGCTTCGACATGGTAATTGGGATGGACTGGTTGTCGAGCAATCAGGTGGAGATTGTTACCCGTATCCCGACGACAAACGGAGAAACGATCGTGATTCACAGAGCAGGATACACCCCTACAGATTATCAGTCCTTGAAGACACGGAAATTTCCGCACCAAGGATGTGTTGCCTTTTTAGCTCATGTCGTGGACAAGGGAACCGAAGAACCAAAACTCGAAGATATCCCTGTGATAAGGGAATATCCTGAAGTCTTCCCCGAAGACTTGCCAGAGTTATCTCCTTAACGACAAGTCGAATTTCGCATCAATTTGATTCCAGGGGCCGCTCCTGTAGTCAATGCACCTTAGCGACTTACACATTCGGAGATGCAAGGACTGTCAATGTAACCTCAGTAGTTGATAGAGAAGGAAGATAACAGACCAAGTTTCCCGTTTTGGGTAACACCAGTTCTGCTCGTCAAGAATAAGGACGATGATTTTCAAATGAGCATCAACTACCAGGAGCCGAACGAGCTAACCAACAAGAGTCGATAACTCTTGCTGAGGATCAACGAATTACTTATTTAACTAACTAAGAGGATCCAACTACTATTTCACGACCGATCGATGATCGAGTGTCATTAGCTGTGAATTCAGGAAGAAAGTATACCTGGGAAATTGTGGGACAATAACTTGTTTTAAACGCACGCAAAGATGATGTTCCCTACACGATGCACAAAACAGTTTTACACAGAATACGAAACCTTGAGAATCTAGAAAACATGTACTTAGAACCTTTGGGAACCCAGGTCCAAACTCGTAAAGGTTGTTGCTTAGGGACCACACCTGTTAACTCAAGCAAACCCCATTATCCTGACATATATGCTATTTCAGTTAACCAAACAGAAAGTATTCAAATTTCTTTTGTTGAAACCTTCACTTTTGCTTCTAGCGAGTAGATGTTTGCATCTCTACTCCCCTTTATGGTAGTTGCATCACGTTGATTTTCTTCGCTGAGAGCGAACGTACATTTGCTTCGAATACTTGGTCATTTCTTCATTTTAGCAGATACTCATTGCTTCGTTACTTGGAAACTTATATGTTACGCATGCACCTTTTGCTACGCATGCGGTTTCATTTCGAATAAACGCTTCATTGAAGTTCAAATATTATTTTGCTAAAGCTAACTATTGGTTTATGATTCAAATAACCTACGTTATTGTAATTGTTAACTCCTTTGTTATCAAGTCAACACACTTTCTTGAAACTTCTTTTCTTTCAAGTTACATTCATAGTTCATCTTCATAACCATGCTAAGATTCCCTTGTTGATACATACGTTTATTGTCGGATTACGCTAGAACCAAGTTCAATTGCTTGAACTTATCCATTTCGCATATTCAGTTTGAGACGTCATATGATGTATTGAGAGCATCATATTCAAATATTTTTGCAAAGACTCTTTCATTTCGAGTCGTAGTAGACTTGGTTGGTCTACGACTCCACTAAATCGTTCGATTGGTTTCGATACCTTGCGGTGATACTTTCACAGAATTGAAGCATGCGCTAATTTAGTTACGCACCCTCTACACGGATTTAAATATCTATTTAATTGTTCTAAATCCGTTTTGTTTATCACGATTAAAGTGGTCTCAACACAGTTGTGTGTTAAGACAACGGTACATAGATTCATTTCATACCACGGTGTACCTCCTAATGATTCTTTCGTTGTAAATTGAATACCTTGCAGTACTTATTTCTTTTTCATCTTCGATCAAAAACAGTGGCTCTTTGATGTTCCGTATTCAACTAAAAACTTTACGACATTGTGTAAATCAAATCTTCAGATTGTCTCAGTACACTTTCATTTTATTTCAAACATGGTGAACTTGTTCAGTCACCACTATTATTGAATGGTTGTCCTGGATTTTTGACTGGCAAAGTGTTCCGTTGTACTCTGACTTCAGACCATTCCTCAACCCTTTTAGTCTCTAGATTCCAGACTCTTAAGTTCGGGGTGGCATAACCAAGAAAGTGACCTTCAATAGCTTTTGCCCCAAACTTTCCATTAGGATCGATCATTGTGCAAGGAGCTCCAAACGGTTCAAGATATGACAAATCTGATTTCCATAGTCAAGAGTAGGTCCACCCGGAGGATCGAGTTAACCTCTATTCCCTGTTTTCCGACTAACCCGTGAGTGCGGAATCCAAACGGGTAAGTTAAACCAAGTTACGAACACGTAAGACACAAGATTCACCGATTAACACTCCAATGTATTAATCTAGAAAACGGTTACAAAGCAATGTTTACAAGATGCTCTCATAAACTCTCAGTGTGTGTGTGTTTACAATGTGTTCGATCAAAGTCTATGCATACTCGTACTGTGTTTTGTCTGTTGTGAGTGTATTTATACTAAAGACATCGACGAAAACAAGAAGCCGACGAATACAGATCGACGAAATCCAATATCTCGACGAAATCCCTTGATTTCATCATATCAGGTCTTCGCCATTAAGGGGATTTCGCCACTAAGGGGATTTCGACACTAAGGGGACTTCGATGAAATCACATGTGATTTCGTCACTGTCTGATTTCGCCATATGTGATTGGGCCAAGGCTTATGTTTGAGCTTGGGCTTGGGCTTCTTCATGGATGGGCCAAACAAACAAACACATAACCTATACTAAATGCAAACTGCACACACGCAGTTGCATTTACACAAACTGTTACAAAGTAAATCGCATACCGAGTCAAGACAGGAGGTTGTCTTGAATACGGCCTTCACTTCGTAGCCGAGTCGAACCGAGCTGAGCCGTATCCACATAATATGTATCAACAGAATCATTGTCGTAAGAGGTCGGTAGCTGCGGTTACCATTTAGAAAGTGTTACTCACTTTGCTTTATGGAATGCTATAGAGATATGGTGTGCTTTTATGAATGGTCTTCTTTAAGACATGTGAATTGAGTATTGTAGTATGCCTAAATTGTTAATGCCCTAGTGGTAAGTTGATAATGATGGAATGCAATAAATTTCTTAGCCTATTGTGATAAGGTTTTAAGTGACAGGTTGTGTAGAGATCAGATGTGAAGTGTTCTGACACTTGATTGTTTCTTAATGGTGTGCTTTTATGTGATGTTTTTGTGCATTACTGATGCGTGTGAAGTGTTATATATATTAGGTGTATATTTTAAGCCCCTTTAACACTTATTTTTAGCCAAGTTTTAAATATATAAAACACGATATTTTACTAACACTAAACACACATATGGGCAAGTGCACCCATCGTGAGCGTAGTATAGCGTTGGTAAGATACCGAGGTCGTCGAAGGACACAAGAGCTTTTAGTACCGGTTTATCCTCAACGTCTAATCAAAATAAAAAGTTTAGAAAAATGTTTTAAACTAAGAAAAATAAAAACTAACTAAAATGCTGAAAAGAAAAATAAAAATAAAAACAGATAGACATGATGAATCACTTGGTTCCGACTCGTATCTAGTGTAACCTTTGATTATTTCCGCACTTTTGCACATGATTAAGAGATTATCTTAGTTATTGTAGTAGGCCCCTCTTTTGAAGGTGACGTTACCCTCACCCCAGTAGTTTGAGTCAGCAAGGATACAATCCTAAAGGGGTGGATTATTGGAAGATAATGAATTAAGTTATTAATGCAATATTATGGTAGGCCCCTCTTTTGGAGGTGACGTTACCCTCGACTAAGTAGTCTGAGTCAGCAGGGATACAGTCCTAAATAGCCGGGTTATAGTATTAATAGTAGTTAACTTATGAGGGGATCAAAGAGTTTGGACCCCCGCCATCCAATACCGTGAAGTATTGAAGGAGGTCCCACTAAATTTGACCCAGGTCCATTGCAGGACCTCTAAACGCTGAACAATGGCAAGACCTTTACCAAACCGTTCCCTTAACCCCCGACCAGGTAGCCACATACCTCCATATAGACCGTGGAGATATGAATGGTGAAAATCTTTTATTTTATATAGACAGTAAAATAATTTCAAGACACCACGGACAAACGATAAAGAAAGATCACCTTCAACATAAGCAACTAGTTATTAAAGTCATTAATACGAAACCAAATAAAAAGTGCAAAAGATTAGAAATAAAAAGTATTACACTAGACACTTTGTCTTCACCAAGTGATGTAAGAGACTTAGGCAAACATGGCCTTGATTGTCAAGAACTCTTACGATCAATCTTGGATCCCGAGACGACTCACACACTCTACGATGGACAATGGATGATGGTGGTGGATGATGGTGTTATGGTGGTGGTGGGTGGTGGATGAAGTGTGAGAGAGGTGGTGTGCCAAGGGATGGTTTGAGCTTGAGCCAAGCACATCTATTTATAGGCTGAACAGAGGCTCGGGCACGACCCCGTGTCCAGTGGGCACGGCCCCGTGTCCACATCCTTCTCTTTCTTCATTAAATGCAGCTTTGTCTTATTAGTTGACCACGCCCCCGTGTCCGCTGAGCACGGCCCCGCGGTGCAGAAGAATCTTTGTACTATGCAGATTTGCTGGATTGTGCGAATCTTATAGTTGACCACGGCCCCGTGTCCGCTGAGCACGGCCCCGTGGTGGGCAATAGAAGCTTCTACCACTTTGTCTTTTCTGCTGACACTTGGGCACGCCCCCGTGCTGGCTGAGCACGGGGCGTGTTCAGTCTTCTGTCTTCTTGTTTTGCTTGGGAAGATGTTGTCGTGGGGTCGAGCATGTCATGTCTTGTTCCTTTTCTTGTATTTATGTTAGATTTTGATGTCTTTTTGCTTCTTTTGTTAATTTGAGCTCATTTAATCCTGAAAATACAAAAGGAAGACAAAAGCACACTTTTTCCAACATTAGTACTAAAAAGGGGTTAGTTTTATGCCTCATTTGATGAAATTTATATGTTAATATTTGAACACATCAAATACCCCCACACTTGAATCTTTGCTTGTCCTCAAGCAAAACTCTTTAATTTGTGGCTATTACACACCCAAATGGAATGTGTAGAGAAGAAGGTTTTTGGGCTTGTCGTAGAGTGTCGGGATTTCCAAGATTCTTTATTTAATTTTATTTTTATTTATTTACAATCATATTCGTCATGATTTATTTAACATGCCTTTGTAAAATTCTATTTATATACGAGTTCACATACCTCACGGGGATCACTCAACACTCGGCCGAAAATGTATTTTTGTGGATCACTCGAGAGCGGCATGGAACTTACTCCTACCATAGGCTTGCCAAGCAATCAATCCTCCTCCTTTTTAACTTATATACCTTTGTAAATATCAAGAGGACTTTGTGGGTTAAGGGTTAGGCTTGGGTTAAAGGTAGGTGGTTGGGTTGGTGGTTAGTAGAAAAAGGGCGAAAAGCGTAACAAGTGTCGGTTTTCATATGACTTTCTATTTTTGTAACTTTTATTTTTGATGAAGCTATTTATTCAAACAAAGTTATTTTTGATGAACTTGTTTGTTTATTTTCTTTTGCTTCATCATCAACAACAAATTTTTTTTATTTTATTTTATTTTATTTTTTATTTTTTTTCCAAAAGTCATATAAAGAACCGAATTTGTTACTAAAACAAAGGGGTAAAAATGAAAAAGGTTTTGGTGGGTAAAAAGGGTGTTAGGTTTGGGTTATGAAATGAAAAGGTTTAGGCTCAAAGGGGCTAACTAGGGGGATTTTGGGTAGGTGGTAAAAAAAAGAAAAATAATGGTGTAGAAATAAAAAGGGTTAGTCCTAATGCCTCCATCATTTACTTACTCGGGTTTAAGTTGGTAAGGACCGGGAATGTATCGTCATGGCAAGTTCTAGAGTCGTAAGAACCAAGCGGCTATTCACACAAGAAACGAAAATGAGCATTTAGTCGAATGATATGTAAGTGTTTGCTCAATAAAGGCTCAAAACTCACTTTTGTGGGAATGGGTTTTTATGTGATCAAGTATATATAATTCAATTTTAACTAAGCTTGTCATGCCTTTTCATAATTTTCTTATGTTGGTTCTTTTTATCACGACGCTATCGGTTGTAAATTCATAAAAATATAACCTTTTTAAGAACTTGAAATTCCTGAATTAAACCTAGACAAGTGAAAAAAAAATGAAAATTTTTGAAAAAAAATTTGGGGTGATTAGCGATTCCAATAGAGTTTTGTGTAAGGCTTGTATTTAGGACTTGCAAGTTTCAAGGTTTTAGCATCCCCCCCCCCCCCCCCCACTTAAATTACACATTGTCCTCAATGTGTCCCAAAAGTAAGTTTTTAGGTTGATTGAATGTGTAAAAAGGTGTGAAAAGCAAAAATTTTGTGTTACTAGGCGCTGAACACGGCCCCGTGTGATCCGGGCACGGCCCCGTGTTCAAGTGCCAGTAACAAAATTAAACAAGAGAAACAGAAGTCTAGACACGGGGGCGTGCTGGGCGAACACGGCCCGTGTCCAGTTACCTGAACTGGGTCTTTTTCTGCAGACAGTGCAGCACGGGGCCGTGTTGGGTGGACACGGCCCGTGCCGAGCTTACTGCAAACGAAGAAATTTGTCGGACGGTTCTGTTTTCCTGTATGGAGTGTTGGTTCAAGTTTCCCTTGCATCCTTTGCCATCTCAAGTGTGTTTTTATTCATTTCAACACCATCCAAAACACCAAATTAACTAAAACCATCATTCATTAATCATAGAGAGAATTACATAATAGTCCTAAAAATTAAAATACTAGCTAGTTAGGTCAAGGAAACACAAGAAATCCAAGAAGTTTCTAGCCTACTAATTATTCTACTTAGCAAAATTTCCGAAAAGATAGATCTCTCGGTTAAAAGTGGCTTGATAACTTCTCCCTACGGGTATGGGCTCCTTATCCATCGGCGAGCCACTCTTCGATCTCCCTAGGGAGAAGAAAAGCGGGCTCATGAGCATCGGGTTGAGGAGGTGTAACTTCCACCGGAATTTCTTGGAGTTCTTCAAGAAGAGGTTCCAATCCTCTTGAGGGAGGATTGGTTCCATAGGAGGTGTTACCAGAATGTTTAACCTCTGGTGCAAGAGGTTTATTTCCCGGAAACTGTTTTCCAACCCCACCGAGAGATAGTTTATACGGTCAATGAGGACCTCCTCCACTGAAGTCATCTCGTCAAGTGCTTCACGTAGCGCCATTACGTACCTTACGAGAGTTGCTTCAATCGATGGCCTCCTTTCCCGTCGGCTGTTCCTTGAGTGCGCAGAAGAGGTTCCGCTGTTTTGGCTAGACATTCTACGAAAACAAACCAAAAACAGTTCGTTTTAATGAAACAGTACCACGAGCACGGACCCGTGCTCAATGAACACGGCCCCGTGTTCAACTTTCTGCAGATTTCTAGAACAAGGAATCTTGGGGTTTCAAATTATTTTCTTAATTTATGAAGCATTTTTTAGCAGAAATAACTTAAAACCATGTTGTGTAACTTATTTTTAACAAGATTCCTTGAATAGAAATTCAATAAACATCACAACAAAGCTTGAAATCAAGCTTTTAATGGAGTTCTTGGTGCAAGAAAGATGAAGAAGAATGCAATAGATAAAAGAGGAAAGGACAAGATGCTTGTAGGAACCTTCTTTTACAACATACCTAGGATGGTAAGTCAGAAAATCCCTCCAAATCTCTGTCCCTGGATGGTCCAAATGTGCAGGGTTCTTGGCTGCATTTATAGAAAATGACAGCGTGCTGGACACGGCCCCGTGTGCAGGCAAGATCCTGACACGTTTTGTCCGTATTCTGACAAAAGTCAGAAGGGAATCTTTTGGTGGACACGGGGGCGTGTTGACCTGGGCACGACCGGAAGGCTGTTTTATGAAGTTCGTCTATTTTTAAGGAACTTTTCCGGATCGGGCGGCTCCTTACTGGATGGAACAACCCCAAAGTGCCTAAGATACCTTAATTGATCTAGATTAAGACGAGAACGCAAGAGGTTGTCGGTGAGGGTGATTCCTATGCTATATGTAGGTGGACAAGTCCAACCCTTTCCCGGGCTCTCGTTAAAGAAGGTGTATGTCGAATCGCTCAGGTCTATGTATGCATCAAACGAAGTTGATGGGGAGTCCTTCACGGCACAATCGACACAGGGACGACTATCGCTCAAGTCCTCACTAGAGTTAGAAGTATCATTGGAAACAATGAAGTTGTTTGAATGCGGTTCCAACCTCTCTTCTTGGTTATTGTCTTGGAAAAGATTATTGAAATCTTTCCTAAGTTCTTTTAACCAATTAAAAATTAGATCTTCTAGTTGAAATAATTCATCGAGAAGCATTTCTCCTAGAATATCCGGTTGGGCGCATTCGAGGGAGCGATAGGGATTATTTTTACTTTCGCCCCTCTTAAGGATACTAGGAAATGATGGGTCTATATAGTGGGGTTTATAGTTTAGAAAAAAGCATTCTAATTCTTTATGGTTACCACCACATAATTGACACCACATAGTACCATAAGAGTGCCGAAAGTAAAAAGTATCAGTATCACTCATGTTTGTGTCAGAAATTACCAACCGTCGGGATCTTACGGTTCTGTTTTCAGTAACTGAAACTTGGGCACGGGGGCGTGTTAAGTGGGCACGGCCACGTGTTCAGCTTACTGCCTGACTTAAAACAGGATTGCCAGTTCCAATGATTGGGCACGTGGCGTGTTCAGCGGGCACGGCACGTGCTGAGTTCTGCAGAAACTGAAAAATCTAAAAAAAAAATCCTAAAAAATGAAAAATAAGAAAATCGATTAGGCCGTTGATTCCTAACTTTCTTAAAATCCTTGTGTCCCCGGCAGCGGCGCCAAAAACTTGATGCGTGTGAAGTGTTATATATATTAGGTGTATATTTTAAGCCCCTTTAACACTTATTTTTAGCCAAGTTTTAAATTTATAAAACACGATATTTTACTAACACTAAACACACATATGGGCAAGTGCACCCATCGTGAGCGTAGTATAGCGTCGGTAAGATACCGAGGTCGTCCAAGGACACAAGAGCTTTTAGTACCGGTTTATCCTCAACGTCTAATCAAAATAAAAAGTTTAGAAAAATGTTTTAAACTAAGAAAAATAAAAACTAACTAAAATGCTGAAAATAAAAATAAAAATAAAAACAGATAGACAAGATGAATCACTTGGTTCCGACTCGTATCTAGTGTAACCTTTGATTATTTCCGCACTTTTGCACATGATTAAGAGATTATCTTAGTTATTGTAGTAGGCCCCTCTTTTGAAGGTGACGTTACCCTCACCCCAGTAGTTTGAGTCAGCAAGGATACAATCCTAAAGGGGTGGATTATTGGAAGATAATGAATTAAGTTATTAATGCAATATTATGGTAGGCCCCTCTTTTGGAGGTGACGTTACCCTCGACTAAGTAGTCTGAGTCAGCAGGGATACAGTCCTAAATAGCCGGGTTATAGTATGAATAGTAGTTAACTTATGAGGGGATCAAAGAGTTTGGACCCCCGCCATCCAATACCGTGAAGTATTGAAGGAGGTCCTACTAAATTTGACCCAGGTCCATTGCAGGACCTCTAAACGCTGAACAATGGCAAGACCTTTACCAAACCGTTCCCTTAACCCCCGACCAGGTAGCCAACATACCTCCATATAGACCGTGGAGATATGAATGGTGAAAATCTTTTATTTTATATAGACAGTAAAATAATTTCAAGACACCACGGACAAATGATAAAGAAAGATCACCTTCAACATAAGCAACTAGTTATTAAAGTCATTAATACGAAACCAAATAAAAAGTGCAAAAGATTAGAAATAAAAAGTATTACACTAGACACTTTGTCTTCACCAAGTGATGTAAGAGACTTAGGCAAACATGGCCTTGATTGTCAAGAACTCTTACGATCAATCTTGGATCCCGAGACGACTCACACACTCTACGATGGACAATGGATGATGGTGGTGGATGATGGTGTTATGGTGGTGGTGGGTGGTGGATGAAGTGTGAGAGAGGTGGTGTGCCAAGGGATGGTTTGAGCTTGAGCCAAGCACATCTATTTATAGGCTGAACAGAGGCTCGGGCACGGCCCCGTGTCCACATCCTTCTCTTTCTTCATTAAATGCAGCTTTGTGTTATTAGTTGACCACACCCCCGTGTCCGCTGAGCACGACCCCGTGGTGCAGAAGAATCTTTGTACTATGCAGATTTGCTGGATTGTGCGAATCTTATAGTTGACCACGGCCCCGTGTCCGCTGAGCACGGCCCCGTGGTGGGCAATAGAAGCTTCTACCACTTTGTCTTTTCTGCTGACACTTGGGCACGCCCCCGTGCTGGCTGAGCACGGGGCGTGTTCAGTCTTCTGTCTTCTTGTTTTGCTTAGGAAGATGCTGTCTTGGGGTCGGGCATCTCATGTCTTGTTCCTTTTCTTGTATTTATGTTAGATTTTGATGTCTTTTTGCTTCTTTTGTTAATTTGAGCTCTTTTAATCCTGAAAATACAAAAGGAAGACAAAAGCACACTTTTTCCAACATTATTACTATAAAGGGGTTAGTTTTATGCCTCATTTGATGAAATTTATATGTTAATATTTGAACACATCAATTACGTTTGCATTATGATGTATTGTCTTAACTCGAGTTACGGATGTCGGTGTGGAACGTACCTCTTGTTTGCACAAGCGGTTAGCAATGCAACCACACTGGAAGTGTGGCGGTGCCAAGGGATTCAACACCAAGTGACGGTGTAACACGACAACTTGTGACGAGAAGGATTTGTACATAAGAATTAGTTGACGTATACTTATGAGAATTTGAGGAGTTGAAACTGCGGGATGGAAACAGGACAAATGCTACTTGAGGTAACGGTTTGTAGATGATGCTTGAGCCTTTGAAAATTATTGGACTTTGATAATTGTACGACTGATTGTGGATATGGTACGTCCTTCTTTCGGGTACAATGGACAATGATAACGCGTCGGGAAGTGTTCAGTTCTCAAGATATATGAGGCGACATCGACATGACTGTTATCGTGGTTATTGGAACATGACAGGCGAGTCAACGAGCGAGTGGCAATTACAGAATTGGACGGTCTAGACGAAGTAATCAATGACAAAGTAGACGATATCATGGGTGACTATGTAGAAAACGGTAAGTCGAATGCTTGTTATAGATGGGACCTTCAGGTGAAGGTCTTCGCGTTGAAGATTGTGGGGAATCACTCGGTAGTGCCCAACTAGTAGAGATGCGAAACGAGAGATAAGGAGGCCTCGCGAGTACTGAATTGAACAACGATCTATATGAGGAATGCATAAACTGGTGATGCCAGTCGTAAAGTTGAAAGCATGCGATAAATAAGACTCTTTCGACTACCATGGATGGTAATCAGATTTCAGAACAACATGATGATGACGACATTTACGAAGAGGAATGCGTGTCACTCAAGGATGTAGAAGTATGGTAATGAGATTGTTGCTACGTTTGGTTTTGACTAAAGGGAGTCGAGGACGAATCCTCTTGTAAGGGAGGTAGACTTGTAACATCCCAATTTTTTATCACCGAAGTGGTATAGTCGGATCGTACTGACAAGGTTACGATTTCCAAGATGACAAGCAATAACAATAAAGTTTATGATTTAACGAAATAGAAAAGGACCTAGTTGCATAAAGATGTAACATGAAGGGCTTTTATGTAATTTGTCACAAACTAAGAATATACTATGAAATGTGATGGAACCAGAAGGGCCTTAGCGTAATTTCGGATTTATATAAACAAAATAAAACCCTAGATTGCAAAAAGTCATCCCTGGAGTGTGTGTGCCGCCAGAACCAAGAACGAGGGAGGCAAGGCAAGTTCGTGAGGTCTCGAGAAATCCTACGTGGTTCCTAGGTAACCCTCATCCGGTTCATTTTTGTGTTTTTTTGGGATTTAGGTTTCGGGTAGAGTCTTATGTTATGGGAGAGAGATGAAGACGGTGTTGTGAGGGACGGTAGGGGTGACGATGGTGATGCTCGGTGATGGTGGGTAGTGTATAAGCGGTGGTGATGATGGGTTGCAGTGGCAACGTAAGGGTGTCATGGGATGGTGTTGTGATGAGGACGGTTGAGGTTGTGAAAGTAATGATGGTGGTGTCGTGTGGTGGCGGGTGGCGTCCGATGAGTTGGATGCGGACCGATTTGGTGCCTGTCAAGGTGTGATGTGGTCACGACTATTTTATACGGAATGGTTGACTCGAAAAGACGCCATCACAAGCAGGGGCGGACCTAGTGTACTCGGAGGCGTAGCCCGGGCTACGGCTCAACTTCTAACCGGTAGTGTAAAAAAAAAAAAATTTCCCGATATTTATACTAAGGATACCCCTCAACAACTACTAGGACACCCCTCAATTCGATCACAATTGTCGACAATTGCTGTCGAAGTCGAACACAGGGATATCATATCAGTATCACGAAGACACGAACAGTCGAAGTCTCAAACAGAATCACAGATTGTCATCGGCTCATCATCGCGGAATTGCTGTCGAACTCGAACACAGGATTACCGAAACAAAAGCAAGAGAAAATTATACCAAAACAGTGGGGACGACTCGAGACGTTCCGGCGAACTCGGTTGCTCCGGTGTAACTCCGGCGACGATTGGTTCCTCCGACTTGTTTCCGACGACGTGCTCGGTGAACGGAACGAAAGAAAGAACGAGTTGGGTTCCTTCGTAAACTCTGGTTGTCTTCGACGAGTGTGCGACTTCTTTGAAAAGGATGCGTTTGGTGGTGAGGGTGAGAGGTTCGGTTTTATAATGTTCAGAAGTCTCGTGAATTAAGGAAATAATTTGCGATTGATTGTATGAGATGATGAAATGGGTCTAGGTGCTTAGGATGTATAATAAGGAAGGAAATCAATTACAAGAAATCAGGAAGAAAAGAAAGAAGGCAAGTTTGGAGTTGTTACGCGTTTACGTGTTTGGCGGCAATTTGGAAGGAATCAAACAACGGCTTTTTCGGGTTAAGTGATTTTCACGCGGGTTGTGATCACCAAACAAGCAACTGCTGGAGGGGTTAATGGTGTTCAGTTCCTACAGTTAGACCCGGGTTCGAATCCCGCCGTCTACTATTTATTTTTACTTTCCAATTCTTTTGTTTTAATTTACATAATGAGATTCCAACTTTCAAAAATGGCGCAAAAGACCCTCTAACTTGAAGAGTTAACTAATTAGCTAGGTTTAACTTGGTTAACTTGAAGAGTTAACTATGGTTTGTGCAGTCGAAAAAGATTTTTTACGTGAAGTAAAAGACAACGATGTGATGGAACTATTTCAAGCTATGAAAAAAAGAAGAAGACAAATCTATTAGGTATTTGTTTTACTTTATTTATGTATTATTGTTTTTTTAATATTGTATGATTGTACGGTAAATTTTTTTTTTTTGGGATACCCCTGAGTTAATGTTCTAGTTCCGCCACTGATAACAAGCCTCGTGATTAAGGTTGAGTGCTTGGTGGATGCAACAAGGGTTTTGAGGAAATAATGAACGTTGTTGGAGAGCCATACGCGATTGATGTTGATGATGATTGTTGGTGCGTTTCCGCTGTTCGGTGAACCGCGTCGAGTACCCGAATACGATTAGAGTTTGCCTGGAAATTGTAAGGTCACACTCCGAAATATCGAGTTGTTATCAGTTATGCATTAATTTGAGTATGATGATCTTGTATGGGGATGAATAATGGCTCACTAATGTTGATGATGAAACTGTGAAATTTACACTAATGGAAATGGGCATTTATGCATGGGTTGTGAGCATGAAGTAAGTCATGATTTGTTAATTATGACTTTGTGATTAGGAAATGATGACCTAATAATGATGGTGGTTTGCATGAAAAAAAAAAAAAACAAATACTCATAAGGTTGGTTTGGGTTGTACGACCACAAATGAAAGTGGGGTTCTAACCTTGTTTTTAAATGTGTGCGTGCACAATGGTTTTATTTTGGGAATGCTTCGTATGAAATGGTTGTGTGAGCATGAAACTTAGTTAATTTAAATAGGGTGATGGGTGACAAGAAAGCAGTGAACTAGTATTATATTGAGAAGTCTTCATGGTTAGGATTCATCATGGTGGGCTTGATGTGGAGTTTGGTTTTCTAAACAAGTTCGGGTTCCAAATGGGTCGGGACGGTTCGGTTCGGATTGGTTGCGATACTTGGGATGGCGTGTAAGTTGGAGTTGGATGTTCGTGAAATTTTTAGGCGATAGCTATCGGAATGCATTGTGACCACCAATTATTTGGTTAGAGGTGTCGTTTGAAGAGGCGGGTCGAAACGGCTATCTTGCGCATTTGGAAGCTTCGCAACCAGTGAGTTCTAATCCTCTTTCTCTTAAATATTTTTTTGGGGCTAGCATACATGTTATTCACATGTTTTCATACGTGTCATGAGTTTTATATATTAACGAGTTATGCGACAAAAATGTTTTATAAACATTTTCTTCACAAACAATATTTTTATATGATGTAGTGATTAATCTGGTTTTATCAATCATGCGTAGGCGTATGTTGTTTTACTTAGTGATGTTGAGGTCGTATAGGTATGGGGCGTGGTAGATGTTGATATTTAAAGCACTACTTGTGTCATGATAAATTATAATTGGTAACTCTATCGTAGGTTCTGAACCTTAGTGGTAGCGGGAACGTGAAGGTAGTAGTTGTTGGGTAGTTGACGTGCGTTGTACCTTATGTGTGTCTATGTGTTTATGTGAATTAGCGTCCTTGGGGTGCTTAATGCGGGTTACTTGTGATGGCGGCGTTACCTTTTGGGTGACGTCAGGTCACAAGATGCGGATTATTTGTTATAGCGGCGGTACCTTCGGGGTGTCGTCAGGTCATGAGATGTGGGTTACTTGTGATGGCGGCGTTACCTTTGGGGTGACGTCAGGTCACAAGATGCGGATTATTTGTGATGGCGGCGTTACCTTCGGGGTGGCGTCAGGTCACGAGAAACATCACTGAGATGTTTAAATGATTAGCCCTTGTGGCAACGATGAACCCTTCGGGGTATTATGCGGGTGACTGACTCTTTGGGGTCAAATTGGAGGAGACGAAACCCCGACGAGGGTGCCCTGGCGAGGGCAAATGATAATAGCCTACGGGCAATAACCGATGTGTTAGGTTCCCACCTTATGTGCTTATATGTTTCACGTTAGCTAAATCGTGGGTAAATGATGATTATTTGTGTACTTGACGAATGATGTTAAATGATGTGGGTGACGAATGATGTTCTATTATGCGGTTGTCGAGTGATGTTAAATTGTGTAGTTGTTAGACGAGATCAAGTTAAAGTTACAATTGAGTTTTTATGACATTAATTGTTATGTTCTAGATACGAGTCAGTTTGGTCATGGTCTTATGAATTAAGATGCATTGCGGGTTATCCTTTGGTGTCTAAGTAATCTGTGTTGGAAAATTGGGTGTGATTGAATGGATGTCCCAAATGGTAAAACACTTATCCCACATCGGTGTGGGGGACAAAGTGGAAGGTTATTTATAAGGTAATATATTTTCCTAGATAATATAACTTTAAGACATGTTTTACCATAAGTCCTACGCGCGAGCGCGCAGGGGGGTGCAAAAATTGGAACCGGGATTTAGTTGAACTCGTGTGCGCCCGCACGTCCTGCGGACACGAATGCAGTTCCGAAAACCCAGGGCCCGCGTGTGGTAGTTTTTGCAACCATTCTGTAACGGGTTGATTTTTTTGTAACTGAAGTAATATTCAGTATTGATGAGAATTAACATTGGTTTCAGTTATGATTGTCATCAGTTTCGAAACCAGCATCAGTTATGGTTCTCTACAATGATGAGGCCAGTTATGATTCTCTACAATGATGAGGCCAGCATCAGTTATGATCTGTGCCTATAAAACCCAATGCAGATAACCAGTTTGATACACCAATTACCAACTTCTCTTCTCTCTGCGTCTCAGTTTTTCTGCAACACGGTTCTTTGTTCTTTTCAGGCAAGTGCTCAAGTCCGACAGTGCGCGGTGCTGCTTCGAACCGGCGTACCCTGGGAACAGACGACGAATCTGTTTAAGGGAATTGTGTTAAACACAAGCCCGGTTTCAATCGTTTACTGTTTTACATCTTCTTTTCTACTTCTGATTAATTTGTTGTTCTGGTCAGTGGTTTCAAACAGTGGTTGACCAGTGTTTACTGATCAGTGATTGTTTAGTTCTGATCAGTTGTTTACTGATCAGTTGTTTCAGATTAGTGGTTATTTTACTAACAAACTTAAACAGATCCGTTTTACTAATTTTTCTGTCTTTGTTCTTTTCAGAATGACGTCCCAGCCCATGTCTACCTCCGTTTCTGCAGTCATGACTGCTGTGATGACTTCTGCTGTTGCTGTCACAACCGGTCTGGTTACGCCACTGCCCAACGCAGTCTCACATGCTGAGAAACCTGAGAAATTCAACGGTCTGAATTTCAAACAGTGGCAGCAAAAGATGTTCTTTTATCTGACCACTCTGAACCTAGCACGGTTCTTGACTGAAACCGTTCCCCATGTGGATGAAGGGGATATGAATGCTCAATCAGTGAGTGCGGTTCATGCTTGGAATCATTCGGATTTCTTGTGCCGCAACTATATCTTGAATGGTATGGTTGATACACTTTACAACGTGTATTGTAAAGCCAAGACTGCCAAAGAGTTGTGGGAGTCTCTGGACCGCAAATATAAAACAGAAGATGCGGGCACTAAGAAATTCGTGGTGGCTAAATTCTTGGACTTCAAAATGATAGACTCTAAAACTGTCATTAGCCAAGTTCAAGAACTTCAAGTTATTCTTCATGATATTCATGCGGAAGGAATGGTGCTCAGCGAGACATTCCAAGTTGTGGCTATGATTGAAAAGCTACCACCAAGCTGGGTTGATTTCAAGAACTATCTCAAGCATAAGCGGAAGGAAATGACCATTGAAGATCTTGTGGTTCGCCTTCGCATTGAAGAAGATAATAAAGTTGCTTTGAAAAGGATTGATAATCCTGAAACGGCAAAGGCTAATATTGTTGAGCATGGCCAATCTTCGAAGGGAAACAAGAATGGTGGAAAAGGTGGAAAGAAAGCTCATGGGAAACGCTCCAACCTTGGTCCTAAGGGAGGAGTTGGGAAAAAGAAGTTCCAAGGAACTTGCTATAATTGTCAGAAACAAGGCCATAAGGCCAACGAATGCAAGCTTCCAAAGAAGGAATATGCTCGACAAGTTAACATGGTTCATGAGGTTGATAACCACATTGCTATGGTCACGGACCTCTCGATTTTGGTCACGGAAGTTAACTTGGTTGGGCAAAACCACAACGATTGGTGGATTGATACGGGGGCTACCCGTCATGTGTGTTTTGATAAGAACTTGTTTAGCACCTTCAAGGAGGTGACTAATGGTGAAAAGGTTTTTATGGGAAATTCCGCCACGGCCGAAATCAAAGGCGAGGGGAATGTGGTTTTGAAAATGACTTCTGGAAAGGAACTCACTTTGTCAAATGTGTTGTATGTTCCAGAAATTCGTAAGAACCTTGTGTCGGGGTGGCAATTGAACAAGTTTGGGTTCAAAATGGTGATTGAGTCGGATAAGGTCGTGTTGACCAAAAATGGTATGTATGTTGGTAAGGGCTATGCCCTAAATGGAATGTTCAAACTCAATGTAATTGTCGTGAATGCAATGAAAGAAAACGCTACTAGTTCTACTTACTTGATTGAGTCCTCTTATCTTTGGCATGGTAGACTTGGTCATGTTAATTATAATTCCATTCGTCGTTTAATTAGACTTGATTGCATACCAACATTCGATATCGACTCAATTAATAAATGTGAAACTTGCGTAGAAGCAAAACAAACGAAATCGTCATTCAAAAAGGTTGAACGACTCACCGAACCCCTCGAGATGATCCACACTGATGTGTGTGATCTAAAAGCAATTCCTACTCGTGGTGGGAACAAGTACTTCATCACGTTCATTGATGATAGTACTAGGTATTGCTATGTGTAATTACTTAAGAGTAAGGACGAGGCTATTGACAAGTTTATCTTGTTCAAAGCCGAAGTTGAGAATCAACTAAATCGGAAAATCAAAATCGTAAGGAGCGACCGAGGAGGTGAATATGTTTCACCTTTTATTGACGTATGTGCAAAAAGTGGAATCATCCACGAACTCACAGCTCCTTACTCCCCTCAATCAAATGGCATAGCGGAACAGAAAAATCGTACTTTGAAAGAAATGATGAATGCCATGATGATAAGTTCTGGTGTAAACCAAAACATGTGGGGGGAAGCAATGTTATCGGCAAATTATGTGTTGAACATGATACCCAATAAGAAAAAGAATGTAACACCTTACGAATTATGGACGGGAAAGAAAGCACCATATAAATCCTTGAAAGTGTGGGGGTGTCTAGCTAAGGTGGTGGTCACACCACCTAAGCGCCTACTAATAGGTCCCAAAACGGTGGATTGTGTGCTTATAGGATACACCCGTCCTTATGGTCCTTATCGTTTTATTGTGCATGATTCCAAGAACCCTGGAATATGCAAAGGTACCTTAATCGAATCTAAGGATGCAACATGGTTTGAACATGTGTTCCCATGCTTAGATATAAGTGAACCGAGTTCTTCTAGACCGGTTGAGGAAATTGTTCCCGAGGGTGAAGTTGAAAACGATGAACCTCGAGAACAATCTAAGACTGAGGATGTTGAAATCAGGAAGAGTAAACGACAAAGGACTGAAAAATCTTTTGGTCCTGAGTTTCTTACCTATATGGTAGAAGATGAACCTCAAACGTACCAACAAGCGGTGCATTCCTCAGAAGGACCTCAGTGGAGGGAGGCAATCAAAAGTGAGATAGACTCTATCTTACAAAACCATACTTGGGAACTAGTGGATCTTCCTCAAGGATGTAAACCACTAGGATATCGATGGATCTTCAAGAAGAAGATGAAACCAGATGGAACCATCGATAAGTACAAAGCAAGGTTGGTGATCAAAGGATATAAACAACGAGAAGGTTTAGATTACTTTGATACATATTCGCCAGTTACGCGAATAACATCCATCAGGTTGGTGCTTGCCATTGCCGCCATTAGAAGTTTGGAAGTTCACCAAATGGATGTGAAAACAGCTTTCTTGAATGGAATTCTAGAGGAAGAAATCTACATGGAGCAACCCGAAGGCTTCAAAGCTATTGGGCAAGAAAAGAAAGTGTGTAAACTTGTGAAATCCTTGTATGGATTGAAACAAGCTCCAAAACAATGGCATCAAAAGTTTGACCATGTCATGCTTGATGATGGGTTCAAAATCAATGAATGTGACAAGTGTGTGTATGTGAAGGACACATCTGATGGATATGTCATTTTGTGTCTATATGTAGATGATATGCTCATTGATGGAAGCAATGACAAAATCATAAAAACTACAAAGAACATGCTAAAAGCAAGATTTGACATGAAAGACATGGGTCTTGCGGATGTGATTTTGGGGGTTAAAATCACACGAACCCAAAGTGGACTTGTTTTAAGTCAATCTCACTATGTGGACAAAATTCTTGAGAAGTTCAATGCAAATGACTCTAACGAAGCTAGAACTCCACTTGACACAAGTCAACATCTAGCCAAGAATAGAGGTGAACCCGTAAACCAATTGGAATACTCAAGAATTATTGGTAGCTTGATGTATCTTATGAGTTGTACTAGGCCAGACATAGCATTTGCTGTGAGCAAGCTAAGTAGATACACAAGCAGCCCAAGTTCAATGCATTGGAATTGTATCACTCGGTTGCTTCGCTACTTAAGATACACTCGGGAATACGGGTTGCATTATAACAGATATCCAGCAGTTATAGAAGGACACTGCGATGCAAATTGGATATCTGACACGAATGATTCCAGAGCAACAAGTGGGTATGTATTCACACTTGGAGGTGTAGCGATATCGTGGAAATCATCAAAACAAACGGTTATTGCTAGATCCACGATGGAATCTGAGTTCATCGCTTTAGATAAAGCAGGTGAAGAGGCAGAATGGCTACGTCAATTTGTTGAGGATATACCAAGATGGCCTAAGCCGGCAACGGCCATTTGTATACATTGTGATAGCCAATCGGCACTTGGCAGAGCTCGTAGCACAATGTATAATGGTAGGAACAGACATATCAGACGTAGACATAATACAATACGACAACTAATCTCTACAGGAATTATCACTGTTGACTACGTGAGGTCAAAGGATAATATTGCGGATCCGCTGACAAAAGGCCTAAGTAGAGAGTTAGTACAGAAGTCGTCCATGGGAATGGGACTGAAGCCCTTGAAAAATGAAGTTCATATGATGGAAACCTAACTCAATAGACTGGAGATCCCAAGAATTGAGTTCAATAGGAAAACCTAATTGTATGAATAAGCAAGGTCACTGTGGGGGGATAACCCTACGCATTTAATAAGGGGGTTTATTATAAAGATTAATAAACTTCCTAGTCCATTCCTAAAAGTGACAAGTGTGAGGCTAAGCCTATGGCTTTTAATGATTCGACTAAGGTAACCATACATAGTGAATCACCTATGTGAGAGAGAAGTGGGGTCGCTTCGAAGGGTATTGTTGGGGCACAATACCTAATGGCTCTCGCAGAACCAGGCATCATGTTCATGACCATAACGAACATAACTATGAGGACTTGACTTTGTCAGGGAGAGTCTTGTGTGAAGTGCATTGTCGTCTACACAAACGGCAGACGAGTTCAAAGACATCGAGTTCTACTCAGAGCTAGTGGGCTAAGTGCATTTCATGAGCGAAGGTTCAAAGGGTAACACCTACCTATCGTATGCAAAACTCAACTGCTGAAATGTAATAAGGAATTATGTTGTTTCTGAGATCGACCTCCATTCATGTGGGGGATTGTTGGAAAATTGGGTGTGATTGAATGGATGTCCCAAATGGTAAAACACTTGTCCCACATCGGTGTGGGGGACAAAGTGGAAGGTTATTTATAAGGTAATATATTTGCCTAGATAATATAACTTTAAGACATGTTTTACCATAAGTCCTACGCGCGAGCGCGCATGGGGGGGGTGCAAAAATTGGAACCGGGATTTAGTTGAACTCGTGTGCGCCCGCACGTCCTGCGGACACGAATGCAGTTCCGAAAACCCAGGGCCCGCGTGTGGCAGTTTTTGCAACCATTCTGTAACGGGTTGATTTTTTTGTAACTGAAGTAATATTCAGTATTGATGAGAATTAACATTGGTTTCAGTTATGATTGTCATCAGTTTCGAAACCAGCATCAGTTATGGTTCTCTACAATGATGAGGCCAGTTATGATTCTCTACAATGATGAGGCCAGCATCAGTTATGATCTGTGCCTATAAAACCCAATGCAGATAACCAGTTTGATACATCAATTACCAACTTCTCTTCTCTCTGCGTCTCAGTTTTTCTGCAACACAGTTCTTTGTTCTTTTCAGGCAAGTGCTCAAGTCCGGCAGTGCGCGGTGCTGCTTCGAACCGGCGTACCCTGGGAACAGACGACGAATCTGTTTAAGGGAATTGTGTTAAACACAAGCCCGGTTTCAATCGTTTACTGTTTTACATCTTCTTTTCTACTTCTGATTAATTTGCTGTTCTGGTCAGTGGTTTCAAACAGTGGTTGACCAGTGTTTACTGATCAGTGATTGTTTAGTTCTGATCAGTTGTTTACTGATCAGTTGTTTCAGATCAGTGGTTATTTTACTAACAATCTGATCCATATCAAAAAGGATTACTGGTAGGATAATTAGACCGAGGATATGGGTGGAGTTTCGGGTTGGAGTCATTAAACTTTAAAATGACGTTAATGTGTTTTAATAAACGATGGTGGTTTTAAAATGATGGTGTTTTGGTTTTCAAATAAAGCATTTGGGATGTGTTGTAAATGCTTTAACTAAACTATTAGAACTCATTCAGCGTAGCTAACTTTTGCATGTATGTTAGATTGTTTTGCAGGTGTGTGTTTTGAGTCGGTGTTGCTCTTGGCTAGCAGATGGGATTACTCGTTTATATGGTGGAATGTAGGGGTTCAAACGAGCCGAGCCCGAGCTCGACCAGTTTAGTATTTATTAATTAATTTTTATTAATTATAATTATTGTTATACATATAATTTAGTTATTTTTTTTTATATTTATATAAATGGTAAATATAATTATTTAAATATATGTTTAATATATAAATAAAAAATATATAAAAAGAAAGCTCGTTAAGGCTCGCGAGGCGGCTCGAGCTCGATAAGCGAAGCTCGGGCTCGGGCTTGTTTACTAAACGAGCTTGCTTTTTGTCTCGGGCTTGAGCTTGAGCTCGTTTAAGCTCGGCTCCTTGGAGCTTTTTTCGAGCCGAGCTCGAGTAGCTCGCGAGAAGCTCGGCTCGTTTGCACCCCTAGTGGAATGCATTCGATTTGCTAGAAACTAAATAACATTTTAAGTTTTTATTTAATCATGTACTGTATTAATTAAAATTTCCACTGCGTATTTTTGAGAAAAGACTTATTTTCAAACAGTACACTTTGATGTGACCCGACTATAGGGCACCTGGTTTGGGGGCCTTACACAATTGTATGAGTTCTTAATAAGCGAAGTTGTTACGGGAATGAAGGTAGTGAATGATTATGAGAGTTATCTCACTTTCTCTGTGTGATTCTTCTTCTTCTCCAATCTTTCACTCTTTGAGTTCTTGATTACCAGTTGCATCGTAACACGTATTTTCCCGGTTTTGGTCGTCGTTTGGTTACTATTTAGCATAGTTTTATACACTCGCCCCGCGTGCGGGGTATTAAGACTAGTTAAAATAAATTATCATAAACCACTCAGTTTTGATCACAAAGAACACTCAAAAAGTAAAAAAAATTACAGCCCTACTTCTGTTAAGATTATCACCTTAGAAAAACTACAACAAAATTTGATCAAGAGTCCATGTATGCTACAAACATCCAACATGGGCAATCAATATAGGTCACATCTAGGTAGCAGAAGGCGCACAAGGCACAAAGGATCACCATGTCGTCTAGGAGCCAGGCGGTTGAAAAGTATGGGCCCGAGATAAACAAGGCGCAAAGTATAAACATGCCACTTTTAGTTATGCTTTTACAAAATTTGGCCTGAATTTTTGCCTGTGAGCCTTGATAGACGTGAGGCACTTTTGTTGCGCCTCGGCACATCGCCTTTGTTTAGGTACACACACTCCATTTAATCATTTGTTTTACGAATAAAAGAAATTTGTCGATGATAATGCT
This sequence comes from Helianthus tuberosus, assembly GCA_030545235.1. Taxonomy (NCBI): domain Eukaryota; kingdom Viridiplantae; phylum Streptophyta; class Magnoliopsida; order Asterales; family Asteraceae; genus Helianthus; species Helianthus tuberosus. Next base: position 177,301,166 of record CM060354.1, read on the forward strand.
GCATAGTTCTTATATGTTTGTGGTTGGGTCCGGCGGATGCTTTCAGGCATTTCCTCTTCAATTTGGTTAGATTTTTAATGTTACGTGGAAGGAACACTTCTTTGATTGTGTTAATCTGGATATTAGAGGTGGGATGATGGACAGATCGGGTAATGGGTCAAGAAAAACAATACTATCACAATAATAATCTGAATGTATGCATAGAAAGAAATTAGGAAGTTGTATGTTGGGCCGAAAGATAACATAGCACAATAGCATTAATGGGACCTACCAATGGTATCACCACGCAGCCCAAATGAATTTTACTTCATTACACCAATCTAGCTCAAGCTTAGAACTTAACTCTTTTTCAATGCCTATTTACTATAAAAACGTAGAATGTTGTCTACAACTCTACATGATTTTAATATATCTGATACATGTCCTTTTTGATAAAAATACCATTCATGAAAACTTTTATTGTTGGAAGCTAGCTAGTGACAATGGGTTAGAACCAGGTGGCTGGCTGGGGAAAAGGGCAATGGGATTGTAAGAATTAGGATAATAGTTTATGGGATGAGCCAGCAGGGGGGAATGCCTGAGACTGAAGCATGCGTGACCTTTTCCCCGAAGACCAAGACCCATCAATCGAGCCACAACTCCTGATGAGTGTCTAGGTAGCAATGTTTTTCGGATAGCAGTGGTGGATTTGGGCCACCAAATGAAATTTAAGTTTGAGACTGGTGATATGGCATTTTCATTGAAACCAAGTAGAGATAAATGCAATCAAGGGCTGCTAAGTTTCTGGGATTGGGCTGCAATAGGCAAGGTAGGTAAAGAAAGCACATCTTTTTTCTCTTTTGAAATAGGACGTGCCTCAAGAGCCCCATAGTGTTTCCTTGGTAAATGTTGGAACAGAATAGAAGTCGCCCAAAGTCTGTTTTATAAATTATATGTTGTTTGATAAACTTATGGAGTAATTTTTATACACTTGTAGAGTCATTTCGATCATTACCCTACAAGATCATTTTACAAAATTATCCTACAAGATCAAAATTACTCTACAAGATCATCTGTAGAGTACTTTTGATAACTACCCGACGAATAAATAGCTACGAAAATGCAACAACGTTTTTTTTTTTTTTTTTTACTTTTTCATACCTTTCGTGTGTTTGTACATTAAGTGTATTTGTACGCGAACTGGACTCTAAATTTATAAAGCCTATAGTTTATAAGATGAACGAACAAGAAATTAAGAGATTAAAACCGGGCTATGGTGAATTAGTTATATGAGACTGGGCATTTACGCATTTGGGGTTTTAATTTAGATAATTCTACAGAATTAAAATTACCCTAAAAAATCATTTGTAGAGTAATTATGATACTCTACAAAATTACCTTACAAGATCAAAATTACCCATCATTTTATAAAATTACCCTACATGATTATTTTGTACGCTTTGTACGTTAAAGATATTTGTATCTGATCTTTTGTCTATAAATTTATAAGATTTATAAACATGTGGAATTTGCATCGGTTGGAATTTATATGTTTCCGAATCCATACTAAATATTATTGATAAATAGTTGTTGGATTTTCGAGACTTACGTTTTACAAATATGAAGATTCACAATGCTCACTATGGATTACGTGATGACGTGAGCAAACAAGAGAGAGTTTGAAACGTCAACATGTAGACACCATTGTGAAGGGAACGAAACAAACATGTAACTGGATTCGGAAGTACAAGCACCTCCCATTGTCATTTCACTAATCACTATAGATTGGCGGCATCACACGGTTTCCTATAGTAGTATAGTTATATAAAATATATATTTACTAATCATATATATTACATTAATGAAATTAAATAATTCAAAAAAAAAAAAAAAAAGACAAATAAAAGGTTTGAGGGCCGGCCCAAACTTAACTCGACCCGCATTTAAGAAAAACTAACTTGACCATGTTAAGATTTATAAAATTTAAAAAACAAAACGCTGGCCACAAATCGGTTTATATTTTTTATACTCTTAGAAGTTCTTTGACCTGTAATCCGACCCGCTCATTATGCAACCTCTATCTTTGAGACAGATGGGATGTACTCACGCTTCACGGTGGGTTTCGGTTCGATATAGTACTGGTATGGTAATGGCACTCGAATTTTATACCTCTAATGCCAAAAAATACTTTATTGCGAATACAACTCTGTGTTCAACGAATTTTATACCTCCAAGCCGAGAAAACGATAAAAACAACTACGCTATCGGTACTAATGTTGTATGGTTGGTATATGCTCGGTTTGTGACGATAAAAAATAAATTTACTATATTTGATATGATTGAATAGAATTTTAACCGAATCGTAGATAACTAGGTGAGATGCCCGCGCTTCGCAGCGGAGTGTCTCGTAAGTAGGTGGTGAGCGCATTTTTTACTAAACTATCACATATACGACATAAAACAAAGAAGCTACAGAGTTTGTTTTGTTCCTAATTAAAAATGTTATAACTTGAATACAATTATGAGTTTAATAAAATTTATATCTGAGCATTGAGAAAAAGAATTAATTGTGTATTTTTTTAATAGAAAGATAATGTAAACAAACCTTCCAAAGTTCCCATGATACACTTAGTTGTAATTTGAGTTTTTTTTTTTATCGAATAATAATTTGATACTATTTAAATAAGAACATGGCTAGAGTAATACTAAATTAACGAATAATTGTTGTGTTGGATTATTGGTGCAAATGTCATTCGATCGGAATTGATGCGATATGTAAGGGTATTCGCATGGCCCCACCACTCAACAAAATACTCTATTTTTAATACAACTCCATTGTTAACAAAATTTGTACTTTTTTTTTGAAAATTATACTTAACTAAACACAACCATGTATTATTTTTTTTAAGTTAACTAACACAACCTATAGAAAGAAAATCAAATTAAATGAATTAAAAATGTATATTATTTATAATATAAAGAGTAAATAAAGTAATTAATATTATAACAATTTGTTAAAACATAAATAACAAATATAAACATTTACTAAATATTTGTAAAGTGTAGAAATGAAACTACCATAATTCTATTACACAAATTTACAAAGGGACACTGAAAAATCGTATAAAAAATAGATAAAAAGAAACTTTCGGAGATCGAAACCGAGACGTCCGGTTTAGGTATGAGTGTATACATGATAACCAATTGACTTGCTTTATGTCTTTTAAATAATTTATATTTATTAATATATACATATAGAATAAATTAAAAAAAGTTATGTCTTTTAAATAATCTATATCTATATTTATAGATATATACAAATAAAATAAACTAAAAAAAGTTAGTGAAAACACATAGCATATACAAATAAAGTAAACTAAAAAAACTTAGTGGAAAACACATTGAAGCTTCTAATTGGCTCCACTTTTTTAACATCCAATCAAAATGGACTGGTACTGTACAACCCCTTCAAATTTGTATGGTTATATAATTGTTTAGTTATGCCAAAAGATATAAAAGAATATGTGCAAAAGGGAAATGATAAAAGAATTAAAATTCTAGATTAAAAGAAAAGACTAAAATTTAGTTAGGTGCTCGTTTTTATCACATACTTCTCTTTGATTAGGCATTTGTATAAAGAAAATATAACTTTAAGCTTTTAATTTTTATTTAAAATCTTTATTAAATTTCATAAAAATTAACCAAACTTACAAATATAATATACCGGACCGTTGGCTCATGAAAATGTATGTCTAAATATGTCATTGCACCCGAAAATTCTAGTTAAACCATTTATTTGAAGGGCAACAGTGCACAACAAAAAAAGTTTAGTGATAAAAACCCAAAGCCACAAAGCTTAATAGTAAAAATTTAAAAGTCACAAAAGTGAATGGTGCTAACCACTTCATTAATTATATATACTAGTAGGGGACCTGTGCAAGGCGACGAGGACGACAATTTATACCACGCTAGCCGTTCTTTCTAAGTTTATCAATCCATGATGAGAAGTTCTTTTTGCATTTAACAGGTCAAATGAGTCTAGTTATCAAAAGGGATATAGAAATATCTTTATTGGATTTAAACAAAAATATAATTAACATAAACTTAAAAATACCTCGTAGCCCCTATACAAGCTTACAAGCTTTCTTGGCTACCATATTCATAGGGATGTCATTTAGTTTTTTTTTAAGGATCATCAAATTATAACCAATCAAAAGAGTCCCCTCCTAGCTAGCAAGCTGCTAAGAAAGACCAGGGAGCATAGTACAAAAAATACAATACAGATCATAACACGAAAATTACAATTACTGCTGGTCTGCTGCATGACAAACAAGTTGTATCCAAAGTTCCTACTTCATTCTTTCTGATCCATGTTCCTCCATTTTGATCTCTCTTGAACCCACGAAAACGATGTTGAGCCTATTCTTGAAGTTGGTTTTACACAATCAAAGGCAGGTTATTCCCTTTTCATATTTCATACTAAAGACATTATTTTGGCAGCTCTTATATATGTTGACTAATCATCGTAGGAAATAATCAGGGGCGGACCTACCCACTTGGGTGGGTGGGCGGCCACACCCTTTGAAAAAAATGTTTAGGGTTAAATTTCGCGCAAAATCTCGACCGCACCATTTGGAAATTTTCAACCGCACCCATTGGAAATTTTCAACTGCTCCCCTTTAAAAAAATGTAAACATTGATTTTTATTAAAATATAACCTAGTGTATATAATTATTCTTTAACCACCTTACTTAACAATTTAACCCAATAACTTTCACTTAAACATTCAATTGTAACCAAGTCCAATTAATACAATGCAATTAAATTGAAATTAAATAAAATAACCCAACCCAATCACCCCTTCCAGTTCTTTCTCCCACTCTCCCTCTTCTGATCGTGCAGCGACTGATGCACGAAAGGAGTTGACAGGCACGACGGCAGCGGCAAAGCTTGATTCCGGCCACCTCACCACCAGGAATACAAAATTTAACGAAGTACCTTCGCTTTTTTATATGGTTTTTGGAGAGATAGAGTTATAGAGATATTAAAAGGGTTTGAAATTTTATGTGTTTTAATGATTTTTTTTGTTGTTGTTCTAGACTTTAGTAGCATGATTTTGTTGTTTTGATTTTTTTTTTTGTTGTTCTAGACTTTACTAAGGCTTGAAAATTATGGATCGATTTATATGTAACAGAAACCATGAGTAGAGAAGTTTTGACGAGATTTCTCGTTAGGAACCATTAGAAAAGTAACTCTACATGATGTTTTGCATAGATTTCAAAAAATAAAAACATGTTGGGCACAATTTTAAACATGTTTATAATGACGTTTGACATGTTTTTTATAGTTATATAAATTTTAGTTTGATGTTCTTTTATTTTACATGACCCGGCCCGATATGAACCTTTTTTTTATATATATCCAGGGGTTTAAAATCTTTAAAAATATTCCGCATATGCCACCAAGATCATGAGACAAAAGCTTTCCTCAACACCAGGTTTAGCATAAAAGATCTTGGCATTCTGAAATACTTTTTGGGCATTGAAGTGGCTCGAACTCGAGACGGATTAGTACTCAGTTAGAGGAAGTACACTTTTGACATTCTGGAAGACAATAGGATGCTAGGTTGTCGGCCTAGTTCATTTCCCATAAAACAAATTTTAAAGCTCAGCAAGTTTGATGAAGAAGAATGGATTGATGCTAGCCAACACTGTCGTCTTGTAGGACGGCTACTTTATCTTCAAGCAACTAGACCGGATATTGCTCACTCTTTGAATGTTTTAAGTCAATTTGTTGTTGATCCTCGACAATCTCGTATGGATGTCGTCACAAGAGTTTTACGGTGCTTGAAAGAAACTCCAAGGCAAGGTATTCTACTTCCCAAGTCTGGGGGAACTGATCTTGTTGCATACTCAGATTTCGACTGGATCGGGTGTCCCGACACCAGAAGATCCCGGGCTACTTATTTGTTACTCCCATGCATATAGCACCGGGTATGGGGGATGTTTTCAAAGTTTGGACCAATCACAAACAAGCAAGGTTTTTTTTTAATTAATAAAATTGAAAATTAATAATTAGGTAATGATGGGTAGGGGCTTTATGACTACAGGCTTTAGTGATATAACGCCACATAAAACCCCCGTGTGACGTGACATGACACGTGTCGTATAACGCACCACAAGGGGCTTTATGACTACGAATGGCCTTAGGGTGTGGAGAGAAAAACCCAACTAAATATTTATATACTTAGTTGGTAGCATTTTTAGGATAAAACTACCGAACAACGGACCGAATTTGACACATCTAATATATGCGGACGATGTAATATTTATGAGAGAATGGGTGAAAATAACATAAAAATATAATAAGACAAATGAGATGTTTTTATCTGATATCGGGGCTAAAAATAAATCATAAAAAATCAAATCTCTTCGGAATAGGGGTGAATGAATCAATGGTCAGGAATGTTGCTAACACCATAAACTGTAAGGTGGGTAAGTTCCCTTGTAAATATCTTGGTTTATTGCTCGGTGAGAACATGAATCAAGCAAGGCATTGAAAAGGTGTGATTGATTGTTTCAAGGCAAGATTGTCAAAATGAAAAGCAAAAACATTATCGATTGGGGGGAGAGAAGGGGTGAGTAGAAAACCGAAATAACCGAACCGTAACCGTAATAACCGACAAAACCAAACCGAAACAAAAACTGATGGTTCAGCTTTCGGATTTTTAATAACCGAAAATTTCGGTTCGGTTTTTGGAAAACCATTTTCAAAAACCGAACCGAGCCGAAACTAAAAAAAACATATATTTTTATATGGTTTAAGTTGTTTAAGTGTTAACCCATGCTATTAGAAATTAACAATATTATTATTGAATATTCAGTATTTATTATAAAAACATCAACATGTTTATATATAATTCAGATGATTTATTTATTGCCTAAAACAAATAACAAAATTTAATAATCTTCAAAGTATTATAAAAGAAAATTTCCTAATAAAAACTTTGAAGAAACATAAAAATATATTAGAAGATTAGGTTTATGTGAACATTATTAGTTAAAAAAGTGAAGTATAATAACTTAAATGTAAACATATAAGAAAGGTTTTTAAATTTTAAATTATACTTTTTATTTTTGAATCTTACATACTTATGTTTCAAAAAGCGAAATAACCGAAAAACCAAACCGAACCAGTTTAAAAACCGAAAAAACCGAAACTGAAAAAAAAAACCAAAACCAAACGGTTTTCAAAAACCAAAAACCGACATTTCGGTTTCGGTTTTGGTTTTGCCCAAAAACCGAACCGAACCGTGCACACCTCTAGGGGAGAGTAACTTTAGTAAAGTCGGTTCTAGATAGTTTACCGTTGTACTATTTTTCATTGTATAAAGCTCCAAAAGGGGTATTGGAAACTCTTGAGGCTTTTAGTAGAAGATTTTTTTAGGGTGGTGATAATGAAAAATCAAAAATAGCTTGGGTCTGTTGGGAGAGAGTTATTGGACCAACTGAGGGAGGGCAAGGGTTGGGTTCACTAAAGGATATGAATGATAGTCTACTTCTAAAGTGGTAGTAGAGATTTAAGAAGGAAGAAAATAATCTATGGCACCAAACTATGTCAGCAATACATCATACTAAAAATTCTTGGTCATACCTTCCAATCAAGACGGGCATAGCAGGGATCGGGAATAGAGTTGTTAAGGTGGAGAAGGACTTGTCAAAAGTAAGCATTTAGGTTTCGCAATTACTCAATGCAGTGGTCGGTAACAGTAATACGACGAGGTTTTGGATAGATAAATGTAGTGAAGATGGGTTGATGAAAGATAGATTTCCTGACCTGTTTTTGTTGGAAAAAAACAAAAGTGCAACAATAGCAAGGAGAATGGACGGTTAGGAGTGGAAGCGTTATCCATTCTCGTATCAAGAATAAAACCAATTGGTACTAATTGGTAATTATATGAGTAATGTTGTCTTAAGTGCAGGTGTGGATAAGTGGCAATAGGAACCAGATAAAGAAGGAGTCTTTTTAGTGACATCATGCAGGGAAGTACTTACCATGAGCTCAGTTCCATATCACCAATTTGAATGGGTTAAATGGGCACCAAAAAAACAAATATTTTCGGATGGAGAGGTGTTCAAAATAGCTTACCAACACTTAAAATCTGTATAAAAGAAGGGTTCTTAACGGGTCAACAACATGTAGATTATGTGGAGATCAAGATGAAGACACGGATCATCTGTTTGCATCGTGCGGTATCTCAAGTGTCATATGGAACAAGATCGGTATATGGTGCAACATTCCAAATATTTCGGCTACAACAATGAAAGACTTGATGGAGATATACAGGAACATAACAACAATAAAACAAAAGAAGAGGGTGATTCAATTAATAGCGTTCACAACATGTTAGGAGATTTGGAAAGCAAGAAACGAACTAATTTTCTCAGGCAAACGTATAAATATTGAGAAGATTTTTGGTGATGTTCAAGCTGCAACTTTTCTTTGGGCGAAGCATAGGGCGAAAGGAATCAACTTGGAGTGGCAAAACTGGGTGTCTTTTAATATAAATTGAATGAATGTCGATTGCAACAAAATATAGACGTAAAGATGGGTGAGTGTGTATAATGTTGTATGGTCTAGTGTCTTGCTTACCCAAGCATTGTACATACAATTGATGATGAATAAAATACTCTTTGTTGTTCAAAAAAAAATTATATATGCTATATTAATTCATAACATGGTTATGAATAGTGACCATTTTTGTCCTTCGTGTGGATTTTTTTTCTTTGTAAATTTTAGGATTTTTCAATTTTTTAACAAAACTTTGATTCTATAATTTGTCACCAAAGCTTTCTATGAGATTTTGTTTTGTGCTTTTTTCCCGAATTTGGTCATCGTTTGGTTGCTACTAAATACGGTGTTTGTTAGTCGTATTTGGTCCCTTAGGTATTTTTTACCCCCTCGACTTTCTAATATGTGTCTGTATATATTCTACTTCATCTATGCTTTACGTCATGTGAGTTACTGGGTGTTAAAAATTTGTGTTTTATTTTACGTATTGTTAGGTATCAAATAGTAGAGGGGGTTAATTGTTATAAAAGTATAGTATGAGGGTAGTAAGTGTAGCTAGTTAATTGTATGAGTTCTTAATAAGCGAAGTTGTTACGGGAATGAAGGTAGTGAATGATTTTGAGAGTTATCTCCCTTTCTCTGTGTGATTCTTCTTCTTCTCCAATCTTTCACTCTTTGAGTTCTTATTACCAATTGTATCGTAACAATGGTATCAGAGCATTCTTTCCTCTCGACCGTGGGTTAGGGCAACAATAACATCAACTATTCGAAGTAGTATGAGTTCATAGGGACGGCATCAAAATTCAAGTCAAGACAACTACAAGGTATAGTCAAGTGCTTGCAAGGGCTAGTTGGATTAAATTGAGGATGACAAAAAGTCAACTGTTTTCTATGGTCAAAAGTTGGATCAAGTCAACTGAACTAAAATGGAAATGGCTTACTAAAGTCAAAGGAAATAAATGTGACATGGAAGCTTAGTTAGAGCAAAAAGAAAAGTAATAGTTGCAGATAGTATCTTATTAAAATTGGAAGAAGATGACAGAGTTTATACATCGTGCCAAAGTTTACACATCATCCTTCTTTTTGATGTTGCACCCGTGAGCACAAAGACCATGCCAGAGTTTATACATCATCCTTCTCAAGTGGACTTCATTCGAGATCAAAGTAATTCAAGTTCAAAGGAAAAACAGTTTGGTTTTGATACCTTTGATTAGCAATTTTTTTTCCATTTGTCTGATAGCTGTTTCCTACTGTTCTCCTTATTCTAATTTTTGGGGACAAAAATCTTTTGAGGGGGAAGTAATGTTAGGTATCAAATAGTAGAGGGGGGTTAATTGTAATAATAGTATAGTATGAGGGTAGTAAGTGTAGCTAGTCAAATTGTAACATCCCAATTTTCGATCACCGAAGTGGTATAATCGGTTCGTACTGACAAGGTTACGATTTCCAAGATGCAAGCAATAACAATAAAGTTTATGATTTAACGAAATAGAAAAGGACCTAGTTGCATAAAGATGTAACATGAAGGGCTTTTATGTAGTTTGTCACAAACTAAGAATATACTATGAAATGTGATGGAACCAGAAGGGCCTTAGCGTAATTTCGGATTTATATAAACAAAATAAAACCCTAGATTGCAAAAAGTCATCCCTGGAGTGTGTGTGCGGCCAAAACCAAGAACGAGGGAGGCAAGGCGAGTTCGTGAGGTCTCGAGAAATCCTACGTGGTTCCCAGGTAACCCTCATCCGGTTCATTTTTGTGTTTTTTTTGGGATTTCGGTTTCGGGTAGAGTCTTATGTTATGGGAGAGAGATGAAGACGGTGTTGTGAGGGATGATAGGGGTGACGATGGTGATGCTCGGTGATGGTGGGTAGTGTATAAGCGGTGGTGATGATGGGTTGCAGTGGCAACGTAAGGGTGTCATGGGATGGTGTTGCGATGAGGACGGTTGAGGTTATGAAAGTAATGATGGTGGTGTCGTGTGGTGGCGGGTGGCGTCCGATGAGTTGGATGCGGACCGATTTGGTTCCTGTGAAGGTGTGATGTGGTGACGACTATTTTAGACGGAATGGTTGACTCGAAAAGACGCCATCACAAGCCTCGTGATTAAGGTTGAGTGCTTGGTGGATGCAACAAGAGTTTTGAGGAAATAATGAACGTTGTTGGAGAGCCATACGCGATTGATGTTGATGATGATTGTTGGTGCGCCACTACAAGAAAACTGGGTTTTTTAGTACGCATAAAAGCGTCCTAAAATGCTATTTTATAGGACCTTTTATTTAATAGAACCAACGGTAAAAGTGTTTCATGTAAAGGGGTCGTAATAAGTCCCAGAACTAAAAAAGTGTCCTAACATCTCAAATAAGATTATGAAACCAATTTTATGGTCGCGTAATATGTCTTTGAACAACCAAAATAGTGTCCTAAAAAAAACATATTAGGACACTTTTACGATGTTCTAACATATGCTTACATACTTTTAATCTTTTGATACACTTACAAGCGTCCTTATAAATTAATTGATAGGACCCTTATGATGTAACCAATGTTTTAAAATCCGGTTTTTATACCATAGCGGATTTGGCTCAAAAACGGTTTAACCGAGTGTATCGGGCAGTTCAACCGGGTGTACCAGGCGGTTTAACCGGATGGTTCATGTCACGGCCCCCGACCCGGTTTGACCCGTTTCAGGAGCCGCGGGACAGAAATCTCGTGGTATTTAATTAATTGAGTTTAACAGCGGAAGTTTAACATCAGGATCTTTTTAAGACTGAAATATTTCCCGATTATTTTATTTCACAACGCGAGATAAAACCCGGTAATTTACAATCTTGAGATTTCACGAAGAAATCTTTTATTTTACAAAATATGTTTCTTTATTTTATACTGAGCCACTTCTTTGAGCATGTAGCGCTTTATGGCACTTTTCCTAGATCATAACAGATCACCTGAAACATGTTTGAAAAAGGTTTTGTCAGCGGGAAATACTGAGTGAATCATTCTATTTTGCATAATGATGTATAGTTATTAATTACAGCATAAGAGCGATTACAATGGCTTCTATCTTATTTTTATCTGGCGCCCTGTCACAATGGTGACATGTCACAATGGTGACGATGGTCATACCACTATTAGATCAATGAACCTAAAATAGTGATGATTATCCCTGTAGGTTAATGAACCTAACAGTGATTATCCGAGTAGGTCAATGAACCTAACCGGGAGAAAATTAGTAATGTGCACAATACCTCACTAACCAGTAATTCAAGATATCCACGACTTAGTCCCTGTAATTATAACCTTGAAAATAATTTGAGGTATTGTAAAATAGTTTATAAAAAGAGAATGACTCACATTGCAAATTTATACGGGCAGAGTTTAGCCTACTGATTAGCCTTTTTAACCTAAATTAATAACAGGCACACAATTCAGTCAGTAACTTAATACAGCTTTTACGATAACTCACGAGATCAAACCCTCACATCGAATGACAAAGTGCGATACTTAAACATCCATTGAATTTAATCAACGAATGACAACGCATAAACCCTAATGTGGGCAGCACTTAAACATCCATTGGATAATTTAATCGATCGGACATTGAATCGTAGCAGCGATCGAGTTATTACCCTGATTGTGGCGTCGATTAGTGATCCGTGTGTGTTAATTGTGACAAACAGAGCATAACTCAGTGTATTTTGTGAGAATTTACGTCGTTTCAACTCCCAGAATCAAGTCCCACTGCCTAGTATTTATATATGAAAAACCGTCCCCCTCGCGCCACGCGAGGGGTCCTCTTATTCCTGTCGCGTGGCGCGACAGGTCACTTCTAGGGTAGAGTAGGTGCGTGTCTTTTATAGCTTTGGTGAGTCAGATTTCGACGTAATTCAATTCCTACAGCAAACTGTAAGGATATTACCGACTAGGGTTTACCCACCCCCCCCCCCCCCCTTGAGTTTTAGGGGCCCTAATCCTTATTCCAAATGTTCTGAAAATTTTAGGGTTTGTTCAGAATCACTTGGGTTTCTTAATTAGGGTTTCCTATTGGACAATTAACATAATAATTAGAGCTTTTTAATGAGGGTTGTTACATTCTCCCCACCTTAATAAAAATCTCATCCTCAAGATTTACTGGAATAATTGAGAATACTTTTTTCTTCAATTCGGATTCCAGCTCCCAAGTGTATTCAGGTCCTCTCCTTGAATCCCACTTTCACTAGCACTAGTTGTTTGTGCTTGAGAAACTTCACTTTCTATCTTCTATCCAAAGAAGTTTTTCTACAAATTTTAACTTTTCGTTTACCTTTATATTTTGGAGAGGTACTATCAAAGATTCGTCTGATAGACATTTCTTGAGATTGGATACATGAAATACATCATGTACTCCAGCTAACTCTCTTGATAGTTGTAAACGATAAGCAACTGTTCCTATACGTTGGGTCACTGGAAATGGTCCTACGTACCTTGGACTTAGTTTTCCTTTCTTACTGAATCTAACAATTCCTTTCCAAGAAGATACTTTCAATAGTATTTTGTCTATAACTTGAAACTTCAACGGCTTTTGTCTATTATCTGTATAACTTTTCTGGCGATCTCTAGTCGTCTTTAGCCTTTTCTTCAAGATACTGAATATTACAGTCGTAGTTACTTAGGATTTTCATCCATCTCTTTATGTTTAATTCTTTTTGCCCAAATATATATCTTAAATTCTTATGATCCGTATAGACAATAAACTTACTTCCATACAGATAATGTTTCCAAATCTTAAGGGCAAAAATTATGGCTCCTAATTCTAAGTTATGAGTGGTATAGTTTTCTTCGTACTTTTTCAATTGCCTTGATGCATATGCAATTACCTTTTTGCATTGCATTAACACTCATCTAAATCCAGATTTTGAAGCATCACCATATACTTTAAAATCTTCTGTTCCTTCTGGTAAAGCTAGGATTGGAGCAATGGTTAATTTCTGCTTTAAGATCCTAAAGGCTTTTTCTTGTTTAGATCTCTAATCAAACTTAATTGTTTTACAGGTTAGCTTAGTTAATGGTATAGCTATCTTTGGAAAAATCCTTAATAAACTGTCTATAGTATCCAGCTAAACCTATAAAACTCCTAATTTCCATTGCGGATTGTGGAACCTTTCACATTGGTAATTACTGCTATCTTATCAAGATCTACTTGAATACCTTCATGATTCACCATGTGTCCTAAGAATTGCACTTCTTGTAACCAAAATTCACACTTCGAGAATTTGGCATAAAGCTTTTCTTTTCTTAACATATTTAAGAGTGCATGCAAGTACTGACAATGTCCCTCCTGACTTTTGGAATAAATAAGTATATTGTCTATGAATAAAATTACAAATTTATCCAAATATGGTTTACAGATCCTATTCATCATGTCCATGAATGCCGCAGGTGCATTCGTTAATCCCAAGGGCATGACTGTAAACTTGTAATGACCATACCTAGTTCTGAAAACAGTTTTAAGTATGTCTCCCTCTTGTACTTTCAATTGATGATATCCAGAACATAAGTCGATCTTAGAAAATATCTATTTCCCTGGAATTGATCGAATAAATCATCAAATAATGGGTATTGATTCTTAATTGTAACCTTATTCAATTCCCTGTAATCAATACACTTTCTCATCGAATCATCCTTTATCTTAACAAACAATAATGGTGCCTCCCGCGAGGATAAACTAAGTTGTATGAAACCTTTAATTAGTAATTCATCTAATTTCTTTTTCAGCTTTAATATTTCTGTGGGTGCTAACCGATAAGGTGCCTTAGCTATTGGTGTAGTTCCTGGAATTAGATGAATCCTTATTTCCACCTCCCTATCTGGTGGTAACCCTGGGAACTCTTCTGGAATATATCTGGGTGAAACTACAGAAAATTTCCTTAAGTTCTTTATCTTTAGTATTAATGATTACTGAAATCATATATACTGTTCCTGGCTTTCGTCCATAATTAACAACTTTCATTATTGATATGAACTTTATGGCTTATCTCCTGTAATCATTATTACTTCTCCAGTGGGTGCACAAATTTCTATGGAATACTTATCACAGATAATTTGAGCATAGTTGTTTACTAACCCATCCATTATTAACACAACATCGAATTCAACTACTTTAATAGATAATAGGGTTGCAGAAAATTTATGACTTAAAAGTTCTATTTCTACATTTTGCAGAACTTTATTTATTTTAACTGAATTCCCATCTGCCATTTCTACTGTAGAAATTTGCCTAATGCTGGTTAATGGTAAGTTAAGAATTTGACAAAATGAAGTATTTATAAAACTTTGGTTTGCACCAGAGTCAAATAATACTTTTGTGTAAACGTTGTGAACTAAGAACGTACCGGCTATCACATCTGGAATGAGTTCTGCTTCCTTAGCAGTTAGTTGGAAGGCTCTTACATTCCTTTTTACTCCTTCTGCAGGTTTAGCTTTATTGTCAGATGGTTTGTTTAGTTTTGGACAATCTGGTCTAAGATGTCCAGCTTCTCCACAGTTGTAGCAGACTGAAAATTTCTTCCTCCTGCAGTCTTCTTCTTGATGCCCCGGAATTTTGCAAAAATTGCAATATCCTTTGCATCTTCCAAAATGCTTCCTTTTGCAAGAATTGCAAAATGGACTAGTGGTAGATTGCCCATTTCCTTTTCTCTTGAAATTGTTATGGTTACCCGGATGGAATTCTTGGGTAATCTTTTGGATTACTTCCTTCCTTCTATTTTCTTCTCTTGTCCGTACTAACTCGTCAGTCAGAGTATTGGCTAAATCTACCGCATCATCAATCGTGCGAGGTTTCGCAGCCTTGACTATATTACGGATTTCGGAAATCAATCCCCAAATATAACGAGAAATGAGTACCGGCTCTGGCGAAGCCAGCGTTGGTACTACTCTAGCATACTCGAAGATTGTCGAAGTATACCCTCGACAATCTACATCCACCATCCGGTGGGTTAGAAACTTATTTGCCATTTGATCTTTTTCATATTCGGGACAGAATTTTCTTTCTACAAGACTCTTAAATTCTTCCCATTTCATGGCATAAGCCCTATTTCTTCCTTTAGCCTGTAACACCGTGTTCCACCATTCTAGCGCCCCTTCTTTGAAAAGGTTTGATGCATACATGACTTGATCATCCTGAGCACATTTACTTATGGCAATTACTGCCTCGGTTTTCTCTAACCAACGCAGTGCCGCAGTCGCTCCTTCATTGCCTGCAAACTCAGTGGGTTTACAAGCAAGAAATTCTTTGTAAGTGCAACTAGGTGTTGCAGCTTTCATTTTCTTAGGAGGAGGAGCTTGCCGTGGTTCATTATCATGATTAACATGATTACCGCCTCCATTTACGCTATTACTGAAGTTATCTTCAGAAATGCGTTTGCTAGGAACGATTTGTTGAGGTTCGATTGGATTTTTAATAGCAGCAACAATTGCTGGAATAGCGTTGGCTATCCCTTGAGTAACTACTGCTGGAATAGCGTTGGCTATCCCTTGAGCAACGATATTTTCTATATCCTGCTTGGTCATATATTGATCCCCCGGTTGTTGCTCAGATTGATTAACCTCATTAACTGGTTCATTATTAGCGTTTTCCATCTGATATCTAATTTATAGATAAATAATTAGTATAAAAGAAATAATCCACTGTCACAATTAATTGCACATAATCACGTAAACGAATATACAAAAAAAAAAATTTTTTTTTTAAATTTCATTTATTTTATAGATTATATCATGCTTCAATATACAACCGTTTTATTATTTATTTTACACATAATGATTTTTACTATTACACAACTACAGTTTCATAATCCCCTATCCTTTGTTAGGTGATATTCTAGTAACGGCGTTCCTTCTCATCGTATTTCCAGGAGATCTGTCCCAAAATCTCTTGGATCCTATTCCCAGCATCCATTAGTTCTTTGTTAAAATAACGGAGTTCAGCCATATTCTCGTTACTCATTGGTGGATTTGGTAAAGGTTCTGGATTGAACTTAGGAAAAAGCTTATAGGGATGGTTTTGTAACAGTATTTCATTATTCACCCATTCGTCTATTTGCAAGTGGATTGAAGGTTTTGGAATAGCTGATTCTAAATTTATTGGTAATTGTGTTTCAAGA
This sequence comes from Helianthus tuberosus, assembly GCA_030545235.1. Taxonomy (NCBI): domain Eukaryota; kingdom Viridiplantae; phylum Streptophyta; class Magnoliopsida; order Asterales; family Asteraceae; genus Helianthus; species Helianthus tuberosus. The sequence continues at coordinate 177,317,857 of CM060354.1, forward strand.
GAATGAATAAAATCATTTTCATTAATAGGCTCAATAGTATCATCGTTTGCCATTATAAAATCTAGCTCTTCTTGAGATGGTAACCCCTTAATTTGTCCAGAGCTTTCCCCAATTTCCATTTTCTTAGGCTTGGGTTTCTCGAGAGGTAAAGCGTTGAATTCTATAGGCTCTTCTAAGTCTGGTATATACCTATTGAAATCTTTAGAAACTTCTATTCTTACTGGATAGAGATTTAAATTCTGAAGGGCTTCCGACAGATCACTCATGTTGTTTATGCAAAATACACACAATTACTAAATTAAAAATTATATAAATTTTCATAGAAAACCTTTAAATATTATTTCATACTGGGTAATTATCAAAACAACTGAAAATTAAAACACACTAAATTTTATTTATTTATTTATTTATTTACAGAATAAGGTTTCTAAACTGTAAATAAATAAAGGTGCTAAACTTTGAGTCATAATATTTAAAGATTTGTATTTATTGTTACAGTGGTTAATATATAAAGATCTGCCCATACTGTACGAAATTAGTCAGATAATAAAACACATAATCACAAAATAGCAATTAATTAAGTATTTCTAAATACTTAATTGGCTTAAATCAGTGGCTCGATCAGTGGCTCTGATACCACCTTATTTCTGTCACGGCCCCCGACCCGGTTTGACCCGTTTCAGGAGCCGCGGGACAGAAATCCCGTGGTATTTAATTAATTGAGTTTAACAGCGGAAGTTTAACATCAGGATCTTTTTAAGACTGAAATATTTCCCGATTATTTTATTTCACAACGCGGGATAAAACCTGGTAATTTACAATCTTGAGATTTCACGAAGAAATCTTTTATTTTACAAAACATGTTTCTTTATTTTATACTGAGCCACTTCTTTGAGCTTGTAGCGCTTTATGGCACTTTTCCTAGATCATAACAGATCACCTGAAACATGTTTGAAAAAGGTTTTGTCAGCGGGAAATACTGAGTGAATCATTCTATTTTGCATAATGATGCATAGTTATTAATTACAGCATAAGAGCGATTACAATGGCTTCTATCTTATTTTTATCTGGCGCCCTGTCACAATGGTGACATGTCACAATGGTGACGATGGTCATACCACTATTAGATCAATGAACCTAAAATAGTGATGATTATCCCTGTAGGTTAATGAACCTAACAGTGATTATCCGAGTAGGTCAATGAACCTAACTGGGAGAAAATTAGTAATGTGCACAATACCCCACTAACCAGTAATTCAAGATATCCACGACTTAGTCCCTGTAATTATAACCTTGAAAATAATTTGAGGTATTGTAAAATAGTTTATAAAAAGAGAATGACTCACATTGCAGATTTATACGGGCAGAGTTTAGCCTACTGATTAGCCTTTTTAACGTAAATTAATAACAGGCACACAATTCAGTCAGTAACTTAATACAGCTTTTACGATAACTCACGAGATCAAACCCTCACATCGAATGACAAAGTGCGATACTTAAACATCCATTGAATTTAATCAACGAATGACAAAGCATAAACCCTAATGTGGGCAGCACTTAAACATCCATTGGATAGTTTAATCGATCGGACATTGAATCGTAGCAGCGATCGAGTTATTACCCTGATTGTGGCGTCGATTAGTGATCCGTGTGTGTTAATTGTGACAAACAGAGCATAACTCAGTGTATTTTGTGAGAATTTACGTCGTTTCAACTCCCAGAATCAAGTCCCACTGCCTAGTATTTATATATGAAAAACCGTCCCCCTCGCGCCACGCGAGGGGTCCTCTTATTCCTGTCGCATGGCGCGACAGGTCACTTCTAGGGTAGAGTAGGTGCGTGTCTTTTATAGCTTTGGTGAGTCAGATTTCGACGTAATTCAATTCCTACGGCAAACTGTAAGGATATTACCGACTAGGGTTTACCCCCCCTGAGTTTTAGGGGCCCTAATCCTGATTCCAAATGTTCTGAAAATTTTAGGGTTTGTTCAGAATCACTTGGGTTTCTTAATTAGGGTTTCCTATTGGACAATTAACATAATAATTAGAGCTTTTTAATGAGGGTTGTTACAGTTCAATCGGTACAACTGGCCGATTTGAACCGGTTTTTAAAACATTGGATGTAACACTATAGCTAATTTAGTATCAAGAAAAGGGTCCTAATATACCAAATAAGATTATGAAACCAATTTTATGGTCGCATAATATGTCTATAGACAACTTAAATAGCGTCCTAAAAAGAACATATTAGGACACTTTTACAATGTTCTAATATGTGATTACCTACTTTTAATCTTTTGATACACATAAAAGCGTCCTTAAAAATTAATGTATATGACCCTTATGATGTAACATTATAGCTACTTTTATATTAAGAAAATGGTCCTAATATCCCAAATAGGATTATAAAACCAATTTTATAAACAGACCATCAACATATAACATTCTAATAGTTATTGTATAACATCAACTAATGAAAGAAATAAAACTTCATTATATTTCAAATAAGCATGTTCATAACAAAAACACTAACCATAAATAGGGTTGTAAACGAACCGAACGAACACGAAAAAGACCTTGTTCGTGTTCGTTTGTTAAAAAATATATGTGTTCGCAAACCGTTCACGAACACTTATCGAACGGGATTTTATGTTTGTGTTCGTTTGTGTTTGTTTGTTAATTTTAGGCAACGAACGTTGACGAACACAAATGAGCACAAACTAATGTTCATGAACACAAATGGAAATAACGGACACAAACAATCGTCTATGAATATAATATATAATAGACTAACACTTATTAAATATTTAATTTGTCAGACTTATGATATATTTAAATAAATATAAAAACTAAAAACATTAATCAACTATCAAACACAAGCGAACATGTTACCGAACGTTCACGAACATAAACGAACGAACGCGATCTCTGTTCATGTTTGTTCATTTAACTAAACGAACGAAATTTCTTGTTTGTGTTCGTTTGTTTAATAAACGAATGAACACAAACTAACTTCTCGCCGAACGGTTCACGAACTATTCGCCGAACGTTTGGTTCGTTTACAGCCCTAACCATAAATAAGTTATAACATTATCTAACATAAAGTCTTAACATTTAACAAAGAAATTAAAAGCAATTAAAGAAATAAGAAGCATAAAATCTTGAGTCATCATGCGTCCTCAATCCTCAGAGACTACCTACAAATAAACCATCCATGTATAAGCATTAAGTTCCATGATATTAAAATTATTTGTATCACAAGTTTAACAAATACATACCGAGATGAATGGATAGAGCCATGTGATAGATGCACCAATACAATTTTGAATTGTAGAAAATAAACTAGGGGTGGCAAAATGGGTGGATTAGGCAGGTTTAGGTAATGGGTTATGATGGGTATGGGTTAGCATGGGTTTGGGTTAGCATGGGTTTATTAAAAAATAAGTTAGGATGGGTTTAGGTCAAGATGGGTTTTTGTCAAGATGGATTTGGGCATGATAGGCTAAAAATATAAAAAAAATCAAAAAAATCAAAAATTATAAAATAAATAAATCACAAAAATAAAAAAAATAAAAAATTAATAAAAAAATCAAAAATTTTAACAATAAACAGTTACAAAACATATCAGGGAGTTTGGACCTACAACTCATAAGACTTCATGTCCTTTTGTATATATGCTACAAGAAAACTAGTCATCACCTGTATACATCATCAAATACAAAAACAATACAGACAAAATAAAATGATATCGCTGAAAAGGTCCGCAACAGCACCACGAATGTCCATCTGAAATCAAATAGACATGTTACTACGATTCTGACTCACCCAAACAGTTTTTCACCAACCTTTTTTATAAAACAATTATAAAAATAATAAGTGTAAAAAAAATAATTAACAAAGTTATATTATTACATGAGAAAACCAACCATCATAACTACATAACGTTATGATGGCTGATATTCTTAACAATCACAAACCTAACCAATAGAGCCTCCTAGTATGAGTAAGGGAAACGATACCACAACCGTTGAGCGCGGAGTCGTTATGAAGCTCTAGCACTCTAGCAGTAATCTGTGTAAAAACCATATCTCAGTCTTGCAACCAACTTACAAAAATTGCAGCCATCATTAGCCTAAAATTTGTCATAACTCAACACAAATCGTATTCATAAGAGCGTTTTGACATCATAATTTTCTATCTCAATATCAATCTTCATCCTCATCACCATCATCGGACTGTACAGATTGCTCATACTCAGCCTCCATAATCACCGCATCCATAACATGAACAATCATCTCCCCTATCCTCAAGTCTACCCGTGACCGTGACGATCGAACACCATTTACAAGAAGCATTTGTCCGCATCTTTTGATACATATAGTTTCAACCCAGATAACGAATCACAAGTTATCTCTTCACCGTATGATAAAGATTCCGAAAGAATCTTCCACGGGACAATCGTGAAGCTCAACACACGTGTAAGTATTGCATTCGTATCATTTGCTTTCTCCTCCGGTAAACTATCGTTCATCCTTAATCTCAAATCGCGTTCAAATGCGAACTCCGATGGAACGAATATTGTAAACGAAAGATCACAAAGCAACATTTCGATCATCATCTCACCAAACTTTCCAATCCTATCACCATTTTCTAAACTTTTGCTAACTTTTTTATGCTTGAATAAATTCTTGGAGCCACTGGTAACTGATACGTCTGGAAGTCTAAGAACCAAAAGGATCAACACAAAAAAAGCAAGAAACCGAAACGATTACAACAATAAACGCGATTGGACTCTATGATCCACCTCTGCTCAATCTATCGGAATGCATTGTAACCACAAATTATTTGGTTAGAGGTGTCGTTTGAAGAGGCGGGTCGAGACGGCTATCTTGCGCATTTGGAAGCTTCGCAACCAGTGAGTTCTAATCCCCTTTCTCTTAAATATTTTTTTGGGGCTAGCATACATGCTTTTCACATGTTTTCATATGTTTCATGAGTTTTATATATTCACGAGTTATGCGATAAAAATGTTTTATAAACATTTTCTTCACAAACAATATTTTTATACGATGTAGTGATTAATCTGGCTTTATCAGTCCTGCGTAGGCGTATGTTGTTTTACTTAGTGATGTTGAGGTCGTATAGGTATAGGGTGTGGTAGATGTTGATATTTAAAGCACTACTTGTGTCATGATAAATTTTAATTGGTAACTCTATCGTAGGTTCCGAACCTTAGTGGTAGCGGGAACGTGAAGGTAGTAGTTGTCGGGTAGTTGACGTGCGTTTAATCTTATGTGTGTCTACGTGTTTATGTGAATTAGCATCCTTGGGGTGCTTAATGCGGGTTACTTGTGATGACGGCGTTACCTTTGGGGTGACGTCAGGTCATAAGATGCGGATTATTTGTGATAGCGGTGGTACCTTCGGGGTGTCGTCAGGTCATGAGATGTGGGTTACTTGTGTTGGCGACGTTACCTTTGGGGTGACGTCAGGTCACAAGATGCGGATTATTTGTGATGGCGGTGTTACCTTCGGGGTGGCGTCAGGTCACGAGAAACATCACTGAGATGTTTAAATGATTAGCCCTTGTGGCAACGATGAACCATTCAGGGTAATATGCGGGTGACGAACTCTTTGGGGTCAAATTGGAGGAGACGAAACCCTGACGAGGGTGCCCTGACGAGGGAAAATGATAATAGCCTACGGGCAACAACCGATGTGTTAGGTTCCCACCTTATGTGCTTATATATATGTTTCACGTTAGCTAAATCGTGGGTAAATGATGATTATTTGTGTACTTGACGAATGATGTGTTGGGTCTAAATCGTGTAGTCTAATGTTATCAACGAATCAAGTCAACAAAGTCAACGCAAACGTGTCGAAGTCAACGCAAACAAGTCAAAGTCAACGCACAAGTCAACACGAAAAGATCGAAGAAAGATATGGCGTGTGAACGTTCGAGAGTTGATGGTTATACTGCTTTGGACAATTAAATATATATTGTTTAGACAAAATATATTTATTATCTTATTTAATTAGTTTTCATGTTTATTACTAGTTTTGGCAAGTTATTATCTCTAGGGTCTTAATTGTAGTTAGCCTAAAATGGTAAGGCTATAAATAGAATGAGATGATTAGGGTTTTGGGGGACACACATTCTAGAGAGATTTGGGGGCTAATTGTATCATCATTTGTGCAAATCAATCTAGTGGGTTTTTCAAGTTCATTTTTGAGTGTGTTCATCTTTATTGTTTATCAAAATCAGATTTTTGGCTCAATTTGATCCTATAATTTGGTATCAGAGCTTGGTACTCGAATTTGGGATTCAACAATCTTCAAATTCATCCTAAAAATCTGATTTTTATTTGAAAAGTTTTGAAACTTTTAGGGTTTTTAATTTTATTCACTTTTTCTTCAAAAATCTTGTTTTTGAAAAGTTTAAATTATGTGTTTGCTGATTGTGAGTTGAGACTAATATTATTTGAAAGATTCATAGTGATTTTATATCATTTAAAGTGGTTTCAGCTCAAATCAGTAGGTTTTAGATGCGTTTTTGAAGTTTCTGGGCGATTTTTTGTATGAATACAGCGATGTTATCTTTGAATACAGCGATTTTATTTTGAATATAGCGTTTTTATAGAAAGTTCTGGCGAATTTGTGTTTTCCGGCAACTTTCCGGCGTAATTAACTTTTTCGGCAACTTTTCCGGCGAAATTAAATCTTGAACGCGAGTTCAAGTTCTCCAGCGTATTAAATACGCCGGTAAGCCACGTTTTCCGTCGTCGTTACTCCGGCCGTTTTAATCTGACCGGCGTATTTGTTTAAAAAAAAAAAAAAAAATTAGAAAAGAGTAGAGATAGAAAAGATTTTCGGGGTTTCCATTTTGTTTGTCTGTTCACTGAAGATCTGACCCTGTTCACTACCACCGTTGAAAATCTTTTATGCTTTTCCTGCAAATCACCTCTGGTTTAAACATCACCATAACAACACTGTGAAACCCGACCACCACCCACCTCAGCTCCTACCACGTTTCTCATCCACTTACCACCACACTCCGCCGTCGTTCACCTCCGCAGTTCGCTCCCGTTACCTCGCACAACCATAACCAACCACTCGAATCGTCACCTTGAACAAACAACACCACCACCGTAGAACGACAATCTCAGACTACCTGAACCCCATCGCTGAAGACCCTAACCAAACCTGATTTATCGTCGCTTCCGATCACCGGTTTTATCGTCGCTGTTGCGTTTCCGTTTGCTCGATGACGAATCATCGGCGATCCCTTTGCCTTTATCCGCCATTGTTGTTGCTGTTGAATTGCTAGATTTTGAGGGTTTTGTTGGTGATTTTGGGGGAGATCTGATAATTGTGGTTGGAGGCGGCTGTTGTTGCCGTTTCTTTTTCATAGAGTGAAAAAGAACTTTTAGGGTTTCATTAGTTTTGGTTGGGATTTTCGAGAAGTATTAAAAAAAAAAAATGGGTCTTGATTAAAACAAACTTTTATTTGAAAAAGTCAAGAGTCCATGGATTTGAGTTGAAAATTAAAATTATGTTTATAAAATCTTGAGTTCGGTATTATGATGTCTAAATTATTTCAAAATTCAAGTGATGAGTTTGTATAAGATATATAGAAGTTTAAGTCAATTTTAACGTTTATTTAAATGATTTTAATGTAAATGTGTTTTGAGTTAGTAATTAGATTTACTTCATATGTCTAACAGTTTATTTTGATAACTTTTGGGCCGGGTATCTATAGTTTATTTTTGGGTCTTCTTAAATTAACTTGTGTTTGCAAAATTTAACTGGGTCAGGTGTTTCACATTTGTTTGGGTCAAGTACGATTAAAATTTGGAGTTAACACGGGGTTTATTTCTAAAGTAATTCGAACTGGGTTTTGAGTTCAAACAAATATTTTTTTGAGATTAAAAAAAAATGTTTCAAAATCAGTTAACTCGCATTACACAAGTTGAACATGAAACAGGAACCGCACCCCAACCTTCAAAGTTGAAAGGATCAGCCAATTTCAGCAGTTGGAAAAACCAAATCAAGTCCTTTTTCGAGTACACAGACTATAACCAATGGATCTCAATCACCGTCGGACCTCACGTCCCCATGACCGTTCGTGATGACATGCGTGTAGTCAACAACGATCCCTCGACTTACACAGATAAAGACAAGGCATTGATTCAACGTGACCGTCGGGCTCATGCTGCTTTAACAATGGCCATATCAACGAACGACTACAACATGTTTGAAGAATACACGACAGCAAATGAACTATGGTTGGCGTTGATTGATTTCTGTGAAGGAGACAAGGAATTGATTCGGAACAAAAGGAACATGGTCCAAAAGGAATATGACATGTTCTGCGGTGTTCGCGGGGAAAGCTTATCAGGTTACATCAGCCGATTTTTAAACATGAAGGCAAAAATGAAAAAGGCTGGTAATCCCATCACCAACCGCGCTGCAATAAGTAAACTTTTGAACTCACTTCCAAAAGAGTGGAGCTTAAAATGTATGAAAATTAAACAAAGCTTCTTAAACAACTGGAATCCAATCACGTTATCAGATGTGATCGATGCTCTAGAATCTTTCGAAAGAGATCAAGCCGAACTTCCTCATAAATTTGTCCAATCTGCTGATGAGCACAAGAACATGACATCTATACCCCCAACAACCTCCAACGACTCTAGCTCACAAGCTGTAAACGCGTCAAACTTCAACAATGCTTCCGCAAACTCTGAAAAGGCTCCACAATGTGATGAAAAGAATACTGTGGTCGATGATGCTCAAGCTGTGAAGAAGGAAGAAGGTAGAAGTGTAGCAAGTGAAAAGATAGAAGAAAAGATTCCTGAAAAGGCGATGAAAATGGAATCCAACAAAGAAAGGGATGAGGAAGACTTGGCAAACAACATTCCTTATGAGTTTAAAGTCAAATTATGTTCCCAACCATGTGTGAACGTCGTGGCACATTACAAATCCCTCAATCGTGACCTAATTAGAGACAAAGAAAAAGTTTTGCAATTTAACAAAGAGTTGAAAGAAAATGAAGCTGCATATCAGAGAAAGTTGAATTCGACTTTAGCTGAAATGCAGACTTTAAAAGAATTTGTTTTCAGAAAAGATTTTATCATAAACGACTTAACTGAAAGATTAGAAAAATCTCAAAATGAAAACAATAGATTGCAAATCATAATTGATAAATGGAACGTCAGTAAAAAGGCACTGGTTGACATTAAAAATTGCCAACGACCGACATATGTGAAGGATGGGATTGGGTACAAGGACAAGCTCGGAAACGAAAGAAAACTCTTCTTTCCACCACATAGCAAAAACTATGTACCCATGCCATCACCTCATCCTGATAACGATCTGATTGATGAGAATGATCTTGTGGCTGAAGATGTTTCTTGTGAAAATGAAAAGGCTTCTAATCTTTCTGATAATTATGCGGATGTGATAGAACGCGATGAAGATGGATGCGATGACGAATGTGGTGGTTTGAAGATAGGCATAGGCTATTCAGGCGACAGTTATTCCACCGTTAACTGGTTCGCCTGGAATTGTAATAAAGAAAACAATACTTCGTTTCAAAATGAATGTAATGGCCATGTGCCTAAATTTAACATTCGGGATGACCGTAATGCCCGTGTGCCTACATTTAAAAACCACAACCACGACAATGTGGTGATTGAATGTCGCGATTTAAATTCTACTTTTTGTGATGAAAAAGTTGTGTGTGAATTTCCCGTGTTTGTTCCAGAATTGAAACAAAACAGATTCGGAAAATTCCTCACCGAGGAAATTCCAGAATTTGTTCCATCTCATACAGGTATGTCAGAGTCTGATAAGGAGCCAAATGAAGAAAGCAGCAGTGAAGACTCAAGCACCACAACTTCAGAAGGTGGCAAAGGAAGCTCAAGTGAGGATCGTGATTCAGATTTTCAGTCGTATCAAGAATGGGAAAGCTCAAATGACTCAGAAACTTCAGTAACAGATGCTTGTAAAATGGTTGAAGACCTTGAAGCATCGGGTGTTCAAGAACCAACAACCTCAAATGACATTGCAAGTCTAGTTAATCAAGATCCACTAGAAGAACACTTAGTCATTGAAGACTGCACAAGCTCAGATGATGAATCAGTGTTGAATGAAAGTCTTGGGGAGTCAAAGATCAAAAGATCATCTGAAGTTATCGAACCTCACGTGTGTCAACATGCTGAGTCAAGTTCAAAGCAATCCCCGCCCCTAGTTGCATCACACGGAACTTCAAAGTCTCAAAAGCCATTCAAGGCTTGTTTTAGGTGTGGAAAAGAAGGTCATGTGCTCAAGCAATGCCCAGAACGACGCGATCCAGACAGTAAAGGCAACCAATATTGCTTCTCTGGATCAAAAGGTAAAAATCACACATCTTTGAAAGATCAGATGAAAAACTTTCCATCCAGATCTCCACATGTGAAGCCGGTTTCACATGATTCAAAGATGAAAAGGACCAGCAAATCAAAACCTCAATCTTTCCCTCCGGGTCTTAAACATAAAATTATTTCAGACTTTAAATCTTTTACAAACAAAATTTTTAAACCAACACAGGTTTGGCGAGTCAAACCAATGGTTGTAAAAGAAACAACGAGGGAAAAGATTTGGTATATCGGGAGGTTTCTTATTTTGATGAAAGCGGGCAACCCAAGACTACGATGGCTTGGGTTCCACTCTCTAACTGAATTGCTTATGAGTGTAGGAACCTCCAAGGAGGACTGTTAGTAACACCGGTTATTATCAGTGGTTGTTTCTGGTACAAGTTTAAAGAGGAAAATCACAAGTTTGGTTATGGTATCTAACCTGTACGCGCACTCAACTACACTGTAACACACTCATTTTCTTGCTGACATATGCTTTTGTGTGCCTGGTGTGGAAGACTTTATTTTGTAAATACATGTTTTATAATTTTTAATTTTTCAGTAAATGATTGTACATAAATAAAATTTTAAGGGGGAGTATTAAAATACTTACTAGACCTTGAGATGTGGTTATTGCAAAATAATCATGATCTTATATGAGAAATGATAGGAACTAATCTGATTATGTCTTCGCATGAATAGGATCTGATGGAGGATACGGCTCCAAGTTAACGATATGTCGGTAGATTCAGCAACACCAACGAGTAAACTGCTGTTAGGGAGCAAAACATAACATCTACACAAGGACTCTGGCTTCTCTCAGGCATTACGCATCTTGTGGGTAACACGTTGCGGCATATGGCTTAATGGTCTTAAATCTTGTGTTGATAGATTGCCAAAGTCTGAGATCTCGGGTCTTTATATTGGTTTTCATTCGGGGGGTATCATAGTTGGTCTTCTGCTGCATCCAGATACATGCTGACCTAGAACTTCTATGATATCCCTTCATAATAAGCGCCTTAAAAAAAAGGCCAAACCATTTCATAATAAGTGCCTTTTGTGGCCAAAACCTTTTGATGGATTAGTTTCGGTCTCTCTGCTGTACGAAAGTACTGACCTGTTCACCGAACTATCTGTCTCGCCCTCGATAGTTCTTGGAATCTCTGTTGTACAAAAGTACAGACCTGATCTCCGCTCTATCGTTGAAAAGAATGAATCCAATATACTCACCTGTTATGAAGAACCTTTGTGCATACCTTGATCGCGGGGGTATGTCCTGATGTGGGACTCACGGGCGTAATGATTCTATTCTCAATAGCTTGTGTGGGGGCCATAGAATTCTTGTCAATATTACCAAAACATGATAAACAAGCTCACCGAAAGCATGTTGAAAGAAGAATGCATGGATTTAAGAGGACAAACATACCAGCAATCGTTCTTGAGTCGTAGCTATCCTAAAGAAAGTTGAAGTGTGACTAGGCTTTTCAAGTTGGTATGATCTCATATTTGATCAGCTCTAAATCTCAAAGGTTGAAAGTTAAAAAAAAAAAAAAAAAAAAAACTAAAAATCCAAAAATATTTTGATTTGTGTATAGTTGTTTTTCTATGTCTTCCATATCACATCAATCGTGTCTCAAACCGCTTGAGATACTCTTTCCATTGCACACTACAGATGAATACGGTTTTGTCTCTACTTTGAATCAGTCTAAAAGAAAATTCGGAGTTGTGTTTGTGTTTGTGAACAGGTTACTTTGACTATTTGCTGTAATGATGGCTGATCATCAATTGAGCAAGATACCAGACCAAAGCACCTGTTTCCTGAAGATTACAGAAGATACCGAGCTAGGAATCCTCCTCCTACGTCTTCTGATTCACTCAAGAAAATGAGAGGCAGAAAAGCTTGTTCTGGCTTGTCAAAGATGATGCATGTAAAAAGGGGGAGCTTATTCATATAAAGTACTCGAAGAGCAAAGTGTCAAAAGAAGATCTTCAGTGAAGAAAATTTGGAAAGCATCAGTCTAGGGGGAGATTGTTGGGTCTAAAATTGAGACTGAAGCTTGCCAAATTGAAGATTACAATATGCATGAAGTTGACGGTTCTAAAGATGATGCAAGAGTTTGATAACATTAGCCTAAGGGGGAGATTGTTGGGTCTAAATCGTGTAGTCTAATGTTATCAACGAATCAAGTCAACAAAGTCAACGCAAACGTGTCGAAGTCAACGCAAACAAGTCAAAGTCAACGCACAAGTCGACACGGGAAGATCGAAGAAAGATATGGCGTGTGAACGTTCGAGAGTTGATGGTTATACTGCTTTGGACAATTAAATATATATTGTTTAGACAAAATATATTTATTATCTTATTTAATTAGTTTTCATGTTTATTACTAGTTTTGGCAAGTTATTATCTCTAGGGTCTTAATTGTAATTAGCCTAAAATGGTAAGGCTATAAATAGAATGAGATGATTAGGGTTTTGGGGGACACACATTCTAGAGAGATTTGGGGGCTAATTGTATCATCATTTGTGCAAATCAATCTAGTGGGTTTTTCAAGTTCATTTTTGAGTGTGTTCATCTTTATTGTTTATCAAAATCAGATTTTTGGCTCAATTTGATCCTATATGATGTTAAATGATGTGGGTGATGAATGATGTTCTATTATGCGGTTGTCGAGTGATGTTAAATTGTGTAGTTGTTAACCGAGATCAAGTTACAATTGAGTTTTTAGGACATTAATTTTTATGTTCTAGATACGAGTCAGTTTGGTCATGGTCTTATGAATTAAGATGCATTGTGGGTTATCCTTTGGTGTCTAAGTAATCTGATCCATATCAAAAAGGATTACTGGTAGGATAATTAGACCGAGGATATGGGTGGAGTTTCGGGTTACGGGTTGGAGTCATTAAACTTTAAAATGACGTTAATGTGTTTTAATAAACGATGGTGGTTTTAAAATGATGGTGTTTTGGTTTTCAAATAAAGCATTTGGGATGTGTTTTAAATGCATCAACTAAACTATTAGAACTCATTCAGCATAGCTGACTTTTGCATGTATGTTAGATTGTTTTGCAGGTGTGTGTGATTCGAGTCGGTGTTGCTCTTGGCTAGCAGATGAGATTACTCGTTTATATGGTGGAATGCATTCGATTTGTTAGAAACTAAATAACATTTTAAGTTTTTATTTAATCATGTACTGTATTAATTAAAATTTCCGCTGCGTATTTTTGAGAAAAGACTTATTTTCAAACAGTACACTGTGATGTGACCCGACTATAGGGCACCCGGTTTGGGGATCTTACAAGTTGGTATCAGAGCAGTAGTTTAAGGGAAATAGGCACTCTTGAATGCCTAAACTTAAACTGTAATAGGGCCAAAGTAACGAATGCCACCACGAGTAACCGCGAGCCAAGAGGTATATTTTAAGTGTTGTGTTCGGTAATTGATGTTTCTATGTGTTGTGTGTTTTTATACTTGAAAGGCAAAACACTAGTGTGACTGTGACGGGAAATGTTTAGAACGTCTGTAGTGACACGGATAATCGATAGCACTTGATCAACGTTGTTGGCAGTCTATTGTCACTGCCTATGTTCTAAATGATTACCTGGAATACATCGTGCGAATGTTTTGCCTTTGGTGGGTGGTTAATCACCAGTTGATGGTTGGATTATGCCTTTATACGAGGTTTCCTTGTGTTATCATCCAGTAGTTAATGATTGAGTCGTTTATGAGTCTTGCTACGTGCATTTTGTGACTTAATTGCTGGTGTGTATATATGTGGTTGTTATCGGATTATGTGTAGCTATACATGGCCATGTGGCAATGCTTGAATAGCTTGATTTTGTTTTAGTATCTTTGAAATAGTCTAACGGTCATTGTCGACCAATTTATGTGGCTAGACTGGTATAGACATAACTTGTGATTTGTCTGTACTTATGGTCTTTATTGCGCCTTGCGCACGTTGAATGTTTAAGATGATGTTATGGGTACGGTTGCTTAAGCGTAACCTATAGAAACTGTGTAGACATGTCTAACCTGGGTATGGAGTTTAGTATGATGATTGGTACGACCTATGAAGGGTACGACCGTGTGGACCCTCATATGGGTACAATGGTGATAAATGATAATGGTCACAAATGAGGTATACGTGTTTCCCCAAGTTTAGAACTAGAATCTGTAGGTCCACCCGGAGGATCGAGTCAACCTCTATTCCCTGTTTTCTGACAAACCCGTGAGTGCAGAATCCAAACGGGTAAGTTAAACCAAGTTACGAACATGTAAGACACAAGATTCACCGATTAACACTCCAATGTATTAATCTAGAAAACGGTTACAAAGCAATGTTTACAAGATGCTCTCATAAACTCTCAATGTGTGTGTGTTTACAGTGTGTTCGCTCAAAGTCTATGCAGACTCGTATTGTGTTCTGTTTGTTGTGAGTGTATTTATACTAAAGACATCGACGAAAACAAGAAGCCGACGAAAACAGATCGACGAAATCCAATATCTCAACGAAATCCCTCGATTTCATCATATCAGGTCTTCGCCACTAAGGGGATTTCGCCACTAAGGGGATTTCGACACTAAGCGGACTTCGACGTTGATTTCGTCACTGTCTGATTTCGTCATATGTGATTGGGCCAAGGCTTATGCTTGAGCTTGGGCTTGGGCTTCTTCATGGATGGGCCAAACAAACAAACAAACACATAACCTATACTAAATGCAAACTGCACACACGCAGTTGCATTTACACAAACTGTTACAAAGTAAATCGCATACCGAGTCAAGACAGGAGGTTGTCTTGACTACGGCCTTCACTTCGTAGCCGAGTCGAACCGAGCCGAACCGTATCCACATAATATGTATCAACAAACTCCCCCTTGGATGCTGCTCGTGAGGTTCGTAATCTCGTTCTCCATCTCTTGATGGTTCTTCATTCTCGGAAAGGATCTTCAAAGACTTCACGTGTTGTAGGTAGAAAGTGTATTAACAAACTCCCGTTTTTATCTAGGAAGTGTATCAATAAACTCCCCTTTGATTATGCTTGTGAATCTTTTGATCTTCAATGCCTTAGATCCTTGTGGTGTTGACTGATTGATCAGCGGCAACTCGATCATCTTTATCATTTGAGTGCCTTCACGTCGTGTCTTCATTCCGAAGCTTGTCATCGAACACGTTCTCTTCGCCTTTAGCATCTGCACATGTAAGAAAGCTAAACACGTAATGAGAACAACTGCTTGGAATATAGTTAACATTTAAACGAATGACACATATGAGACCAATTCTCATTCAACTACCGTCCGACAGTTAGTTTGAAAAGTTAACAAATTTTTCAATTTTGATTATTAACTTTCCAAACTTGCAAACTCTGACCGTTTATGAAGATTCAGTCGTTTTGGTTTTCTATCAGATTTCAGGCAACGAAGACTTGAGTTCCAACATCGGTTAATCAAAACTAAATCAGAAATAAAATCTTTTTGTCTTTTATAAAGTTTATATTAAAACACACCTAAAATCTTTTTGGCATTTTGAATATTTCAAACTTAAAGACTGAAAACAGTAAATAAATATATACAGAGTTGCAGAAACAAAGAAAAGTAAATATATACAAACATTCTTTTTGCGAGTTTTGAGGGTAAGAGAATCATATCAGTGTACGGTCATGTCAAAGTGCTCTTGTTCTTCTTTTTGTTAACATTTAGATAAACATCCTATAACGATTATCGGTATTGTTATCCACATAAGCTCAACTTATCAGATGTAATCATGGCGAGGGGATACGTTAAGGTATGATTTATACTTACCGACCGGTGTTCATCCACATCACGACACATTCCCGTATCAAGGTATGCACGAGAGTTCATCTTACTGGTGAATATACCATTTATTATCTGTTTTGCCGTATATGAAAATGTGAGAAACTCACTTACTTGATTGAAAACAAGCCCTATGTGATAGAATCACTTATTGATGAGGAACTTGATTTTCAGATGCATGAAGGGCATAGGAGCAAGTTCGTGAACAGGTCAGTACTATCGTACAACAAAGAGACGAACTTGACTCCCGGATGAATGTGATATATTATCACTTGTTTTGAGGGACATGTGATTGTTGATCACTTATTGAGGTCGTATGCAGTATGTACACGTATGTATGATATCATGGAAGACGTAGACTTCGACTCCGTTTGTTTCGGTAAAAGAAACAACCATGATACCCAGATGATAAACAACATAAAGATCACATATCTCAGAACCTCGGCAATCTCTCAAACGAAATTTCGGTACTAAGACCATATGCCAATGAGCGGTTCCCACCTGGTCTTCAGTCGGTTTGAGTTTATATCACCCTGCACACTTTAAGATGATTGTGAGCCTACCGATACATCTTATATAGGGCTGTTTAACATTTTTCATTTTGCATTTCAGTTTAAAAAGGTTTGGACAGACCACTGATGTACTATCATTTTCTCTTTTGCTCGCCAGGAAACTCATTTTTGTTTTTCTATTGTTTTTGAGTTTTGAAATTTTTCGATGTTTTTGAATTTTTCAAATTTGGAATTACTCCCCCTAAAATCAACAAACTTAAAATAATTTTAAAAACACAAAGATATTTACAAAAACGATTTTCCGATGCGGATTACTCTTGCTTGACCTTAATGCCGTTTACCAATAATAAAAAGTCAAATCTTGATTTATCAAATGCTTTGGTAAAAAGGTCGGCACGTTGGTCATCGGTATGGACCTTGACAACATCGATTAGCCTTTTATCAAAGCAATCACGTATGAATTGATACTTAATTTCGATGTGTTTGGTCTTTGAATGCTGCACAGGATTTATAGTGATAGATAAAGCAGCAGAATTATCGACTAAAATAGGAGTAGTTAGGAATTCTAAACCGTAATCACGCATTTGCTGTTGTATCCACAGGACTTAGGAGTAACAACTTGAGGCATCAATGTATTCAGCTTCACAAGTTGATGTAGCAAGACAAGTCTGCTTCTTGCACTGCCATGTTACGAGGCGATTTCCTAAAAACTGGCATCCAGTCGTTGTGGATTTGCTGTCGATTTTGCATCTGCCAAAATCAGAATCACTGAAAGCGATCAAGTCAAAGTTATCATCCTTAGGGTACCATAGACCGGTGTCTGGGCAACCCTTCAAATAACGAAAAATCCTTTTTACAGCTGCAAGATGTGAGGCCTTCGGGTTCACTTGATATCTGGCTAGCAGGCATGTTGGGTACATTATGTCTGGTCTTGATGCTGTGAGGTACATAAGGGATCCAATCATCGCGCGGTAGTATGAAGAGCTAACGAGTTCACCCTTCAAGTCTGGATTGATTCCGTGATTTTGCTGCTGTGGGGTACCAATGGGCGATGTGTCGGACATCTGGAATCGGCTCAAGATGTCTTGGACATACTTAGTCTGATGGATGAAAATCCCAAACTTCGTTTGTTGCACTTGCAAGCCCAAAAAGAAAGTCATCTCCCCCATAGCGCTCATCTCGAATTTATCCTGCATTACACACTCGAAATCCCTACACATAACATTGTTAGTAGAACCAAATATAATATCATCCACATATACCTGTACCAGTAGAAGATCTCCATCTTGTTCTTTTATGAAGAGAGTGCAATCGATAAGACCTCTGCGAAATCCATTCTCCAGCAGATAATTAGATAAGGTTGCGTACCAAGCTCGTGGTGCTTGATGTAGACCATAGAGAGCTTTGTTCAGCAACCAAACCCGATCGGGATGGATAGGATCTTCAAAACCTGGAGGCTGTTCGACATACACTTCTTCTTCGACTAGACCATGTAAGAATGCACTTTTGACGTCCATTTGGTAAACCTTGAATCCTTTGAATGATGCATACACTTCGTTGTAGTCGATACCTTCAATCTGACGAAAACCTTGAATGACCAATCTTGATTTGTTTCGAATAACGATTCCACGGTCGTCCTTTTTGCATTTATACACCCAACGGGTACCAATCGAGCTTCCAGACCCCAAGTTTCTGGAATTGTTGCAGTTCTTCCTGCATTGCTTCAACCCAAGAGTTATCTTTCAAAGCATCTTTCCAAGTTCTTGGCTCTTCCTGTGAGACATAACAGGCGAAAGACCAATCGTTTTGTTGACCAGATTCTCGAATTGCCGCATACAAGCCTGCGTTGTTGTTGTTTCGCAACATGTTTCTTGTTTGAATGCCACTCTGTACATTACCGATGATGTTTTGTTGAGGATGGGTATTGTGAATTCTTGTTTCTGGATTATCTGGAACTGGAATGTTTGTACCCAGATTGTTGAGATTGAGATCAACAACTAATTCAATACCCGGAACTGACGAAGAGGATGATGCAGTAGCTTCAACTGTTTTAGGGGCATCCACTAGAGGTGTAGCCTCTGAAGTACCTTGTACAGCTGTTGTTGGAGCTTCTTGATCTGCATCTAGAAATTCATCATCCTCTGAATATTCGTTCAGTTCGGTAGCATCATGAAAATCCTCATTGTCGAGAGCATTATTGTTCACTCAAGTTGGTTCTTGATTGACAATAATTGGGCGAACCAACGGTGATTCTGTTGCGTTGTCATTCTCGAAAAACATCCTTGCTGCAACATTTTCTTCAACTGCTTCAACATTGATCGAATTGAAAAAGTCATCGTACTCAAACATCCATGGTTGTCCTGGATTTTTGACTGGCAAAGTGTGCCGTTGTACTCTTACTTCAGACCATTCCTCAACCTTTTAGTCTCTAGATTCCAGACTCTTAAGTTCGGGGTGGCATAACCAAGAAAGTGACCTTCAATAGCTTTTGCCCCAAACTTTCCATTAGGATCGATCATTGTGCAATGAGCTCCAAACGGTTCAAGATATGACAAATCTGGTTTCCGTAGTCAAGAGTAGGTCCACCCGGAGGATCGAGTCAACCTCTATTCCCTGTTTTCCGACAAACAAGTGAGTGCGGAATCCAAACGGGTAAGTTAAACCAAGTTACGAACACGTAAGACACAAGATTCACCGATTAACACTCCAATGTATTAATCTAGAAAACGGTTACAAAGCAATGTTTACAAGATGCTCTCATAAACTCTCAGTGTGTGTATTTACAGTGTGTTCGATCAAAGTCTATGCAGACTCGTACTGTGTTTTGTCTATTGTGAGTGTATTTATACTAAAGACATCGACGAAAACAAGAAGCCGACGAAAACAGATCGACGAAATCCAATATCTCGACGAAATCCCTTGATTTCATCATATCAGGTCTTCGCCATTAATGGGATTTCGCCACTAAGGGGATTTCGACACTAAGGGGACTTCGATGAAATCACATGTGATTTCGTCACTGTCTGATTTCGTCATATGTGATTGGGCCAAGGCTTATGCTTGAGCTTGGGCTTAGGCTTCTTCATGGATGGGCCAAACAAACAAACAGACACATAACCTATACTAAATGCAAACTGCACACACGCAGTTGCATTTACACAAACTGTTACAAAGTAAATCGCATACCGAGTCAAGACAGGAGGTTGTCTTGACTACGGCCTTCACTTCGTAGCCGAGTCGAACCGAGCCGAGCCGTATCCACATAATATGTATCAACAGAATCATTGTCGTACGAGGTCGGTAGCTGCGGTTACCATTTAGCAAGTGTTACTCACTTTGCTTTATGGAATGCTATAGAGATATGGTGTGCTTTTATGAATGGTCTTCTTTAAGACATGTGAATTGAGTATTGTAGTATGCCTAAATTGTTAATGCCCTAGTGGTAGGTTGATAATGATGGAATGCAATAAATTTCTTAGCCTATTGTGATAAGGTTTTAAGTGATAGGTTGTGTAGAGATCAGATGTGAAGTGTTCTGACACTTGATTGTTTCTTAATGGTGTGCTTTTATGTGATGTTTTTGTGCATTACGTTTGCATTATGATGTATTGTCTTAACTCGAGTTACGGATGTCGGTGTGGAACGTACCTCTTGTTTGCACAAGCGGTTAGCAATGCAACCACACTGGAAGTGTGGCGGTGCCAAGGGATTCAACGCCAAGTGACGGTGTAACACGACAACTTGTGACGAGAAGGATTTGTACATAAGAATTAGTTGACGTATACTTATGAGAATTTGAGGAGTTGAAACTGCGGGATGGAAACAGGACAAATGCTACTTGAGGTAACGGTTTGTAGATGATGCTTGAGCCTTTGACAATTATTGGACTTTGATAATTGTACGACTGATTGTGGATATGGTACGTCCTTCTTTCGGGTACAATGGACAATGATAACGCGTCGGGAAGTGTTCAATTCTTAAGATATATGAGGCGACATCGACATGACTGTTATCGTGGTTATTGGAACATGGCAGGCGAGTCAACGAGCGAGTGGCAATTACAGAATTGGACGGTCTAGATGAAGTAATCAATGACAAAGTAGACGATATCATGGGTGACTATGTAGAAAACGGTAATTCGATTGCTTGTTATAGATGGGACCTTCAGGTGAAGGTCTTCGCGTTGAAGATTGTGGGGAATCACTCGGTAGTGCCCAACTAGTAGAGATGCGAAACGAGAGATAAGAAGACCTCGCGAGTACTGAATCGAACAACGATCTATATGAGGAATGCATAAACTGGTGATGCCAGTCGTAAAGTTGAAAGCATGCGATAAATAAGACTCTTTCGACTACCATGGATGGTAATCAGATTTCAGAACAACATGATGATGACGACATTTACGAAGAGGAATGCGTGTCACTCAAGGATGTGGAAGTATGGTAATGAGATTGTTGCTACGTTTGGTTTTGACTAAAGGGATTCGAGGACGAATCCTCTTGTAAGGGGGGTAGACTTGTAACATCCCAATTTTCGATCACCGAAGTGGTATAGTCGGTTCGTACTGACAAGGTTACGATTTCCAAGATGACAAGCAATAACAATAAAGTTTATCATTTAACGACATAGAAAAGGACCTAGTTGCATAAAGATGTAACATGAAGGGCTTTTATGTAATTTGTCACAAACTAAGAATATACTATGAAATGTGATGGAACCAGAAGGGCCTTAGCGTAATTTCAGATTTATATAAACAAAATAAAACCCTAGATTGCAAAAAGTCATCCCTGGAGTGTGTGTGCCGCCAGAACCAAGAACGAGGGAGGCAAGGCGAGTTCGTGAGGTCTCGAGAAATCCTACGTGGTTCCCAGGTAACCCTCATCCGGTTCATTTTTGTGTTTTTTTTGGGATTTAGGTTTCGGGTAGAGTCTTATGTTATGGGAGAGAGATGAAGACGGTGTTGTGAGGGACGGTAGGGGTGACGATGGTGATGCTCGGTGATGGTGGGTAGTGTATAAGCGGTGGTGATGATGGGTTGCAGTGGCAACGTAAGGGTGTCATGGGATGGTGTTGCGATGAGGACGGTTGAGGTTGTGAAAGTAATGATGGTGGTGTCGTGTGGTGGCGGGTGGCGTCCGATGAGTTGGGTGCGGACCGATTTGGTGCCTGTGAAGGTGTGATGTGGTGACGACTATTTTAGACGGAATGGTTGACTCGAAAAGACGCCATCACAAGCCTCGTGATTAAGGTTGAGTGCTTGGTGGATGCAACAAGGGTTTTGAGGAAATAATGAACGTTGTTGGAGAGCCATACGCGATTGATGTTGATGATGATTGTTGGTGCGTTTCCGCTGTTCGGTGAACCGCGTCGACTACCCGAATACGATTAGAGTTTGCCTGGAAATTGTAAGGTCACACTCCGAAATATCGAGTTGTTATCAGTTGTGCATTAATTTGAGTATGATGATCTTGTATGGGGATGAAAAATGGCTCACTAATGTTGATGATGAAACTGTGAAATTTACACTAATGGAAATGGGCATTTATGCATGGGTTGTGAGCATGAAGTAAGTCATGATTTGTTAATTATGACTTTGTGATTAGGAAATGATGACCTAATAATGATGGTGGTTTGCATGAAAAAAAAAAACAAATACTCATAAGGTTGGTTTGGGTTGTACGACCACAAATGAAAGTGGGGTTCTAACCTTGTTTTTAAATGTGTGCATGCAAAATGGTTTTATTTTGGGAATGCTTCGTATGAAATGGTTGTGTGAGCATGAAACTTAGTTAATTAAAATAGGGTGATGGGTGACAAGAAAGCAGTGAACTAGTATTATATTGAGAAGTCTTCATGGTTAGGATTCATCATGGCGGGCTTGATGTGGAGTTTGGTTTTCTAAACAAGTTCGGGTTCCAAATGGGTCGGGACGGTTCGGTTCGGATTGGTCGCGATACTTGGGATGGTGTGTAAGTTGGAGTTGGATGTTCGTGAAATTTTTAGGCGATAGCTCTCGGAATGCATTGTGACCACAAATTATTTGGTTAGAGGTGTCGTTTGAAGAGGCGGGTCGAAACGGCTATCTTGCGCATTTGGAAGCTTCGCAACCAGTGAGTTCTAATCCTCTTTCTCTTAAATATTTTTTTGGGGCTAGCATACATGTTTTTCACATGTTTTCATACGTGTCATGAGTTTTATATATTAACGAGTTATGCGTTAAAAATGTTTTATAAACATTTTCTTCACAAATAATATTTTTATACGATGTAGTGATTAATCTGGTTTTATCAGTCCTGCGTAGGCGTATGTTGTTTTACTTAGTGATGTTGAGGTCGTATAGGTATGGGGCGTGGTAGATGTTGATATTTAAAGCACTACTTGTGTCATGATAAATTATAATTGGTAACTCTATCGTAGGTTCTGAACCTTAGTGGTAGCGGGAACGTGAAGGTAGTAGTTGTTGGGTAGTTGACGTGCGTTGTACCTTATGTGTGTCTATGTGTTTATGTGAATTAGCATCCTTGTGGTGCTTAATGCGGGTTACTTGTGATGGCGGCGTTACCTATGGGGTGACGTCAGGTCACAAGATGCGGATTATTTGTGATAGCGGCGGTGCCTTCAGGGTGTCGTCAGGTCATGAGATGTGGGTTACTTGTGATGGCGGCGTTACCTTTGGGGTGACGTCAGGTCACAAGATGCGGATTATTTGTGATGGCGGCGTTACTGTTGATACATATTATGTGGATACGGCTCGGCTCAGTTCGACTCGGCTACGAAGTGAAGGACGTAGTCAAGACATCCTCCTGTCTTGACTCAGTATGCGATTGACTTCGTAACGTACGAAATTGCTACTGCGTGTGTGCAGTATGCAATTAGTATTGCTTATGTGTTTATTATGTTTCTTGTCTGCTTGTTTGAAGTCCAACATGAGACAAGGCCCAACATGTTAAGCCCAAGCCCATATGAGACGAAATCCAGGGATTTCGTGCAAGTCCTTTGTGATGAAAACACTTTTTGGTGAAAACCCTTTTGGTGAAAACCAAATGAGACGAAAACACTATGGGACGAAATCACTGTGATTTCGTCCAGATCTTGGATTTCGTCAGTGGGTTTTCGTCTGGGACTTGATTTCGTCATGTGTGTTACTATATAAACACAGCAAACAGACATAACACAGTGAGGCAAATCTGAATAGATTTGAGAGCGAACACTGTAAACACACACACACAACTGAGAGTTTATAGGTTTATCTTGTAAACATTGCTTTGTAACGGTTTCATACGAGTTAATACAATGGAGTGTTAATCGTTGAATCTTTGTGTTTGTGTTCGTAACTTGATTTAACTCACCCGTTTGGATTCCGCACTTTCGGGTTTGTCGGAAAACAGGGAATAGAGGTTACTCGATCCTCCGGGTGGACCTACAATTGGTATCAGAGCATTGGCTCGATTACTTGTTTAAACCAAGTTGTTTTCTTGTGTTTTTAAAGATTTTTAGGTGTTTTTCTTGTATTCTAAGTTTAAAGATCTTAACTTTCTGGAAAAAACAGTTTGAAAATCGTGAAAACCTTGTTATTTTGTTGATTGTTTTATGAAAAACCATTGTTGAAACTCATGCAAATATGTTAAGTTGTGGTTTTTATTGAAACATTGTGCAAAATTTGATTTTGGAAAATTCATATCTTCATCAAGTTCATCATATATTCAAGTTATTCTTATGTTTGTTCTTGATAATATCTCTGATTGATCCTTGTTTGATGAATTATTGTGTTGATTGACTATATAATATTGATTGTTTGAAAATAGTGTACACAATTCATGATGATTATTTGAAAAGCAGGTTCCTCGATAAGGTGTTGCTTGACTTAGTTTGAAAAAGAAGGTTTGTGTCAGAAGATAAGGTTTGATAAATATCTTCTTGTCTGGTTCTTATTGTCAACGAAATCACTATCAACATCCCATTGGACGAAAACCCATTATTGGACGAAAACACTTTCAACGAAATCACTTGTTAACTGGCCGAAATCACCATACATATCTCAGTCAACGAAATCACTGTTGTCCAGTCAACAATATCAAGCATCTGGGCGAAATCACCATTGTTTTGTCTTGGCCGAAATCAGTTATCCACGAAATCACTTGTATTGTTCACGAAATCAGCTTCAGCATCCAGTCAACGAAATCACCTCCCTTGTTGCCGAAATCCCTGCTGGCCGAAAACAATCCCTGGCCGAAATCAGTTCCTTGCCGAAATCACTTCTGGTCGAAAACACCTTGTGCTCTTGTCTTGGCCGAAATCACCTTATCAACGAAAACACATATGTTATCCTGGACGAAATCACAAGCTTGTTCTTGAACGAAATCACTTGCTGTCATTCTTGGTCGAAATCATTTATCAACGAAAACACCTTTGTTTTCGTCAAACATCACAGCAACGAAAATAAAATATTTTCGTCACATACTTGTGATATTTCTAACAGTAGACTTTTAAAACATTCTTAACTGTTTGATTTGTGTAAATTGTTCAGATATTAGTCATCATACATCAAATATGAATCCGAATTGGTGGGGTACTCCGTCGCGTTTATCTCCATCATGGGCCGAATCTCCCGCACCCGCATCTAATACGGAAAGTAAGTATACAAACACGCGTTTGTCGCCATCATAGGCTGAATCTCCCGCACCTGCATCTTCGCAAGCTAATCAAATGTCTACAAGTCAATGGGTGTTTGTTTCAAATCAAACTCCGAGTATTCAAAGTATACTCCTAAGCGAAAGCGAGACCGGAAGTCTGAATCGTCCACCGAAACTGATGCACCTAAACGAATATCCTGGTTAGGTTGATAGATTTCAGACGTATGTCAATGGGCAAAACACGGAACTGTGGTTACGTTTTACTACAGATTTTGACCAAACTCTTGAGGTTGCCGCTTCAACTGCCGCTACATTTGCAGATCTTTCGGAAGACCAGAAAAAGGTATATGATTTAGAAAAGAAAGCCTATGCTATATTCTGACTTAGGCGATGAGCAAGGATATATATCATCAGTTTGTCAGTTTCAAGACGTCAAAGCGATTGTGGGATGCATTGAAGACAAGAGGTCTAGGAAATGAAAAGTCACGTCAATTGCGACATGATTTACTCAAAAAGGAGTTTGATGGTTTCACTTGTATTGAAAATGAATCTTTGGGAGATATGACAAGTCGATTTCATCACTTGCTGACTGAATTGAGCAATTATGAGGTAGAAACAAATCCAACACAGGTTGTCACAAAGTTTGCCGATGCACTGCCACCTCAATGGAATGGTTTCTTGGAAATCCTGAAATACAATGGCACATTGGCTACGACAAACATCAATGACTTCGGTCAGCTCTTGGGGAACAAAGATCAGGAAGAAATCCTAAAGGCAAAAAGGGTTTCCGTGCGACAAAATCCTGATATGTATTATGGAACTTCTAGCACTTCTACAATACCAGTGCGACAAAATCCTGATATGTATTATGGAACTTCTAGTACTTCTGCAAGACCTGTTTCACATGCTCCACTTCAGACGGCGTTTGTCACAAGCACGGATTTATATGGCAATACGATACAAGTTCCTATGAAGCCAGCTCCAACCACAGACTTGTATGGAAATCCATTACCACCAGCTCCACAACAGCAAGCTTGTTATGGAAGTACATCATCTGCTGGTCAGCAATCAAAGTCAAATACAGTACGGCTTGACACGCCAAACTTCTCCAAAGTTAGCGTTGAAGTAGCTAAAGATCATATGGAGATACTAAACACATTGGTGAGCTCGTATTGTGGGTTGATTGCAGGGTAGATCGGAAACATCAATCTAACTCAAGAAGATTATCAGCAGATCGATAAAGAAGAGATGGATATGATGGACATCAAATGGGCTTTCGCCAGTGCTGTAAGGCAAGCTAAAGACTTCATGGAACGGACGGGTCGAACCAGCTTGGAAAGCAAGAAAGACACCAAGTATGGGTTCGATAAGCAGTCTGTTAAGTGCTTTAACTGTGGCGAACGTGGTCACTTCAAGAGGGAATGCACAAAGCTAGCTCAGCATGGGAACCAGAATCCTTTCAGAGGTTAAGGAGGCAACCAGGCGAATCAGAATCAAGCCAGGAATGATGATCGAGCCTTGGTCCCTGCAAACAATCAAGCAGGACCATCGAACACCAATCAAGCTCTTGTGGTGCAAATAGATGAAGGTTGTGACTGGTCAATGCAATTAGGCATTGGTGATCAAGGAGGAGCAACTTGTTTTGCTGAAGCTGCTAAGGATTTGAAGCACGCCAGTGGTGGAGAATCTTCCACCAGTGGTGGTGAATCTTCAGATGAAGAGAGTTCTGGTGATTCAAGGAGTTCAGATGAGGAAACCTCAACCTTAGGCGATGACAATGTATCTAGTGGGAGAATCGATGAAGATATCGATGAATTGTTAGGAGAAGCAGCAGCAAGGAATGATAGAAGATCTATTCTGGTGGATCAAGCTGCATATTCTTCTTCTTCTCTTCTTTCAGCCTTTATGGCTAATGGCAGCAGTTCATCAAGCAAGGTATGTGTCGATGAACCAACTGTTGTTAATTGTGATAATTGTGTTAGCTTAAGTGTTAAATGTGTTGATTTGGATGCTAATATGTCTGAATTTCAAAGCAAACATGATGCTTTAAATGCTGAATTATCTGTCTTGCAAAACAAACATGTTTCATTTGATGCTAAGTGGTGTGATTTTCAAAGCAAACATGAGGATTTGCAAAACAAATTTGAAGTGACAAATATGCACAATCAAAAGTTGATAGTGGATCTTTCAAAATGCAAAGAGGCTAACATGTTTTATGAAAACCATGAAAAGGAATTTAAAACGATGGTTGAAACTTTAAGAAAAGATAAAACCGAACTGACAAAAATGGTTTCAAGAAAACTGTAACAACCCCCACTTTTGTGCGTTGTTACTACTCAATATACTCGTTACGCCTAGCACCAGAGATTCGGATCATAATGTAACTATATCGCATATATCGCTATTCGAAGGACAAAAATCACATATTTTCGAGATACAGTACCACTATACTACACTATTATCACAAACACTAACACTCACGGAGGCATCAAGTGAGGACCTATTCTACCCTCCTCGGTGGCCGTGATGTGTCGAAACGCAGACAATTAACGCTAACAAGGACTCTCGGGTGAGTGTTGTAGCTCCAGTCGTCATGACGATGATGACAATACGAGTAAACGGTACCCCGTCAGTCTTTGTGGCACAAAACACAATAACGTCCACGATGACATCAAGAAAGGACCTATACTACCCACCTTGATGGCCGTGAAACGTCGCTAATAATCGCATGCTCGAAACAAAAACCGATTGTTATATCGAAACTTTGGAATATGGATACGTAAATACGACCCCTAGTGATATATACGTATATAATAATAATAATAATAATAATAATTTACTATGAAAAGCGCGTACTTCGGAAACTATCGCAACTATTAAAAAGCGAAGAAATTCATCGCGTCAGGATAGCCATCCGGACGGACGGCAATCCGGACGGACGGCAATCCGGACGGACGGCTATCCGCGCGGATGGGCGATCCGCACGATTGGGCCATCCGGACCAAAACCCACTTCAGCTCCACTTTTGCCTATAAATACCATGTCACATCACTTGAACAGTGATGTGACAGCTCCCGCTCGGCCAAACACGCTCAGGACCCTTTCCTCTCGATTTCCTCGCGATTCCGGTAAGATTTCAACCTGGAAACTTGTACTTCTATGATCTACACTCAATTTTACATCATTCTATCTTTTAAAACTCAAATTCTAACCGCGAAATCTGCCGATTTGAGGCGTTTTGAGGTGTGA
This sequence comes from Helianthus tuberosus, assembly GCA_030545235.1. Taxonomy (NCBI): domain Eukaryota; kingdom Viridiplantae; phylum Streptophyta; class Magnoliopsida; order Asterales; family Asteraceae; genus Helianthus; species Helianthus tuberosus. Next base: position 177,346,461 of record CM060354.1, read on the forward strand.
TGTCACCAAGAGTCCTTATGAACTTCAAGTTGTGGCCTCATTTCACTATAAACAACTCAGATCTGGGTGATTTCCGCATATATTTTATAACAAATCTCACCTAAATCTGTGCACCTAGCCAAGGAACTGTGCGATTTCGAGCTAACCACGAGAAACCGTCAAGAACGGCCAGTTCTGATGGAGCGGGGTGATTCCCGGCCGTTAGAGCGGGTCGGAACTGATGGAATTCCAATGTTAGTGCGAAGTTTCACTATCCCGGTAACTCTACACGTTTTCCTTTCGAAAAACACTCTGAAACAGTAATTAAAATGCGAAACAGACGTATGGTCCGCACGGATCACATGTAATCTGCACGGATAACATGTCATCCGCACGGATAACATGTAATCCGCACGGATAACATGTCATCCGGACGGATACATGTCATCCGGACGGAAGACATATCAATCCGCACGGATCACATGTAATCCGCACGGATAACATGTAATCCGCACGGATAACATGTCATCCGGACGGATACATGTCATCCAAACGGAAGACATATCAATCTGCACGGATAACTTGTCCGCATGGATAACATGTCGATCCGCACGAGTTACACTTATGACATATCGATCCGCACGAGTTACACTTATGACATGTCGTCCGCACGAGTTCCCCTTGTCCGCACGGATAACATGTCAATCCGCACGGATAACATGTCAATCCGCACGAGTCAACACTTACCATCCGCACGAGTCAATACTTGTTCGAACGGATGACAATCCGCACGAGTCACCACTAATCCGACCGGATAGTCTGTCATCCGACCAGATGACAGCCATCCGACTCAGATCCATATGCCATCCGATCGGATGAGCCCATCCGAATGGGTGAGCACCATCCGACCAGATGACTGACTTTTCGATACTATTCTCGCTTAACCATGCATCGGTTACTATATCCTTCAATGATTAACGCAGATGTACTCGCAACCGACCCAATCAAGTTGTATTCCCGCTTAATACGCACTGTGAGTATACTTGACCCCTTTTTAATCGAATTTTGGGTGTAACATACGTTTCTAATAAATCGAACTTATCAACGAATTATTCAATCAATCGAATTATCACTTGCGAATAACTGTTGTGCATAGATATACGTGATGCTAGTTGCATATGTGCTAGGGCTTATACTCGTGACGTCCCACCATGACTAGTATAGTACTATTGCGCCCGACGGGGTCTAGTTTGCCATCGCATATTCGAGCATCGAGGACTTAGTTGGTAGTATCAGCTTTGTGAGTATATATGTCGTGTGTTACGTTCTTGCATATGGAAATTCGCTACACTTTTTATCTATTACGCTACATATCAAACCTGTATACTCGCCAATACTTTTGTATTGATAAATATTTTAACGTATGTTGCAGGTTAGATCGCAGACTATTTCAAATCAAGCTAGGAAGTCTAGAAACTCCACTGAAATCTAGGTTGTCGGATTTGTATTGTTCGAGAGGACAAGAAATCTGTGATAACTTATGTGATTGTATTATTTGTTAGTATGGGATAACGAATGTATTAAATATTACCGCAACATAGTTGTTATGGATTCTCTCGAGCAATCTGATTCGCCTAGTGCCGTGCCCCGATGATTCCGCCATCGGTTGGGGTGTGACAGATTGGTTTCAGAGCCATAACTATAGGGAATTAGGTCAGACTCGACCTAGTCCGGGTCGACGTCTTAGAAATTGACCTAGTCTATAGTCTAAGTACCCACAGGCCGACTCGTACGAACCCAGTGGGGTTTGTATCGGGCTTACTTGATACTCTCGATCAAAATTGCTAAAAGTTATAACTTTGTGTGAACATCGCGTACTACAGCTTCACACGAAGAAGCCTTTCCTAAGGCTGGAATACTACTTAGCCTTCCCTAAGGCTGACATAATACACGTGGTTTCGAAAATACTCGCATAACAAAACCGAGCGATCTAGTCGAGATCAGGTGTGAAAACCAAGAACTCTCGATAGGATTGCTCACTCAGCGCATTTTCCTAGCACGAGAACCTTTCGTCGAGTTAGGAGTGACATCCACATCTCAACGAAAGTCTCCATTTCGAAATCTGGTGGAACTCACGAATTTATTCGAGGAGCTAACCACAATTAGGAACCAAGCTGTTAAGTCAGGGGTGAAACCCGTACCTTAATAAGCCGTTCCACTCCCTATAAACTGGTTTTCAAAAAGCTCTCACCAAGGACTCGACTATTATGATAATTCGAGCCACGTGATTGACTAGGAAGACGAATGCCATGAGCTGCATCCCAGTGGAAGCATGGGGTCTTCTAGGTCAACGCACGCGCACGAACTTGTTAAATATAGTTGGGTTACCTTGGGTAGTCGACGCCTAAACACCCAAGGCACTCTATCATACGACCCGCCAAATTTTTTCAACTGGCTGGAACTTATTTACATTTTGAAACTTTACGCTTTGTCGATTTCTCGATTTAACGATTTTCACTCCCTACTTTATAAACACACGATTCGCACAGCCATCGCAATCTAAAACGCAATCCGAATGTTCGCAACAAAAACTAATGCATAATCTATCGCCTTCGCTATCGTTTTCTCACCTCAACGCGTCCTCGCTTATTCTAAATCGACCTGTATGTGTAGGATTACAAATTGCATCTACATAAATATATATACATACGTATAAACAAACAAGTCATGGTGTGAGAACTTAGGACTTTCGTGTTTCCTATGTGGCTCCTATGTGATTCGTATTACTACTATACAATCGCATTAAGTTTTGAACGCGCTCAATCGCATCGCAAAACTCAAAAATCATTATGATCGAATCTCACTCCAAGTCTCTTCCTGTCTAGATGCCTTCCAACAACTCCACCTCGAGACGAGTAGCTAGGAGAAGAGCCAAACGTAGTGCCAATAAAAGGATTGCATCACTTGTGACCAAAGAAGTGGTAAAGCTTATTCCTCGGATTGCCGCTCAAGTGCACTCTCTCAGCAACTCTCGAGCCTCGGAAGACTCCAAGACGGAAGCGCCGCAATCTACTTTTCTCTACAAACACTTCAAAGCCTATGACCCGATGGAGTTCACGGGTGAAGGAGGTGCATCTCAACTACTCAAGTGGTTCGATTCTATCGAAGTTACCCTTCGTCAAAGCGGGTGTCCCGATAGTTTCCGTACTACTTGCGCCACCGGAGTATTTCAATCACGAGCACTCAACTGGTGGACCGCCGAACGTAACAAACGTGGGATCTCCGCAGCTTACGCTCTCTCTTGGGATGAGCTGAAGGAGCTCATGAAGAAAGAGTATTGTCCTCCTTAAGAAATTCAGAAGCTGGAAGACGAATTCTGGAAAATCAAGCAAACCAAAGGTGACAATGCTGGTTACACCGCAAGGTTCAAACAGCTTAGCATAATCTGCCCAGGTCAGGTCAACTCTTCAGAAAGGGCCATCGTGAAGTACCTTCATGGCTTGCCTGAATGTGTGGGTGATTTTGTCGAAGCTGCAAGGCCAGCTACCATCGAAGAAACCTACCGCTTAGCCGCAGAAATCAACAACAAACGACTCGTGGAAGGATTCTTCTCAAGGAATCCTGTCAAGCAAGCTCATCAAGCAATCGCCATTAATCCTTCAGGCGAACATGTTGACGATTCTTCTGACAAATCTGCTGGTAATTCTTCTAATGAATCAGCTAACGATTCTTCTAACGAATCTGCTAACGATTCATCTAACGAATCCACTGCCGATTCTTCTGGCAAATCTACCGACAGTTCTTCCAACGACAAATCAGCCAAAGACTCTGCAAGTGAGTCCTCAGACGAATCCTCCAACGACGACACCTCTTCGCAGGACACCGACAAACCCAGCCGCAAACGAAAGACTTCAAGTCCGAGCTCATCAACAACCGAACTGCTACAACCAGAACCTCTTCGAACAGTTTCGATGTTTCCAAAACGAGCCTACACTGGAGCTCATCCTCAGTGTTACTCATGTACCTATCATCATCCAGTTGGGGCTGACTGTCGATATTGCAATAACTGCAACCGCTACGGTCACTTCACCCGCAACTGCCGCATCGAACCGTGAACCTGCGTACAACAACAACATCTCCGGCAAAAGTCTTCAACATCAGACATCTAGCAAGCGTAGGATAAAGTTGTAATGATACGATTTTCGACGTTACTTTCTAAGCTTTGGATCTACTCTATTACTCGATGTCACCACTATGCGTAACATTAACTCTCGTTCTCGTGTTCTCTCTCACTCTCTAGTCGTCGCACTTAGACTAAATTCACACACATACTATATACTATATCACGAAATAATGTGTTTTACCCTCACTGAACTCTTGGAACGAGGTACGATAAACGTGCAAGGAATAACTAATCACGGGTGGACACGGGATTATTTGGGTCAGTGCACGGAGGTCGTAGTGAATTATAAGGTGCCATAAGCGTTGCGACAAAGTATGACACCAAATCACGGGATCTAAGTAGTAGGGGTCAAGCAAGGTGTGCTTTATCATACTACCGAAGTTCCGTGAACAAAGTGCCACGTGGAGTTGAACGTTATTAGACCTATATACTATTGTGGTTATTTTCAACACACTACACTCAATCGCAAGGCGTAACAACTGAAATTGTATCTTCGCAAGACTTGTCGTAAGTCTGCAAACACAATGCAATCACCTCATCGATGGACTCTGGGGAGTCTACCTCGCAGGGCAATTGCATCAACGCCAGACTGGTCATAAGTTTATTGCAATGAATCTCATCAAGCACATAAACGCTCACGATATTGTTGAGAGAGGACCTATTCTACCCTCCTCGATAACCGTGATAAGTCATAACGTAACGTTAAGCTTATTCGAAACAAGAATCGAACTCGACTAATCACAATCGCTTATCATATGTATCTCGCAACCTCTATCGCTTATCACGTGAGCCTATATCGTTTGCTGTGTATCAATCTATCGCTATCGCCTACCGTTATCTGTGATATTTGTGCTAAGTTAGCACACATGACCTCGCTTCACGAGAGGAAGCTCATATGGTTAAAACAAGGCGTTTTAGTCAAATCAGCGGCCTTTCGTGGAAACAGGCCATGTGGGGTCTGATGTTAGCTAAATTCTGTGGTGTAATCAATCAAATCGAACCACATAAGTCGCATATACCTCCATCGCTTGCAACGCAACACCTGCCGCTTATCGTAATTCGTTTATCGCTTGTCGCTCGACGCTTGTCGAAAACACACTATTCGCTTATCGCTTGTCGCTCGACGCCTACCCAGACACGACACATAAATGTTTCGTGTCATCAGGCTACTCGCGCATGCTGCTACAACTACGTTCGCAATTCAACCCGCCGGTTTAACCTATTCGATTCCACCTTATACTCAGTCCGACTTCCTATCGATTGGGCCGAGTAAGCGCAAATTCTATCCGTGTCATATCGGCTAACCTGACACCGCCTCATGAAACGGAAGTAATATGAGCAAAACATGGTGGATACGCCGCTGGTACTTCCTATATATAAATGCTTTAATCATATTACCAAACTTTCGTGAGAAAGTGCCAAGTGGGGCTCGATGATAATTAACCTCTTAAACTGTTAGGAATAGATTTTTATAAAATTTTTATTAAAACAATTGGACAAGCGAAACTTCCTCACAATGAGGAGGTAACATCGATTCAGCTTAACTCCATGCCCAAGGGAAGTCTCGTAAGTCCAGTTTTTCCTTAAAAACTTTTGCAATATCAAAACGAAATCCTTCTTAAGACGTTGGGTCGACATCAAGTTCAGCATTGAACCCAGGTCCTAGGAGAGTTTCCGTAACCCCAGTTTTCATTTTCGAATTCCTTAAAATGTTTGAAACCTAAACTTTCTTGCAACATTGGTTATCAATCGACTCAGTTAACCCTACGTTATAAGAAACCTTTCGAAGTTCTTTAAAATTTCAACCGCATCGAACTTACGAATTCTACGCAACACAAGGCACTTTGGAACGCCAACACGTGGGATATTACTTTCGACTTTACGTCGCTTCTCGCTATCGCAATCGGCCTCTCTTATTCAAAACGCTCTCGTTGTCAACTCTCGGTCAAATCACTCGCTATATCGCTGATAATGCAAGATCAACTATTAGAAGTCTACCTATTGGATTAATTTTGGGACGAAATTTCCTAAAGTAGGGGAGACTGTTACAACCCGCACTTTTGTGCGTTGTTACTACTCAATATACTCGTTACGCCTAGCACCAGAGATTCGGATCATAATGTAACTATATCGCATATATCGCATATATCGCTATTCGAAGGACAAAAATCGCATATTTTCGAGATACGGTACCACTATACTACACTATTATCACAAACACTAACACTCACGGAGGCATCAAGTGAGGACCTATTCTACCCTCCTCGGTGGCCGTGATGTGTCGAAACGCAGACAATTAACGCTAACAAGGACTCTCGGGTGAGTGCTGTAGCTCCAGTTGTCATGACGATGATGACAATACGAGTAAACGGTACCCCGTTAGTCTTTGTGGCACAAAACACAATAACGTCCACGATGACATCAAGAAAGGACCTATACTACCCACCTTGATGGCCGTGAAACGTCGCTAATAATCGCATGCTTGAAATGAAAACCGATTGTTATATCGAAACTTTGGAATATGGATTCGTAAATACGATCCCTAGTGATATATATAGGTATATAATAATAATAATAATAATAATTTACTATGAAAAGCGCGTACTTCGGAAACTATCACAACTATTAAAAAGCGAAGAAATTCATCGCGTCAGGATAGCCATCCGGACGGACAGCTATCCGCGCGGATGGGCTATCCGCACGATTGGGCCATCCGGACCAAAACCCACTTCAGCTCCACTTTTGCCTATAAATACCATGTCACATCACTTGAACATTGATGTGACAGCTCCCGCTCGGCCAAACACGCTCAGGACCCTTTCCTCTCGATTTCCTCGCGATTCCGGTAAGATTTCAACCTGGAAACTTGTACTTCTATGATCTACACTCCATTTTACATCATTCTATCTTTTAAAACTCAAATTCTAACCGCGAAATCTGCCGATTTGAGGCGTTTTGAGGTGATGTCACCAAGAGTTCTTATGAACTTCAAGTTGTGGCCTCATTTCACTATAAACAACTCAGATCTGGGTGATTTCCGCATATTTTTTATAACAAATCTCACCTAAATCTGTGCACCTAGCCAAGGAACTGTGCGATTTCGAGCTAACCACGAGAAACCGTCAAGAACGACCAGTTCTGATGGAGCGGGGTGATTCCCAGCCGTTAGAGCGGGTTGGAACTGATGCAATTCCAATGTTAGTGCGAAGTTTCACTGTCCCGGTAACTCTACACGTTTTCCTTCCGATAAACACTCTGAAACAGTAATTAAAATGCGAAACAGACGTATGGTCCGCACGGATAACATGTAATCCGCACGGATAACATGTAATCCGCACGGATAACATGTCATCCGGACGAATACATGTCATCCGGACGGAAGACATATCAATCCGCACGGATAACATGTAATCCGCACGGATAACATGTCATCCGGACGGATACATGTCATCCGAATGGAAGACATATCAATCCGCACGGATAACTTGTCCGCACGGATAACTTGTCCGCACGGATAACATGTCGATCCGCACGAGTTACACTTATGACATGTCGTCCGCACGAGTTCCCCTTGTCCGCACGGATAACATGTCAATCCACACGGATAACATGTCAATCCGCACGAGTCAACACTTACCATCCGCACGAGTCAATACTTGTTCGAACGGATGACAATCCGCACGAGTCACCACTAATCCGACCGGATAGTCTGTCATCCGACCAGATGACAGCCATCCGACTCAGATCCATATGTCATCCGATCGGATGAGCCCATTCGAATGGGTGAGCACCATCCGACCAGATGACTGACTTTTCGATACTATTCTCGCTTAACCATACATCGGTTACTATATCCTTCAATGATTAACGCAGACGTACTCGCAACCGACCCAATCAAGTTGTATTCCCGCTAAATACGCACTGTGAGTATACTTGACCCCTTTTTAATCGAATTTTGGGTGTAACATACGTTTCTAATAAATCAAACTTATCAACGAATTATTCAATCAATCGAATTATCACTTGCGAATAACTGTTGTGCATAGATATACGTGATGCTAGTTGCATATGTGCTAGGGCTTATACTCGCGACGTCCCACCATGACTAGTATAGTACTATTGCGCCCGACGGGGTCTAGTTTTCCATCGCATATTCGAGCATCGAGGACTTAGTTGGTAGTATCAGCTTAGTGAGTATATATGTCGTGTGTTTCGTTCTTGCATATGGAAATTCTCTACACTTTTTATCTATTACGCTACATATCAAACCTGTATACTCGCCAATACTTTTGTATTGATAAATATTTTAACGTATGTTGCAGGTTAGATCGCAGACTATTTCAAATCAAGCTAGGAAGTCTAGAAACTCAACTGAAATCTAGGTTGTCGGATTTGTATTGTTCGAGAGGACAAGAAATCTGTGATAAGTTATGTGATTGTATTATTTGTTAGTATGGGATAACGAATGTATTAAATATTACCGCAACATAGTTGTTATGGATTCTCTCGAGCAATCTGATTGGCCTAGTGCCGTGCCCCGATGATTCCGCCATCGGTTGGGGTGTGACAAAAACAAACTGACATAAACCTTTATATCAATCGTCTTAAAAGCATGCAAAAAGAGTTAGCTTGCACAAAGTGTGAAAGTGAGGCGATCCGGCTTAAACTAGACAGTTATTCTAACTCTAGATATGTGCTGGATCACATCATTGGCACACAAAAAGAGAAAAAGGATGTCACGTGCATTGGATATAAGAAATTTCCACCACCTGTTAGACAAAATTATGATGCACTGCCTGATGAGGAGTTTAGAACTCATTATGAAGAATCTGTTCATTTAGACATTGAGGAATTTGCAACGGGACTTGGATATAAACCGGAAGTATCATCAGATTCGGATGTGTCAGCAGATACATTTGTAACTGCTGAACAAAATCAGGATCCTCCAATCATTGTTGAGGATACTGATTCTTCAGATGATGAATCTAATGATACTGACTCAGCACAGTTAGATGCGGTAATCAAAGAAGAGGACATACCTCTTGAGAATCATATTCTATGTGATCCTCCCGCAAAACCTGCTACGACTGTTCTGATCGAGTCCACGTCTACTTCCTCACAAGAGTCTGAGAGTGTGAATTTGCTGTACACTCTTGTTGGTGTTGATAAAATCTACTCTGACAAAGATTTTCCTATTAGGAATGTTAATCAATCTTTAATAAATAATTTTTTTGAGGATTCAACAAGTAAGTTTTTGGGAAAGACAGGATCACACGTTGTGGTAACACATTGTCCTCCTATCCCAAAGGCTGAAGTTAGAAAACAATGTGGCAATCAGAAATTACCAACAGTGAAAAAGCAGCAAAATCACACCAAACCTAAAAGTAACTCACCGACTCAATGGCAAAAGAAACAGACCAAGAAAAAGGACAAGAAAGTGAACTTTGTGAAATCGAAGGGAACAGATAAACTTGAAACATTTTCAAATAAATCTAACTTAGATCATGTCATTCAAGTTAATTCTTTGAAAAGAAACGAACCAAACAGTTCAAAACCTAGTACCTCGGGATCACAAAGTTCATCATCGACAAGACAATCACATGATACTACGGGGTTTGTAGAACGTAGATCATGTTTTTCATGTGGCACAATTGTACATATCATTCGAAATTGTCCATATCTTCATAATCAAAAAGCCAAAGTTGATGATCCCCATGACCAAATTGACCGCAAGCGATCTGTTTCATCAAAACCAGATCCCCGTCTTGTAAAAGAAAGGAAAAAGAAACAGAAACGCCAACAGGTCAAGAAAATCGAAAAGGCGATTAAAACCGATGTGGTTAACAAAACATCTATTTCTGTTAAACCAGACAATTCAAAAACTTCAGACAATCATGAAGTTAAGATTTTAAAGAATAACACTGGTAAAACAAAACAGACCTGGAAACCAAAAACGGTTATTGAATCTGGGGGAACATCACAATTTCCACAACATCGAGAAGTTCAAGTAACTTACGTTGATGAAAATGGAAGACCCAAGACCACAAAGGCTTGGGTCCCCATCTCCAACTAATCATGTGAGTACATTTGCAGGGTGTTCCAGGAGGAACTTTCAGCAGTCATTGGATTGTTGATAGTGGGGCATCCAGGCACATGACAGGCGACATGAAACTTCTCTATGACGTTAAATCTATCAGAGGAGGTTATGTTGCTTTTGCTGGAGATAAAGGCGGATATATTACCGGAGAAGGAATGGTATCCAACGGGGTTGTAAGTTTTGACAAGATCAACTTTGTACAACAGCTTGATCACAATCTTCTCAGCGTTTCACAAATATGTGATAAACAGTTTTCAGTACACTTTGATGCAAATGGATGTTATGTGCTGAAACCCGGCTTCAAGATTCCAAAAGATTGGATTCTCTTATCAGCTCCAAGGATAAATGATTTGTATGTCCTTGATATGAGTCAAGCTATTACAACGACTGCACAAGCAACTTGTTTCATTACAAAAGCCACAGAAAAAGACTCTATCTCTTGGCACAGACGTATGGGTCACATTCACTTACGCAAAATGAATCATTTGGTGACGAATGAATTAGTGAATGGTGTTCTTCTTAAAAATTTCCATCTTCAAGACGTCTGTGTTTCATGCCAAAAAGGAAAGCAAACGAAGAAACGACATCTAACAAAGAAGATCAACATGGTGGCAGTTCCTCTTGAACGTTTGCACATGGATTTGTTTGGTCCTGTCAAGCATAAAAGCATCAGGAATGATCAATACTGCCTCGTGATAACGGATGATTATTCAAGATTTTCTTGGGTGGCATTTATGGCTCACAAGAGTGCAACTTTTGGTATTATCAAAAACTTGATTGTTCAGAATGAGAATTTGTATAAGTTGAAGGTTAGACGGATACGCAGCGACAATGGTACTGAATTTAAAAATCAAGCCATGGCGGAGTTTTGCACATCAAAAGGTATTCTTCACGAATTTAGTGCGGCTTATACTCCTCAGCAGAATGGTGTCGCTGAACGTAAGAACCGTACATTGATCGAGACTGCTAGGACTATGTTGGTAGAGTCGCAGTTGCCCATTCCATTCTGGAGTGAAGCTGTGGCCTCCGCATGTTACACGATGAATCGAGTCCTTACAGTCAAAAGACACAACAAGACCTGCTTTGAGCTTCTTCAGAAACGGAAACCATATTTGTCATATCTTGAACCGTTTGGAGCTCCTTGCACAATGATCGATCCTAATGGAAAGTTTGGGGCAAAAGCTATTGAAGGTCACTTTCTTGGTTATGCCACCTCGAACTTAAGAGTCTGGAATCTAGAGACTAAAAGGGTTGAAGAATGGTCTGAGGTCAGAGTACAAAGGCACACATTGCCAGTCAGATGTCCTGGTCAACCATGGATGTTTGAGTACGGTGACTTTTTCAATTCGATCAATGTTGAAGCAGTTGAAGAAACTGCTGCGACAAGGATGTTTTTCGAGAGTGACAACGCAACAGATTCACCGTTGGTTCGTCCAATTGTTGTCAATCAAGAGCCATCTTCAGTGAACAATAATGCTCTCGACAATGAGGATTTTCATGATGCAACCGAACTGAACAAATCTTCAGAGGATGAAGAATTTCTAGATGCAGATCAAGAAGCTCCTACATCAGCTGTTCATGGTACTTCAGAGGCTACACCTCCAGTGGACGCCCCTATAACAGCTGAAGCTACTGCATCATCCTCTTCGTCAGTTCCGGGTATTGAATTGGTTGTTGATCTAAATCTCAACAATCTGGGTACAAACATTCCAGTTTCGGAGAACCCTGAAACAAGAATTCACAATACCCATCCTCAACAAAACATCATTGGCAATGTACAAAGTGGCATACAAACAAGAAACATGTTGCGCAACAACAACAGCGCAGGCTTGTATGCGGCGATTCGAGAATCTGGTCAACAAAACGATTGGTCTTTCGCGTGTTATGTCTCACAGGAAGAGCCAAGAACTTGGAAAGACGCTTTGAAAGATAACTCTTGGGTTGAAGCTATGCAGGAAGAACTGCAACAATTCCAGAAACTTGGTGTCTGGAAACTCGTAGAGAAACCTGCTGGTTATAAGAAGATTGGTACCCGTTGGGTGTATAAGTGCAAAAAGGACGACCGTGGAATTGTTATTCGCAACAAAGCTAGATTGGTCGTTCAAGGTTTTCGTCAGATTGAAGGTATAGACTACAACGAAGTGTATGCACCTGTTGCACGTCTGGAAGCAATTCAGATCTTTCTGGCTTATGCCTCATTCAAAGGATTCAAGGTTTACAAGATGGACTTCAAAAGTGCATTCTTACATGGTCTAGTGGAAGAAGAGGTGTATGCTGAACAACCTCCAGGTTTTGAAGATCCTATCCATACCGATCGGGTTTGGTTGCTGAACAAAGCTCTCTATGGTCTACATCAAGCACAGCGAGCTTGGTACGCAACCTTATCTAATTATCTGCTGGAGAATGGATTTCGCAGAGGTCTTATCGATTGCACTCTCTTCATAAAAGAACAAGATAGAGATCTTCTACTGGTTCAGGTATATGTGGATGATATTATATTTGGTTCTACTAACAATGTTATGTGTAGGGATTTCGAGCGTGTAATGCAGGATAAATTCAAGATGAGCGCTATGGGGGAGATGACTTTCTTTTTGGGCTTGCAAGTGCAACAAACGAAGTCTGGGATTTTCATCCATCAGACTAAGTATGTCCATGACATCTTGAGCCGATTCCAGATGTCCAACATAACGCCCATTGGTACCCCACTGCAGCAAAATCACGGAATCAATCCAGACTTGAAGGGTGAAGTTGTTAGCTCTTCATACTACCGCGCGATGATTGGATCCCTTATGTACCTCACAGCATCAAGACCAGATATAATGTATCCAACATACCTGCTAACCAGATATCAAGTGAACCCGAAGGCCTCACATCTTGCAGCTGTAAAAAGGGTTTTTCGTTATTTGAAGGGTTGCCCAGACACCGGTCTATGGTACCCTAAGGATGATAACTTTGAATTAGTCGCATGCAGTGATTCTGATTTTGGCGGATGCAAAATCGACGGCAAATCCACAACGGCTGGATGCCAGTTTTTAGGAACTCGCCTCGTAACATGGCAGTGCAAGAAGCAGACTTGTGTCGCTACAACAACTTGTGAAGCTGAATACATTGCTGCCTCAAGTTGTTGCTCCCAAGTCCTGTGGATACAACAGCAAATGCGCGATTATGGTTTTGAATTCCTAACTACTCCTATTTTAGTCGATAATTCTGCTGCTTTATCTATCACTAGAAATCCTGTGCAGCATTCAAAGACCAAACACATCGAAATTAAGTATCACTTCATACGTGATTGCTTTGATAAAAGGCTAATCGATGTTGTTAAGGTCCACACTGATGACCAACGTGCCGACCTTTTTACCAAAGCATTTGATAAATCAAGATTTGACTTTTTATTATTGGTAAACGACATTAAGGTCAAGCAAGAGTAATCCACATCGGAAAATCGTTTTTGTAAATATCTTTGTGTTTTTAAAAAATTATTTTAAGTTTGTTGATTTTAGGGGGAGTAATTCCAAATTTGAAAATTCAAAAACATGGAAAATTTTCAAAACCCAAAAACATAGAGAAACAAAAATGAGTTTCCTGGTGAGCAAAAGAGAAAATGATAGTACATCAGTGGTCTGTTGAAACCTTTTTAAACTGAAATGCAAAATGAAAAACGATAAGCAGCTCTATATAAGATGTATCGGTAGGCTCACAATCATCTTAAAGTGTGCAGGGTGATATAAACTTAAATCGACTGAAGACCAGGTGGGAACCACTCATTGGCATATGGTCTTAGTACCAAAATTTCGTTTGAGAGATTGTCGAGGTTCTGAGATATGTGGTCTTTATGCTGTTTATCATCTGGGTATCATGGTTGTTTCTTTTACCGAAACAAACGGAGACGAAGTCTAGATCTTCCATGATATCATACATACGTGTACATACTGCATACGACCTCAATAAGTGATCAACAATCACATGTCCACAAAACAAGTGATAATATATCACATTTATTCGGGAGTCAAGTTCGTCTCTTTGCTGTACGAAAGTACTGACCTGTTCACGGACTTGCTCTTGTGCCCTTCATGCATTTGAAAATCAAGTTCCTCATCAATAAGTGATTCTATCACATAGGGCTTGTTTTCATTCAAAATAAGTGAGTTTCTCACATTTTCATATACGTCAAAACAGATGATAAATGGTATACTCACCAGTAAGATGAAATCCTCGTGCATACCTTGATACGGGAATGTGTCATGATGTGGATGAACACCGGTCGGTAAGTATCAATCATACCTTAACGTATCCCCTCGCCATGATTACATCTGATAAGTTGAGCTTATGTGGATAACAATACCGATAATCCTTATAGGATGTTTATCTATATGTTAACAAAAAGAACAACAAGAGCGTTTTGGAGTGACCGTACACTGATATGATTCTCTTACCCTCGAAACTCGCAAAAAGAATGTCTGTATATATTTACTTTTCTTAGTTTCTGCAACTCGGTATATATTTATTTACTGCTTTCAGTCTTTAAGTTTGAAATATTCAAAATGCCAAAAAGATTTTAGGTGTGTTTTAATATAAACTTTCTAAAAGTCAAAAAGATTTTATTTCTGCTTTAGTTTTGATTAACCGATGTTGGAACTCAAGTCTTCGTTACCTGAAATCTGATGATAACCAAAACGACTGAATCTTCATAAACGGTCAGAGTTTGCAAGTTTTGAAAGTTAATAATCTAAATTGAAAAATCAGTTAACTTTTCAAACTAAACTGTCGGACGGTAGTTGAATAAGAATTGGTCACATGTGTGTCATTTGTTTAATGTTAACTATATTCCAAGCAGTTGTTCTCATTACGCATTTATCTTTCTTGCATGTGCAGATGCAAAAGACAAGGAGAACATGTTCGATGATAAGCTTCGGAATGAAGACACGACATGGAGGCACTCAAATGATAAAGATGATCGAGTTGCCGTTGATCAATCACCAACACCACAAGGATCTCAAGCATTGAAGTCAAAAGATTCCCAAGCATAATCAAAGGGGGAGTTTGTTAACACACTACCTAAATCAAAAGGGAGTTTGTTGATACACTTTCTACTTACGACATGTGAAGACTTTGAAGATCCTACGACAAGAATGAATGAACCATCAAGAGATGGAGAACGAGATTACGAACCTCGCAAGCAGCATCCAAGGGGGAGTTTGTTGATACATATTATGTGGATACGGCTCGGCTCAGTTCGACTCGGCTACGAAGTGAAGGCCGTAGTCAAGACATCCTCCTGTCTTGACTCGGTATGCGATTGACTTCTTAACGTACGAAATTGCTACTGCGTGTGTGCAGTATGCAATTAGTATTGCTTATGTGTTTATTATGTTTGTTGTCTGCTTGTTTGAAGTCCAACATGAGACAAGGCCCAACATGTTAATCCCAAGCCCATATGAGACGAAATCCAGGGATTTCGTCCAAGTGCTTTGTGATGAAAACACTTTTTGGTGAAAACCCTTTTGGTGAAAACCAAATGAGACGAAAACACTATGGGACGAGATCTTGGATTTCGTCAGTGGGTTTTCGTCTGGGACTTGATTTCATCATGTGTGTTACTATATAAACACAGCAAACAGATAGAACACAGTGAGGCAAATCTGAATAGATTTGAGAGTGAACACTGTAAACACACACACACAACTGAGAGTTTATAGGTTTATCTTGTAAACATTGCTTTGTAACGGTTTCATACGAGTTAATACAATGGAGTGTTAATCGTTGAATCTAAGTGTTTGTGTTCGTAACTTGGTTTAACTCACCCGTTTGGATTCCGCACTTTCGGGTTTGTCGGAAAACAGGGAATAGAGGTTACTCGATCCTCCGGGTGGACCTACAGTTACCTTCGGGGTGGCGTCAGGTCACGAGAAACATCACTGAGATGTTTAAATGATTAGCCCTTGTGGCAACGATGAACCCTTCGGGGTATTATGCGGGTGACGGACTCTTTGGGGTCAAATTGGAGGAGACAAAACCTTGACGAGGGTGCCCTGACGAGGGTAAATGATAATAGCCAACGGGCAACAACCGATGTGTTAGGTTCCCACCTTATGTGCTTATATGTTTCACGTTAGCTAAATCGTGGGTAAATGATGTTTATTTGTGTACTTGACGAATGATGTTAAATGATGTGGGTGACGAATGATGTTCTATTATGCGGTTGTCGAGTGATGTTAAATTGTGTAGTTGTTAGACGAGATCAAGCTAAAGTTGCAATTGAGTTTTTATGACATTAATTGTTATGTTCTAGATACGAGTCAGTTTGGTCATGGTCTTATGAATTAAGATGCATTGCGGGTTATCCTTTGGTGTCTAAGTAATCTGATCCATATCAAAAAGGATTACTGGTAGGATAATTAGACCGAGGATATGGGTGGAGTTTCGGGTTACGGGTTGGAGTCATTAAACTCTAAAATGACGTTAATGTGTTTTAATAAACGATGGTGGTTTTAAAATGATGGTGTTTTGGTTTTCAAATAAAGCATTTGGGATGTGTTTTAAATGCTTTAACTAAACTATTAGAACTCATTCAGCGTAGCTGACTTTTGCATGTATGTTATATTGTTTTGCAGGTGTGTGTTTTGAGTCGGTGTTGCTCTTGGCTAGCAGATGAGATTACTCGTTTATATGGTGGAATGTAGGGGTTCAAACGAGCCGAGCCGAGCCCGAGCTCGACCAGGCTCGAGCTCGAGCTCGGCTCGAGCTCGAGCTCGGCTCGATTCGAGCTTTATTTCAAGCTCGAGCTCGGCTCGGGCTCGACTAGTTTAGTATTTATTAATTTTTATTAATTATAATTATTGTTATACATATAATTTAGTTATTTTTTTATATTTATATAAATGGTAAATATAATTATTTAAATATATATTTAATATATTAATAAAAAATATATAAAAAGAAAGCTCGTTAAGGCTCGCGAGCCGGCTCGAGCTCGATAAGTGAAGCTCGGGCTCGGGCTCGTTTACTAAACGAGCTTGCTTTTTGTCTCGGGCTCGAGCTTGAGCTCGTTTAAGCTCGGCTCCTTCGAGCTTTTTTCGAGCCGAGCTCGAGTAGCTCGCGAGAAGCTCGGCTCGTTTGCACCCCTAGTGGAATGCATTCGATTTGTTAGAAACTAAATAACATTTTAAGTTTTTATTTAATCATGTACTGTATTAATTAAAATTTCCGCTGCGTATTTTTGGGAAAAGACTTATTTTCAAACAGTACACTTTGATGTGACCCGACTATAGGGCACCCGGTTTGGGGGCCTTACACAATTGTATGAGTTCTTAATAAGCGAAGTTGTTACGGGAATGAAGGTAGTGAATGATTATGAGAGTTATCTCACTTTCTCTGTGTGATTCTTCTTCTTCTCCAATCTTTCACTCTTTGAGTTCTTGATTACCAGTTGCATCGTAACACGTATTTTCCCGGTTTTGGTCGTCGTTTGGTTACTATTTAGCATAGTTTTATACACTCGCCCCGCGTGCGGGGTATTAAGACTAGTTAAAATAAATTATCATAAACCACTCAGTTTTGATCACAAAGAACACTCAAAAAGTAAAAAAAATTACAGCCCTACTTCTGTTAAGATTATCACCTTAGAAAAACTACAACAAAATTTGATCAAGAGTCCATGTATGCTACAAACATCCAACATGGGCAATCAATATAGGTCACATCTAGGTAGCAGAAGGCGCACAAGGCACAAAGGATCACCATGTCGTCTAGGAGCCAGGCGGTTGAAAAGTATGGGCCCGAGATAAACAAGGCGCAAAGTATAAACATGCCACTTTTAGTTATGCTTTTACAAAATTTGGCCTGAATTTTTGCCTGTGAGCCTTGATAGACGTGAGGCACTTTTGTTGCGCCTCGGCACATCGCCTTTGTTTAGGTACACACACTCCATTTAATCATTTGTTTTACGAATAAAAGAAATTTGTCGATGATAATGCTGCATAGTTCTTATATGTTTGTGGTTGGGTCCGGCGGATGCTTTCAGGCATTTCCTCTTCAATTTGGTTAGATTTTTAATGTTACGTGGAAGGAACACTTCTTTGATTGTGTTAATCTGGATATTAGAGGTGGGATGATGGACAGATCGGGTAATGGGTCAAGAAAAACAATACTATCACAATAATAATCTGAATGTATGCATAGAAAGAAATTAGGAAGTTGTATGTTGGGCCGAAAGATAACATAGCACTATAGCATTAATGGGACCTACCAATGGTATCACCACGCAGCCCAAATGAATTTTACTTCATTACACCAATCTAGCTCAAGCTTAGAACTTAACTCTTTTTCAATGCCTATTTACTATAAAAACGTAGAATGTTGTCTACAACTCTACATGATTTTAATATATCTGATACATGTCCTTTTTGATAAAAATACCATTCATGAAAACTTTTATTGTTGGAAGCTAGCTAGTGACAATGGGTTAGAACCAGGTGGCTGGCTGGGAAAAGGGCAATGGGATTGTAAGAATTAGGATAATAGTTTATGGGATGAGCCAGCAGGGGGGAATGCCTGAGACTGAAGCATGCGTGACCTTTTCCCCAAAGACCAAGACCCATCAATCGAGCCACAACTCCTGATGAGTGTCTAGGTAGCAATGTTTTTCGGATAGCAGTGGTGGATTTGGGCCACCAAATGAAATTTAAGTTTGAGACTGGTGATATGGCATTTTCATTGAAACCCAGTAGAGATAAATGCAATCAAGGGCTGCTAGGTTTCTGGGATTGGGCTGCAATAGGCAAGGTAGGTAAAGAAAGCACATCTTTTTTCTCTTTTGAAATAGGACGTGCCTCAAGAGCCCCATAGTGTTTCCTTGGTAAATGTTGGAACAGAATAGAAGTCGCCCAAAGTCTGTTTTATAAATTAGATGTTGTTTGATAAACTTATGGAGTAATTTTGATACACTTGTAGAGTAATTTTGATCATTACCTTACAAGATCATTTTACAAAATTATCCTACAAGATCAAAATTACTCTACAAGATTATCTGTAGAGTAATTTTGATAACTACCCTACGAATAAATAGCTACGAAAATGCAACAACGAATTTTTTTTTTTACTTTTTCATACCTTTCGTGTGTTTTGTACATTAAGTGTATTTGTACACGAACTGGACTCTAAACTTATAAACCCCTATAGTTTATAAGATGAACGAACAAGAAATTAAGTGATTAAAACTGGGCTATGGTGAATTAGTTATATGAAACTGGGCATTTACGCACTTGGGGTTTTAATTTGGATTATTCTACAGAATTAAAATTACGCTAAAAAATCATTTGTAGAGTAATTATGATACTCTACAAAATTACCCTACAAGATCAAAATTACCCATCATTTTATAAAATTACCCTACAAGATCATTTTGTAAAGTAATTACGAGTAAAATAATTACTAAAATGTCATCGCATTTTTTCAGGAAAACTTTCAGTTGGTACATTTTGTACGTTAAAGATATTTGTATTTAATCTTTTGTCTATAAATTTATAAGATTTATAAACATGTGGAATTTGCATCAGTTTGGAATTTATATGTTTCCGAATCCATACTAAATATTATAGATAAATAGTGAGTAAATTGCCATTTTAGTCCCTGAGTTTTGTCCAAATTTGTCAGTTTAGTCCAAATAGTTTTTTTTTTTTGCATCTGGGTCCCTGATTTTTACATTTTGTTGCCATTTTGATCATTTTGCCTAACTCCATCCATAAACCCCATCTGTAACCAGGGGTATTTTGGGGATTTCCTTAAAAAATGTTTTCAGTTGCCATTTTGATCCAATTACAAAAAATCAAAAAAATTCCAAAAAACAAAAAAATTCCAAAAAATTCAAAAAAATCTAAAAATAAAAAAAATTCTAAAAAATCATAAAAATTCTAAAAAATTCAAAAAAATCTAAAAAATCATAAAATTCTAAAAAATCATAAAAATTCAAAAAAACTCTAAAAAAATCCAAAAATCATAAAATGTTTCGGCACGAACCGTTTCGACCCGTACCGTTTCGAATCGAACCGTTTCGACCCGTACCGTATCGAACCGAACCGTTTTGACGCGAACCGTATCTAACTGAACCGTACCGTATCGAACCGAACCGTTTCGAACCGTACCGTATCGAACCGAACCGTTTCTAGCCGAACCGTTTCGACGCGAACCGTTTCGACCCGAACCGTTTCTAGCCGAACCGTTTCGACGCGAACCGTTTCGAACCGAACCGTTTCGACCCGTACCGTATCGAACCGAACCGTTTCGACGCGAACCGTTTCGACGCGAACCGTTTCGAACCGAACCGTTTCGACCCGTACCGTTTCGAACCGTACCGTTTCGACCACGAATCGTTTCGACCCGTACCGTTTCAACCCGTACCGTTTCGAACCCGAACCGTTTCGATACAGTACGGGCTCGAAACGGTTCGCGTCGAAACGGTTCGGTTCGATACGGTACGGGTCGAAACGGTTCGGTTCGATACGGGGTACGGGTCGAAACGGTTCGCGTCGAAACGGTTCGGTTCGATACGGTACGGGTCGAAACGGTTCGCGTCAAAACGGTTCGGGTCGAAACGGTACGGGTCGAAACGGTTCGGTTCGAAACGGTTCGCGTCGAAACGGTTCGGCTAGAAACGGTTCGGGTCGAAACGGTTCAGTTCGATACGGTACGGGTTCGAAACGGTTCGCGTCGAAACGGTTTGGTTAGATACGGTTCGCGTCGAAATGGTTCGGTTCGATACGGTACGGGTCGAAACGGTTCGGTTCGAAGCGGTTCGCGTCGAAACGGTTCGGCTAGAAACGGTTCTGGTCGAAACGGTTCAGTTCGATACGGTACGGGTTCGAAACAGTTCGCGTCGAAACGGTTCGGTTCGATACGGTACGGTTCGAAACGGTTCGGTTCGATACGGTACGGTTCAGTTAGATACGGTTCGCGTCAAAACGGTTCGGTTCGATACGGTACGGGTCGAAACGGTTCGGTTCGAAACGGTACGGGTCGAAACGGTTCGTGCCGAAACATTTTATGATTTTTGGATTTTTTTTGATTTTTTTTGAATTTTTATGATTTTTTAGAATTTTTTGATTTTTTAGATTTTTTTGAATTTTTTAGAATTTCTATGATTTTTTAGAATTTTTTTTATTTTTAGATTTTTTGGAATTTTTTTATTTTTTGGAACTTTTTTGATTTTTTGTAATTGGATCAAAATGGCAACTGAAAACATTTTTTAAGAAAATCCTCAAAATACCCCTGGTTACAGATGGGGTTTATGGATGGAGTTAGGCAAAATGATCGAAATGACAACAAAATGTAAAAGTCAGGGACCCAGATGCAAAAAAAAAAACTATTTGGACTAAACTGGCAAATTTGAACAAAAATCAGGGACTAAAATGGCAATTTACTCATAAATAGTTATTGGATTTTCGAGACGTACGTTTTACAAATTTGAAGATTCACAATACGTTTTACAAGTTTGAAACGTCAACATGTAGAAACCATTGTGAAGGGAACCAAACAAACATGTAACTGTATTAGGGTGAAGGGAGTGGTGCGGGAAACCAAACGGCAAAGGTGTTTGCCGTGCGGCAACACCGCCGCCGGCCACCTTTGCCGCTCGGCAAACCAAAGTCTTCGGTATACCTATGTCGATCGAGAAAGAGGGGGACACAAACGTGGCAATCATTGGAACAATAAAAAAATGAACATTTACACCCAAAAGTCTTCTGTGTAACGGCTATATAGCCGGGAACAGGTGCGGCGGCGATGGGCGGAGCCACGGCGGTGTTGGTGGCGGCGGTGTTACCTTCAGCCGCAAACCCACTTCCACCATTTTTTTCCGGTGGTTCGACGATGCCGGTGGTTGTTGTGGCCGTGGTTGTGGTGGTGGCGAGTGGTGATGGAGGTGGAGCCGGTGGTGGTGGAGGTGATAAGGGTGGGTTGATTTTGAGGGTGGTGGTGGTGGTGGAACCGGTGGTTGTGGTGGTGGAACCGAGAGGTGTGTTGTATCTGTGTTTGTTAATGTGTCATTTGTTTGAGAGGATGAACTAATTGTTTGTATGTATAGAATTGAGAGATGAGTGTGATTTTGTTTGGGTTTGTCTGAGCATATCATCGAGAGAGAAGGGGAAGGCAGGCAAAGTCTTCTTAATATTTTTTTTTTTGTGGTTTGTGAAGATTCATATTTAATTTTTTAATTAATTTGATGCTTTATTGTTTTTATTTAACACATAATTTTTAAAAACAAAAAAAAAGTTTGCCACTTTCAACAGTCTACACCATTGCCAACACTTTTTAGCAAAGTTTAAACTTATTCTTCTCTCTGACGTGGCACTCTCTGATTGGTCAATTTTAAAGTTTACCACTTTCACCTGTTTAACCACTCCCTTCACCCTAAGGAAGTACAACAACCTCCCATTGTCATTTCACTAATCACTAGATTGGCTGCATCACACGGTTTCCTATAGTTATATAAAATATATATTTACTAATCATATATATCACATTAATGAAATTAAATAATTCAAAAAAAAAAAAAAGACAAATAAAAGGTTTGAGGGCCGGCCCAAACTTAACTCGACCCGCATTTAAGAAAAACTAACTTGACCATGTTAAGATTTATAAAATTTTAAAAACAAAACGCTGGCCACAAATCGGATTATATTTTTTATACTCTTAGAAGTACTTTGACCTGTAATCCAATCCGCTCATTATGCAACCTCTATCTTTGAGACAAAACTGATAGGATGTCCTCACGCTTCGCGGGGGTTTCGATCAGTATCGGTACGGTTTGATATAGTACTGGTATGGTAATGGCACTCGAATTTTATACCTCTAATGCCAAAAAATACTTTATTGTGAATACAACTCTATGTTCAACGAATTTTATACCTCCACGCCGAGAAAACGATAAAAACAACTATGCTATCGGTACTAATGTTGTATGGTTGGTATATGCTTGGTTTGTGACGATAAAAAATAAATTTACTATATTTGATATGATTGAATAGAATTTTAATCGAATCGTAGATAATTGTTTAGTTATGCCAAAAGATAAAAAAGAATATGTGCAAAAGGGAAATGATAAAAGAATTAAAATTCTAGGTTAAAAGAAAAGACTAAAATTTAGTTAGGTGCTCGTTTTTATCACATACTTCTCTTTGATTAGGCATTTGTATACAGAAAATATAACTTTAAGCTTTTAATTTTTATTTAAAATTTTTATTAAATTTCATAAAAATCAACCAAACTTACAAATATAATATACCGGACCATTGGCTCATGAAAATGTATGTCTAAATATGTCATTGCACCCGAAAATTCTAGTTAAACCATTTATTTGAAGGGCAAAAGTGCACAACAAAAAAAGTTTAGTGATAAAAACCCAAAGCCACAAAGCTTAATAGTAAAAATTTAAAAGTCACAAAAAGTGAATGCTGCTAACCACTTTATCAATTATATATACTAGTAAGGGACCTGTGCGATGTGACGAGGACGACAATTTATATCGCGGTACCCGTTCTTTCTTAGTTTATCAATCCATGATGAGAAGTTCGTTTTTGCATTTAACTGGTCAAATGGGTCTAGTTATCAAAAGGTATATACAAATATCTTTATTGGATTTAAACAAAAATATGATTAACATAAACTTAAAAATACCTTGTAGCCCCTATATATACAAGCTTTCGAGCTTTCTTGGCTACCATATTCATAGGGATGTCATTTAGTTTTTTTTTAAGGATCATCAAATTATAACCAACCAAAAGAGTCCCCTCCTAGCAAAGCTGCTAAGAAAGACCAGGGAGCATAGTACAAAAAATACAATGCATATCATTACACGAAAATTACCATTACTGATGCATGACAAATAAGTTGTATCCAAAGTTCCTGCTTCATTCTTCCTGATCCATGTTCCTCCATTTTGATCTCTCTTGAACCCACGAAAACGATGTTGAGCCTATTCTTGAAGTTGGTTTTACACAATCAAAGGCAGGTTATTCCCTTTTCATATTTCATACTAAAGACATTTTTTGCAGCTCTTATATATGTTGACGATATAATATCGTAGGAAATAATGCCACCAAGATCATGAGACAAAAGCTTTCCTCAACACCAGGTTTAGCATAAAAGATCTTGGCATTCTGAAATACTTTTTGGGCATTGAAGTGGCTCGAACCGGAGACAGATTAGTACTCAGTTAGAGGAAGTACACTTTTGACATCCTGGAAGACAGTAGGATGCTAGGTTATCGACCTAGTGCATTTCAGCGGCGGAACTAGCCCATTAAATCAGGGGTATCAAAAAAAAAAAAAATTTACCGTGCAATCATACAATATTAAAAAACGACAATAAATAAAGAGTAAATTACAAAAATCGTCCTTTATGAGATTGAGAAAGATGATTGACGTTTAGTATCCTTGCCGTGCATTAAAACTTCAGGACTTATTTTATTATTTTGGGCTAACATATTGGGCAATTGGCTTATTATTTACAATCTTCAATTAATTTGTGCTAACATATATATTGGGCAATTGGACTTATTATTTTCAATTCATTTGGGCTTACAGACTTTTTTTAGGGGTGTCCTCGTAGACCGAAAATATTTTTTTTACACTGCCGATAAAAAGTTGAGTCGTAGCCTGTGCTACGGCTCGGTATACATTAAGTCCGTCACTAGCCCATTTCCCATTGAACAAATTTTAAAGCTCAGCAAGTTTGATGAAGAAGAATGGATTGATTCTAGCCAACACTATCGTCTTGTAGGACGGCTACTTTATCTTCAAGCAACTAGACTGGATATTGCTCACTCTTTGAATGTTTTAAGTCAATTTGTTGTTGATCCTCGACAATCTCTTATGGATGTCGTCACAAGAGTTTTATGGTAGTTGAAAGAAAATCCAAGGCAAGGTATTCTACTTCCCAAGTCTGGGCGAACTGAACTTGTTGCATACTCAGATTTCGACTTGATCAGGTGTCCCAACGCCAGAAGATCACGGGCTAGTTATTTGTTGCTCCTTAGTGCGGCCCCAGTTTCATGGAAATCCAAGAAGCAATATGTAGTGTCATGATCTTCCGTAGAGGCTGAATATAGAGCTATGACAAGTACGGAGAGTGAAATTCTATGGAGGCATTGGCTATTAAAAGACCTTGGGTTATCATAAAACCGTCCAACTACTCTGTTTTGTGACAATCTTGCAGTCAAGCACATTGCTAATTACCCGGTTTTGCATGAATGTACCAAACACGTAGAAATGGATTGTTACTTTGTTCGAGAACGAGCTGAATCATTTGAAATCAACCCGGTCCATATCAACTCCGGTATGCAAATAGTAGATCTGTTTACTAAATTGCTTTGGGCTCCAAACTGTTGCAACTTCTACTAGGCAAGTTGGGCATTTGTGACCTTCATGCTTCAACTTGGGCATTTGCAATTTCTTTCATATTGGGATTGTATATTTTCCATATTTATTTTTCTTCTTGAAACCTTATTTATACTTGTAATTTTCTTTTGGTGTAAAAGAAGAAATAAGAAACAAAAGCCAATATCGTTTTCTTCACATCTAAGGATATTCAAATATTCATAGTTCGATATCATGAGCGGATTCTCTAACACAGGTATTATTGCATCCACTTAACAAAGCGTTTTGGAAACAAGTATTGATTTAATGTATTAATTTTTAGCTCAAGTTCAACAGCGTTATTAAATTTTTTTATGTTGTGTAGATGTTCATAAAACCAGTTGATGAGTACACAAAAACTGGCATAAGGTAGTTGTATTATTATATCCCACCCTAAATCTTTTTCCTTCTCTGAATTTCTAGAAATCTAGCTTAAATGTAACCTCTATTATTCATTTGGCATGCATAATGTGGTGTCGTGTATAGTTTAAGGTAAAATGCCTGACTTTTAAGCATTAGGTATTAGTTGATAACAAAATGTTAATTTGGTTTTGTAAATGGTAAACCCATTTAAAGACTTTCGCTACGTTAACATTCCGAAATTTTGGGACAGTATCTTAACTAAACGTGAAATTATTTAAATAATTTACAAAGAATTTATATAAATATGTGTTACAAAATTTTTATAATTGTATACATTTCAGTGTATTTACATCAAAAGTGGCACAACTTACATTAGACCAAATATCTACTTTGTGAACGATGTTAAATATCTATGCAATCTTCAAATAGAAGGATGATAAAATAATATATGAAATAAGACTTGAATTGGATGAAAATCAAGTTTCCAAGCCAGCAAAACCACCAGCTTTCATCATTTGTTTAAACTCTTTGTAGTTAACCATTCCATCACCATCTTCATCGACCTTTTTGATCATGAGCCTACACTCCTCAACCGATCGACCCTGCCTTAACCCAAGCGAGCCCAACACGGACCTCAACTCTTCCACTGTGATGAACCCGTCCCTATTTTGGTCAAACACATTGAACGCCTCTCTCATATCTTCTTCCTCGTCCCTCTCGCCCAATATTGTCTGATAAAGTTCACCAAACTCCTCCATGTCCACAAAGCCGTCTTTATTGACATCTATCTTCTCGATCATTTGGGCAAGGTCATCATCCGGTATGTATATTCCAAGGTTCTCTAATGACTTTGCAAGCTCTTGTTTTGTGATCTTGCCATCACCATTGCGATCAAACATCTGAAAAACACGACGTAGCTCTGCTGGATCCATAATGTATAAAAATAACACTTATGTTAATCAAAATGAATCAAAAGTTTAGAAGTTTTTCGGTACGGTAGAAAGGAAATGAAAATGATCAATTATAAAGATGAGCCGGTTACGAAGAACATAGGTATAACATCATGATTGAATGCATAATGAATAAGAAAAGGAAATATGCAAAATTGGTTACAAAGATAAAATGGAGGGTTTATTGAAGAGGAAGTGGTGTAATTAAGGGGGTTTGTGGTTTAGAGAAAAAGAAGGAGAAGATATATGAGGGGCTATATTTGTGGACAACCTGTAATTCCGTAAATTGTCAATTTGTTTGCTTGGTTGATAATGTAGTACATATTACTTTTGAAGGTGAATAACAATTTTAAAACATAATAATAGTAATAGTTCAAGTTTTTAAATATAAAATAAAAAAGCTATAAGTGTTTGAATTTCAAGCCATGAGACCATGACCTGTTAGTTTTTTTTAATTAAATTTTAAAATTTTACTCACTTGATATGTTATAAAAAGAGAATATGGTAACTTTAAATTGGAAGGAACTCTAACTAAGGAAATTTCACAACATTATTCCAATTTCAGTTTTCATCATCCATGACCTTTGCTATCTTATTTACCCTTAACACCAATTTATTCTCAAATACACAAGTACAAACTACGCCGCAAACGTCATGTTAACTAGATGGATGAGATTCTTATATATTCTTTCCGTCCAACCAACGACTGTAAAACGCCAATGCTTCTTTAGGTTTATACTCTGGAACTGTATGGCCCGATCCCTACATCAAAATTTATGTAAAATCAAATTCAAATAAACACACTGCAAGATAGTGAAAGGTGTTATAGCCTAGTCCATAGGTTTAAGTATATGTGTGGGTACATTGACATATAACATATTTTTAAGTAAAGAACCATGAGAACCACATGTATACTTCTACGTAGTAGTGCTGACTATATATCATGGAAGAGAGAGAGAGTATCACATTTTAAGCAATATGTATATATATTTATGCGGTTTCGACAGCTCTGTACTTAAAATTTATACTATATTAACCTTGCTTCACTGTTTGAAATGGTTCCCACATTCTTGGACAAAACAATGATTTAATTAAAACAGAAATTAAAAGCCTCTTAAAAATGCTTGTCAATCTGATGTATGTATGACAAACCTTAATAGTGAGAAATGTGAGACCATTGTCGTATCCTTGTATAAATCTGCAAACACAAGAAACATGTCTGCATATATACAGATATCTTAACAATAAGTAACCCTTTTAATAAATATAAAAGCCTACCCCGCGACTTGGTCATCAACCCACCACCTCCTCCACTCGTCAATAACTTGGTAACCTAATGATCGTGTCCACGCTTCACTTCCAGTGAAAGGAACACACAGATCATGATCCCCACTGCACGAACATACAAATTAGTGTTACTATCGTTTAAATTTTGGTTGTCTTGATTAAATAGATCGGGCAGGTTAGGTAACGTGACAAATCGTACAATTTTACTTGTTGAAAGGTGGAATGCAACGTTAAAGTTGATCTGATACACTTTTTGTTTATTTCTTTCTCAATTACATAAAAAAAGAATATCATTACAAATTTGGGTGTCTTTTGACCGGGTTTGACATGTACTTTTGACCGGGTTTGACATGTACTTTTTAACTAGCTGGTCAAAAAAAGAAGTTTCTTTTAACTACTTGGCCCGTTATAGATGTTATCAACCCAGTTAATAAGTAAACAGGTTTACATTGCCACCTTTATTGCAATTGTTTAGGTTTAAAAATCTGTATAAACACGAGTGTTTAAGATTAATCAAGTGACGGTACCTGTAAATTAGAGCACGATAACCACGAGCAGTGAGGATTTTATGGTAAGGGATCATGCTTCCAGCATCACTATAGTATGCTATCTTATCAGTACATATCACCCAATCGCCCGCCACATTAATCTGAAGAATTATTTTGATTTTTATTTTTTGCCAAGAATTCATTTAGTGTGTAATTTTACAAAAAAAAATAAATAAATAGAAATGTATTATATCTTACCGGATCAGCATGAATCGCCTTCCGGACTTCTTCATTGTTTAGCCATATGGTTGCTACTACATCATCCTACAAAATATATATGCAGAAATAAGATTGATTTATTTTTTTATTTCTATTTTTGTAACTTTATACAATAGTAACCAAGTTTCCTAAGTGTTTAACTATAGTCATTCAAAGTTATTTTTTCCTTTGGTCATTCAACATTCATTAGGTGTTCAAAGCATGTATAACCTTTTTATAAATGTAAAAAAAAAAACTAGAATTGAGTGAGACGAATAAAAGATATAAGATTGGTTACCATGTGATTAACTTTTTTTCCAAAATGACTTAGATTAAATAATCATACAACTTCGTTATTATTTATGGAATTTTTTTTCACTATTATCTTTTACTACAAGTTAATTGGAAAAAAAATTATGGCTTATTAGTAACAAGACATGAATAATTAAAGAAGGTTGAGTAAGTTTAGAAAAAACTTTAGTTAAACAAAAAAACATTTTGAATGTCATCAGTTAAACACTTAGGAAACCTGGTTACTATTTGGTGACGTTTTCCATTTTCCCCAAAACATTATTTGTTGGTTTGTAAATACTAAAGCTTGAATATAGTTTCAGTGACATTTAAACTTTTTGACATGTTTTTTTTAACTAGTTTTTCTAGTTTTACCCATTTGACCCGCATCAATAAAACACAATCTAGATTGACGTAACTTTGCATAAATGACTTACGGTACATGGGACAGCTGGTGCACCATTGAGAAGTTCAGGCCAAGAAGGCACGTAACCAGGCTTAACCGGGGCTCTAAAAGGCCAAGCCCGCCCAAACATCCTGGTTCGAACCGGAAGGGGTCTTTCAGTCTCACCCAATTTCCTGAAGCTAGCTGGCAAGTTTGACTTTCCAAGGCTAATTTTACTTGATATATCACCATGATAACATGCTTCTAAAATGTTGTACATGTTTATACCATCAACATCCTGAATTTACAAGTTCAAATCCAAGATAAGCAAGGATGTTATACAATTCACTAGAATTATATATATGAAAAAATAATGATAATTCAAAAATAAGTTTACTTCGTCAACTTTCAAAAGCGCTCTTTCACAATCGGGTTTTGTAGAATTGTAATACTTCCCTTCACACACTTTGACAACTTCCTGCACGTGTTTAAGGTCAGCCTCTGTTCATAAAGATACAGTTTGACTTTCCAAGTCAAAGAGACAAAAATTATCAAAATTGTGTACCAAATTTTAACTTTATGACAAAATTTTACAAATATCATTGTGGGTTTGAAATTTATAAGAAAATACTTTTTGGAATTAATTAGAAGGTTGATGATAAGATATTTAACTTCTAAAGTTAAAGTGTACCTCATAAAGTTCATCTGAAATGAGGCCCATCCCATGTGCAAATGGAACAATAGCATTCCCATCAAACACTTCATCTGCAACTCCATTTCCTACCATGTATCCCTGCATTTTTATTAATTAAATCCCGGAAATTAGTAACGTATATTGGGTGCTTGAATAATAACAATCGATAATCATTATGTCAGTTTACTTCTTTTTATGAGGATGTACCTTAAAGTTAATAGTGGGTATAACACCAGCATCAAGTCCTGAAAAATATCAAAATGGGTAAATAATTTTCTCAAACTTATGCTACTTCGGATTTATAATAGATGATTTACCTTTCACTACTTCATAAGACAACATAGGGACGTAAACTCCAGCGTATGATTCACCAGAAATGAAAAATGGATTTGAAAGATATTCAGGATATATCTTGAACCACTAGAATCACAAAAACCAAAACGTAAATATATATATATTTTTTTTAGTGTGGGGTGGGGGTGGGAGGGGCTCCATTTCCAAACCAAGGTAGTCCGGTGGAACAAACAGGCAGTGGCGAAGCATAGAAGGGGCGGGGAGGGGCGTCCGACCCCCCGAACTTTTAGCTCAGTAGTGTTATATATGTAGTTTTCGCATAAAATTTTTTGGGTATATACGTTTTCGACCCCCGGTTCTATAGAATCTTTTTGGTATATACGTTTTCAACCCCCCCCCCCCCCACCCGTCATTCGGGTCAAGCTTCGCCACTGCAAACAGGACCACCAAGGTCAAACCTCCACAACGGAGGGATGGTCCGAATAAGGTGGCTTGCTTTCAGACAGTCGCATATCAATTTCGTCATGTTTGCATGTAGTCGATCAATTTCATCATACAATCAATTTGCACACCGCTAATAACAATTTAGTCATGTTTGCATGTAATCAACTATTCCATCATCTAGTTTAAGTTATAAAAAGATAATATTGCAAAAGGATTATAATCTATAAGAACATAAATTTCGTACTTATCGCATTTAATTTGTTTTCTTTATTTTGTTCCTATTTTTTCCGAAATACCTCAAGGAGAAATTTGTGTGAGTCTAAAGCTGTTGCTATATCCCCTGTGATATAGTCGGTTTTATTCTCGGAATATGACAATCCAACTCCAGCCGGAGAGTCCAAATATATCACGTTCGAAACCTAATCACATATGAATAAAAACCGTAACAAAGATTACAATTCTTGCTAATGATCAAATTTATGTAGTGATTAGTGGCATATCATACTGGTTTTCGCAACTCAAAAACATGATAATATATAAATTACCTTTGTCCATGCATATGGATTAAGATGAAGTTTGGGCAAGCCTCCAGTTTTTTCAAAATTAAATGGACCTGCGATAACAACATTGGCTTTATTCTTACACCAACTAAATGATCCAAGAACACTCCTATGCAAATACCCTACATATAAAGACCACTAATCCTTGATGATTACTAATTAAAAGTGAGCTTGATTTCACATACCAAAGCTTGAATATGCTCGTGAGCTTAATTGAGGATGTTACTTGTAAAATATAATTAATTTTATTTAATGTAATAATTATTATACGTAAAAAGATGATTAAAGTAAACCTATGTTGTCAAAGACGCAAGGCGCAAAAAAAGCATGGACTTTTTTAAGAAAAGCGCACATAGAGAAAAAAAAATATATAAAAAATATGTTATGCTTTGAAAATAAATAAGATTCCACATATTTAATGTAATAATTATTATACGTAAAAAGATGATTAAAGTAAACCTATGTTGTCAAAGACGCAAGGCGCAAAAAAAATGGATTTTTTAAAGAAAAGCGCACATAGAGAAAAAAAATATAAAAAATATGTTATGCTTTGAAAATAAATAAGATTCCACATATAAAATTAAAAAAACTATTATATATGCCATTTAAGATCATGTGGCTAATAGTTAGTAGAAAAAGTTTAGGACTTATATGTTGTAAGTTTTTTGTGTGTGAATAAAAGTCTCAAAATGTGGTAAATACTTTGTCCCACATTGGTGTGGGAACAATGTGAGTGGTTGTTTATAAGGTAAAGCCTTTACTACTCTATTGTAGCTTTATGACATGTTTTACCACTAGTCCTACTCGCGCGTAGGGGGGGGGGGGGGGTGCAAAAATGAGTTTCTGAGCTGGAATTTGGTTGAACTCGTGCGTGCCCACAATAATGCAGCTCCGAAAACCCGGGCCCCGCGTGAGGCGGTTTTTGCACGCGCTCGGTTTCTTTTTTTTGTGCATTACCTTTTGTTTCCTGCTTATGCTGCGCCTCAGCACACCGTTTTTGCACCTAGGCGCACGCTTTTTGGCGCCTCAGCAACGTTTTTTTTTTCAAAAAAAAACCATTTTTGCGCATAGGCTACCACCAGGCGCTATAGGTGCGCCTCGCTGCGCCCCGACGCTTAGGCGCGCGCTTTTTGCGCTTTTGACAACATAGAAGTAAACTAGATAATAAATTTTGATATACTAAGACCGGAAGGTATGGAGTGGGGAGGATAGGCCGCCACGTCACCGGGAGTGAGGATGGGCCTAAAGGGGATGGAACAAGGGGGAGGAGGATGGGTCTAAATATATATATATATATATGTGTGTGTGTGTGTGTGTGTGTGTATAGGTATGTGTGTGAAGAGGTGGCCCGGCTTGGGCGTCGGCTGGAGGACGGGGAAGACGGGATGGACCACAGGGGCCGGGGGCGGTGTGGGGGTGCGGCGCTGGGCCTCGCTGGGCCAAGGCCTGCCCCCATACCCTCCAGTCTAATACAATTATAATTTAATTTAAGTGATCCGTGCAGCACAACTCTAGCTTTGAAAACTATAAGCGAGCCAAGCTCAAGCTTGAGTATTCTTAAATTAAACGAGTCTGGCTTGACTTAGCCGGGCTCATGCTTGTCTCAACTTGTTTATATATATAAACATTTTTTTACATCAATTGGCTACAAATCCTTTTATCAATTCAAGATTAGACCCATGTTCCCTGTGTTATTTGGTACCAAAAACAAACAAATTTAAGAGAATTTATATAAAAAAATTCAAATAAAACGGTACACAAAAGTAAAGTATACCGTGTTCATAAACAAACCCATCAAAACTAGAGCAACCAGGGCCACCATTGAGCCAAAGGACCACCGGATCTTCAGAAGGATTTCTTTCTGATAGCACGTAATAATAATACAATTTCTTGCCATGGTTTTCATCTATTGTCACATACCTGCAAACCCATTGAAGATTACACAAAATAAAGACCAACCCATCAATGAAAACATCAACACGTTAACTTAAGAAAGTAAAGATCAAGAGTACCCAGCATAGTGTTTGGAAGGAAGAGTTCCATCAAACCCAGGAATTTGAGAAATCGCAGCATTTTCAGGTGCGGAATGTGCCAAGAAAAAGAAAAAGGTAAATGTTATACAAATTGAAAATATTAGTATCTTGTTCATGTTTGAGAATAAAATTATTTAGGGGTTTCAAGAAACATAAATGTGTGAAAGACTCTTGGATTTGCTTGGATTTATAGTGGGAGTGCATGCTGAGTATAGAACCGTCTATGGTGTTCGCTTACAAAACAAAGTAAATGATAAAAGGGGACCAGTGAAGATTTTTTGTATCTACTCAAATGGAGCCACTCTTTTTGGGACCAGATAACATTTAAACATGTGACACAACAGGAGGGCCTTCTTCCCTCCTCTACCTTCATGGCACCCTTGCAAAAGGATTTCTGGCCGTCTCTCTACCACATCCTCCCTGCCCGTTATTCTTTCTTCCACATTGGTATTATTTATTGAATCTGAGCTTTAGAATTTTAGAGTTGAAATCCCAAGATTAGTTAAAACCAACACCCAATTAACCCATGTAAAACAATTTTAATATTTATTATTGTAGATGCATATTCACAAGAATAATATTGTGTACACATGTATCTTTATCCCTTTTTGTATGTAAACATGTACTAATTGCTAAAAGTGCATCTTTGAACTCGTCTTTGCATTTAAGGTTTAAAATTTTTGATTTTTGTCATTACTATTTAGTCTTTTAGCTCTTATCGTCATAGGGAGACAAAGGGATATTTGCATACGGTGTTCATTGACTTTGAATAAGCTTGTGATGGTGTGTCTCATCTAGTGATCTAGGATAATCTTGAGGTGACCGGGATCCCTTGGAGGTATATAAAGATAGTTAGGGAAATGTATGTTAATGTTAAAACAAGTGTTTGTGCATTGGTGAAAAATACAAACTTCGTCATGAGGTGGGCCTTCACCAAAGATCTGCATTGAGTTCGTTCATTTTTGTAGTAGTCTTGGATGGCAAGCAACGTTAAAGAGAAAAGGTCTAGGGATAAATCGTTTCTACATAGAGTACCTGTGACAACTGGCACAAAACCGGTAATTTCCGTACTATTTTAATTATTATTTATTATCTGCAATTATGTGCTTAAACGTCAACATTGTCTGATTACTTGCTATACATATGAATTCATGCATGTTTTATACTTCCAATATTGCTTTGAGCATTACTTTAAGCGTTGCGTAAGAAAAACTAGTAAACTCACCGGTAAGACACACTGTGTCAGCACTTCCGCAGAAAACAATCAAACAATAGATTTAGGGCCTAGGAGTAGGTCCAACATCTAAAATACATTAAAACCCAAGTGTGGATACAAGGGTTAACATATAAACTTTCCGAAAGCTAAAATATGCATTAAAAGACACCTGGAACTCACTGTAAAAACTGAATTTTGCAGAATTCAGCTATAATTCAGCTAAAAACAGCAACATAACACTAAAATATTATGCATAATTTATGTTTTAGTGTCCAGAATAACTTACAAATTGTCGGGAATTTAAACTGTCACAAAAGGTTCTTCATACTTAGTGAAACTGCGGAATTTAGCACTTTAACGAACCGTAACCAACCGAACAACCAGACACTACCCGAAACACCAAATTTTCACTAGAAACATTGTTTTAGCGTTATGAAGCTAGTCTTGATGTCACACCCGACTTTCCACGTGTCACCGGTGGGCCCGGTGGGGGAGTATCGTGACGTGGTTGGCAACATAATAGTCAAACACACAATTATATAAATGCACAGCGGAAGCAAAAGATAAAATATATTGCAATCCGAATATAAAGTAATATCCAGTATTACAACGGAAAGTAAAGGATCCACTGGCGGATCAAAATAAAATGAAAACTGTTCAACAGACTTTGACATCTAGAGCTTGCGAGACTTGAGTAATGATGCCTGGAGTAGCCAGCCTATTTCGTCTAGCACCTGCACTTAGCCTTTTTGGAAAATACGTCAGTTTACACTGGTAAATACAACTCAACCGACTCATTTAGAAAAGAGTTTGAAAATTTATTTGAATGCACTTCGGCAAAATATATCTTTATAACTTGGGACAATTATTAAAATAATCTTGTATACAGTTTTACTCATTTGCCGTCCATTAGCACCGATTAGAAGAGCCGGTTTAAGTTAACTGACACGCCACAGGTATAATGCCCACAAGGTTGATTCCTTTAGTGGATTACCAGTTTTTACATAATGCATCTGTCAGGTGTACGCCTACACCCCGTGCTTAGGTCGTGGCCATTTCGTAAAATGATGCCAATGATATCCGGGACATGGTCATTTAACCCCCAAGGGCCATACATCAAATAATACAGAACAAAGCGAATTATGTAAATACATTAATCACAATCCGATTTAAATGACTACATACCTGACCAAGCGGTACTTTTATAGTACCGTATCCCAAGCCCGTATAGGGAAAACAAGTTAAGAGTATTTACCTGAGCAAAGTATAAATCCAATACAGTAAATGCAAGTACTTTTACTGGGCTCCTAATCTGGAACGAAGGTTTATAATAACCTATTAGAATTCTAACGGGTCTTTAATTAAGCTAAAGCTTAGACCGGTTAGTTTCAAAGATACGGTTCGTACGCACGATTAAGCGATGACCGAATAGAATGTGATTTGGACCCAACAAGTTTGAAGACTTGTTTAATATGGGTATATTATACACATTCTGGATTTTGAGATAAAACCGATAAGGTTTGACCCGTTTCGGCTAATTTATGTAAACTAGTTACATAAACCGAACCGAACGCGTAAAAAGCGTAACGGGTAATAATGAGAGCCATTTACAGGTTTCCTAAGTTAATATGCTCCAAATATGTTGTGACATCAGTAAGATATCATTTATTATGCCCGAAAGGAATTTAAACACAAACTATGCCCCGTAGGGGTAGTTTGGTCATTTATAAGGTGATAAAAGAGTTTAAGTAATATCCTGAGTTACAGGTCTGATGAAATCAGTAAAGATAATCAATTTGCTAAGTTATATTAGTAGGGTATTGTATATATGTGAAATTTATCAATTATAACCAAACTATGCACCGTAGGGGCATTTTGGTAATTTCACATAAGCCGTAAGGCTCAAAACTGAAGTCTGAGTTAAACAACTTTTGCTTACTGTTAAAATATTATATTTTACCTCAAATATCAGTAGGTATCACCCTTGTATGTTTAAAAATGGTTTTAGTACATACTATGCGTTAAAAACGCTAAAAAGGGCGATTAGAAGCCGTTTCCGGGTTCTATATAGAAATCTGATATTTTTTATTATTCCATAGGGTTTAAAATAATTTATTTATCATATGAAATCAGTAGCAAAAGGTTTGGAATCAATTAGATTTGTAAAACTCATTTTATGGCCCGTAAGGGCAAAACCGACAATTACCGGATTAAGCCTACGACTATTAGTTATGCTCAGCCTAAAATTAATTAAAAATCTTCAAAAATCCCAAAATAATATATTACATCAGTGGGTAATAAATTTGGTATCAAAAAGTAGGTGTAATTAGGCTATATGCTAATTACGCCGTTTAATCGCTAAAGAAGCTTCTAATTACGCTAATGAGCATAACTCTCAATCTACACCTCAAACTGATGTCAAACTTTGGTTGCAAGTTTATATATCAGTAACTAAGGTTTCTACTCTTTTACATTTTCAAAAATCACGTTTTAAGGTGAAAAGGGCATAATGGTCAACATATGAGCAATTAACGGAATCATGCATATTAATTGGATAACTAATGATCCGAGGTGTATAATCACAGAGGGTTATACTAGCATGTAACCTGGTCCAAATAAATCTCTAAGGCATTTCTAAAACATACCATAACGGGTCAGAACTGAAAGTCAAAGCAAAAGTCAAACTATGCGACTTTCGGTTCCGAACCGGGTCTCTACTGAAAATTTTCGGGTTGAACATGTTTAGACATGTTCTTACATTCATTACCAAGTTATATTGATGATCAAACAGGTTATATGGGTTCTACATTGCTAATCATGCATAAATTGTAAATTAAGCATCCTGTTGACTTTTTAATAACAAGTTTGACCCGACATTTGACCTAGTTAGAGTGGGAATCAGAGGGAACCCTTTTGAGGGTTTAGTACCCACATAATTACCAACTTATAACTACTTTCAATTCGACTAATCACTGGACCATTAGTGATTAATCGTTAATTCAACCGTTAATTACGACGGTTTGACTTTTAAGCTAAAAACTAAGCAAAACTTAATCGAGGAAGGTCAAGGGTACTTACAAGGGTCCTATGCACGAGTAGGGATGTCTTGGATCTGCTCCTAAGCTCCAGAAATGCTCCACAATTGCAGATGAAGGTGTGATCAAAGTTGTTGCACATGAGGGCCTTTTATAGTGTTTAATCTTGCACAAGATCTTGCCACACAACTCTAGCAATGTTCTTAGATCATTGACATGTGCCCCTAAGTCCTAAAAGCATGTAGGAGTCGCCCTTGAAGTGAAAATATCTGATCTAGGTCGTTTCCAAGGCTGAACAGCCAAGTTTCCCGATTTGCTGCATCTGGGCCACCCTTACGGACCGTAAGGCTTGGGGCTTACAGTACGTAAGCCTTCCATCAGGGCAACAATTACTTTTTCAGTTTGCATCACTGGCTCTTGGTCCTTCGAAAGGTCAATTAACTTATTTTCTTGCACTTTGAACCCTCTAAATTGACATATAAGGGCTTTAAGACATTTACCCACTTTGTTTAGTCCCCGGTTAACTTTATTGTCACCCGAAAGGTCCAAACTTTCAACGTTGACGCTTTAACCCCTTGAATACGAATTTGATCATAACTTTCTCATATGATAACGAAACTTTATGAAAATTATATCGTGTATTCTAGTGAGCATAATTAACCGTTACAAAGCTTCGGGTTTGCTTAAAAGGTCACTCAGAGGTATAACTTAAACATGTTGACACATTTAACCCCTGTAGTTTGTAATCTCTCACTTTCTTCCATATTTAGCTTCGTATGATCCAAGATTTATTCGTTTGAAGGTATGAGCATCATATAGGGTTAATGTACAATATATTTATTCACTGTTAACAGTTAAAACCCGTATATTCACATACTTTCCTTGTTTTCAACTTTAGTCCTTCTATAAAATTCTTTCACACGTTCAAACATATGACACGTGTCAACACATTATAGGACGTGAATTTTCGAGGTGTTACACTTGAACATCAAACACCATATTACATCCTATAAACCCTAAACACTTAAAACACTAACGAATCACCTTACTTTTCAACTAGATTATCTAACTTGTAATTGAAACACAACTAACACCCCCCCCCCATTTACAGTTCATCAAGGGGTCCCACCCCCTTGATTTTCTTTTAATATTTTATTTGATATGTTTAGTAAACTTGTGACATATTATCCAATATACATATTTTGTTGTTGGAAGACTAATTTAAAAACCACAAGTTCTTCATTTCATCATCTACAATACACCAACACCTCTCTTCCTTCCTCCCTCATTCTCGACTCAACCCACACACAAACACACCTCCATTTTCACTCCATTCTCAAGCTTTCTAAGGGTTCCCTAAGGTGTAAGAAGCAAAACTAAGAAGCTTGGAAGCATTGGAAGTGGAAGGACCTTCTCCTAGAACTTTTATCCACCTCATTCTTCATCATCTTCATACTTGTTTCTTCCCTAGCCTTAGAGCTAGTAGTAAGCTCCTTACATCTTGTTATTACTTCTAATTTTAGTGGTTAAAGTGTTATTTAATTTGTGGAACTAAAGAATCTCAAAGAAACATAAGCATGAACACTAACATAAAGCTTAAAAACAAGAAGATTATTAAAGATGTTTAAGTGTATGTAGTATACTTGTTTGATGATTTCTTGTGTTTATGATGTAGATCATCATATGAGACTTGCTAGATGATGATTAAACACATGATCTAGCAAGTATAAGGATGGATCTTGAGAAAATCATGATGATCATCCTTTATATTAAAGATGAAGTTGAAGGTGAACTAGTTTTAGTGTATGGTGATTATTTATACAAGTTATATGTCTTGAGAATAAAAGATTTCAAAGATAATATTTTCAAGAAACCAAAGTTTATTAC
The DNA here is from genome assembly GCA_030545235.1 of Helianthus tuberosus. Classification (NCBI taxonomy): domain Eukaryota; kingdom Viridiplantae; phylum Streptophyta; class Magnoliopsida; order Asterales; family Asteraceae; genus Helianthus; species Helianthus tuberosus. The sequence goes on from CM060354.1 coordinate 177,386,312, forward strand.
AAGATTTAACATGATCATGGTTTTTAAAGAAAGTGATCATGTATTAAGGGTTAAATCAAAGCTAGAAAAGTGTTGGTAACAAGAAAAACACAAGAAGATTTATTTTTGAAAAATTATCATACAAGTTGTGAAGAATCAAAATTCACAAGAATGAGTTTTATAAACTAAAAACCATTTTTTAAGAAAATGATATGTTGTTAAAATTCACAAAAATGAGTTTTATAAACTAAACTTACTAAACAACATGTGAAATTACTACAAATTTTTACAAACTTTCAAGTTTATGACATGTTGTTAAAATGCATATTTTTGGCTCTTGGTAAGTAATGTGTAAATTGTTGATGATTGGTGATGAATTTCTAAAAGAAAATGATATGCTTTTAAGCATGGAAACCTCCATTTTTAAGGGGAAACTATCGCAAAATTTTTGTAGAAATTAAACACTTAGAAAAATATTTTTAAACAAGTGGGGGGGGGGATATTGCACGGTCCTACCAACAGTGGCCACCGACACCCATCTTAAAACCTGTAAGGGGGAGGTCGCAAGTTCGATTCTTGCCCCGAGTAGGCTGGGGATTTCATAAAAAAAATTGCCATAATTTTTGTTACAAAACTTACAAATATTGGAGGTTGATTTTTGATAATTAAAATGACTAAGTATATATTTAGGAAAATAGATATTTCGATGTCACAAATTGTGTGCTATTTGTTTATTGATTGTATTAGTTATATTATTTTAGGAGCTTGAAAATAATATAACACACCAAAATACCAAAATTTGAAATATAAAATACTACCAAAATTCCAAGAAAATAAATATATAATTTATACCCGGATATTGGACAATCGGACAAACGGACTTATAGACTATAAGTATATATATTCCAGAAATAAATCCGTAACTTAACAAATGTGACGAACGGTTTTTTTGAAACCAAGGAAATGGCAAGATATGAATTTTTACAAGTATTACAAAATATATCATATTTTTGTCAAATAGAAAATATACTATTTTGGGTGAAAACTAGAAATATATATTTTCTAAAGCTAATCTTCAAAGTATATATTAGAGTAAAATGCACGGATAGTCCCTGTGGTTTGGTAAAATAACACCTATAGTACCTAACTTTGGGAAATTACATCAGTGATCCCTGTGGTTTGACAATTTGTTACTCGGATAGTCCCTGGAGTGGATGTCCGTTAGTTTTTACCGTTAACTCCATGTAAAATGACCAAAATACCCTTAATATATTAAATTAAAACACTAAAAATGACTGGAGTGCATATCCGTACAAGTAAGCATACTATAATCATCAACATGTATTATAAGCAGCTCCAGAACAATCTACACCCTTCATTTACAAGTCAACCAATCCACCATTTCCACCTTCATGTTCACCACCGCATCTCCACCATGATCAACCACCACCACCTCCTCCTCCTATCCCCACTGTCCTCCGCCATCGACTTCCACTTCAACTCCTTCAACTCCACCTCCATCTCCCTCTACGACAACGCCACCATCCAATCCACCACTCTTACCCTCACCACCTCCACCGGCATCAACATCTCTACCACTGTAACTCCCTCCTCCATCCCAGAAAAGGTCGATCAGAGAGAGAGAGAGAGAAATGGTCCCAGAAAAGGTCACTGACCACCACTTGACTCCGCCACTGCAATTCCTCCATCTCCGCCACTGTAACTCACTCAGCACCACTGCAACTCCGCCATTTCAACTCCCTCCTCCATCAACATCAGTCGATTAAGGTACATATCGCCTTTTAGGGTTTTGAGTTTTGAGTTTAATTTGTAGATTTATAACCGATTTAGGGTTTTATTTGTTGGGTTTTGATGATGGTTATTGATGAAGGTGATGGCAACGATAGGTGCGTTGACGGCGGAGAAAGATGATGGTGGTGGTTCAGATGGTGGCTGTGGTGACTGTGGTGGTTCCGATGGTAGCTGTTGGTGGCTGCTGGCTGGTTTGGTTAATTGATTTATTTCTTTTGTTATTTAAAAATAGTCTTTTAAGTTTTAATGTGTTTTAATTTAATGCCGAGGGCATTTTGGTCATTTTACATGGTGTTAACGGTGAAAACTAACGAACATCCACTCCAGGGACTATCCGAGTAACCAACTATCAAACCACAGGGACCACCGGTGTAATTTCCAAAAGTTGCGGACTATAGGTGTTATTTTAACAAACCACAGGGACTATCCGTGCATTTTACTCTATATATTATTTTTGAGATTTATATGGAAATATACTTATTTTTGCCAAATAAATTTATAGATATTTTTCTATAAAAACCCTCTCAAAATATGTATATTTTGAGAATATAAATTGGTGATTTTTAGTTGTCTAAAAATAATGTTCTGGAAAAATAATCACAAATTTAAGTATAAAATACTTAATGAATACAAGAAAATACGTATCCTCATACTTATAAATGCATACCGGAATACACCACCAATACTTGGCAAAATACACAAATACAAGTATACCCATGCTTGGGAAAATATACATGTGTAGAAATACATAATAAAGCAAGTTAAAAATATATTACTTTAACAATATTCCAAATAATTGGATAAATATAATTTAAGTTAAAATATTATTAGTTTAACTAATAATTATATACTTTGGAATTATATAATGTACATCAAAGATGTAACTCAAAGTATACCATGAATTTCAAAATAAGTCTTAATAAACAACTAAGACTAAGAGTCGTTACATGAATTTCAAAATAAGTCTTAATAAATAACTAAGACTAAGAGTCGTTACACGACCTAAACGACTAATAAAACTTAGCACGTGTGTAGGTGATAGTACGGCTTAAGGAAACATACTTTGGGTACACAAGAGACAGGACGCAAATCAATGAGTTCATGTCCCCACTTTCAAACTTTTACTTGTTTTCTAAACTTGGGGAAAATACATGTACAATGGTATGTAGAACAGAAAACTAAGGAATGACACATAGATCATGTGACGAATAGGGTACCATAAGCACCATCAATCAACGTATACAATTAGACCGGGGAACAGAAAGGTTAGATCTAATGGGTTTCAGGCAACCTCACTCTTGGCCTACTTCTACCAATGAGTGCTTTTGTGTCTCAGTCGATCTCGACAAAAATGCCTAGGTTTGGTGGCTTCCTATGTCGTGACATATGTTAATGTCCTCGCAAAACATTAGCGATCTCGTATTCCTTACATTTACAGACACAGCACAAATATGTTTTACATATTACATACCATGTTTTCATACAAGTATATAAACATTCTATACAAAAAATTGCATGAATTCACACCAACTTTTGTTGACGATTTTCCAAAACTTACATGTATTTCAGGTAACTAAAGTGGATGAACGTGCGGTTTCACTCTTGCTCAAGGATGATGTTTATGTTTTTAGTTATGTCGTGTCAAGACTCCAATACCTCTTTTGTGGGATTTGTTCGTTATATTCCACCTCATGTGGTGATATAATGATCAAAATCTTGATGTTTGTCTTAGAAATAAGTTCTAAACTTTTCAAAAAATTATCTATCGTGTGATGTAAACACTTTACTTAAATTATGTTTTGAATATTTAATGCCAATGGCATATTGGAGTTTGTTTTATGATCATGTAGTATGTTTACCGTTCGTATGCAATGAGAACCTTTCAGGATCACACCTCGTGCTTCCGCCTTAGAAAGGGGTGTGACAGATTGATATCAGAGTTGCGATTGTAGTGAACCAGGATTCCTTCTCGAGTCTAGACTACAATCTTTAGGATCCTCTCACGAAAATAATTTTCCAAAAGTTTTCATTGCATAAAACTTCCCGCAACATCCACTACCTAAACTTGTTTTTCAAAATTCAAGTAAGGACACTACGAGACTGAGTGTGCACCGGGATAGCACTTGTCTTTAACTAGGAATTAATTGCAACAATGTGTATAATTATTTATATATTAATTATGTAGTAGTAGTTAATATATACATATACCATGGATAATATGATACAGGTACACATGTCTTCGTCTGAAAGCAGCAGCCTATCTGAAGAACGTGACCTGATGATGATTGTCTCTGACGACGAGATTGCTTCAGCTCAGGAGGTTTTCACGTCTGACTCCGAGACTGACCCTGAGATAATATCAGATGATGAGGATCCCGACGATTTTCAGCCTTTCGCCCTACCAGACTTTGGTGACGATGTCCCTTTCATTGACGATATCTTAGCTTCACCCTTACCCTTCCATGACCAGCTGATCATCATAAATCCCGATGGTGAGCACCTCGTTGAGCCTATTCCCATTCATGCTATTCCTTTTGCCGTCATCCCTGTTGGGGACTGGCCATTCGTTGATGATCTGGATAATGATGTTGACGTCCCCGTGATTGAGGTGGAGCATGTGACAACCCGAGATTTCAAGGTCTTTCCTCTACGCACCACTTGTTTCACAATATTGTTTTCACAGTTCATTTTACGTTGTATCTTGTGCATGATATCTGAATGATTAAAGTATTGTTATGGTTGGGTGTTACATGATAATTGTGTAGTGTTTAGGCATAACATAACATCACACTTGGTTCACACTTGATTCACGAAAAACCCATGCAGACGAAGAATGGTTCTTCATCACAATCATTCCTCGACGAAGGAGGGTTCTTCGTCGTTAATACCCTTGACGAAGTATGGTTCTTCGTCAAGAGGTCCTTCGCCGAAAGAGTTCTTCGCCAAAACACTCCACGATGAAGAAGGTTCTTCGTCGAGGGAGTTGTTCGCCAAAAGGGCCCTCGGTCCAGGTTATTCGAGGCCCAAAATGTTTAACTTCTTGTATAACGTAACCGCAAATCACATAAAAACCCTAAGGCTCTCTCTCTCTCTTTCCTGTGCGACGGAAATCCTCTCCTCAAGCTTTCTCTCTTTCTCTGTTCAAACACCTAGGCGCACACACACAACTCTTCAGTTAGTACACTTATCGTTGCTTATGATTAATCACGTGTACGCATACAAACTGTTAAGCGATTGATGTGGTTGATAATAAGGATTTTTGATAAATTGTTTATCCTTGATGAATCTGAAAGTCTTGTTTGATAATTGGAACAACGGTTTTGTGATTTCATGAAATAGGGTTGTTGGGGTTCATGTGTTAATAAAATGTGACTTATGATGTTAGCATCAAGACATGAATTCGGTAGGATAATAACTGTTGATGAGTTGGAACATTGTGTGAAATAAGAATTGTTATGATGTGCGATGATTTCTTATGTAGTACGCTGAATTGATTTATGTATGCGTAAATGTTAAATGTGTTTATGATAATCGATGCGAATGATGGTTATTTGTGTAATAGCGAATGAAACTGCCATGATTGGGGTTTGTAGGAAACCCTAACTATCTGTTGAAGTGCAGCGGTGAAGGATGTCTCATGAAGAACCCAGGTCGACGAAGAATATAGTCCTTCGTCGACTGGTGTTTGACGAAACTATATGGTTCTTCGTTGTACTCAACCCCGACGAAGGATAGTCCTTCGCTAGAGGATTCTTCGCCAAGGGAGCATTCCACGAAGAATAGATTCTTCATGGAGATACTGCATGTGTGTAAACAAACAGAAAAGTTTATGATGTATATGATGATGGATGTTTGTGTTGATAAGATCTATTTGTTACATAGATGAGAAATCTGGGTTGACTTGTGAGAGAGTAAACTCCTCTGTTATATGTTGTTATGTGACATTCACATGGGATGTGGACTTGTATGAGAATTGGGTACGTGCTATATGTTGTACAGTGATCTTTGGGATGAATGCAATCTGCGATAAATATGTGACTTAGTCGACTATGAAACTGACTTGATTGGTAACCACGGTAGAGTTTGGTTGACCGACTGGGAACGGGTAACTTAACATACCGAGCAAAACTAAGGTGAGTTCATTTCTCTTGAGCATGCTTCCCGGTGGGTGGGACAATCAAATGGGTATTCCTGAGAGGAATAAGTCTTTTGGGTAAAAACTGGGATGTTAGATAATACACTCATTTCCTATGACTTTAAATCCCATCTTATACCGAATTAGTTACCTAAGAGGTAACGGGGTATTAGTTTATAGCGCTATTAGGCTTGGAAACCTCACACCGTACCTGAGAGGACGGGCGTGAACTAATGCCCTTAATCATGACCAATTCTTAGATAGGGGCATTGGGGACGGGAAAAACAATCTGGAAGCCATCTTGTACGGTACTCGAGTTATTATCAACATTACCTTCAATAAACTGAACTAAACACTTGGCAATTAATGTTTTTGTAAAACTATGAACTCAACAGCGTTGTCTGATACACTTGTTGCATGCTCGCAGGTTGTTAGATGCTATGGACGAGGAACTTGCTGTCTGGGATTGATGGATTGGCCATGGGTCGGGTCTTTTGAGAACACATAACAATACATTTGGTTTTCATCTATTTGGTTTTAAAACATTGAATGATGACTTATCTTATGCTTCCGCTGAACATGTTAAACTTGGATTATATTTATGAATGTTTTATCATTATGAATGGAAACTTTGTTTAAAAATCTTGATATTAGTTCAATGTGATTGGTGGCTAGATCCTGGTACGTCACACGCCTAGCGGGGTTTCCGCATGCGGTATTTTGGGGTGTGACAGAGAACCTCGACGACAATCTTGGCAATGGAGAGGTGTACGACCTCGCTATCCTAGAGTTAGCGTCTCCTGTTGTGTCTGTTATCGATATCCCTTCTGACTCTGACCTTGAGTCTGATGCCAATTCCTTCGATTCAGTGACATCTTCGGCCCTTTTTGCTGCTGGGCTGAGAGTTTACCCGACTGGTGGTGACGATGACGCTATGTCTGTTGTGCCATCTTCTCCTGTTCATGTCTCTACACCCACTCATACACCTCCCCACACTCTTACTCAGGTCAGCTCCCTCATCCGTCGAATTCATGAGCTTGAGGATGAAGTGGCTCATCTTCGTAGTTTTATCTTCCCTACACCCCCACCCCCACCCTCTCCATCAGCCCATTAGGTTTTCTTTGCAGGTACTTTGATGGAGCAGTATTTTTGGGTATGAAGACTACAACCGAGTTTTAGGTACGACTTGAAGACAAGGACCGCCAATGTGAAGAAAGATATTATGTCTTTTATATGTATTAAACTTGTACTATGGGGTGATGTAACCCTTATGTATTTTGTTTTCTTCACAAACAATGATGTAACAAGTTGTCCTGATATGTATAAAAACTCGATGAATATCTTATGGCACATCAGTATTTATCCGTTTATGCATGCTTGTTGTTGTATGAATTGATTTATATGTTTGGCGGATTGTTTGATGTTACTTTTGTGGGTGTATGCATGTGTATATATACTACTACTATCTTGTATGATGGTATCAAACAAATGTCTAACCTTGTTGTGTTGTGTTTTGAAAGAACATGGCACCTAGGAGAGCTGTGAACACTCGTGATTCTGATCAACCCTCTCCTCCTCCAATGCCGAGGACTACTTAGGAATTGAACTCTCTGCTGGAAGAAAGGATTTCCGAAGCTATCGCCCAATATGAGGCGAACCGTGCTGAGAACAACGGAGGATCAGGCGTTACTGGACGAAATGGACTTGGAGATTCATCTGGAGGAAACACAACTCAAGGTAACCTTAAGCTGATTTGCTAAAACATGATGAAATTTATGAACGGTCTTTGTTTCATTGTTTCATTGATTGCTCATTTGTAAATTGGTTGGATGAATTCCAGGATGCACCTTCAAGCAGTTTCTCGATTGCAAGCCACTGAATTACGATGGCACTGGAGGTGCAGTGGCTTTTGTGTGCTGGACGGAGAAAACTGATTCCACAATCCGCATGAGCAAGTGCACTACGGACTAGCAAGTCACTTTTGTTAGTGGGTTGTTCGTTGATGAAGCTTTGACTTGGTGGAATTTACAAGTCCAAACTCTGGGTGATGATGTCGCGTATGGAATGACTTGGGATGAGTTGAAGGAAAGAATGAGGGAAAAGTATTGCTCACATGCTGAACTCCAAAGGCTTGTGACTGAGTTTTGGAACCTGTCCATGGTTGGTGCGAACATTGTTGGATATACTCAGAGGTTCCATAATCTGTCAAGAGTGATCCCCTATCTTGTGACTCCCGAATTTAAGCGCATTGAGTGCTACATCTGGGGATTGCCTCCGGAATTTCGCAGCTTGGTGACTGCGGCGGAACCAGCAACGATCACTCAGGCTGTATCTCTGGCTGTCAGCCTTACTGAAGATGTTGTCCGTATGAAGAAGTTATCGCTGAAAACTATTGAGAAAACAGAGATGCATGCTGAGTCGACTGGTGAAAAGAAAAGGAAGCATTCAAATCTGAGCCAAGCGACCCGCAGCAACAACAAGGGTTCAAACAATAAGAAACGTGATACTAACCCGCCTAAGGAGGCAAAAACATTCGCAGCTGCAAATGACACTAGGGCTTAGAAGTAACAGGGTACTCTGCCCAAATGTGACCGATGTAAATTTCATCACGTGGGAAATTGTCGCATTGGGAGATGCGAGAACTGCGGAAAATCGGGTCACCGTACCGAGGATTGCAGGGGAAAAGGGATTGGAGGCCGTAATGGTAATGGAAATAGTAATGGGAATGGGTGCTGGCAATGGATCTGGTAATCGCAATAACAACGACGCTGGTAATCAAAATGGAAATGGAAATGGGCAAAACCAAGGATGCTTTGGTTGTGGTAGCAAGGAACACTTCAAGAAAGGCTGCCCGAAAGAAAACACCGCTCAAGCTCGAGCATTTGTGATAGGAACAAGGAATGCACGCGAGGACCCAAATGTGGTCACCGGTACGTTTCTCGTTAACAATCACTTTGCATCCATACTATTTGACACTGGTGCCGATTGTAGTTTCATGTCTGTGGAATTTAAATATATACTTGGAATAGAATCTAGTAGATTAGACATTCCTTATTCCATAGAACTAGCCAATGGCAAACTGGTTGGATCGGGCGAAGTTGTTAGGGGATGTACATTGGAACTTGGTGAGCGTAGGTTTAGTATCGACCTCTTGCCGGTCCAATTGGGTAGCTTCGATGCGGTAGTCGGAATGGACTGGATTTCCAAGAATAAAGCTGAAGTTGTTTGTCACGAGAAAATCATTAGCATCCCTGTTGCGAATGATGAAACGCTCATAGTGCATGGAGAGAAAAGAGACACGCCCTTGCGAATCATCAACTGTATGAAGGCGCAGAAATGCTTGCGAAAAGGATGTGTTGTAGATAAGAAGGCCAAGGAGCCGAAACTCGAAGACATTCCTATGGTAAAGGAATTTCCCGATGTTTCTCCCGAAGATTTACCAGGATTACCTCCGCAAAGACAAGTCGAATTCCATATTAACTTGGCTCCAGGCGCCGCTCCTGTAGCCAAGGCACCCTATTGACTTGCGCCATCCGAGATGCAAGAATTATCTACACAACTCAATGAGTTGTTGGATAAAGGATTCATTCGGCCGAGCTTCTCGCCTTGGGGAGCTGCAATATTGTTCGTTAAAAAGAAGGATGGAACCTTGCGGATGTGTATCGATTACAGAGAGATGAATAAGCTCACTGTTAAGAATCGGTATCCATTACCGAGGATTGACGACTTATTCGACCAATTGCAAGGATCGAGCTACTACTCCAAGATTGACCTTCGGTCTGGCTATCATCAATTGAGAATTCAAGAGGAGAGCATACCGAAGACTGCATTCAGGACTCGTTATGGGCACTACGAGTTCCTTGTGATGCCATTTGGATTGACGAACGCGCCAGCAGTTTTTATGGATCTGATGAATCGTGTTTGCAAATGATATCTCGATAAATTTGTGATTGTATTTATCGATGATATTCTGATTTATTCACGAACTAAAGAAGAGCACGAGCAACACCTCAGAATCATTCTGGAACTACTAAAGAAAGAGAAGCTTTATGCATAGTTTTCAAAGTGCGAATTTTAGATTCGCGAAGTACAGTTCCTTGGTCACGTGGTAAACAAGGATGGTATCCATGTAGATCCAGCGAAAATTGAAGCAATAAAGAATTGGGAAGCTCCCAAGACACCAACTGAAGTTCAAAAATTTTTGGGATTAGCGGGCTATTACCGCAGATTTATCGAGAACTTCTCCAAAATTGCACAACCGCTAACTTCCCTTACTCAAAATGACAAGAAGTACGACTGGGGAGTCAAGCAGGAAGAAGCCTTCCAACTACTCAAAAATAAGCTATGCAATGCAATGCACCGATACTATCTCTACCCGAAGGCACGGAAGACTTCGTGGTGTACTGCGATGCTTCACGTCAAGAATTGGGTTGCATGCTCATGCAACGCCAAAAAGTCATCGCTTACGCTTCAAGACAATTGAAACTACATGAGAAGAATTATACCACCCATGACCTAGAGCTAGGCGTGGTGGTATATGCCTTGAAAATTTGACGACATTATTTGTATGGTACACGATAGGGATGAGCAAAATGGACCCGGTACCGGTACCGAACCGGTACCGGTACCGAATTTACCGAACCGGGTACCTTTTCGATACCGACTTTTGACATTTTCGGTAATACCGGTACCGAACCGTACCGTACCGGGTATATTCGGTACCGGTACTTTCGGTTTCGGTTCCGGTACCGGACGGTACCGAGCTCATCCCTAGTACACGAGGTACTATCTTCAGATATCAAAAGAGTCTGCAGCACATATTTGATCAGAAGAAATTAAGTATGCGTCAGCGACAATGGGTTGAGTTGCTGAAGGATTACGACTGTGAGATTAAGTACCATCCTGGAAAGACAAATGTGGTAGCAGACGCATTAAGTCGAAAAGAAAGGGTTAAGACCCTAAGGGTTCGAGCATTGGAAATGACTATTCGAACGAATCTCACTACACGCATACATGACGCCCAACAAGAAGCCCTTAAGTAGGAAAATCTTAAAGCTGAATATCTCTGGGGTATGGAGAAGAAATTGGTGCCAAACAAAGAGGGAACCTTATACTTTATGGGACGTATTTGGGTTCCGCTCTATGGCGGTATTCGAGAAGTTATCTTTGATGAAGCTCACAAGTCGAGGTACTCGATCCACCCAGGATCGGACAAAATGTATCAAGATTTGAAAGAATACTATTGGTGGCCAAAACTCAAAAGCGATGTTGCTGTCTATGTTGGTAAATGCCTAACCTATGCTAAGGTCAAGGCCGAATATCAGAAAACGTCTGGTCTACTGCAACAACCTGAGATACCCATGTGGAAGTGGGAGCAAATTTCGATGGACTTCATAACGAATTACCCAGGACCCCGAGAGGGCACGATATGTTATGGGTTATAGTCAATCGATTAACGAAATCTGCACATTTCCTACCAATCCGAGAGAAAAATAGCACTGGAAAGCTTGCTGAGATGTATCTTAAAGAAATTGTGGCACGTCATGGAGTGCCTATTTCGATTATTTCAGACAAAGATGGGCGTTTCGTACCAAGGATCTGGCAATCCTTCCAGGAGGCCTTTGGATCTCAACTAGATCCAAGCACTGCCTTCCATCCGCAAACAGACAGTCAGAGCGAACGGACCATACAAACACTGGAAGATATGCTTCGCGCATGTGTTATGGATCTAGGCGGCAGCTGGGATACTCCTCTACCTTTAGTCGAGTTTTCCTATAATAACAGCTACCATACGAGCATAAAAGTCGCACCATTCGAAGCTCTATATGGCCGCAAGTGCCGCTCATCGTTGTGTTGGGCAGACGCTGGAGACAAACAGTTGATTGGTCCTGAACTTGTTCAAGAGACAACCGACAAGATCATGCAGATCCGAGAACGCATCAAGGCGGCTCGTGATCGACAAAAGAGCTACGCTGATCGAAGACGGAAACCTTTAGATTTCGAGGTGGGAAACAAAGTTTTGTTGAAGGTCTCACATTGGAAGGGTGTAGCAAGGTTCGGAAAACGTGGAAAGTTGAATCCACGATACATCGGACCATTCAAGATCTTGGAAAAGATTGGTACCGTCGCGTACAAATTGGAGTTACCGGAAGAACTTAATGGTGTACATGATACGTTCCATGTGTCAAACCTTAAAAAGAGTCCAACCAATGAAACAGTTATCATCCCTGCGGATGAGGTGCCTATCGATGACAAACTCTGATTTACTGAATAGCCTGTTGAGGTTAGGGATGAGCAAAGCGGTATCCGATACCGAACCGATACCGATACCGCCTAATGCCGATCCCGAATTTCACCCAAACTAGGTACCGATACCGATACCGAAACATGTCGGTTCAGTATCGGTACGGTACGGTATCAGTATTTTGAGGGTCGATATCGGTATTATATCGATACCGTACCGTACCGATACCGAAAACTCCAAAAAGAGGATACCGTATCGGATACCGAAAAAATTCGGTATCGGTATTTCGGGATCGGGATCGATATGGGATCGGTATTTGGTGGCATATGCTCATCCCTAGTTGAGGTAATGGATTGGAAGATCCAGAAAACAAACTTGTCAAAGTACGTTGGAACTCTAAGCACGGACTCGAGTACACGTGGGAACACGAAGACCAGTATAAAGCCAAGTACCCCCATCTGTTTGAGAAAGCTCCTGCGAGAGATAACTCAGCCTGAATTTCGGGACGAAATTCTATTAACAGGGGGAAACTGTGACAACTAACACAAAACCGGTAATTTCCGTACAATTTTAATTATTATTTATTATCTGCAATTATGTGCTTAAACGTCAACATTGTCTGATTACTTGCTATACATATGAATTCATGCATGTTATATACTTCAAATATTGCTTTGAGCATTACTTTAAGCGTTGCGTTAGAAAGACTAGTAAACTCACCGGTAAGACACTATGTCAGCACTTCCGCAGAAAACATTCAAACAATAGATTTAGGGCCTAGGAGTAGGTCCAACATCTAAAATACATTAAAACCCAAGTGTGGATACAAGGGTTAACATATAAACTTTCCGGAAGCTAAAATATGCATTAAAAGACACCCGGAACTCACTGTAAAAGCTGAATTTTGCAGAATTCAGCTATAATTGAGCTAAAAACAGCAATATAACACTAAAATATTATGTAGAATTTATGTTTTAGTGTCCAGAATAACTTACAAAGTGTCGGGAATTGAAACTGTCACAAAAGGTGCTTCATACTTGGTGAAACTGCGCAATTTAGCACTTTAATGAACCGTAACCAACCGAACAACCGGACACTACCCGAAACACCAAGTTTTCACTTGAAACATTGTTTTAGTGTTATGAAGCTAGTCTTGAACATCAAACACCATATTACATCCTATAAACCCTAAACACTTAAATCTCTAACTAATCACCTTACTTTTCAACTAGATTATCCAACTTGTAATTGAAACACAACTAACACCCCCCCCCCATTTACGGTTCATCAAGGGGTCCCACCCCCTTGATTTTCTTTTAATATTTTATTAGATATGTTTAGTAAACTTGTGACATATTTGTTGGTGCATTCATCTGTCGTCTTCGTCTTATGTCGAGTCTCGGTTCGTTGCGAAGTTATTCAAAAGCGAAATCACCATCTCTATATAAAGGTCACATAAACGAAATCAGTAGAGTAGTGATAGTCGAGTCCATGTATTCCATGCCGAAGCTCTGCCGGTGTGAAGATCGATTGTAAACAACGTCAAATTAATACAATCAGTGAAATTAGTGAAGATCAAGCTGTTATGAAATCTATTTCTTGTTTTCCGCACCTGAAATAGATCAAAACTTCTCTAATCGACTCATTCGGATCAGTCGAACGATCCTACAATATTATCCAATATACATTTTGTTGTTGGAAGACTTATTTAAAAACCACAAGTTCTTCATTTCATCATCTACAACACACCAACACCTCTCTTCCTTCCTCCCTCATTCTCGGCTCAACCCACACACAAACACACCTCCATTTTCACTCCATTCTCAAGCTTTCTAAGGGTTCCCTAAGGTGTAAGAAGCACAACTAAGAAGCTTGGAAGCATTGGAAGTGGAAGGACCTTCTCCTAGAGCTTTTATCCACCTCATTCTTCATCATCTTCATACTTGTTTCTTCCCTAGCCTTAGAGTTAGTAGTAAGCTCCTTACATCTTGTTATTACTTCTAATTTTAGTGGTTAAAGTGTTATGTAATTTATGGAACTAAAGAATCTCAAAGAAACATAAGCATGAACACTAACATAAAGTTTAAAAACAAGAAGATTCACTACAAAAAAATGCCATCTAGTGGCATGCAAAAAGTGCCACAGAAAAACAAGAAAGTGCCAGTAAAGAAGCTTGTTAGAATGGGCGGCACACAAAAAAAAAGTGTCACAAGAAGCGCTGACGCTAAAGCCTTTTACTTGTTTTCTAAACTTGGGGAAAATACATGTAAATTGGTATATAGAACACAAAACTAAGGAATGACACATAGATCATGTGACGAATAGGGTACCATAAGCACCATTAATCAACGTATACATTTAGACCGGGGAACAGAAAGGTTATATCTAATGGGTTTCAGGCAACCTCACTCTTGGCCTACTTCTACCAATGAGTGCTTTTGTGTCTCAGTCGATCTCGACAAAAATGCCTAGGTTTGGTGGCTTCACATGTCGTGACATATGTTAATGTCCTCGTGAAAAATTAGCGATCTCGTATTCCTTACATTTACAGACACAGCACATATACGTTTTACATATTACATACCATGTTTTCATACAAGTATATAAACATTCTATACAAAAATTGCATGAATTCAAACCAACTTTTGTTGACGATTTTCCAAAACTTACATGTATTTCAGGTAACTAAAGTGGATGTACGTGCAGTTTCACTCTTGCTCAAGGATGATGTTTATGTTTTTAGTTATGTTGTGTCTAGACTCCAATGCCTCTTTTGTGGGATTTGTTCGTTATATTCCACCTCATGTGGTGATATAATGATCAAAACCTTGATGTTTGTCTTTGAAATAAGTTGTAAACTTTTCAAACAATTATCTATCGTGTGATGTAAACACTTAACTTATATTATGTTTTGAATATTTAATGTCAATGGCATATTGCAGTTTGTTTTATGATCATGTAGTATGTTTACCGTTCGTATGCAATGAGAACCTTTCAGGATCACACCTCGTGCTTCCGCCTTAGAAAGGGGTGTGACAGTACCTTTAATGTAACTTTAGTGGTCCCTACAAGGATACCCAAATCACGATTGATAGGTCATTCCGCAGACAACCAAGATCAAGTATCTAGGGTTCTTTATACAGAGTGACGAGGATATTAACAATCGCATAACTTAGCGCATTCAGGAGGGTTGATGCAAGTGAAGAGCAATCACATAATATTGTGTGAAAATAGATTCCAAATAAGAATGGAGTGGAAATTCTATAGTTATGTAGTTTACGCTAAGTTATACCAAACCAGTTGTCGGGTGATCAAGAAGAAATAGGCGAGAAAGCTGGATGTCATAGAAATTAGGATTATGAGGTTGGTTTGTGAGCACACAAGATTGGACAATATAAGAAATGAAGTATTGCGGGGAAAAATAAGGTGGCATTCATTTCCAAGTAAGATAAGGGAGAGAAGATTTAGATGATTTAGGCATCTGTAGAAGAGACAGATAATAACACTATTAAGAACCATGGAAACAATCACATTTGATGGAAAGAGGAACAAAGCAGACCAAAAATGACAAAGGAAGAGCAAATTAGGCATGATGTGCTAGATTTGCACCTCTCTGAGGAAAAGATTTATGATTTCTTGGAAAAGGAAGATAAAGTTATGTATGTTTAGGGGAATGTAAAGATTTTTCCTAACTTTGTCTTTAGTGTCCTATCTTTTTGCCACGTCTCTCTTGTGTGCCTTTAATTTAGTTTTGTCTTCGCAGTACATTTCTTGGGGAAGTGTATAGATATTTCATATGTTTCAATTATTATTTTTATTAGTAGTTGTACACTTATAAGTGAAGCAGTGGATATGGTAGTGTATCCATCTTCAGAAAGTCAAGGCATAGTGCCTCAAATGTGCAACTGACTAAACAGAGAGACCCAACCTAGTATCGCTCTAATGGGTCTAAAGTTGTATTCCACCATGGCATCGATTCCCCAACAAAATCCCTTAAATGCTTTAAGGCTGCTATTCCTGGCAAGGAATAGAGTAAGGGCTTTAACGGTCTTGTGTGTTAAAATATTATAAAATTTTAGTAAATGTACTAACCAAATTTAAATATTAAATGCAGTATTTCAAAAATAATTATTTAAATTGTAAACATAATTATAACATATAAACTAAAACACTAAGGTAGTGTTCATTTCCCAGAATGAAATTGACTCTGAATGGAATTTGAATGTATATTTCATTTCTTATGTTGTTCGTTTCAATAAAAGGAAAGTATGTCATTTACAAATTTTACATTTCACAGAATGAAAAATTATAACCTATCGTCTGTTTCAACAATAGGTAAGAATGTCATTTACAAATTTTACATTTTACACTTCAGAGAGTGAAAAATTATAACCTATTGTCCAGATCACATCTTTTTTTATGGATACAAGGCAAGTATGTCATTTACAAATTTTCCATTTCAATTCCATTGATAATTATAGCAACCAAACACATTATGGATTCAAATGAACTCTTTAAAATCCAATTCCATTTCCAATTTCAATTTCATTACATTCCACGAAATGAACACTACCTAAGCGCAGAACAAAATAAGGCATTAGATCTTTGTTGTACCCGTCCAGTCGGTTGAACACACGAAGATGTATACTTTAAAAATATTAAAGGTGTATATACTAAAAAAACAGTTAGGATAAGCATGAAAGCTATACATGAAAATGTGAATAATAATATATATTTAAACAATATTTGATTTATTAGGGTAAAAGGGGAACCTTCGACAAAGGTACCCCGATCGGGTATTTTGGGTACTTTGGAAACACCGTTGCACAAGGACTGGGTAGTATATCAATAGTGAAAGAAATTTTGATTTGTAAATCTGATATGTTTGGCGAAGGATGGTGTTGGGTAATGGCTTTATAATAATGAATCGGGTTCCTCGGATACACTACTATCAACTGCTAATCATTTTTGTTATTAAACAATATATATTAAATCGGATTATTGTATTATGAATGACATTTAGCCTGTTACAATACCCAAACCAAGGGGTTATATACTATATCCCAAGTTTTGATAAAAAGATGTTAAAAAGTATTTACCTGTACTAACGTAGAACACAGCTTATTCAATTCGTAGTATAGCCGAACTCAAAGTTTATTGTCTATGGTGTGTAGGGTTGTTCACGAGCCGATCCGAACCGAGCGGACATTTACTTGTGCTTGGCTCCGAGCAAAATCCAAACGAGCATATTCGAGCGTGGAATTTTTCAAGCGAGCAAGCGGCAGCGATAAGTAAATTGGACAACCATAGATTTAGCATGGTTATCCGAGGATGACACTAAGATTGAGGTTAGATCATCTGAGGACAAGGCTCTGGATGAGGCAGGTGAGGCGATGAATATACAACAAAGAACAATTGTAGCATTGTGGCATATGGTGAGAGTGAGAGACGATTGATGAGAGAAATATGTCAAATATTGTCGCTTCACGACTTAGAGTTTTAGTTTTAAATTTGGTGTTAAATTTTTTATTGGTTTGATTAGGCTAGTATGGATAAATATAATTGTATATTTGAGTATAGTGATCCAAATCTAATAGAGCGATATGTTTAAAATATGAATATACATGTAATTTGTGTGTGCATATATAATTATATATGTAATAAATTAATAAAAATTAATTCGAGTCGAACCGAGCCTAGCGGACCTTTGCTTATGCTTGGCTCGTTTGCAAACCAAACTGAATCGAGTGAGCATATTCCGAGCATTTTCCGAGCATTTTCCGAGTGATGAGCGACGAGCGATTTGAACAGCCCTAATGGTGATTACCAGGGGGTTCTATAGTCCAGAGTGAATGGAAATAGAGTAAACTGCAATTTTACCCCCTGAGGTTAGGGGTCATTGGCACCCTTACCCCCTTAAGGAAATAATTGCAATTTACCCCCCACTGTTCACTGTTATGTCGCAACTCTACCCCCCGGCTTCAATTTTTTTGACCGGTCAACATAAACATGGGAGGGTCAAAGGGTATAAAAGTAATTTCAACTTCATTATACCTTATATATTAAAATAACCCCTAAACTCAACCTTATATCACAACCTTACCCCATAAGTTTCCTCTTCTTCACTTCCGGCGACTTCACCTTCCCTCCGGCTTCTTCACCGGCGACCTCTCTTCACCGGCGACCTCCATTCCCTCCGGCGACCTCCACTCCATCTTCTTCACCACTCCATCTTCTTCACCACTCCTTCTTCTTCACCACACGAGCAGAGGATGACTGAACAGAATGCCATGATGCATCCAGCTCTACCGGCTGAGCCAGGGCCGGCGACCACACCACCGGCCACCGTCGATCCAACTGTGGAAATCCTCCCTTTTCTCGCAGTTTTCAGGTATAATCAAACAACTATTTTGATTGTGGGGTAAAATCAAACAACTAGTAATGGATGTTTGTGTATTTGCAGTGGACATGAGGATTCATGTTTCACTACGATCGATTGTGGTCTCATTGGTTGTCAAGATGCGAGGCCGCCCGTTCCTGCATTTCCAGTTTCCCCCTCAGCAGGAAATGGTTGTGTAGGATACTTAAACTCTAATCTTCTAGGATCTTTTGGGTTAATATGTAGTGTAGGATACTTAAACTCTAATCTTCTAGGATCTTTTGGGTTAATGTGTAGGATCTTTTGCTTGATCATAGAACAAGTTATGTTTGATCATAGAACAGGTTATGTTTGATCATAGAACAGGTTATGTTTGATCACAGAACACATTGACTGTTAATGTGGGTTAATGTTGGTTATATTTGACTGTTAATTTGCTGCTGTTTGGTTTGATCATAGAACAGAACAGATTGACTGTTAAGTTGCTGCTGTTTGGTTACTCTACTGTTAAGTTGCTGCTGTGTGTAATGCAAATGCATCCAAATGCTTCTGATGGCAGAGGTTCTGATGCAGAGGTTCTGATGCAGAGGTTCTGATGCAGAGGTTCTGATGCATTTGCATTCCAAAATTGCAATCGAGTAACATGCCTGTTTCTGATGCAATTGAGGCCTTTATCAATGGTTTTAAGCTGAGGCTGATGCATTTGCATTTGCATTACAGAAGGCCTTTAACATGCTAGTTTTAATGCTACTGATTTAACAATAGTTCTGATGCATTTGCATTCCAAAATGCTTTTAAGCTGTGATATAATGCAAATGCTTTTAGCAATAGTTTTAAGCTGTGGCTGAAAGTAATGGCTCTGATATAGCAATGGTTCCGATGCATTTGCATTTGCAGAGGTTCTGATGCATTTGCATTCCAAAATTGCAATCGAATATTTAAATAAAAGTAAGACCTTGCATATTAAATTGTTACAACCTTGCATTCCAACCATGAATTCAATCTTTGCATTCCAAATGCTTTGGTTGGTTCAAAGTAAGAATTCTGTTACAACCTTTAAATGAATTTGAATTGAATCAGTCAACATATTTGATGCCAGGGGGTTTATATGGGTGGTTGAATCGAATATGGATGGTGGCGGGAAAGGTTTTGGAAGTTACAGGGGGTAATTTTGCTTCTAAACACAAATTATAGGGGGTTATAAGAAAAGGGTATTTTAGTAATTTACCCCAAGTCAACAGATCAGCCAACATATTTGATTCCAGGGGGTAAACATGCGACATAACAGCAAACATTGGGGCCTAAAATAAAAGGGTAAAATAGTCATTTCACCCCCAAGTCAACAGACCAGTCAACAAAATTGAAGCCGGGGGGTAGAATTACAACATAACAGTGAACAGTGGGGGGTAAAATTGCATTATTTCCTTAGGGGGGTAAGGGTGCCAATGACCCCTAACCTCAGGGGGTAAAATTGCAGTTTACTCATGGAAATAATATCCATGAGAATTGTTTTGGTGTCACAACAAAACTACAGCTTCGGGCCGCAAAGGGTTCCATACGGTCCTCAAGGTCCTCAGCACAACAAAGTTTTGGATTTTGGCAGTTTTAGCCCCTTAACTACATTCTTTGCCCTTTTGCCAGTTCTAATCCCCCAACTTTAACCAAGTTAAGTGTGGGGATGATTTCTAGACATGTGTCACTTAATAATTTTTTGGGAATAATCGGGTTGTTACATATCGTTCTTCTGATTACTCTTAATCCGACTTCTTTAATGTAATGGTTTGAATCTGTTAATCTAGAGGCGACTAAAAAGGACATGGTGGGTTTAATCTTTTTTGTTGCTTAATTGACAATTTGGAGATTAAGGAATGATGTGGTTCATCAAACCAAATTGATGAAGCGGGAATGCCTCTTTGATAATATTGTTCAATTCTTTTTATGTTGGTTCTCTCATATGAATCGTAGATGTGTTAATTATGAGATAGATTGGATGATGAATGCGCTTTTATACTTGTACTTCTTCATTTTTGTCCCGACTACTGTATTGCTAGTCGTGATTGTTCATTAATATATAATTGATCTGCCGACTTTAAAAAAATGGGATAAACGCATATAAAATTTATAAAATAAGAAATAAAATTTAAACAAAAAAGAGCTAGAGAGAGAATGTTGCTGTGATGATAAGTCGATTAACCTTAGTAAACCTCAGGTTACTTTAAAATCACCTTATATCAAAATTGACAATTCGATCACCGCATCATTCTACAAACTTTCATTCCAAATCATGTTTTAAAATTACACTAGTTTCACAACAAATCATGTAACCTTTCATTCAAATTGACACTTATAGTGGTGTTATTTATCATGTTTTTTTTTTTTTGTGAAATTACACTTTTTATTTCATAAAATTGCAATATAAGTATTTCTTGACCCATTTCATTAATTCATGAAACATGTTTTTTTAAAATTTTGTAAAAATTTTATATTACACTGGTCTAGCAAAATTTTAAAATCGTTTATAACATTTTTTTAAAGGAAATAATAGATGCAAAATCAGATCTGACATTGCTTATGTCATTACAAAAAGATAATCCCAATTCTGTGAAAACTCGTAGAACGGCCTAAAACCCTAGAATTAAATAATTAGGTAAAAACCGTTTAATAAACATGTAACATGTCATGTTTGGGAAAGTCTATTTAACAAGTTTAATTAAATGAGTCGTGTTTGGTTAGACATTTATATATAACATGCAACCCGTTTGATAAACAAGTTGACCTGTTTAGTTATAGGCCGATCTGTCAATTCATCAATCCGTTTAAAACTAATAGTAAAATTTATATATTAAAGTTATTTTTATACTGGGTATCACATATATTTAACATGTAAAACTTACATGGCGATGTATCTTCTTCTTCTTTTTCTTCTTCTATTTACCAGTAAGTTGTCATCTCTTTCGCGATACATATCACCGGATAGTCGAATTTTGTATGTTAGGGTTTTATAACTATTATTTGTATTTATAATTTTCCTAAAGCACGATTGATTTGTTAATTGTTATATTAGTGATGTTGATGTTGTTTGTTTTAATCAATCGATAGTTATTGTTAATCGTATATATGTATCTTCATTGGTGTTCTGTTTTATGTGTAGTGAATTAGATTGATCACTTTATTTATTAGGACACTGGTGACTGTCGTAAGCGTCAATCAGAAACCTAATTAAACTACGTACATAGCGTAAGTAGGATATCGTATCCACGGGGAATTTGTGGTTAGCGTAAAAGAATCTAATTAAAAACTAAACTATCTAAATCGGGGGTTTGTTTGTTTGATTGCAAAGAAAACATAATTTTTCATGAAAAGTGTTATCAGAATGAGAAGAAGTAACCGCCACCCGGAATCCCGAATACCCGTTTTAACACAAAAATTCGTTTACTGATTCAAAACACCACATAGACGTGGCCTTGGAATTAATGACTTTGACTAATTGTTAAGGATAGGTTTTACGATTCACCATTCAACCTAACAACACGTTTAATTGTATCAATTACCCACCAGTTTACCAACCCGCTAACAACGCAAGAAAGTTGCCAATACGCTTAACAAACGATAAATAATTCAACCACAATCAACGTTTACCAAGAAATCAAAACAAGTGGTCAAGATATACTAGTTTAAAAGAATCAGAAAGTAGATAATTATTTCAAACCGAACAAACGTTCATCCAGGTGGAAGTCACCAAGAATTTAGCCGCTCATGGTTGTCTTTCAGCTTCAGTTGTCATCCCGAATCAGTTAGACATGCTTAAATGGCTTGAATGGATGAAAAGTATGATTAAAAGTGATGAGAATTGCCTCCCAAGTTCATATATGACTGCTAGGATTACAAAAAGTGAAAAAATCTCCCCTCAAAACGTAGTTTCAGTCGACTTCATTAACTTTCATGTAAATTATGTTGGCCGCGCATCGCGGCATCTTTACCATAACTGTCACACCCCAACCGATGGCGGAATCATTGGGGCACGGCACTAGGCGAATCAGATTGCTCAGAAGAATCCATAACAACTATTAGCGACAATATTTAATGCGTTCATCATCCCATACTAATAAACAAATATAATCACATAAGTTATCACAGATGTTGTGTTCTCTCGAACAATACAAATCCGACAACCTAGATTTTTAGTTGAGTTTCTAGACTCCCTAGCTTGATTGAGATAGTCTGCGATCTAACCTGCAACATACGTTAAAAATAAAGTCAATACAAAAGTATTGGAGAGTATACAAGTTTGATATGTAATAGCATAATAGATTAAAAGCGGTTGCGAATTTCCTACATACATAAACGGGATACACGACATATATACTCACAAAACTGATACTACCAGCTAAGTCCTCGATGCTCGAATACGCGATGGCAAACTAGAACCCGTCGGGCATAATAGTACTATACTTGTAACACCCCGTGTTTTCACGAGTGAAAGTCAAAGTCAAGGTCAAAGTCAACGACCGATTTCGCGCGACTTGACTCGTAGAAATGTTTGTATTTTATTTATATTATGTGGAGTAAGTGTCGTTCATTACAATAATCGAATCGTGTTTACCGTATTTCAACCGACCTACGACTGTGAAAGATAGGAAGTAACAATGCGATAAAGTTAATCAAGCTATGCTAATCAAATCGACATCGAACCATAACTCGAACTATGTATTTTACTTGTCATTATACGTGTATGTGTGCCTTACGTGTTACCTATGCATGCTTATTTTAAGTTATGTTGTGATAATCAAGCGAACTCAATCGAACTCGAAGTCTAACTCGAAGTCTAACTCGAATGTAAACAAACCCGAACCCGAACCCGAATTCCGAGTCGAACCCTATAAGAAGTAGTTGGGACTGAAAGTAATTTGACTAGGAAACCCTATCGAATCGCTCGCAAAACGAAACCGAAACAACATCGCACCGAACACGCCAAAACAGGCGGCATCCGCACGGATGGTCAATCCGCACGGATTGCCAATCCGCACGGATTGCCAATCCGCACGGATGACCAGTCCGTGCGGATAGCCTATCCGGGTGCGTGCCATGCGCACGGCTCACCCCTTTCCCTTTTTGGCATCCTATAAATACACGGGTCACTCCCCACTTTTTTCCACTTTTGGCAAGTGACGTCCGAACCGCACGCATTCTTCACTTTTTCTCAGATTTCTCTCAATCCAGGTAAGATCTTGCATTAATTCTTGTACATTATTGATCACTACACAAATCTACACCTTTCCATCTTTCAAATCTCAACTTTCAACCACGAAATCATCCAGATTTGAGGTATTCTCGGGTGACGTCATCATGAAGTTCATAAGAACTTCAAGCTTGACCTCATTCCACCAAAAATATCTCAGATCTGAACGATTTCCATATGATTTCACAACAACTTCACCTAGATCTAAACTTTTCTAAGGATAAAAGAGTTGAAAGAAATAAACCTAAGTTCTTTCTTTCTTTTCCCTTAAAAACCGGTACGAATCTGATCGGTTCTAGTGTTCTACTCGTTAATAGTGATGCACTAGTCCTAGATCCGGATTTTACCCACAGATACCTGATTTCGGGGTCAACCGGAATGACCGTTCTAAGTCGCCGACAAGCCGAGTTAGGGTGGTTCCTGACCGGTCTAGTCACGCGGGTGAGAACACAACTCCAAGTGGTTGCCACGTAATCAGAACGTCTCGATAAACGACAACAGAAACCCAATGTAGACGAACGGAACAATCAGACTAGCTGTCCGCACGGACAAGCTGTCCGCACGGACTAGCTGTCCGCACGGACTAGCTGTCCGCGCGCACAGACCATACAGACGGGTTGTTACCCGGACGAGCTACCCTTGGGACCCACTTTCCAAACAAGGTTTGAGTATCGACAAATGAGCAATCCGGACGGACGACCTCTGAATGGATTACTCTTCGGATCATGAGATACTAAGGCCTTAAAATAAAATTCAAACAATGTTCATCCGCACGGCCAAGTCGTACGCACGGACAGACTATCCGGACGGATGGTCCCTGCCCGCGCGCACAGACTGTCCGCACGGATCACCACTGTCCGCACGGACTACCATACGCACGGACTGTCGTCCGCGCAACCGGCTTGAAAGGTAGAAACACTTATGTGTTTTCTAAATGCTACAACGAAAACTCCAAAGCACAAGCCATCATACACAAACACATCTCACACTTAGGAAGAAACAATCCACTTGAAAGTTTATCCACACAAACAACTTGTCCGTACGGATAAGTCATCCACACGGACAGTCGCACGCACGGATAGCTTATCCAGATGGATCACCATCCGCACGCATCACCATCCGCACGGATAGGTCATGCGCACGGATGACTTTCTCTGACGGATAGCTGATCCGCACGATCAGTTATCCTGCCCACTCTCACTTTGTACTGTCTTGCGTATCACTTATCGTTACGTTATCGAATCTATTCAGGCTAACCGTACTCGCTGTAAAGCGCTCCCTTCAATCCACAATCACTGTGAGTATACTCGAACCCTTTTTGCTTTAGCACTTTTGGGTGTTGCATACGTTACAACTATTCAAACTACAACTATCACACTACTCAAGCTATTTTAACGCTAAACCATTAATGCATGTTATACGTGGCTTATGAATGCTTGTTTGTTATGTTTACACATGGAATGCTGTCTACCTGCCTTAGCAACGATAGTACTATAGTTTGGACTCAGCACCCGTTCACACGGGGGTTGTTAAGGATCTTTTACTTGCATGGATTACGGTGGTAATCATGTATTGCGAACTGCCTCGGGCAGTCAACCCGCAGTCATTGGTATCGATGGATCTATGTCGATAACTAACGTGCTTCATTTCACTATGTGTACGTGCTGGTTATGCGTAAACGAATTCGAACTCTATATGCTATTATCAAACTTGTATGCTCTCCTTTACATTTTATGTATTGACATTATTTTAACGTATGTGACAGGTGCTTAGGACGCACATGTGGTTGGAAATGGAAGCTAGAATAAAGCTTTAGAGCCCAACAAATAGTTGTCTGTAGATAACTTATTAGGGGTCTTTAGAAGCAGATAAACAATTGCTACTTATTTAAATCTGAGTTGTCAGAACAGAATATTTGTTTTGATGTTGTCTGTAATAACTTGTTTGACTATTCATGTTACGGTATGGGACGTAATGCTTTAATTAAATGGTAATGATGGTTGT
Organism: Helianthus tuberosus; assembly: GCA_030545235.1. Classification (NCBI taxonomy): domain Eukaryota; kingdom Viridiplantae; phylum Streptophyta; class Magnoliopsida; order Asterales; family Asteraceae; genus Helianthus; species Helianthus tuberosus. The sequence continues at coordinate 177,412,104 of CM060354.1, forward strand.
TATGGAAACTTCTGGACAATCTGTTTCGCTCAGTGCCACGCCCCGATGATTCCGCCATCGGTTGGGGTGTGACAATACTAGTCATGATGGGACGTCACGAGTATAAGTCCTAGCACATATGTAACTAGCATCACGTATAAATATGCACGTAAGTCATTCGCAAGTGATAAATAGTTTAAGCATTTGATGTGATTTGATTTGATAGCAACGTATGTTACACCCAAAAGTGCAAAAGCAAAAAGGGTTCAAGTATACCCACTGTGCGTTTTCAGCAAGTAAACACAACTTGATTGGATTGATTGAGAGCGCGTCTGAGTTGTCTGAACATGGAATGGTAGCGTAAGCGATGTGCGGTGCGTTAAACGGTGAAAAGTTGAATTGTAGTTCTTAGTGGTAATCCGGTCGGATGGCATGCTGTCCGGTCGGATGGCATGTTGTCCGGTCGGATGTCATGCTGTCCGGTCGGATGGCATGCTGTTTGGTCGGATGGTATGTTAATTGACTAGTGGCTATTCGGTCGGATGTTCACTTGTTTGGATGATGTTTGTTTAGTGACTATTCGATCGGATGGCAATCCGGTCGGATGGTCACTCGTTTGAGATGATGAGTTGAAAGCTCCAAGTGCACCCCGATCGGACGGAAATCCGGTCGGACGGCAATCCGTTCCGACGTCCTGATCGTCACGAACTTGATGGTTTTGAAAAAGAATAATGGTGATTTGACTGAGGTGGTGTGATATCGTACTAAACAACTGTAATTTCCCTCAAGTCCGACCAGTTCTAACGGCCGGGAACCACCTCGTTCCATCAGATTTGGCCGTTCTTGACGGTTTCCCAAGTTTGAACCCGAAATCACACAACCCTTTGATTAGATAACATAGATTTGGATGAGATTTGTGTAAAAACATGTGGAAATCACTCAGATCTGAGCTGTTCATGATGAAAATGAGGTCACACTTTGAAGTTCATATGAACTCTTGATGACATCCTCCTAGAACACCTCAAATCAGCAGATTTCAAGGTTAAAATTGGATTTTTAAAAGATAGAAAGCTGTAGAATTGAGTGTAGATCATAGAAGTACAAGATTTAGGTCGGAAACTTACAAGAATCGCGAGAAATCGAGAGAAAAGGGTCCAAGAGCGTGCTGGTCGAGTGAGAGCTGTCACATCACTGTTCAAGTGATGTGACACAGGCTATTTATAGGCAAAGGAGGAGAAAGGAGGTGATGTGGTCCGACTGGATGGCTGTCCGACCGAAGTGTCATTCGGTCAAACACCTCCAACGAGCTGAGTTTTAGCATACCGTTACGATCCTTAAGCGTTGCGATAGTTTGGTTACACATTTTCATACCCATACATATATGTATATTTATTATAATTTAAAAAGGTCGTATATACGTATCCTTATTTCGAATCCTGCGATAATCGAGTCGTGCGTGATTCCGAGCGCGCTTTCGAGTTTGTGATGCGTTGTGCCACAATGACTGACGGGGTACTACTCGCTCGTATTGTCATCATCGTCACGACGACTGGAGCTATAGTACTCACTTGAGAGTCTTTGTTTAGCGTTAATTGTTTGCGTTGCGACACATCACGGCCATCGAGGAGAGTAGAATAGGTCCTCACTTAAAGTCATCGTGAGTGTTAGTATTTGCGATGCGATGTAGTGTTAAAATATGCGAATATATGCGATTATACTGCGAAATAGCGACGTATGCGATATAGTCACATTATGATCCGAATCTCTGGTGCTAGGCGTAACGAGTGTAGCGAGTGGTAACAATGCACGAAAGTGTGGGTTGTTACAGTCTCCCCTACTTTAGGAAATTTCATCCCGAAATTAATCAAACAGGTAGACTTTTGAGAGTTGATCCCGTATAAGTAGCGATACAGTGAATTAATTGACCGATAGTTGACAAGCGAGAGCGTTCCGAGTAACAGAGGTTGATTGCGATAGCGGAGAGCGACGTGATAACAAAAGTAGTATCCCACGAGTTAGCGTACCAAAAAAACATGTCGAGTTTCGAAGAGGTTAACAAATCATTGCAATTAGATATTGAAGAAAGGAAAACTTGAAATTTTTCTTATAACATAGGATCAACTGAGTCGATGTTAACCCACGTTGCAAGAGACGTTCGCTAAAATTTTGGAAAGAAAACTGGAGTTAAGAAAACTTTCCTATGACATGGGTTCAAGCTGAGCTCGATGTTGAACCAACGTCTTAAGAAGGGTTTCGTTTTGATGTTGTTAAAGCTTTAAGGAAAACTGGACATATGAAACTTTTCTTGGACATGGAGTTAAGCTGATTCGATGTTACCTCCACGTTGTGAGAAAATTTCACTTGTCCACCGGTTTTAAATCAAAAATTTTATAAAATAAGTTTTAATAGTACAAAAGGTAGTTAATCATCGAGCCCCACTTGGCACTTTCCCACGAAAGTTTGTTAATATGTTTAAAACACTTATATATAGGAAGTACCAGCGGCGTATCCACCATGTTTTGCCCATATTACTTCCGTTTCGTGAGGCGGTGTCAGGTGTGCCGATAGGACACAGATAGAATTGCGTTCCCTTGGTCCAATCGATAGAAGGTCGGACCGAGTTGAGAGTAGAATTGAATAGATTAAATAGCGAGCTGGATTGCGAACATAGCGATGACAGCGTGTACGAGTAGCTTGATGACACGAAACATCGAAGTAGCGTGTCTTGATAGGCGACGAGCAATAAGCGATAACGGATAGTACGATTTCGAGTAGATTCCACATAAAAACCCACATGGCACATTTCCACAAGAGTTTGCTAACATGGCGAAACACTACGTTCGACCAGATTAGTTTTGTCTCGTGAAGCGATGTCATGCATATTAATACCACACAGACTGCGATGAATACCAAACGATGAGCGATGAGCGATAAGCGGTACACGATAAGCGAATAAGCGATAGACGATACACGATAAGCGAGTAATGCGATTCGATTTAGCCTTCATAACTTTACAATTTAATCAACGTTAAGCCCCACATGGCATCTGCCCACGAAAGTTTGCTAGTATGGCTGAATCACTTATACATATAGGAAGTACCAGCGATGTATTTACCGTGTCCCAACCATACCAGATCTGTTTCATGAATCGATGTCAGGTGTGCTCACGTAACACAAGTAGCGATAAACGAATTTTGCGATAAGCGGTGAGTGGTAGCGACAACCGACGAATGATAAGCGACAATTGTTGCGTTGTGAGTGATGGTGATATGCACGATTTATGTGATTCGACAAAATTCTATAGCGATGGAGCGAGGTATTTACCGTGCTTTAGCCATATGAGTTTCGTTTCGTGAAGCGAGGTCATGTGTGCTAACTTAACACCGATGACACAGATAATGGTAGGCATTAGTGATGGTGATAGCGATGGAGCGAGCGATAGATTGATACACAGCAAGCGATATAGCGATACACACAATAAGCGATAGAGATTCACATAATAAGCGATAGAGATTGCGAGATACACATAATAGAGAATAGCGATTGCGAGATAGATTTAAGCGATAATGCGATAGATTCCAACAAAACTGCGATTGAGTTGTGATGTGGACTTACGTCCAGTCTTGCGTCGCTGCAATTGCCCTGTGGGGTAGACCCACCAAGGTCTATCGATGAGGCGATTGCAGACTTACGGAAAGTCTCGCAGTGATGCGATTAAATTGTTACGCCTTGCGATTGAGTGTAGGGTGTCGAAAATAATTGTAATAGTATAATAGGTCAAATAACGTTCAACTCCACGTGGCACTTTCTTCACGAAACTTCGGTAGTATGATAAAGCACACCTTGCTTGACCCCTACTACTTACATCCCGTGATTTGGTTTCACACGTTGTCGAGACGCTTATGGCACCTTAGAATTTACTACGATCTCCGTGCACTGATCCAAATAATCCCGTGTGCACCTATGATTAGTCGTTCCTTGCATGTTTATCGTACCTTATTCTAAGAGTGTAGTGAGGTTAAAACACGTTATATCGTGATACAGTATATAGTATATAGTTCGTGTGTGTGAAGCTAGTCTAAGTGCGACGACTAGAGAGTGAAAGCGAGAGTTAACGTTACACATAGTGGCAACATCGAGTAATAGAGTAGGTTCAATACTTAGAAACTAACGTCGAAAATCGTATCATTACAACATTATCCTACGCTCGCTAGATTGTTTGGTGTTGAAGACTTTTGCTGGAGCTGTTGTTGTTGTACTCAAGTTCGCGGTTTGGTGAGGCAGTTGCGGGTGAAGTGACCGTAACGGTTGCAGTTATTGCAACAGCGACAGTCAGCCCCAATTGGATGATGATAGGTACACGAGTAACACAGGGGATGAGCTCCAGTGTAAGCTCATTTTGGAAACTCCGGGACTGCTTGAAGAGGCTTCGGTTGCAGAAGTTCAGTTGTTGATGAGTTCGAGTTTGAAATCTTTCATTTGCGGCTGGGTTTGTCGGTGTCTTCCGATGAGATGTCGTCATTGGATGATTCGTCTGAGGGTTCACTTGTAGAATCTTTGGTCGAGTCGTTGCTGGATGATTCGTCGGTAGATTTATCCGAAGAATCATCAGCAGATTCGTTAGAAGAATCGTCGGTAGATTCGTCAGAAGAATTAATAACGATTGCTTGATAAGTTTTCTTGACAGGATTATTGGAGAAAAACCCTTCCATGAGTCGTTTGTTGTTGATTTATGCGGCTAAGCGGTAGGCTTCTTCGATGGTAGTAGGTTTGGAAGCTTTGACAAAATCGCCCACACATTCAGGCAAGCCACGAATGTACTTCGCGATGGCTTTTTCTAGAGTGTCGACTTGACTTGGGCAGATTGTGCTAAGCTGTTTGAACATTGCGGTGTAGCCAGCATTGTCACCTTTGACTTGCTTGATTTCCCAAAATTCGCTTTCCAACTTCTGGACTTCGTGGGGAGGATAGTACTCTTCCTTCATGAGCTCTTTCAACTCATTCCAGGAGAGAGCATAGGCTGCGGGAATCCCACGTTTGTTACGTTCGGTGGTCCACCAGTCGAGTGCACGCGATCGAAATACTCCAGTAGCGCAAGTGGTTTAAAAATGCTCGGGGCACCCAATCTGACGAAGGTTCACCTCAACAGAATCGAACCACTGGAGTAGCTGAGAGACACCTCCTTCACCTGTGAAGACCATTGGATCACATGCTTTGAAGTGTTTGTAGAGAAAAGTAGATTGCGGCTCTTTTGTCTTAACGCCTTCCGAAGTTCGAGAGTTGACAAGAGAGTGCACTTGTGTGACAATCTGAGGAATGACTTTGACCACTTCCCTGGTCACAAGTGAAGCAATCCTCTTTTCGTCCCTTCGTTTGGCTCGTCTCTTTGCTGACATTCTCGAAGTAGAATTGTTGGAAGGCATCTAGACAAAAAGAGACTTGGAGTGAGATTCTATCATAATGATTTTAAGTTTTGCGTTGCGATTTGAGCGCGTTTAAAACTTGTTGCAAGTAGTATAGTATTATGTATACACATAGGAGCCACATAGGAAACATGAAATCCTAAGTTCTCACACGTAGGCGATTTCGTTTTCATAAATATATGTATATACTGTTGCGATATTTACTCACCTGTTTGTATAGATAGCGCTAGGACGCGATGAAAAGAGGAAGTGAGTCGTTAGTCTTTAGTTTTGTTGCGAACATTCGGTTTTTCGTTCTAGATTGCGATGGTTGTGCGAGTTGTGCGTTCATAAAGCGGGGAGCGTAAATCGATAAATCGAGAAATCGTCAAAGCATAAAGTTTCAAAATGTAATCACATAAGCGTAAATATATCCTGATAAGCGTATAATCGGCGAGTCGTCAGCTTAGAAAAATAGACAGAGTGCCTTGGGTGTTTAGGCGTCGACTACCCAAGGTAACTCAACCTTATCCAACCAGCTCGTGCACTCGCGTTGCCCTAGAAGGCTTATGCTTCCACTGGGATGCAGTTCATGGCATTCGTCTTCTCTGGCCTTCATGTGGCTCGAGTTATCGTTATAGTCGAGTCCTTGGTGAGAGCTTTTGAAAATCATTTTATAAATAGCGGAGCGGTTTATTAAGGTATGAGATTCACCCCTGACTTAATAACTTCGCTCCTAACTGTAGTTGTGCTCTCCGAATAAATTTGGGAGTTCCACTAGATTTTGAAATGGGGACTTTCGTTGAGATATGGATGTCACTCTTGGCTCCACGGAAAGTTCTCGTGCTAGAAAATGCGCTGAGTGAGCAATCTTGTCGAGAGTTCTTGGTTTTCACACCTCATCTTAACACAATCACTCGTTGATGTCATGCGAGTATTGTAAGTCGTGTGTATTATGTTATCCTTAGGAAAGGCAAATAGTATTTAAGTCTTAGGAAAGACTTTCCTTGTGCAAAGCTGTGGTATGTGGTGTTCACGCAAGATGTAGTTTTTAGCGAGTTCGAATGAGAGCATAAAAGTAGGCCCATACAAACCCTATTGGGTTCGCCCGAAGTCAGCCTGTTGGTACTTAGACTAAAGACTAGGTCATTGCTAAGACTCCAACCCGGACTAGGTCGAATGTCTTACCTAATTCCCTATAGTTATGGCTCTGATACCAATCTGTCACACCCCAACCGATGGCGGAATCATCGGGGCGCGGCACTAGGTGAATCAGATTGCTCAGGAGAATCCATAACAACTATTAGCAACAATATTTAATGCGTTCATTATCCCATACTAATAAACAAATATAATCACATAAGTTATCACAGATCTTGTGTTCTCTTGAACAATACAAATCCGACAACCTAGATTTTTAGTTGAGCTTCTAGACTCCCTAGCTTGATTGAGATAGTCTGCGATCTAACCTGCAACATACGTTAAAAATAAAGTCAATACAAATGTATTGGCGAGTATACAAGTTTGATATGTAATAGCATAATAGATTAAAAGCGGCTGCGAATTTCCTACATACATAAACGGGATACACGACATATATACTCACAAAACTGATACTACCAGCTAAGTCCTCGATGCTCGAATACGCGATGGTAAACTAGACCCCGTCGGGCATAATAGTACTATATTAGTCATGGTGGGACGTCACGAGTATAAGTCCTAGCACATATGTAACTAGCATCACGTATAAATATGCACGTAAGTCATTCGCAAGTGATAAATAGTTTAAGCATTTGATGTGATTTGATTTGATAGCAACGTATGTTACACCCAAAAGTGCAAAAGCAAAAGGGTTCAAGTATACTCACTGTGCATTTTCAGCAAGTAAACACAACTTGATTGGATTGATTGAGAGCGCGTCTGAGTTGTCTGAACATGGAATGGTAGCGTAAGCGATGCGCGGTGCGTTAAACGGTGAAAAGTTGAATTATAGTTCTTAGTGGTAATTCGGTCGGATGGCACGCTGTCCGGTCGGATGGCATGTTGTCCGGTCGGATGTCATGCTGTCCGGTTGGATGGCATGATGTCCGGTCGGATGACATGTTGTCCGGTCGGATGGCATGCTGTTTGGTAGGATGGTATGTTAATTGACTAGTGGTTATCCGGTCGGATGTTCACTTGTTTGGATGATGTTTGTTTAGTGACTATTCGATCGGATGGCAATCCGGTCGGATGGTCACTCGTTTGAGATGATGAGTTGAAAGCTCCAAGTGCACCCCGATCGGACGGAAATCCGGTCGGACGACAATCCATTCCGACGTCCTGATCGTCATGAACTTGATGGTTATGAAAAAGAATAATGGTGATTTGACCGAGGTGGTGTGATATCGTACTAAACAACTGTAATTTCCCTCAAGTCCGACCCGTTCTAACGGCCGGGAACCACCCCGTTCCATCAGATTTGGCCGTTCTTGACGGTTTCCCAAGTTTGAACCCGAAATCACACAACCCTTTGATTAGATAACATAGATTTGGACGAGATTTGTGTAAAAACATGTGGAAATCACTCAGATCTGAGTTGTTCATGATGAAAATGAGGTCACACTTTGAAGTTCATATGAACTCTTGATGACATCCTCCTAGAACACCTCAAATCAGCAGATTTCACGGTTAAAATTGGATTTTTAAAAGATAGAAAGGTGTAGAATTGAGTGTAGATCATAGAAGTACAAGATTTAGGTCAGAAACTTACAAGAATCGCGAGAAATCAAGAGAAAAGGGTCCAAGAGCATGCTGGTCGAGTGAGAGCTGTCACATCACTATTCAAGTGATGTGACACGGGCTATTTATAAGCAAAGGAGGAGAAAGGAGGTGATGTGGTCCGACCGGATGGCTGTTCGACCGGATGGCTATCCAACCGGATGGCTGTCCGACCGAAGTGTCATTCGGTCAAACACCTCCAACGAGCTGAGTTTTAGCATACCGTTACGATCGTTAAGCGTTGCGATAGTTTGGTTGCACATTTTCATACCCATACATATATGTATATTTATTATAATTTAAAAAGGTCGTATATACGTATCCTTATTTTGAATCCTGCGATAATCGAGTTGCGCGTGATTGCGGGCGCGCTTTCGAGTTTGTGATGCGTTGTGCCACAATGACTGACGGGGTACTACTCGCTCGTATTGTCATCATCTTCACGACGACTGGAGCTATAGTACTCACTCGAGAGTCTTTGTTTAGCGTTAATTGTTTGCGTTGCGACACATCACGACCATCGAGGAGGGTAGAATAGGTCCTCACTCAAAGTTATCGTGAGTGTTAGTATTTGCGATGCGATGTAGCGTTAAAATATGCGAATATATGCGATTATACTGCGAAATAGCGACGTATACGATATAGTCACATTATGATCCGAAACTCTGGTGCTAGGCGTAACGAGTGTAGCGAGTGGTAACAATGCACGAAAGTGCGGGTTGTTACAATAACCCCCGTATGTCGCTGGGGTCCACCCATTGACCGACATGTTTTAATTCTTCACTGACATGATTTAATTCTTAACTGACATTACTTGGTTGCTTCCAGCGCATTGTGGACATGGACCAAAGAGCTGCCACATGTCGCCTAGGGTGCCGGGCTTGATTCCTTTCATTCCAAGTCTTGTGTTAACCCGTCGAACCCACTTTTAACTCGTTTCTCTCATTAACCCATTTTAATGCCTGTTAAACACAAAGAACGCCACTACACAATAAATATATAACACATATGAATTGACACATTTAACTCACTAAAAAGTAACACACACGACAATAAAATACATTTATTTTGACCCGACATCAGACATATTTATTACCTAAGTGAATTGCTGAGATCCCTATTGAAGCTGCATTGACATTATTATTTGGCACAATTCTTTATCCCATGTGGCAATCTTCATATAACTCTTTCTAGGTAATGATTTTAATTTAATGCTGAAAATTACAATAAATTCTAATTATCATGTTAGAAGGCATTGTAAAAGTTTTAATTTTTTCAGATTCGGGAAGTTTAGTAGAATAGTGACTGGATTCTTTTGTTGCATCTGCAATGGGTTTAACCGTGGGTACTTTGGCTCCAACCTAGAGGTGTACAAAAAAACTGGTTTTAGAATCGAAACCGGAAAAAAAACCGAAACCGGTTTTTTTTAACCGCCGGTTTTTATACCGGTTACTATTCTTGACTTCAAAAACCGGTTATTAACCAAACCGGTTAATTAAAAACCGGTAAAAACCGTTTTTTGGGAAAAACCGGTTAAAAACCGGTCCCAACCGGTTATACCGGTTATTGTTTTGGACCTCAAAACCGGTTAGTAACCTGAACCGGTTATAAAAAAACCGGTTTTTATCTTGGGTGAAAAAACCGAAACCGGTTAATAACCGAAACCGGTTTTTGAAAAAAACCGATTTGTACACCTCTACTCCAACCACTGAAGCAGCTTTGGCATTGGGCCCATTTTTTATGACTATGTTTTATGGTGATTATTATGTGAACGCCGATAATACCCCTAACATCTTTAGTTGTGAAGGGGTAAGGTCCCAAAAATCCCATAACAAGTGCTTGGGACCATACCACAACCCCATCTACAAGTTTTTTATTTTACCTTGCGCGGCCGCGCACTGGTTTTAAAGAAGAGCTTAAGACCAAATAGCAGATAACACTTACGCGCCAAAAGGAAATCATAAATCCTTGCGCCTGCTTCCACAAATAAAGGATGAAAATTCTAAAACACTTCCGCTTAATATTCAGACTTGAATATTATTGCCCAGACTTGGGATTTATTTTGCTGAATCTACACGATAAGGAGTCACACCAGATTGCAACAGTAATCTTCTAGAAGGAGTACAATCGTGCACCACTAAGACGGTTATAACCGTCTGGACACGTGCCGACTCCCCAGACGTTCCTGAAATCACAATGATAGCATGCAATTGGAGAGTAATCTCCACTTGATCACTTTACACGTGGCAGAACCCCAGCCATCGATCTAAACCACGATCCGTTTGCTCTTACGTCGGATCAAGGAGCTGGACGGAAGGAAATGCAACCGCTTACGGTGTTAGCATCTTCCGTCAACTTTTCCCTAACGGGTTTTCCCGCCCAAAGACTCCCGGTTAAAAATATGAGAACTATTCAGGTATGAAATTCAAGTTACACACACTTCTCAAACACATCTTCTTCTTCATAACCAATACTTATTCTCACACCGGAGTCGGGTCAAGGAGAGAACCCCTTTTTGCCCTTGGCGAGGCTAACGGTGCTTCTTTTTTGCAGAATCATCGGGGAAGAAGGTCAGCTATCACCGAATCAAATGAGAGGAAACCCACCTTTTTATGCAGATTCAAACCCCCTAGATTATTGATCCCGATCGATTAATCTAGTGTTTCTTCAATGGCGCCCACCGATTCCTCTGTTTTTTAGTTTTTGTCTCGTTTCGATTCAGTCCTTTTCATTCTTTGTTTTAACATGGCAGAAAATTCATCATCTCATCGGCAAACCGGTCTTCGACCGAACATCGAAAACAATGTTCAAGTAGAAGGAATCCCAGAGGATGCCTCGGATAACAACGAGGTTCAATCCAACCGAGCAAACGACCTTGTCACTCCAGGACTGTTACCAGCAAACCCTGCTCAATCAATTCTGCCACCAGGAGAAACTCCAATTACCTGGTATGTCAGGTCTCAAGGGGAACTAAACGCAGTATACACACAGCTGTGTGCTCAAACTGCTCCCTTAACTCAATCTCGTAGACCAGGATCTCGTGCTAACGCTTCCCAACGGGAAGATTCAACTTACGAGAATACAGAAGTTTATGCCAGATCCACATCAAAACATGAATACACTCAGACTGGAAGTCATCAGAGAGAAAATCATGGTAGACCACACCCTCACCGAAGACAATCGGTTCACGATAGGTTGGGTTCCCAACGGGACACCCACACCGACGAGTCTGATCCAACATACCGTTTAAGTGCAAATACTAGTGTGTTCAATCGATTGCAGCCAAATTACAATAAATGCAGGCCTCGAGCGGTTTATAACCCCGAGGCAGAACACAACTATGATTTGATTTACCGCCCTGCGGAAGCAGCGGAAAATTCAAAGTTCATCATGGAAATAGCTTTGGCTCCACTTGAGAAAGCGAAATTACCATCCAACGTGGGAAAATTTAACGGGCTAACAGACCCCGATGACTACTTAAGGGTGTTTACCAGCGCAGGTCTGGTTGGGGGCTGGACCCTCCCGCTATAGTGCCATCTGTTCGTCCAGACCCTGACCGGCGCAGCGAGAATCTGGTTCGATAACCTACCAATCGGACAGATTGAGTCATGGAAGGATCTGCGCGAAAAGTTTTTGACACACTTTAGCCAGCAACGGCGTTCCATTCGCGATACATCTGACGTCATGATCATTTGGCGCCGTGATGACGAGAATCTGGAGGATTTCATCACCAGATACAATAAAGAGGTATTGGAGATCGGCGGAGTTCATGAACAACTAATTCGCGCTCAATTCAAGTACGCGGTTAGATGCGATGACATGATTAAGGTCCTATCTGGAACAGAGGTCCTTCCAAAAAGTTGGGAGAAGGTAATGGCGGCGGCCAAGGTTTATGCGCAGACTGAAAAGAACCTTACCACAAACAGGCCACCGCCACCACATAATAGACCCGCGGACTTAAGCTCAACCGGCGAAAGAAGATTTAAGAAATCATGGCGTGAGTCTGGCTCAGGAAGTCGTTCGTCTGAAGATGCCCGCGCAACAATCAACAAGCTCACCACGTAGAGGGAGAACAAACAGGAGAATAGGGAGAGGCAGTGGACTCCCCTAACTAAGACCCCGGCGGAAGTCTTGAGTACCGAAGACTATCATTTCAAACCTCCGATTCCTATGAAAAATAAGCACGGACAAGACCCTGCCCAACACTGCGAGTATCACAAGGATAACGGGCATACCACTAACAACTGCATCTCTTTACGCACAGAAATAGAGAAAGCCCTCAAAAGCGGCGAGCTCACACATTTGCTCCAAAATGTGCACAAAGAGATTAAGCAGATAACCCGGGGAGAGGAGGGCCCAAGCAAAAGGGCAAAAACTTGAGGAGCGACTCTTTGAATTTCCTGTGGAAAATAATGACCTATCAAGCGAAGCGGGAATATTAGAGAGTAAGTTAAGTTTCACATAATTATATTAGCAAAACTTTGTAAAAGCCTCTGTGCTCTATCCTTAAATAAAGTTGCAAAGTTTCTATTATTTGTGTTTACAAAGTGCATGCAATTTCTTTTAGTAAGCGCAAAAACATTATGGCAGTTATAAAACAAGCTTCATGAATGGTCAGTGATCACGTCACAAATGACCATAAGTTCACACATGAGCTTTATACCAACTTCATTCGCCTTACTCAATAAAAGTAATCGTACTCATGCAAAATATTGTAAACAAACAAATAGAAACATCATGCTATTCTCAGCGTACAAATACGCCCTAAAAACTTTCAAACACGGCAGTGTTTAAGTTACTTGCGCAACAGCGCACCAACAAAGATAGGGATTTACATCCCAAATATTACAGGAAAATTGTTCAATACATTTTTCAACCTACGCTAAATCTTCACACTCATCCGGATAGATTTCCCTTAGTTGCGCTACGTGATCATCAGATTGCAGCGCAACATTTATCAGATCCCTAACCAGAAGTTGCAAGTTGTTAAACTCTGTCTTCAGGGCAGCAAGCGCGGCACCAGTATTCACGCCGAAAGTTGCAGATTTACTATCATCCCAGTCAACCTTTAAAGCGTTGTTCACATGATGGGAACATTCAGCATATCCTTGCGCATACCCATCTCTTCGCGCAGCAACCACTAAACGAGCAACGGTTTTATCCAACTCTTCAGAGTTCAACACAGATTCAGCAACCTGTGAAAACAAGTAACTATGAATAAACAAGAAAGCGCATAAACAAGTTCCACAACAGAGAGAATACAAGCAACGTACACAAGCAATTCCACGATCTTTCAGCCACGCCATATCACTCTTTAAGGGTTCAAGCTCACTTTCCGCCGTGACTCGCGCCGTTTCAGAATTTTCCAATTTTTCTTCGGTCTCAGTCAAACGGCGGGAAGTTTCAGCCCTTTCAGAGTGCGCAAGCTCCAGATCCTTTTTTTAATTTTTCTTGATCAGAAAGCAAAGCAGTAAGTCCTTCCAATTCTTTATCTCTAAGAGCAAGAGTGGCGCAAGCTTGTACCTCTCGTTGCTCACTGCGCTCCCTATGAGAACGCGCCTCTTCCAAAGCAGCTTCTGTATCAGCTTTCTCCTTCTTCAACCTTTCTACCTCCGCATCCTGATTCTTCAGTTTTTCAACCTCAACCTTGAGATTGTTAATGATATTACGGAGGTTTGCCTTCTCAGCATTATCTTTTTCGCAAATTCACCTCCAGTTTTGCGTTCTTCGGAAAGGAGAGCAGCTTCAGCCTCAGCTTTCCTCTTCCAACCAGCAACAGACCACTCTTTGGTTTTGCGATCAGCCTCAAACTTGGCCTGATCAGCTTCCAATTTAGCTTTTAGCTGGGCTAAACGCTTCTCATCACTAGCAAACTTCTTTTGGGATACCCGAAGGCTTTCCCAGTCTTTATGCATACTATACCACTCACGCACTATGCGATGAGTGGTAGAAGCATGAGAAGCAGTTTCTTCAAGATAAGCTTGATAAGATTGTTCGTAAGATCGGTTTTCTTGAAACTTGATTTCACCAGGTGGAAATATCCCCTGCAGCCAATCTCGGCACATACGCCAATCAGAGAAGGTATCACCTTTTCTCAAGTTCCAAACAGGGGCAAAAGGTTCGGAAGCATCTTTTTCGGTATAAGTTCTGTAGTAATAGTCCCCCAGAGTTTCCTTTGGGCGGATTGGAGAACTTGGACCCGCATCAGAAAACACGTTCTGCTCCTCAGCAGTAACCTTCTCTACATTCTCAGGTATCGCGTCAGAAATTTTAGGAGAAGAAGTTGCAGTAGGAGATTTCTCAGCAGTCTGCTCTTTCTCCACTTTTTGAGCAGCAGTTTCAGGGGTTTGTGAATTCCCAGCATCATCCACAACCCCAGGACCAACAACCCTTTCGGTTTCTACAGTAATATCAGCAGGCTTCTCAGCCTCAACAGTCTTATCTACACCACCATCAGCAACCTCCGTAGTCTCCAACTGGTCAACGACAGAAGCATGCGGAGGGGTGGGTGGAAGCTCTTCATTAACCACAGGTGGCAGCTCTGTGGGAACAGGGGAAACCGGAACCTCTGGAAAAACAATAAAAATCTGTAAATAATTAACGCGCATAAAGGAAACAAGAAAGGTAACACCTACCAGGAGCAGTTTCCGAAATAAAAGCATCTATATTCCCTTTTCTAGTAATTTTCCTCCTCTGGATTTTCTTAGAGGGCGGACCCTCAACATCAGTATCAGCTTGTTTCCTTTTACCAGCCTTCCTGTGCACCAAGTGCTCAGGACTAGAATCCAAATCAATAGGATCACTTGGGTTGGATGGGGGAATATCAGCGGAATCTCTAGGTTCAGGTTTCGGTTCCCGTACAGTTACTGCAGGTGTAAGACCCTCCAAAGAATCAGAAACCACCACATAATCACACCTGGAGTCAGAGGAACGGCGCGTACCTTTCTTCTCTCCAATATTTTTTAAAGTTTGAACTTTAGCAGCTTCACCCTTCTTCGGCGCAGAGGTAGAGGTCGTCGCGCGTTTCTTCCTTTCAGGGCCTATGCCCAAATTCGACAACTCACCTACAAAAGCGCAAAAGAACAATTTACCCGCAAGCGCAAAAAGGGAAACAAAGACAAATATAACTTACCAGCACCAGCAGCAGGTTGAACAGATAAATCCGCATCCCGCGGAAGAACAAAGTTCTATACAATCCTATGGTACCAAAGCTCCTCTTCAGGTTTTTTCTTGATAGTACCCATTCTTCCGCCTTCCCTTTTAAAGGCAACAACATACAGTGAAACAACTGCAAGAAAAGGATAGCAAGTCAAAAAAAAAATTGGGAAAAACCCCAATCTTACCATGACCATCCTCGGTGCACACTGGTTTGTCATCACGCTCCATTTTCCAATTCAAGCTCATACTAGCCCCAACAAGAGCTTTCTCCGGTAAAACAATGTTCGGAACATCCTTCATATCTTGGTACCAATTCTCGTCAACAGGGGTCTGAATCGTTTCAATTGGAACATCCTCCTTCCCCCTTAAAAACATCCTCACCGGAATCACTCCGGCCTTGATAAAAAAGAATTTTTGTTTCCAATCATGGAAGGATTTTGGGGGTTGCAATAGAATCTTCTTCGCAGATGCTCTCTGAATAAAAGAATAAAAACCTTGAATACAATGCATTTGGTAAAAAAAACCCTAAATCGAGGAACCGTCGGCTCGATATGCATCGTTCGGCACACAAACTCGAAATGTCGAACCCTAACCATGCCGATAGGATGAAGTTGAGAAATATGCAGCTTGTAAAACTCAAGAATTTCAAGAAAAAATTTAGTGACTGGCAAACGAAAGTTGCCTTCACAGAAGAAATCCCAAAAGAGGGTAATATACCCAGCCGGAGCATCCGCTGCAGTCTGCCCCTCTTCAGGGTACAGAGCACCACAGTTTTCCGGAAATTTGAGATTACGAACCAAACCGTCGAAGGTCGCCCTAGGCCACTTTAACGATGGAAGTTCAGTCGACATTTCTTCAGTAGGATCTTCTTGGTATTCTCCGGTTGACATAAGACGAAGGAATGAAACTTTTTCTCGGAAGAAAGAAACAAGAACGTTTTCAACAAAACAATGATTACAAAGGAAAGGGGTTACTCAAACGTTATATATACTCACCGCAATAAATAGCATCGGTAACCGCCACAACAACTTTTTCGGATATCACAGTTCTCCAAGCAGCAGAGAGAGCAATAACCAACACAAACGCACTTACACGCGCGTGTGCAAGACACGTGCAGTAAAAAACAACTGACAGTGACAGACTGTCATTCGGGTTTACTGTACCAGTCTCATCCAAAGCCAAAGATTTTTCAAAAAAAATCTTTACAATAGTCAAAATGAATCTTCCTCCGGAAGATTCCTCATTTTTCGTACCAAAAAGCATTTCCCTCCCAAAAGTCCAGTGCTCCACTTACTTGCATAAGTGCAACACTAGACTGGGGGGGGACTTGAAGGGGTAAGGTCCCAAAAATCCCATAACAAGTGCTTGGGACCATACCACAACCTCATCTACAAGTTCTTTATTTTACCTTGTGCGGCCGCGCACTGGTTTTAAAGAAGAGCTTAAGACCAAATAGCAGATAACACTTACGCGCCAAAAGGAAATCATAAATCCTTGCGCCTGCTTCCACAAATAAAGGATGAAAATTCTAAAACACTTCCGCTTAATATTCAGACTTGAATATTATTGCCCAGACTTGGGATTTATTTAGCTGAATCTACACGATAAGGAGTCACACCAGATTGCAACAGTAATCTTCTAGAAGGAGTACAATCGTGCACCACTAAGACGGTTATAACAGTCTGGACACGTGTCGACTCCCCAGACGTTCCTGAAATCACAATGATAGCATGCAATTGGAGAGTAATCTCCACTTGATCACTTTACACGTGGCAGAACCCCAGCCATCGATCTAAACCACGATCCGTGTGCTCTTACGTCGGATCAAGGAGCTGGACGGAAGGAAATGCAACCGCTTACGGTGTTAGCATCTTCCGTCAACTTTTCCCTAACGGGTTTTCCCGCCCAAAGACTCACGGCTATAAATATGAGAACTATTCAGGTATGAAATTCAACTTACACACGCTTCTCAAACACATCTTCTTCTTCATAACCAATACTTATTCTCACACCGGAGTCGGGTCAAGGAGAAAACCCCTTTCTCCCCTTGGCGAGGCTAACGGTGCTTCTTTTTTGCAGAATCATCGGGGAAGAAGGTCAGCTATCACCGAATCAAACGAGAGGAAACCCACCTTTTTATGCAGATTCAAACCCCCTAGATTATTGATCCCGATCGATTAATCTAGTGTTTCTTCAAGTTGGATTCACCGTGTTTTTCTCATAAGATGGTTGAGTAGACATATAGGGGAAGGTTCTATGCAGAATACTAAATATTGGGAGAACACGCAGAACATAATGAATCACCCATTTTTTCAATCCTAAAAACCTAAAAAGTAAGTGAAAATGTTACAAATGTTGTAAGATTTATTGTTTCTTACACTAGAATTCAAAACAAACTATAGAAAACTTTCAATTTTTGTATAACCTACACTTATTTAGGTTATGTGTAGGGTAAATTACCAACATGTATGTAGGCTATGTGTAAGTAAAAATATATAGTTTTTATGTACATATAATACACATATGAATGTAAGAAACATAAAATTAAAAAATATGAACCTTAAATCCCAAAATTTAGTGTTTTAGAGTTGTTCTTTTTGTTCTCGCGATAGTTAGTGTTCTGTAATGATTCTCATCTCTCTATATATATATATGTGTGTATATATATATATATATAGAGAGAGAGAGAGAGAAGCCAGTTAACGTACAATACGGCCTAACGTACATCACGTACGACAGATAATTACGCACGTTCATTTGAAAATCACGCACATTATAAACTCAAAAACCCAAATCACGCATGTTGAAAACATTAATCACGCACGTTATAGTGTAAAATCACGCACGTTGTCGTGACGTTAAGCCGTAATGTATTTTACACTTTATATATATATATATATAGGGGAAGGTTCATTTGAGAAGAAAATTTAATTGAGAAGAAAAAGAACAAAGGGTAATTTTGTAAAACATTAAATAGTTTGTTCATTTATTTCATTTATTATCATTTTAAACTAATTAATTAGTCATAAAGACTAGTATCCTCCACACTAACTTTTTTTTTTGCCTACACACATCAAAAGTTATCTTACATATTTCGAAATTCATCCTACACGTTGAAATTTATCCTACACAACTCGTAATTTATCTTACACAACTGGTAATTTATCCTACACTTTAAATTATATTATTTTAATTTTTTGAAAAAAAAAATATATTTTGAAGATAAGTTACAAAAAATTTAATGGAGTTAGCTATTAAAAAGGAAGACTACAAATTAATGACCTATGTAGATTTACCAATGTACCCTTTTAGTAATATTAAATACTTATATTAAATGAAGTAAAATAAAGCATTCTTATTGGTTGAAATTTCTTCTTTTTTCTTCTTACAAAAAATTTCTTCTCATTTGAACTCTCCAATATATATATATATATATATATATATATATATATATATATATATATATATATATATATATATATAATTAGCATTAGGGGAAGGTTCATTTGAGAAGAAAATTAATGTGAGAAGAAAAAGAAGAAATGGTATATTAGTAAAATACTATATCATTTATAACTCATATCATTAATTTTTAACTCTCTAATTAATTAGCCAACTAATCATTAATTATCCTACATATAATCTACAAAACCTACACATATCAAAATTTTTCTACATATACCCTACACATTATAGAATTTTATCCTACACAGTCGAAATTTATCCTACACATCTCGAAATATATCCTACATAACTCGTAATTTATCCTACACAACTAGTAATTTATTCTACTCTTTAAATTAAGTTGTTTTTTTAATTTGGAAAAAGTATATATATTTTGAAAAGGAGATACAAATTTAATTTAGTTAGTTATGAAAGGGGAAGAATACAAATTAATGATTTTTGTAAGTTTACCAATATATCCTTACATTAAAATTAAATGCAAATATTAAATGAAGTAAAATGAAGCATTCTTATTAGTTGAAACTTCTTTTTTCTTCTTAAAAAAAAATTCTTCTAATTTGAACTCTCCACATTAGCATTAATGATATTAAAGACTTTAAGTTTGATCATCAATATTCTTTTGATATTCAAAATGGAGAACAAGTGTGTGACTAGCATACTTTCTTACTTTTGTCGAAAAAGGTTTGACTTGGTCGTTTTTCATATCTCAAATGGGCTGTATAAAATAGTTAGGTGCATGGGGTTTGTGGCGACTCATTTGCTTGTAAATGGGTTTTTTCTGGGCTATGTTTTAAACTAGTAAGATTAACGATGCTACGATGTGGGGTTTCGATCGATATCCATTTTGGTTTAGTATAGCAACCGAAAGAAATATGCTTAAATCATGTTATACATTGATCGAAAACCATAAAATAAATTTAAATTGGACAGCGGGACGGGCTGATTTTAAATAATTGTAATTGAAAACGTAAACACTATCTTAAATATAACTTTAATGATAATGGAACCTAAAACTAAAACACTAAACATAAAGAAAATAGTAAACTGCCAAAATGGTCCCTAAGGTTTGGTCACTTTTGTCACTTTAGTTCAAAACTTAAACCTTTTTAATCTGAGTCCCTGTGGTTTTAATTTTGTTGTCATTTTCATCCAAAAGCAAAAATCTAGTAAGATTTTTCTGTTAACATCCAGTTTTTTTGTCTTTTTCCTCCATTTTAATGAAGGGCAACATGGTCTTTTAATGTTTTATTATAATAAATTAAAAAAATCTGACAATTTTGACCTTCATTAAAATGAAGGAAAAAGACAAAAAAGTTGGATGTTAACTGAAGAATCTGAACAGATTTTGCTTTTAGATGAAAATGGCAACAAAATTGAAACCAAAGGGACTCAGATTCAAAAGTTTGAATTTTGGACTAAAGTGGCAAAAGTGACCAAATCTCAATGGCCATTTTGCCAGTTTACTCTAAAGAAAAAATAATAATAAAGTTCAGAAAGAAAAAAAAACTTAAGAAAGAAGCAAAAAACCAATAAGATGAAAACACTATTCACACAACTTGCTAATTGTAATTTATGTGAAAACGTAGACCATCTGGAAACGTACATAAAAATAAGCACGAAAATGTATTATATTTGAGCTGACATATTCCCGGAGAAAATTTACGTCGAAACGTAAACCAAATTAAATTTATACCGACACGTACATAAAAATAAGCACACAAGAAAATATTGTTTTTAAGTTAAAGAATGGTTTGGCGGTTGCGGCGGTGTCAAAACGTAGAGTGTCTTAAATGTATACCGTCTAATGAAAACTTATTATATTTGACCCGACTCGTTTCCAAAGAAAATTTACCTCAAAACGTAGAACAACTAAAAATGTACATAAAAATAAGAATCAAAGCGTAATATATATGACCCGGTTTATTTCTGGGAAAAAATAAAATTTACATCAAAACGTAGATCAACTGAAAGTACATAATAATAATAATAATAATAATAATAATAAGCATAAGAACATTTATATTTGAGCCAACTCATTTCCAAGGAAAAATTGTGTCAAAACGTAATTCAACTTGAATTTATACTGACACGTAGATAGAAATAAACACATAAAACTTAATTACAAAGTCTTTAAAAAGTTCAGATGTTGCAAGTGTCAATACTCAAAATTGAGGGGTAAAAGTATTAAAAAAGACAAAAAAAATTTGAAAAAAATGTTAAATAAAAGTTACTGTACATGTAACTTGCAAATGTATATATGTATGTATAATATAATGGGTTTAATAAAAAAAAATACCAAAAAGGTAACTACAGCCCGAATCTGTCTTGACCCATTATTCAACTCCACCTTTCAACATCCGGTGGAGCATCCTAAGAAGTTTGAGAAATTTAGCATGTCACCATTAGAAGGTGTTCTTTTCAATGATTTGTCCGGATGTGGGAGAACACTGCTAGCAAAAGCTATTGCAAATGAATGCCAAGCAAGTTTCACTATTAACAAAGGACCTGAATTACTAATCGATTTGACCTTGAAAGTAAAATTGTATCGATGTTGATTAAATTAGATTGGAGATGGTAGCAGAGAGTCTTACTGTTGGCAAAGCCCATAAGATGTGAATCATAAGGAGATGCTAACACTGATCATATTCAAAACATTAATTACATGCTGCACTTTTGGGACTCAATACTACAAGGTTTTTCAATAATCTAAGAGGTTTGTATTGTTCACGATTGCAACACAGACACAGAACTTGCAGCAGCTTATTTTAGTAATTGAGTTTTTTTTTTCTTTTATGAGGTCAACAAACTTTTTTTGGTGTCTTTAATATTCAATACGTTTTACAGAGTCAACTTGAAGGTCATGATGTTGTTTTGATTAATCGAATTGGTTCTGTTACCAATAGTAGCCTTCAATATACACTACTCATTATGTTAAGCGTCCTTCTGTTTTAACAAATAGTAGTCTTGCGGACCAGTTATCAACATATATGTTTCACAGTATTGGATAGTATCTAAACTACCATTCAATTTGGATTACATAACATGTATTATGAGTTGTGAATATTTTGGGTTGCAGTGAAAATGGTGACCATGTAGACGTCAATTGTTATCTTAATGCATTTTCGGCGTCTCAGCTGCCATGTCAGATAATTTTGTGGCTCACTAGCGTGACAAGTATGAAACCGATCGTACCTAATATTTCCTCCTTGAAGGACATAATTGGTACTTCCCTTTTTTGTAACAACTTGTACATTGCCAAACACTATTGCTAACACACTGATTATTTTTAAGAAATGCAAGCTGCCTTTTGGTACTGGAACAACAAGGACTCAAAAAATGCTGGAACAGTAGGGACCTAAAATATGTGATCACAACATCTCAGAGTTACATGAGAAATCTATAAAGCGCAGTTCCTGGGCAAAGCAACCTATGGTGAAAGGTATGTTTATATGTCTTTTTCTTCAAGTTTTTATATCAATATCTATTTGTATGTGCACGTGCAAAATACGCCGGTCAGATCGTGTTTGGTAACGGGTCAGAACCGTAATTTTGATAGGGGTTGTAATGGTGTCAGTTGGGTTGACCTAAAACACTTCTTGTCCGGATATAATCATAAATAATTCTATATTATTCTATCAAATATGATTTGCAAATATATGATTACCCATTTGACCCGTTAAGGACACTAGATGAGATAACCTAAAAATACCCATTTATATTCTTTTAAACATGTTCTACAAGCTTACTTAGCTTTTGTTTGATTTTTTTAATTAATTTTTGTTTTTATGTCAAATCTAAAATGTGTTTTTAAATTTTTTTGAACTGCAAAATCTAGTTGTTGTATATGGCACCGGAAAGCCAAAATGAAGCATTCAGAATCGGAAGCATCAAAGGCACTACCAACGCCTCCGCCAGTGGATCTGGCGAATTGTTTTCCTGTTAAAGTCTATGGATCAAACCGCACACTGATGGCTAGACGCAGGTTTGGAACCAAAGTTCGGAGGATCTCTCTGTTGGCCAACCATTTTTATTGTGAAATTGAGCACCAACAGTGACCAATTCTATCAACAATGATTACAATGTATCCCTTCTGCTCTTATATATATACACAGTTTGTACACTCAGAGACCGAATGTTTAAACCCTCTTTGTCAACCGTCACGTTTCGCAAACTACCAAGTTCATGTTTTGCTTTTTTTCAAATGCAACTTTTAAGTCCATGGTATTTTTGTGTCACTAAGTTTGGTAGCTCCAACTTTTGAAATCTGCATGTGTACACAAAAACTTGTACCATCTTTGTTTTCTGCAATTTCATAACTAAATATAAAGCATTGTGTATACAAGATTATGAAAGTTTATTTTAGTACTAGAGGGCAAATTTGTATTTTGTTTACGTTGGTTTGGTAGGGCTCACCTGAAACACTTTTAACTTCTTATATAGTTGTTGAATATGATATAAGAAGGTTTTATGCTTTAGACATAAGTTAGAGTCAATGTTTGACATATTTAATCTATTTACATTTGAACTAGATTTTTTATTTGAAATATTAAAATAAGACCAAAACTACTAACTAATGAAAAAATGGTTAGAAGTTCTGTTTAGCGATTTTCAAAAGAGCCTTGGTGATTGTTGTTTATTATGCCAATTCTTTTGTTTATACTCACTTGCTCTTCATGAATTAATTATTAGCAAATTGGTTTTAAAAATGAATTACGTAAAACTCTTCACGCAACGCGTGGGCATTCTTACTAATTTATATAAGAGAAACACTTCACCCAAATAAGATTGAGATGATTGCACAATTATTTGAATCAAAAAAGGCCAAAAGTGGTACAAAAGAATGCAATATTATACATACAATCACAATTACTAACATATCGATTACCATAGTCCTATACATTGTAAGATGCTATTGGGCGTTCGAAGAAGTAACTAGCACATTCTTCCCATGGATTAAGTTGCCCAATTTCTGGAGTACTCATTTGGGAGTTATTAACAACGCCCATTTGTTGCTTTCTTATCCGAGCCAAACAAGGCCAGCTTCCAAAAATGCTTTCACAAAAGTCCACAACTTCTGGACTGTATTCACATGGAGGAATTTGAACCACTTGTTTCCCATATCCGTAATCGTACCCCGCTCCAATTGCATGTGCATTGTCATATTCTGGCCAGGGATAATCATATCCATAGCCAGGATAATTGTATTCTTTCTTTTCCTTTTCTCCAACCTCATTCAACTCTAATGGCTCAGGCACAGGAACCAAAGCATGCACAGGCTCGGGCTCAGGCTCGGGCTCAGGCTCAGGCTTAGGCTTGGGCTTAGGCTCGGGCTTTGGAAGAGTGATAG
The DNA here is from genome assembly GCA_030545235.1 of Helianthus tuberosus. Classification (NCBI taxonomy): domain Eukaryota; kingdom Viridiplantae; phylum Streptophyta; class Magnoliopsida; order Asterales; family Asteraceae; genus Helianthus; species Helianthus tuberosus. Next base: position 177,436,215 of record CM060354.1, read on the forward strand.
GAGTAGCAATAGGCATATGCTTATGCTCATGCTCAGGCTCAAGCTCAGGCTCAGACTTAGGCTTAGGCTTAGGCTCAGGACTGGCCTTGGTGTTAGGTAGAGACTCAGAGTTAGGTGTGGGCGTAGGCGCAATAGAGTTAGGTGTGGGCCTAGGCGCAACAGGTTTGGGTTTGGAACGTGGATAACATGTTTTATCCGAGGGTGGAAGGGGCTTTCCATACGCACTTATAATATCATATCCACCGTCATATGGGGTCGGATCGTACTCCTCAAATTCAGGTTCGTTAAACCCCGGATCCACTTTTGAGTACGATATCGAATGTTGTGTATGATACGAGACATAGCCCGGATCACACTCAACCGGTTCGTACGCAATTAACTTAGGCTCCATATAGTTATGTGCCAAGTAATTGATGTCAGGATTAGGAGATGAATACCAATCATGACAATCACCATAATCATAACCCTTATCATAATCATAAATATCATTACAACTATAATCATATTCATAACCATGATCTATGGATTTTGGCTCATTAAACACACAAACATTGGATGCAGCATAATTAGTGTCTACATAACCATAAGTTTCGTAATTAGAAAAACTTACTGGATCTTGGTGAGCTACAGGAAAAAAAGTGGTGTGTTCTTGAGCCCAAATGTACCCATCATCATAGTAAGCCATGCTTAGAAAGATCAAACAATAAAACTATGAATTTAGAGAAAATATTTTGGTTTTGATTGTTTGATAAAGAGGGTATCTACCGTGTTTGTGAGCATAAAAGAAGATATTATTTTTTTCCAGAGGTTTAATTACTAGATCTAGGTTATTCATTTATTAGGAACTTGTACATCCAGTTGTGAAATATGCATACTGTTTTGGGTTTTGGATTTTGTGAGAAAAAAGAAAAGAGACAAAGGTAGTGATCGGTGATGTGATATTATTGTTGTGGAATTTAAGTTTCAGCGAACCACTTGATGCTTATCTGGTGAGAAAAGGATAATTGGACACACTGACCCACTTTCCCAATGCCCATGTACTATTAATGTTTTCTTTTTTAAAAGGAAAATGAGTTAAATGCATATATTGATAACTGAGTTTGATTAAATCCTAACTGTGTTACTGGAATTGGAGCAAATATATATTTTATAATTAAAAATATAAAATATATGTATTAGTAGGACTGCCCGCACATTGCCGAGGGTTTTTATGTTTTTTTGCCGCACGTTGCGTGAAGAGTTTCACGTTATTTATTTTTAAAATCAATTTACTAATACAACTAATGTATTAATTCATGAAGAGCAAATGAGTATAAACAAAAGAATTTGCATAAAAAACAACGATCACCAAGCCTTTTTGAAAATCGCTAAACATAACTTCTAACCACTTTTTCATGAGTTGATAGTTTTGGTCTTTTCTTAATATTTCAAATAAAAAATTTATTTCAAATGTAAATAGATTAAATATGTTAAACATTGACTCTAAGGTATGCCTAAAGCATAAAACCTTCTTATATCATATTAAGTTTTTAATTTTGTTTTGTTTATTATACAATTATATTTAATTAATACTAGCAAGATTTTTCCACGCGTTGCGGCGGGAACTCCGTTGATTTGTGATGATATCAGTATGGTATCAACACTTGGTTTAAAGTAATGATATTCATGCAAAAGAATATGTTTTACATCGAAAACTATAAAAATGAATGCCGGTTCCAGTTCTGATAATAACAATACAGGTACCGATGTCAACATATGTTCGATTCGTCACTGTACTATTTTGAATAAAACTCTTTTTTCAACAAAGTTCATACATGAACGCGGAGAAAAAAAAATATATTAAACATAGTTGCATATTCATCTTAAAAAGGATATTGAACGTGAGTTATTCGAGAAAATCAAATTAAATAAAAAACTAAATTGGTTAAAAACGTATATTATTTAAAAGCATAAGGGTGAAACTGGAACACAAGTTTTTTTAATATAATAACATAAAAAACTTACGTTACTATTTATCATAGTTCTAAATTTATATATTCTGCACGTGATGTGGCGGGATTTTGGTCGGTAAGGCTCGGTTTGTAACGGTATCACTATGGTACCGGCATTCGGTTTTAAAGTCAATGATATGCTCAAATAAATGTGTTTTACACTAAAAACCATTAAAACGAAAACCGGTACCGGTTTTGATAATAACAATACAGCTACTGCTACTGATGTCAAATAAAATCATAAAAGCGAAGACCGATATCGGTTCCAATAATAACAAGTAGTACCGGTACCGATATTGGTTCGGTTCGTCACTGTACTGTATTGAATAAAACTCTTTTTTCAACAAAGTTTATACATATATATCGATAAAAAATTATTAAACACGATCACGTATTCAGCTTATATAAAAGATAATGAACGCAAGTTATCGAAAGAAAATCAAATGAAATAAAAACTAAATGGGTTAGCAATATATATTATTTAAAACTAGAAAAGCGCCCCGCGCGCGTTGCGTTGCGGGCAACAAAGGAAGAAACATGACCAAGACGCATTGTGTGAAAAGGTATAGACGACTCCTGTCTATTTATGTTAAAAAGACATCATGTTTAGAGTTTAACTTTAATTTTTAGATTTGCTATGGCTATTTATATTTAAAACCAAACACATTATAACTTATTCAATCAGTAAGCATAACACAAGACGTCGCAAACTGCTAGAACTCTTCTTGACTGAGAAATAGATCAGAGGCTCAATCCTCATAAATGTCAACAGATTCAACCAAACTTGCTTGTAAGCAGTGGAGTATTCACCAATCATTTAGCAGTAATTTAATAGGTTTCCTATTTTTAATTAAATCCAACCTGACCCAACCCATATTGACTCGTAACATTTTGCTATGGGTGTACCTATTGGCACACCAATGTGCCTATATGCATATCAAAAAGGGACTTTTTGTCTTATATGCACACCCTGCAGTGTCGAGCTGTGGCCAAAGCGCGGCGTTTTGGTCCGGTCAACCAGACAAAGACTGACGGGTGTCTGACGGGTCTGTTGAACGGACCAAAACGCCGAGCTTTGGCAGCGTTTTGGTCCTGTCAACCAGACAAAAGACTGACCGGGTGTCTGGTTGACAGGACCAAAACGCGGCCAAAGCTCGGCGTTTTGGTCCGGTCAACAGACCCGTCAAACACCCGTCAGTCTTTGTCTGGTTGACCGGACCAAAACGCTGCGCTTTGGCCACAGCTCGATACTGCAGGGTGTGCATATAGGACAAAAAATAACTTTATGGGGTGATTATCTACACACTTGGTGTGTAGATACTTTGAGCCTTTGCTATTTTAACCCATTAATTAAACCAACCATTTTAGCCCGAAACCCATTAGCCAATCTGTTTTGCACGAACCTGATTTGACCCAACCTTTGTAAACCTTTCCATATCTTCCCCCACCCAGGAATGTGTCATTCGAAAAGTTCCTCATCGCAAGTTTCAGTTCATCATATGTGAACATTTTTGGTAATATATATTATGTCGGTCTAATAATATGAACAAAAAAGGGTAAAGCTTTGAGTCAGAAAAAACACTTACTATGTAAAATTTGTTCAGCAGATAAAGTGGAACAAATTACTGCAATAGGCTGAAACATCATAGGAAAGGTTGCATCATGAATTAAAAGGGTATCCTATCATATAATGGTTTTTTTAATAAAAATAGTTATGAACATACAACAGTGCATATACAAACACTAATAAAAGTTCGTGTATACTATACTGAAGTTTGGTTTTTTCTTGTCGCCGAAACGAAATGCATCTTCCAAGCAAAGCCCTATATGCAGTTAAATTTCTCCTAAAGTTCAAGTAAAGAATAAAGCGAGGCTACTACCTCGGTCATGGTACACCGTTCTTTTGGAGCACTGTGCACACAAAGATCCGCTATGTGGACCAACTATTTTAAAGAATCAACTATTTGATCTAATTTGCTTTCTTTTACACACTTTTGAGCCCACCTTACCAAACTACATTGCCCCACACCATGGTGTGTATCCACCGGAGGCCTTGTTGAAAGTAATTCAAGCAATACAACCCCGAATGCAAACACATCTGTTTCATTGTTTACTTTCTAGTATAGAAATACTCTTAGACCAAGATACCCGAATGTGCCTTTTAACAATTGCATCAACATAACAAATAGACTGATTGGTTAGGCCAATTTTGGACGACCCGAAATCATAGCCGCCCATTACTAAAAACCACCTTTTTGGCCCGAACCTGATTCGCCCCATAACTAAAAGCAACCTTTTTTTTGCCAAAACCTCATTCGACCCATCTATACTATCTATTAAGGGAGCTTAGATGATGACATCGATTTGCCTACGTGTCAAGTTCTCAGCTATGCCACATAGTCCTTGTTGATGTCATAATTCCGATTTATTTATATATATAAAAATCTATACTATCTAAATATTATACTATATAATAATCTGTTTTTTTAGGAGGCAAAATTTGAAATGCATAGGGAGTTGTTTTGGCCATTTAATGCACTCAGAAGTAATCATATCTCCATCCAACTCTCTCTTTCTTCTCTATTCAATATCACAGAGATCCAACTCTCTCTTTCTTCTCTATTCAAAATCAAACCAACCTCTCCATCCAAAAAATGTGATTCAGTGAACAACTCTCTCTTTCTTCTCTATTCAAAATCACCAGATCTATGAAGTTCCATGAAGATTCTGACCTCTTGGTTCCGAGAACAACCTGTAGCCGCTCCAAATCAAGGTATAAATCTTGAATCGAAGTCGACAATCATCAATCGATTACAAATTTGTCACTAGAAGCATCCGTGTTGAGTAGAAGATTATCAAGGCTCAGATTTGGGAAATTGTCGGTCAAAAGAGGTTTGTTTTGTTCTGGATGGTGTAATTGGTTGTTAGTTACTTGAATGTTGTGATTGAATATGATGTTTTTTTTTTTTTTTGATAACGTGCTTGGAAATAATCTGGGTTTAGGTTTTGATAATATGGTGTTTCTAGGGTTTATAAGCACTAGCGTTTGTCTGGGTTGTTAAAGATTCTATATGTGTTTAAGATTTGATATAAAAATGGATTGTTAATTTTGTTATAAAAATGATGAATTAGATCTGGGTTTTTGATCCGTAACTTTGTGAACAATCACACGGCCAAGCTAGGGTTTATGCCACACTCTGGCGAGATCTCTGGCCAACAAAGTATCCGAACATTCTATTTCATATCTTGCTAATTTCATATAGATGGCCGATTCTAAAAAAAAATATCTGAAAGCTCTACTTAATGTTGTGTGTTGCAGATTTACTCTGTCAGAAATATTGTTGCTAATAAGTTGAAGTCACTTGCAGAGGAATTTAGTCCTCATTGAGGAATGGAGCACATCGTTCCACAGGTTTGTCTCATTATTTTGAAATTCCAGTTATCAATTTTGGCTTTTTTTTTTTGTAATTAGATTTCTTAATATTTGCATCACTTATGTTGGTTGCGTAGATATTCGTTTAATAGGATAGTGATGATGAAGGTACTGATTCTGTCATGTTGGATTGGCCAATTTGTTGCTCTGAAATCAGATCTTGGCTATGGCTATGCGCTCTTGATCCTGACATGTTGGAATGCCCAATTTCCTCACTTTTGCACCAGATCCAGCTAATGTAATTCTTCTGTCACTTTCCGTTTACATTAACATTTGAATTGGTATTTCAATAAGGGGTTGTTTCGATTGACCCTTTCAACAAGGGGTTGTTTCCATTGACCCTTTCAAAAAGACTTTACGATGTTCGATTAAGCTATTCCTGTCCAATATATGTTTATTGATTTATCACTTTATCTTTGTTCTAGGCCTACTTTTTTCCTTTGTTTTTTTTTTTTTTTGTTGTTGGGTATGATTCATAAGTAGTTGCTAAAATCGTTTTCCCTCATGTTTTGGTATGATTATGTTCTATATAAAAGATGTATGGTCATTCTTTTAAAACTGTTATCAATTCTATTAAAACTCTCGTGTGTTATTAATTCTATTAAAACTGTTAAGAGGATTTGTAAAGCCAGGTTGGTTTAGTTTTACTACTATGATATGTTAAAAGTTTTCATCTTTTCATTCTTTATTGTGGGCATGAAACCGACTTTTTTCATGAAAAAGATTATTATGTGATTTGTAGCAATGGGGTGACCGTTCAATGCTTGCAACCATAGATCTTGGGGCAGCTCAGGTAAAAGTGGTTGACTTTTACTATACAAAAAAATGTGCATTTCAACCCCGTTTTCACTGCATAAAAATGGCCGCTTTTAACATCAGTTGGAAGTTTAAATTATTTAGTAAATAATGCATCAGTTTTGGTTTTGCTTTATCTCAAATCAATTAAATTGATCAAATTAAATTTATCAAATTTTATTATGTAACGGTTTGAACTCAGGATTCTGTAATTTTGTTGTCATTTGGTTGATTTTGGTTGAAATTTATTTATTGCATGTGGTGTTTTATCTTACTTTGAAGTTTGCTTTATTTAAAAGCTTTATTTGTGGTAATTTGCTTAATTTTAGAAATTAGGGTTCTAATTCGGGGATTTTGATTACATGTAGTGTTTTCAGAGAGCTCTGCAGTCAACTGTCTTCTATCAGGTACAAGATCTCTGTTTTAAAATTGCTGATGAAAATTGTTGATAATTAAATCTGATTGGTTTGTTTATGTATCAGGTGCAGATGTTAACTGTCAAGCTGTTGAAGTTCAGGTATTTTTATTACCAGATTTTGTAATGGATGTATAGGTTTGTTTAATTAGGTTTTGTGTTTATGATCATTAACCTAAATGGATTCTCAATCATTCTAAAAATTGAAGATGCACCAGACGCTCTGTACCGTTCCCGAGATCTCGACAGATATATAAATTAATTACCTTTTTGTAGTAATTTGCTTAATTTTAGAAATTAGAGTTCTAATTCGGGGATTTTGATTACATGTAGTGTTTTCACAATCTATCTATACTATCTATTAAGGGAGCTTAGATGATGACATCGATTTGCCTACGTGTCAAGTTCTTAGCTATTAAGGAAGAGAGGAAGACACAAAGGATGTGTCAAACACAGTTCAGATGATACAGGTTCAAGGTAATAAGAAGAAACCCTCTGTTGAAGAAGCAACCAGTATTAGTGTTTTGGTGGAAAACGTGGAGGGGTCGGTGACGTTGTCGAGGGTTGTCAGGAAATGCTAATGCTAAGTGATAGCATTTCCTGACAACCCTCGACAATGTCACCGACCCCTCTACATTTTCCATCAAAACACTATCACTGGTTGCTTCTTCAAAGACGGTTTCTTTTTATTACCTGAACTTGTATCATCTGAACTGTGTTGACTGACCCTGTATGTGTTGTTACATTAAGATTCAATTAGGATTTTTCTGATTTTCAAAATTGATCGATTCAGTTTTGATCACCTTAGATGCTTTTGTCATCTGAGGCTATGATGGCGAGATCTTGCGTGTTGTTGCAACATGCCCTAATCCTTGCCGGCTGCCGTTCGCGGCTGTTCTAGGTAGCGGTGGGTGTAATCGATGTTTGGTTGATGATAATTAGATCGATGTTACCTAAGGGATATTCAGTCAATGATGTTGATGAGATGCTTCTCACCTGAGACTAAAACTATGATGAAGCAAATGTCTGCCCGAATATACGCAAGGTCTGACATTTTCAAATCATTTGTATTACTTTAGTAAATCATTTAGTGTTGACTGTGATGATGAATAAAAATGAATTCAAAGTGCATTTTTATTGTCCTTCCAACATGAGGCTATGATGATTTTGTAGATCTGAGTAAAAATTGAATGAAGATAGCATTATGGTATGGCAAGGTCGTAGGATGGTAGTTTTTCATGCAACCTCTCTTGCAGCCATGGTGTTGTCATCTTTATTCACAATCTGAGCCTGGCATTCTGACAATATAAATGTTTTGCAACTTCACCATGAATAGAGAAGAAAGAGAGAGTTGGATCTCTGTGATATTGAATAGAGAAGAAAGAGAGAGTTGGATGGAGATATGATTACTTCTGAGTGCATTAAATGGCCAAAACAACTCCCTATGCATTTCAAATTTTGCCTCCTAAAAAAACAGATTATTATATAGTATAATATTTAGATAGTATAGATTTTTATATATATAAAAAAAATTGAAATTATGACATCAGCAAGGACTATGTAATTGATGTTTGGTTGATGATAATTAGATCGATGTCACCTAAGGGATATTCAGTCAATGATGTTGATGAGATGCTTCTCACCTGAGACTAAAACTATGATGAAGCAAACGTCTGCCCGAATATACGCGAGTCTGACATTTTCAAATCATTTGTAATACTTTAGCAAATCATTTAGTGTTGACTTTGATGATGAATAAAAATTAATTCAAAGTGCATATTTCTTGTCCTTTCAACATGAGGCTATGATGATTTTGTAGATCTGAGTAAAAATTGAATGAAGATAGCATTATGGTATGGCAAGGTTGTAGGATGGCAGTTGTTCATGCAACCTCTCTTGCAGCCATGGTGTTGTCATCTTTATGCACAATCTGAGCCTGGCATTCTGACAATATAAATGTTTTGCAACTTCACCACGAGTAACCTTCGCCGACGCTGTGTTGGTGATTAAGGTTTTGAAAAGGGATCGTGTATAATTGTTGTCACATCTATACAAGAAAATGGAGTTTGCAAAATGTCAGAGATGCCTATTTAGCTGTATGTGAGGACGCCGGTAAGTTTTCCAATTTTTCGTTTGTAGATTGGTCATATAAATTGACGTTTGGACCTGATTCCTGTGTTTTATTTTACATGTGGTTGTGTGGCTCTGGTGGTTTTACCAACAGATCTTGGTAAATTAGATCCACTGCATGTGATGTTGCTACCGAGGTACTGTTATTATATACAATATTATTTTGATTAAATTGTATTAAATTTGAAAGGCATCAGCAAGATAAATTATAGTTGAGATTTATCTTACACGCCGGGGTAAGCATACAATTAGTTGCACTTTAATTATCAAGTTTATAATGCTTCTTTGTTTTTTTTTTTTTTTTTGTTCTGTTTTTTATATCAAAGTGTTCCTCCAGCTACAAACTACGCTTTTAGCGTTTTCTCATGAACTTGCAGATTTCTATAATGGCTTGCTTAACATTCCGTTTGTTGTTGCTTCTGTTTGTTGTATCATTTACATTTTGAGTTTATTTGATGCAGAGCATCTAAGATATCTTTTGTTAATTCAAATTTTATTTTCCTAATCTTTTTTATTTTGATTCTTATTTGATAAGTATTGTGGTTGAACTATAAATAAGGGATTTAGGGTTTATTGTTAGTTAGTTTTTTATTGAATTTTATTGAAAGAACTTCGTTCTTGAACCTTTTGGTTTGTATTTATCGTCATTGATTACTAATCGTTCTTGAGCAATTTGATCGCACGCGAAACTGCATCATTATAACTTTATTCTTCTCATTATTTTGTTGTGTGAAATCTTGAAAATATTGGAATTTTGTTAAAGGCTTTCAAGAAGAGATATAATGAGCTACAAGTTCTGGAACAACTCCTAATGAGTTAGAGGTTTTAATAGCTCACTTGAGATGGTAACTTGAATTTATTCCCAATTTGAAATTGGGTCGTTGTTATATATTATCTTTGAATTTTTTAAAATAAAGTTGCTGAGTTATGTAGGTGTAGTAGCTGCAATGATGAAGGAAAAAGAACTGTTGAAGCTTTAACAATGAATTATCATCAAGGGAGACAATTGTGGAGGTATGTATTGACTTTTGACTTTTGACCCTTTTTTTTGTCACATCAAGCTAGATAATAAAAGCAAGGCTTTAATAATCTTGAAAAAGTTCGGATAATGGCATAATGCATCTTATATATCATAATTTCTACATTTAAACCCATATAAAATTTGCTGATATATTTGAATTTTTTATTAAATTCATGAAATTTAAGCTTTTTATTTATTTACAATCCTATTCGTCATAATTTATTTAAAACTTTTCATAAGATAAATTACTTATTAGGGCATAACATGCCGCTTTAAAATTCCATTTATATACAAGTTCACATACCTCACGGGGGATCACTCAACACTCGGCCGAAATTGTATTTTAGTGAATCACTCGAGAGCGGCATGGAACTTACTCCTACCATAGGCTTGCCAAGCAATCAATCCTCCTCCTTTTTAACTATACGCCTTTGTAAATATCAAGAGGACTTTTGGGGTGAAGGGTTAGGCTTGGGTTAAAGGTAGGTGGTTGGGTTAGTGGTTAGTGAAAGGGCGAAAATTGTAACAAGCGTCGGTTTTCCTAAGACTTTTTATTTTTGCAACTTTTATTTTGATGAAGCTTTTATTCAAACAAAGTTATTTTTGATAAACTTGTTTGTTTATTTCATCAACATTTTTTTTTTTGAAAAGTCATACGAAATACCGGACTTGTTACTAAAATAAAAGGTTAAAAATAAAAAGGGTTTTGGTGGGTGAAAGGGTGTTTGGTTTGGGTTATGAAATGAAAAGGTTTAGGCTCAAAGGGGCTAACTAGGGGGATTTTTGGGTAGGTGGTAAAAAAAAAGAAAATAAAGGTGTAGAAATAAAAAGGGTTAGTCCTAATGCCTCCATCATTTACTTACTCGGGTTTAAGTTGGTAAGGACTGGGAATGTATCGTCGTGGCAAGTTCTAGAGTTGTAAGAACCAAACGGCTATTCACACAAGAAACGAAAAATGAGCATTTAGTTTAAAGATATATATTTGTATGCTCAATAAAGGCTCAAAACTCACTTTTTGTGGGAATGGGTTTTTATGTGATCAAGTATATATAATCAAATTTTAACTAAGCTTGTCATGCCGTTTCATAATTTTCTTATGTTGGTTCTTTTTATCACGACGCTATCGGTTGTAACTTTATAAAAATATAACCTTTTTAGAACTTGAAATTCCCAAGTTAAACCTAGACAAGTAAAAAAAAAAAAATTTTGAAAAAAAAAATTTGGGGTGATTTGCGGTTCCAATAGAGTTTTGTGTAAGGCTTGTAATTAGGACTTGCAAGATTCAAGGTTTTAGCATCCCCCCACACTTAAATTACACATTGTCCTCAATGTGTTCCAAAAATAAGTTTTTAGGTTGATTGAATGTGTAAAGGGTGTGAAAAAGCAAAAATTTGTGTTACTGGGCGTCTGGACACGGCCCCGTGGTGTCCGGGCACTGCCCCGTGTTCAAGTGCCAGTAACAAAATTGAAAAAGAGAAACAGAAGCCTGGACACGGGGGCGTGTTGGGTGAACACGGCCCGTGTCCAGTTTACCTGAACTGGGCATTTTCTGCAGACTGTGCAGCACGGGGCCGTGTTGGGCGGACACGGCCCGTGCTGAACTTGCTGTAACGAAGAAAATTTTATCGGATAGCCCTGTTTTCCTGCATGGGGTGCTGGTTCAAGTTCCCCTTGTTTCCTTCGCCATCCCGAGTGCGTTTTATTCATTTCAACACCATTCAAACACCAAGTTAACTAAAACCATCATTCATTAAGTCATAGAGAGAATTACATAATAGTCCTAAAAGTTAAAATTCTAGATAAGTGGGTCAAAGAAACACATGAAATCCAAATCGAGAAGCTCTAGCCTAAACTTTATTTTACTAGCAAAATTTCCAAAAAGATAATTGTCTTGGTTAGATGCGGCATGAAAACTTCTTTTCTTCGGGCATGGGTTCCTCACACGTCGGCGAGCCACTCCTCTATCTCCCTTGGGAGAAGAAAGGCGGGCTCATTGGCATTAGTTTGAGGAAGTGCAACCTCCACCGGGACTTCTTGTAGATCTTCAAGAGGAGGCTCCGCTGGAAGGTCATCCCACCCAGTAGGATTGTGGATTCCAAGTGCTAGGTTCCAATCCTCTTGAGGGAGGATTGGTTCCATGGGAGGTGTTACAAGAATGTTTAACCTCTGGTGCAAGAGGTTAATTTCTTGAAAACTGTTTTCCAGCCCTACCGTAAGATAATTTATGCGGTCTATTAGGACCTCCTCTACCGAAGTCATCTCGTCAAGAGCTTCACGTAATGCCATTACGTATCGTACGAGAGTTGCTTCAATCGATGATCTTCTTTCCCTTCGACTGTTTCTGGAGTGCGCAGAAGAGGTTCCACTGTTTTGACTAGACATTCTACGAAAACAAACCAAAAAAGAGTTTATTTCAATGAAACAGTACGACGGACACGGCCCCGTGCTCAATGAGCACGGCCCCATGTTCACCTTTCTGCAGTTTTTTAGAACAAGGAATCTTGGAGTTTTAAATTATTTTTCCAACTTATGAAGCATTTTTTAGCAGAAATAACTTAAAACAATGTTGTGTAACTTATTTTTAACAAGATTCCTTGAACAAAAACTTAACAATTATCACAATAAAGCTTGGAATCAAGCTTCAATGGAGGTGTTGTTGCAAGGAAGATGAAGAAGAAGGTAATGGATAAAAGAGGAAAGGACAAGATGTTTGTTAGAACCTTCTTTTAGAACATACCTAGGATGGTAGGTGAGAAGATCCTTTCAAATCTCTGTCCCTAGATGGTCCAAATGTGCAGGATTCTTGGCTGCATTTATAGAAAACGACAGCATACTGGACACGGCCCCGTGTCGACTGGACACTGCCCGTGTGTAGGCAAGATCCTGACACGTTTTGTCCGTATTCTGACGAAAAGTCAGAAGGGAATCTTTTGGTGGACACGGGGGCGTGTTGACCAAAACGACAGCATACTGGACACGGCCCCGTGTCGACTGGACACGGCCCGTGTGTAGGCAAGATCCTGACACGTTTTGTCCGTATTCTGATGAAAAGTCAGAAGGGAATCTTTTGGTGGACACGGCCCCGTGTCGAAAGGCTGTTTTTATGAAGTTAGTCTACTTTTAAGGAACTTATCCGGATCGGGTGGTTCCTTACTGGATGGAACAACCCCAAAGTGCCTAAGATACCTTAATTTTTCTAGACTAAGACGAGAACGCAAGAGGTTGTCGGTGAGGGTGATTCCTATGCTATATGTAGGTGGACAAGCCCAACCCTTTCCCGGGCTCTCGTTAAAGAAGGTGTATGCCGAATCGCTCAGGTCTATGTATGCATCAAACGAAGTCGATGGGGAGTCCTTCACGGCACAATCGACACAGGGACGACTATCGCTCAAGTCCTCGCTAGATTTAGAGGTATCGTCGGGAACAACGAAGTTGTATGAATGCGATCCCAACGCTTCTTCTTGGTTATCATCTTGAGATAAATTATTGAAATCTATCCTAAGTTCTTTTAACCAATTAAGAATTAGATCTTCTAATTGAAATAGTTTATCAAGAAGCATTTCTCTTAGAAAATCCGGTTGAGAGCATTCAAGGGAAAGATAGGGATTATTTTTACTTTCGCCCCTCTTAAGGATACTGGAAAACGATGGGTCTATATAGTGGGGCTTGTAATTTAGAAAATAACATTCTAATTCCTTATGGGAACCACCACATATTTGACACCATGTACCATAAGAGTGCCGAAAGTAAAAAATATCAGTATCACTCATGTTTGTGTCAGAAATTACCAACCGTCGGGATCTTACGGTTCTGTTTTCAGTAGCTGAATCTTGGGCACGGGGCGTGTTGAATGGGCACGGCCCCGTGTTCAGCTTACTGTCCGACTTAAAACAGGATTGCCAGTTCCAATGATTGGGCACGGGGCGTGTTCAGCGGGCACGGCCCGTGCTGAGTTCTGCAGAAACTGAAAAATTAAGGAAAATCCTAAAAAAATAGAAAAATAAGAAAAAAACGATTAGGCCGTTGATTCCTAACTTTCTTAAAATCCTTGTGTCCCCGGCAGCGGCGCCAAAAACTTGATGTGCGTGAAGTGTGTTATGGTTTTAGTGTTTATTTTAAGCCCTTTTACACTTTTTTAGCCAAGTTTTAAATTTATAAAACACGATATTTACTAACACTAGACAGACATATGGGCAAGTGCACCTATCGTGAGCGTAGTATAGTGTTGGTAAGATACCGAGGTCGTCCAAGGACACAAGAGCTTTTAGTACCGGTTTATCCTCAACGTCTAATCAAATCAAAAAGTTAGAAAAATGTTTTAAACTATAAAAAATAAAAACTAACTAAAATGTTGAAAACAAAATAAAAATAAAAACAGATAGACAAGATGAATCACTTGGCTCCGACTCGTGTATAGTGTAACCTTTGATTATTCCCGCACTTTTGCACTTTTTAAGAGATTGTCTTAGTTATTGTAGTAGGCCCCTCTTTTGAAAGCGACGTTACCCTCAACCCAGTAGTTTGAGTCAGCAAGGATACAATCCTAAAGGGTCGGATTATTGAAAGATAATTAATTAAGTTATTAATGCATATTATGGTAGGCCCCTCTTTTGAAGGTGACGTTACCCTCGGCTAAGTAGTCTGAGTCAGCAGGGATACAGTCCTAAGTAGCCGGGTTAAAGTATTAATAGTAGCTTACATATGAGGGGATCAAAGAGTTTGGACCCCCGCCATCCAATACTGTTAAGTATTGAATGAGATCCTACTAAATTTGACCCAGGTCCTTGCAGGATCTATACACTGAACAAGGCAAGTCTCTTACCAAACTGTTCCCTTAACCCCCGACCAGGTAGCCAACATACCTCCATATAGACCGTGGAGATATGAATGGTGAAAATCTTTTATTTTATATAGACAGTAAAATAATGCCAAGACACCACGGACAAACGATAAGGAAAAATCACCTTCAACATAAGAAACTAGTTATTAAAGTCATTAATACATAACCAAGTAAAAAGTGCGAAAAGACTAAAAATAAAAAGTATTACACTAGACACTTGTCTTCAACAAGTGATGTAAGAGACTTAGGCAAACATGGCCTTTGATTGTCAAGAACTCTTACGATCAATCTTGGATCCCGAGACGACTCACACACTCTATGATGGACAATGGATGATGGTGGTGGATGATGGTGTTATGGTGGTGGTGGGTGGTGGGTGAAGTGTGAGAGAGGTGGTGTGCCAAGGGATGGTTTGCACTTGAGCCAAGCACTCCTATTTATAGGCTGAACAGAAGCTCGGGCACGGCCCCGTGTCCAGTGGGCACGGCCCCGTGTCCATCTTCTTCTCTGTTTTCATTAATTGCAGTTTGTCTGCATTAGTTGACCACGCCCCCGTGTCCGCTGGGTGCGCCCCCGTGTGCAGAAGCGTATCTGTACTATCAAGATTTGCCTGGATTCTGCAAATCTTATAGTTGACCACGGCCCCGTGTCCGCTGAGCACGGCCCCGTGGTGGGCGATAGAAGCTTCTATAGCTTTGTCTTTTATGCTGGCACTTGGGCACGCCCCCGTGTTCACTGAGCACGGGGCGTGTTCAGTCTTCTGTCTTCTTGATTTTGCTTGGGAATTTGCTATCGGGGGGTCGGGCATGCCACGTTTGTTCCTTTTCTTGTATTTATGTTAGATTTAGCTGTCTTTTTGCTTCTTTTGTTAATTTGAGCTCATTTAATCCTGAAAATACAAAAGGAAGACAAAAACATACGTTTTCCAACATTAGTACTAAAAAAGGGTTAGTTTTATGCCACAATTGTAATTTATATGTTGCATTTTGTGCACATCAAACACCCTTGCATTTATTGAAGCTGTAGAATGAGATCCTCTACTGTTGGGTTATCATTTTTCAAACCCATTTTCCCTAAATTTATCCATTTTGTTTTTCATACAGGGATATAATCTGTGTTTTAGTATTTGATTTGGCCGATGACCCATGTTCAAGGATCACTTATGTTTTAGACTATACAAAGATTGCCTTTTGGTTATCACAAGGTTAAATTTTAAATTAATATGGTCTCATTCGTTAATAAGCTTATAATTATACTTAAGTCATCAAATTCTTTCTATTAGGTCTCAATGCACCTAATGACAGCAACCCACATTGAGCCATCACATTCTTTCCGTTTACATCTCAGGTAACGGTTTTCCGTAATACATCTCGAAACTTAGGTTGTTATATATGATTTTTCAATGTGGTTTTGAAACTTACGGGATAGTAATTGTCAATTTCAGGTAGGTTGGGTATTGAGATCAAGAAATTCAGCGCCACTTGCAGATATGGTTTCAAGGTCAATATTTGGCTTGAAACTGAGACATAGGACTTTTGTTTCTGAATGTTTTGTAGCTTCACTTATGACTTATGCCTGATGTTGTTGTCAATTCATAACTATAATGCGAATGTGAATTCATTAAATAATTTCACATCATATTTTACTTATAGATGTAGGAAAAAACTTTGCACATTATAAACTACTTTGTTTATTTCTATATCAAACATGTACACTAACACATACTGTCTTTAACATTGTTTTATAAAGATATGTAACTAAACGCAAAGAATTTAAATGATATATTATAATATGTTTTTTAGTATTTGATTTCGATCGTTATTAAACATACCCGTGTATTCACACGGGTCTTACAACTAGTTACTAAAAACAACCTATTTGGCTGAACCTGATTTGACCATTACTGAAAAAAAACCTTTTTTTATACCCAAACATGTGATTCTACCGTCCATATACCACTCTTACAGTGTCCGTCAAAAGGGCAACAAATATGGAAGAAATGATGCTAAAGACAAATAACAACCTGAAGAGCACAACGCAAGGGTCTAACTGACCCTTTAGCAGCATGTGCACCAAGCTAGGGAGTGTGCCGACATACGGCCCGCCTATTGCAACCGGGATGAACCTTGCTTGCACCAAGCGCAGCTCAACATACCACATATCAGGGTTCATCTTCTACAACACAAAACCACCTGACAACATCTTCGTAGTCGTCTCTATATCAAATGACAACATCTTCGCTTTTTCCATTGTGGATTGTGTTCTGCAGTTTATGACTACTAGAGGTCGCCATGTATTGCTGAAGTACATATTGTGCTAATGAAGTTTCCTACAACCACAACAACCAAATAGAGAATGATCATGATAACTTACAGTTAATAATTCAACGACTTCCACTTCAAGAACAACATAAACAAAACTTTTTTTAATTAAATCCAAAAAAATCCATAGAACAAAATACTAAATTATTTAATTGACCTCTACATGTAATTCTTTGGATATTACTAAGAAATGAATATGATCAACCCGAAAAGCACAAATCAGAGGGTTAACATAAAACTTGGTTTTTCAAGTCAAAGTAATGCAAATTCCAACAATTTCCAAAACAAAATAAACCATCAACAACAACACATGCATCAAATCCAATAAACAGGATACCCCCACAATTTCACAAATTTCTTAAAGGAAATAAAAAACTCATGGGCTGTTTGGTAGCCTCTTAATGACCATTCAGATGCTACCTCTTAATGGTTTAAAACCTCTGAATGAATAAGAGGTAACCTCAAGTCTGAATGGTTAAGAGGTAACCTCTGAATGGTAAATCATCACATGGCACATTCTTCTACCTTCTCATTGGTAAAATTCTTAATGGTTCCATTAAGAGGTAGCCTCTTAATGACCATTCAGAGGCTACCAAACAGCCCCTCAGTGCATAAACAGCAAAGGGCTAAACCCAAAGAAACAAAGGAAAACTTAAAAACTTTGACAAATTTGTTACCCAATAATAGGGGACAGGGGTTGTGTGGTTTTTTCTGGCCGTCGGAGGATTGTCGCCATGCTCTCTCTCCTGATTCTCTCGACACATATCTCTCTCTCTATCCAAAGATGGAAAGCCTTATGTATTAGGGTTTTTATGTGTGGAGTGTTAATGTTTTGACGCCTGTATGGGTTGGTATGACTCACCCACCACCCAAATACCCATGAGCTCCATACCCAATCAACTAAAATTATACCCAGATTGTTATCTAAGACATGAAGGTAGACTTTCGTTCATCGGATCTTGGTCGTAACTTGACCGGATTCTTGCCGGAATTGCGTATTACCAAAAATAGTCTCAAACAACATATCAAGAGCAGATCTAACTGAAAATTTAACATGCAGTATAATACAATACTTACCGGATCTTCGCCGGAGTCTGGCCGGACTTCACCTGAAGTACAAGTTTACAACTCACCGCCACCATGGCGGTCGTTTTTGCGTCGGAAGTGAGAGGCGTTGACGTGCGCAGCCGGGTTCATCTGTGGAACTCTCTTTCTGATGCCTCTCTATATATCAATGTTTGTGATGTGTGTCTCTCTGGCATGGCACACAACTACACCAATGCCCAATTAGCCAATAAGAAAACAATAGCAAGATAACAAACTGGTACAACATGTAAGGCAAAATTTACAACTATTGATGAATAGAAATGTTGAAAATTAGAGTATTACTAGAAAAGTAACCCGTCGCGATGCGACGGGTGCTAGAGTTATATTTATATAAGTTCATTATGTTTCATTATTCTCGCTTTGCAGCAAACGTTGCCTATAATGAAACTTTTAACTGTAAGTTTACGGGTTGCATTTTAACCCTGTTCATGACAGAATAACGAATACCTAATACTTGCAAATATTCTGAGCAATCCACCCTATTTGAAGCAAAATGTAACTTTAGGTTTCAACTTCACTAATACTCAATTTCAACAAACTGAACTCTCACTACGAACCAAAATATAATTTACTATCAACAAACAGCAAGTATTGACAGTAAATCTAACTTCTATACCCTAGATCCATCAACAACCATCTAATAACTTCAACTCCCTAACCACAACATAATCAAACAAAAGTTTTTAACATAATCATATTATGCATGTCAAATTGAACACAAGTAACAACTAATATAATGCTTTCACTCACTATAATCATAACTTTAAGTCAAAATTCATTAGATATAAGGTCAAAATCAACATTAATTCAGACTGGAGGTGAAGATTAAGAAGAAGACGCATAGTAACAGATTTTCAGCAACCAAAAAAAAACCCGAAACAAAAAACCTAATACAAGCAGCCAAAAACAAACAGAACTTATGAACAAAAGAAATTCAAGAATGCAAAGCCACTAACCAAATTTAGGACAGTGCAACTTCAAGCCAGATCCCTCTGATTCTTCACAATCCGAATGAAATAAGTGAAACGAAACACCTACGACAAATATGCAGATCAATTGGAACCCACTGAAAATTGGTTGTTGAATTGGTGATTCGGTGGTGTGGTAGATTAAACGGGCGGACAAGCTTTTTACAAGCAAATTATTTAAACTATACAATACAACATGAAAATAACTAAGTTTTATTAACGCCGTTTTTTTATTAAAACTGTTTTTAACTCGAACTGAACCGATGGTTTGTATACCGGTTACCATTCTTGATGTTGTACTTTTCTCTATCTCCAATGAGGCACATAGCCTACCATTTTTACAAGAGTTAAGGATATGTGAAATTTTTTACTTAATTAGTCGATTAATTAGAGTCTTAAGTTGAGACATAAACACTCAAATTAATAAAAAAGAATCACAATCTTATACGATAATGTCCTAGATTTCACCACCAACTTTTTTAAAACAACCAACCCATACCTCTCTATCTTTGAAACTGGTTTTAGAAAACCTGTTTAAATCGGTAAAATACTTTTTTTGCCCAAATCATTTTTTAACCAAACCGAATCGATTAATACAAGTACGGGTCCTCAAGCATATCTACACAAAATAAATGCAAAATTAATAAACAAACGTGTTTTCATATGACGCAATGACCCCATTAACACCGGTTTTTTAAAAAGCCGATTCCAACCCAAACCGAACCGGCGGTTTCTATACCACCGTTTTTTTAAACCGTTTTCAACCCGAACTGAACTGATGGTTTGTATACCGGTTAGCATTCTTGATCTTTGTAAACGGTTTTAAAAAACCAGTTTAAACCGAAAAAAAAAACTATTTTTTTCGTCCAAATCAGTTTTTAACCAAACCGAATCTAACAGTACCAGTTCGGATTCTTGCGATCAATTCTGAATTATTCAATTGTCTAGCTCCATTCCGCACCATAGATTACTTACTAATTATATATAATGGAAAACAAAAATATACACCTCCTAAAACTGCGCCAAGTCCTTCAGTTCCGCAAGCATAGCTACACAAAATAAATGCAAAATTAATAAAGAAATGTGTTTTCACATGATGCAATGACCCCATTAACACCGTTTTTTTAAACCGATTTCAACCTGAGCCGAACCGACAGTTCGTATACCGGATTTGCGGTCTGTGATGGTTTTCTACTAATCTGGGTATAGAAAAGCCACTGCTAAAGCATAAAGCAATGTACCACCTCCTAAGCAAAGCTTTCAACTAACCAAAGCACAAGCGTTGTACAATTTCAAAAGCAAAGCTTTCAACAGACCATAGCACATAACAAAAACAAAGCCTAACCTTTAAACATGCCTGAATCAATTTGAATTCTGATCAATTCATTATTACATTGAGTTAACAGTCGCAGGTTTTTATTGTCGAATTTGGTTTACCCCTAACAAAAAAATAAAAAAAAAACAATTCAGTGATACCAAAACAATTGCAAGCCTTTTGTGGGAACATAGAGTAAATGATGTTTTCAATTATTTCTATCAATTTACTCTAAAAAGAAATTACCTATACATATAAACAGCTAAACGCGAACAGGATTAACAAACCCTAGAAATCCCCATGAAAGATTATAAGATCAGTTAAAGTATCACAACTCACAATAACAATAAAACGATATGACAAACCTGGGAACAGCGCCGTCGCCATAGCTGGAAAACCACTGAAGATCGGTTGTTCAATTGCTGATGCTGGTGGTAGGATTTAGGTGATTGCTTGAGACTGATTAAGTGCTTGTTTGAGACTTATGTCTTGAGAGAAAGAATAAATGGGTAGCTCTAGGGTTTTACACGTTACAGGGCTGCGTGGCAAAGGGAGACGCTGCTTCCAAATGTACACATAACATTACCCAAGATACAATACATATAGCCTAAAATCAACCTTATGCATAGAATACAACTATCATAAGCATAAATCAACCAGTTGTAGCTCTAGGGTTTTACTGTTGTTTGTTTCTCCAACCCGACACCACCTAGACCACCACTGTTGTAGCTCCATTTTAAGGCACCATGGCTTCGCCATCACCGGCGGCCAGAACCCATCGGATCCCGCTCTCTCTCTCTCTCTCTACTTTCTCTACTTTCTCATACTCTTAGTTTCTCTCTCTAAAGTCTGTATCTCCTTTTCTTTTATGTCTCTCTCTTAGACTATGTGTAGTGGTAATGTGTTATAATGTCCTCACCATGGGTCATTATCCGACACGTGGCGTCCTAGTCAGCGATGGGGCATTATAGCAAAAGTGGCGTAGTGGGGCATTATGCCAATAACCCTCATTCAATCATTTCACAATTATTTATTTTAATTTAAAACATAAAAAACTTCATTAATTAAAAAAAATTACATTACTTGAAATAAAAATAAAAATAAACTGAAAATAAAAAAAAACAGAAAAAAAACCGAAAAAAAAAAAAAAACAGAAAAAAAAAAACCGAAAAAATTAAAATAAAGTTAAAAAAAATAACATGATCTAGAGTCCATATTTTTCTTTAATTTTTTGGCGACGCATTTGCGCAAGGATTAACGCATCGCCTTGTAGGTGGTCGATAGGTTTGGACAAAAACTCAATGTCCTTTTCCATTTGCCTCGCCTCTTGCATCTCGTTAAATTTTTTGGTTTCGGCCACTCGTTCCTTCATAATCTCATAACGTTGGTGGCCGAGGTCGCGAATGTCTTGGAGACGACGGTTCATCTCCTCGAAATCTTCCTTTAACTCGAGATCGGAAGACGACTTGACCGTTTTTTTTCCCGGTTCCCTTTCTTCTACCGGTGGGTCGGACCAACTCTTCTTGAATTCCCTCGTCAACGTCCACCGCCTCATTTAAATCAACATTGCGGGCATCCGATGTCGGAGTTGACGGGTCAATGGAGGATGATGTTTTTGACCTTTTAGCCCGACGTCTACTACTTGACGTCATTGGATTAACTACCGCCCACTTTGGACTTTTTCGTAGTAGCTCCCAACACTTATAGTACGTGAAAGGGCATTTTGTCCTCTCGAACTCCTCCAAAGTCTTCGTTAAAACCCAGACGTCACCTTCACCGCTCGGGCGATTATCGTAGTTACGTTGGAAGACTTCTTGGAACGCATGACACTTGTTGTTGATGTCGGTCCATTTGCTAGAAATGGAATCTTTGTCCCGATGTTCGCCTTGACCCCACATGCTAAAAAAGAGTGCACGAACCCTATCCCAAAAAACCCCCGGGCCAGTTTGAAAGTTTGCTACAAATTAAAAAAAAAATTATAAGTTGTATGTTAAAAAATATAGTAACAAAATAAGTAAAATAATATATATATATAAAATGGTTACCGGTATCTTCGTCCTCCGAAATGTCGAGCCACGCCCGAGCCAACGTGAATTCCTCTTCCTTCGTCCACTTAATGATATTTTTTGTACGCCGTGGTGCGTCTTTTTCCTTCTTCTTATGCGACCTTTTGCCGCGTTTCGATGTTTCTTGCACCGGTTCGGGTTGCGTCTCCGGCACGACTTCGACATCGGGTTCGGATTCGGGTTGAGACCCGCCGGCTTGACCATAGCCGAAAGTGCGAGGCACAAACGGAGGGGCGCCACTCAAGTAAGCCGCGTACGTTAAAAAGCTCGGGTCCATGTCTTGAAGGTTATACGGGTTTTGCGGTTGAGTTGTGTTCGGGTTCGTGGGTCTTGCGGGGACACCAAAATGGGGTCGAAATGGATGCATGATTGTATAAAAATGTAGGAGAAAGTGGGTGTTTTTTTATAAAAAATAGAAGAAAAGTGGGAGAGAAAGTAGAAGATAAAGTGGGTTTTTTATAAAAAATGTGAGAATGTGGGGTGATATATATATAGTGGGGTAATATTTTAAATAAAAAAAAAGTAATATGACCGTTTGTCAACGGTAAAAAAGGTGGCCCCCCCTCATTTTAAGCGTTTTAATTTAAACGCCGAACGAATTTTTTCTCGAAAATAACGCCCGGTAACGCCGGGTGTAGCGGTTACCGGGGCGTTATAGGGCGTTTTTTTGATAAATTTTTAAAAAACACGCCCCACTACGGGCAGTCTTACGAGTTGGGTTTATGTGTATGGAAAAGTTAAGGTCAAGTAATACATAACTTTAAGCAGTGTGTACAATCTCTACTGCATGAAACATCAACCAAGCTTGATGTACAACCTTTAATGCAACAAAATGTTGCAAATTAGAGTATTATATAATATAATATAATATAATATAAGGGTTGAAATAAAAAATTTTAAAAACTTTGAATATAATATTTTTTACTATTCATGGAGAGTTTGAATTAATAAAATAACTAGAATTACGACCAGCCGCAATGCGGCGGAGATTCTTTAGTTATAACTAAGTCGATTTAGGACGCGCACGTTATGTTGAACCTTTCAAACGGGAAAAATAGACGATGTAAAAACGTTCACCCACACACGTATGTTGCGTCGTGTTAACTCGCAAAATTTAGAACGAAACGTAAAAACGTTAAACCAAAGACGCACGTTTCGATGTGTTTAGTCACAAAATTTAGAACGAAGCATAAAGCGAAAAATTTGCGGAAACTGAAAATTATAAAGGACTTTGAAAGTAAAAAAAGTTATGAGGACAGATTGCAAAAGATAAAAAGTTTTATGTTAAAAGTAAAAAACAAATAGTTTTGCGTTAAAGGTAATTTATGAAATACATTTGAGTGAAAAGTAAAAAAATCAATTTTTTTTTAAAAACCCTCAAAGCCAAGGTTACAACAACCATATGCATAACCATTTTTTCTTTGAAAAAATCTCAAAGCCAAGATTACAACACATAAGTAAAAAAAATCAAAGTGGTTAAATCGCAAAAGATGGAAACTTTTGAATTAGAAGTGAAAAATCAAATTAATCAAAGAGGTTAAATTGTATAAGATGAAAACTTTTGAATTAGAAGTGAAAAATCAAATTAACCAAAGGGGTTAAATTAACAAATATTAAAACTATAAACTTAAATTGTCAAAGATTAAAACTTTAAACTTAAATTGTCAAAGATAAAATCTTTAAGGTTAAAAAGGAAAATTCCATTTTTTTTAAAAACTCCCAAAGCCAATTGTACAAGTATCATATGCATAAGTTAGTTGTTTTTTAATAATGTTATAATAATAATAATATAATAAAAAATTTAAAAAACTTTGAATATAATATTTTTTACTATTCATGGAGAGTTTGAATTAATATATATAATAATATAATATAATATAATAATATAATAAAAAATTAAAAAAACTTTGAATATAATATTTTTTACTATTCATGGAGAGTTTGAATTAATATATATAACTAGGTGTTACACCGCCCGCGTTGCGGGCACTAAGCCAAATATTTCTCTTTCATATACATCTGTGTTTCGGTTACTTGTACATACTACTCATAACACGATCTCAAAAAACATTACATCGAGAAAACCAATTAAAATAAAACACTATCAATATTTTTGCAAAAAAAAAAAAAAAAAAAAAAAAACTAAAACGATAGAAAGACTATAA
This sequence comes from Helianthus tuberosus, assembly GCA_030545235.1. NCBI lineage: Eukaryota > Viridiplantae > Streptophyta > Magnoliopsida > Asterales > Asteraceae > Helianthus > Helianthus tuberosus. The sequence goes on from CM060354.1 coordinate 177,460,782, forward strand.
TTTTTAACTGGGGCAAAATTGTAATTTTTCAGGACAAATGAGCATGTGCCACGTAACCGCCTGGCACGAATAAAATTACACCGAGTCAATAATTAAAACAAAACACTATCATAGATTTGTAAAAAAAAAAAAACTAAAACGAAAGCATGACTGTAATTTTACGCTGGGGGCAAAATCTTAATTTGACAGAAAAAAAAAACAAAAACAATGGCAAACCTTTAAATTTGAAACCAAGGGCAAAATTGTAATTAGGATGGAGAGAAAAAAACCAATGGCAAAACTGTAAATTTAAACAGGGCAAAATCGTAAATTGGCTAGACCAATAGGGAAGTGCTAGGCAGCTGTAGGAACAAAATCGTAATTTTTGAAATGGGAACAAAATCATAATTTTGAACAGAGGGCAAAATCGTAATTATATTTTGAACTGGGTGCGAAATCATAATTTTAAACTGAGCGCAAAATCATAATTTTGAGCTATGGGGAAAAACATTATTTTGTTTTGAACTGTCGGCAAAAACGTAGTTTTGAGCTGAGGGTAAAATCGTAATTTTAAGCTAGGAGGAAAACATATTTTTATTTTGAGCTGGGGGCAAAAATGTAATTTTAAACGGAGGGCGGAAACTGTAATTTTAAACTGAGAATAAAATTAAAAATGAGTTTTTGAACTGAGGGCAAAATCATAATTTTGAGCCAGGGGCAAAAATATTATTTTATTTTAAACTGTGGGCAAAAACGTAATTTTAAATAAAGGCCAAAACCATAATTTTAAACTGAGAATAAAATTAAATTAAAAATAGGTTGGTACAATAGAGAATTGCTAGGCAAGCTGCCTGACACTATTCCCTCAACTTGAAAATGTATATGTAGTAAATGGTAAAAAGAACTAAACTACCCTTATGTAAGGCCGTTTGAATCGTTCGACGCTCGTTTGGAAATTGCTCGGAAAATACTCGTTCGATTTGACGCTCGGCTGTAAATGAGCCGCTCTGCTCGGTTCGGTTTGTAAACGAACCAAGCATGAGTAAAAGTTTGCTCGACTTGAATATTATTTTTAATTAGTATATATATACATATACATATGCACATATATCAACATGTGGATACACATATATATACATAAATATAAATTATACATATATACACACACCTATATATACATACATTACACATACATATATAGTTAAATATAAATTAAATTTATAGTTTTATATATACCACTCTAGTAGATTTTGGTCCACTATATATAAATTTACAACTATATTCATACGTACTAGCCCAATCACGCCAATAAAAAATTAATATCAAATCTAAAAATTAACCCTAAACCAATAAACGACAGTCGGCTCATCGCCTCAATGTTTTGTGGCGTTACCCAACTTCTCCTGCTCTCAACGTTATTGTTCGTGAAATATGATCATCGCCTCGTCGGCCACAACATTGTTATTCATAAGAAAAATGTTATGCCATGAAATATGCCTGTTTTTAAAGACATAAAACTTGAGGCCAATTGTCACTATCTCTCTCAGCAAATTTAAATCGGGCGACACGATTGTGCAAATCGCTCGACGCTCGTTCGGAATTTTTACTGCTCGGAAAATGCTCGATTAATTTGAGACTCGGTTTTAAATGAGCCGCTCCGCTCGGTTCGATTTGTAAACGAGTCAAACACGAGCAAAGATCCGCTCGGTTTGGCTCAACTCGTGAACAGCCTACCAATTTTAACTGAGTAAATTCATTGGTAGTTTAACAATAAGGTCAAGAATATCTTGAGTGGTCAAATTTGCATATCTAAACTTAATTACATAGTGCTTTAGATTCAATTGCTTTTAGAGCATTCATAATAGAGGTATTTTTATGTGTTTTTAAGAAGAGAGAAAGTGATGTGGAGGAAAGAGGGTGTGAGATGGAGGAGGGAGAGTGTGGTAATGTATATGAGGAAGAATGAGAAGAAATGGATGGAAGAAAATAATGTGAGTGTGACGTAGGAGAGAGAAGATAAGTTTTTGATAGATTTTTTGTTTGTGAGAGGGCAAGAGAGAGAAAGTGTTGGGCAGATGCCATGTGGCATCCCAAAAACATCAACCAAATATTTATTATTGTGGATGCTCTTAAGACGGTACTAATCCCATCAACACACTTTTCCATGTCTTCTGGTTCTTTGAAATAGTTGAATTTAACCTCTGGAAAATCAGTCGGATTTGAACTTCTAAGCTTTACTTCACCCGTAGAAATGGGGCATCCACCTATCTACAATAGAATCCACCTATCTACAATAACATCATATATTCGGTATCTCTAAGCATCTAGGCACAATACAATACAATATCATAATATTATTTGATATAGAGGGTCTATATATCACAAAAGAAAACCCTTTTGTAATCTGAAGGGCTTCCAAGAACCAAGTTAATGTTGCTAATTTGCTCTAGTTAAGAAAGAAGTCTTCGATGAGTGTTGTTGTTGTGAATGGATAATGATCACAACTAAACAATAATTCAAACACAAATGGAATCTAGTAGATTTATATTAATATGTGGTTGATTATATACAAGAAACTGAATGTAGTACAAGATAGTGAAGGAAAGGAAATGTAGTACAAGATAGTGGTTGATTAACAATAATCATTCATGCCCTATCTCTCAATCTCTTCAGCTTATATCTTTCCTTCAACTTGTTCTCTTAGTGGGCTTATGGAATGGGCTACTAAACTGGGCTCATGGTAGTCTAGTCGGTTCATAACAGTTGTCGAGTTTATTATTCAATATTGTTTTTATTCTTTGATTTATCGTTTAGTTTAAAGTTTGTTTGCCAATGATCTCTAGATCAAGTGGTGGAGGGCTTGCATTTCTCTTGAGAGATGCAGGTTCGACTCTCACTTGGTGCAGAGTGAGGCACTGGTGGGCAATGATAGGAGACCCAGGGAAACCTGGGTTGGATCCTTGAGCCAAACGGGTTTTACCGGTAATTTCACCGTCGTGCCTAAGGGCGGGTGGGTTATCGGGTTTTCCCCGGAATTGGTGGTGGACTCGGGTTACTCTCGGAGTACTCCGTTTGTCCAGTGGGTGCCCCGAGAGTGCTCGGGATTGAGTTTGTTGGCCGTTCAAAAAAAAAAAAAAGTTTAAAGTTTGTTTATTCATTATTAATTTATCTCTAGTTTTAATATTAGGATAATAATTATTTATGTTTTTTTCAGTATCATTATCTAGAGAGAAGATCAAATAGAAAGTTTAGTTTGCCTAGAAAGGATATGAAGTAATAAGATTATGACATGTGTCAAAATTTAAAAATAAAAGGGGAGGGTATTTTAGTTAATTTTATCTAATCTTCTTCATCTTTCTCTCCCTGTAACTTTAAAACTCATCATTTTCAAAACTCACTATCTTCAACATTTTTTTCACAATCTATCTCAATAATCACTACATTATAATGCGATTTTGTCATCAATCAATGATTCAAACACCCAACGAATATGTTCTTCAACGTTAATTTAATTTCATACAATATCTCATTTTTCTTTCTTGTGATTTTGAAGCGAATCACTCGATTCGTTCGATTCAATCGCTGATAAGTGTTTCTAATATTCAAATTTCGTCAATCGTTGAAGAAATCTAAAGAAATCGGCTTCGATCTATGTAAGAAAATTTTGAATTGCAATTTTACGATCTGGGTTTTTGAATCGAGTCATTGTGTTGTACAAAGGAATGAAGAAGCACTTTTTTTTTATATTCAGTCCATTGCGTTTTAGAAACAACACATTTTATTGTGTCTTTAGTCCATTGCGTTTTACGAAAACACATTTTATGTGTTTTTAGTTCGTTGCGTTTTAGGTAAAACACATTTTTATGTGTTTTTTTGTAAATTGTGTTTTATAATAAACATTTTTTGTGTTTTTAGTATATTGTGTTTTAGAAAAAACACATTTCTTTGTATTTCTAGTCAATTGTGTTTTATAATAACCACTTCTTTTGTGTTTCTATTACATTACGATTTAGAAAAAAACCCATTTCTTTGTGTTTGTAGTCCGTTACGTTTAAAAAAAGACTTTTTTTAGTCCATTGCGTTTTACAAAAAATACATTTATTTGTGTTTTTAGTTAATTGCTTTTTAGAAAAAAGACATTTTTTCGTGCGTCTGGCCATTGCGGGTAAGAAAAAAAAACATTTTTTTTGTTTTCTGGCCAGTTTTAGAAAAAAGACATTTCTTTATGTTTTCTGGTCATTGCGTTTTAGAAAAAAAAAACATTTATTTTTAGTTTTTTCTAGCTATTGCGTTTTAGAAAAAAAAAACTTTTTTGTGTTTTCTGGCCATTGCGTTTTAGAAATAAGACATTTATTTGTGTTTTTAGGCCATTACGTTTTACAAAAAAAAAAGACATTTCTTTGTGTTTTTCAGCAATTGCATTTTAGAAATAACACATTTCTTTTGTGTTTTTTGTCTATTGTGTTTTAGAAAAACAAGGAATTTCTTTGTGTTTTTTGTCAATTGCGTTTTAGAAAAAAAAAAAAAAAAAAAAAAGAGAGAGAGAGAGAGTCATTTTTTATGTTTTTGTCCATTACGTTTTACGGATCTGGGATTCTGAAAAAAATCAAAAATATACCAATACTATACTCGTTTTAAAGATAAAAAACGAACACAATTTTTATAAAAAAAAATAATGTCGTAGGAAAGAGTTATTAACGTTTAAAAAACGGAGAGGAATTGGAGGAGAAATAAACTATTGCTTTAGATTGATTAGAATACCATTTCACAAATACACGCGTCTCCTCCCATTTAATCTAAGCCTTTGATTAATTAATTGATTGTCAAGATTACTTACTAGACTTCCTAATAAAAATAAACTTTCTGAAATTATCTTAGACCATGGGGTGTGGTTTGGGTAGGGATTATCCGCCATGTAGGCGTCATGTCAGTATGGATGAAGGACCATCCCCTTGGGGACTACCCAAGGGTGTGGAGGATAGTCCCCCCCCCCCCCCCTTTTTTGTTAATTTAGTTAAATAATTAAAACAAAGTAAATAAAAATAAAAAGTAACATTTAAATAAAAACCTAAAGTTACATTTAAAAAAAACTAAACATTAAAAAAAATACAACACAAATAAAAAAAAACCTAAAGTTACATTTAAAAAAAACTACACTCTAAGATGTGACGGTCTTCCTCAGGATATGAGCTAATGTCGGTGGTCATTATTTTCCAATCCTCCAACTGCTGCGCTTCTTCTTGCCTCATTTGATTCTCCTCGGCTTGTCGTTTCTTCACTTTTACCTTCTCGTTTTGCGTCTCGGTAAAAGTTTGGTTGAATGCTTTCAACTCGGCCATTAAACCTTCCAACTTCGTACCACCACCGCTTCCTGATGCGGCTTGTTTCCTTTTTTCAGCCGCTATCCTTTTGCTTTTGTCCCTTCCTGGGGGACATTCTTCCTCCTCAATCGGCTCTTCGTCAAACTCGGGCTCGTCGTTGATATTCATTTGGCAACGACCGGTTAAGGCTCCAACGCTATATTCATTTTTGTTGTTTGCCGGCTGCGTCTTCTTTTTTACCCTTTCCCGTATTTTTCCTTTTTAAAGTTTGAGGTTGCGTTTCTGGCACAACCTCTACGTCATCATCTTCTTCCTCGATTTGTGTTGGATGTGCTTGTGCGGTGGTTGATATGGCATGTTAATCGGGTTTTGCATTAGTTGCTGCATTTGCATTTGTTGATATGGCATGTTGAATGTTTGTTGGTTTGGTTGCATTTGCATGTGTGGGTTTGGTTGTTGCATTTGCATATGGTATTGGTTTAGTTGGTTGAAAGCGTTGGGCATTTGTTGGTAACCAGAAAAAGAGTTTTCCATGACGGGTGTGTAGCTGGGTGACGAGAACGGGAGTGAACTTGAGTTGGGATTATTTTGGTTGTAGGGATCCATATTTTTATTTTAGGTTGAGAGAGATTGTTTTATAAAAATGGAGAGAAAGTTGAGGTTGTGTGTAAAAAATGATGGTTAAGGTTAAATATATAGTGGTATTGGGTAGTTTTTTTTTAAGTTCAAGTTACCGTTTGAAGGGGCCCACCATTTGAAAAATTTCACTCGTCGCCAACGTCTTTATATAAAGGATTTCTTTAAGTTATTCAATACACTATAAAATAGTATTTATGGTTCTTTTGAATTTTTATGGCATCAGAACCGGGCCGTTCCTAGGTTTTTGAAGACCCTAAGCGAACTTCGATGTGGAGGCCTTTTTTTGCAAAATTACCCTTTCAACGTATTTAGTAACAAAACCCTCCTCCTTTACCCGGGCTTGGGACCGGCAATTATAAACTAAAAAGTTTATAGTTGGCGAATTTAAAAAAAAAATAAAAAATTTGAAAGTTGTATTTTTGTATAAATTAAGTATACATTTAAATAAAATTCATTTTTCTAGCTTTAACCGAGGCAAATTGTTTGATGAAAGAATCGTAATCAAGTTCTTCTAAAAAATCTCTTTCAATTGACATAATAGCTAAACCGTTTAATCTTTCTTGTGACATTGTAGATCTTAAATAATTTTTTATTAGTTTTAATTTGGAAGAACTACGTTCTGCTGAAGCAACGGTTACAGGAATGGTTAACATAATTCTATACGCAATATATGCATTTGGAAAAGAATTAAAGTTTTTAATATAAGTTAATATATTAATAAGCGTGTCAGACTCTACATGTATTATATCTCTTAGCATTTTTAGTTCTTCAAATAAATCTAAACCATTAACATCAACATGATTATCATGTTTCCAAAACTTTTCAAGATCAATGCACTTCTTTTCTAAAGTTTCTTCATTAAAGGATTTTAACTTTTTTATACTAAACAAAAAGCCAAAAATATTATCAAACTCTTTAAATTGCTCAAATCTACTTTCGAGTGAACCACAAGCTTGATCTACTATGTATAAAAAGTAATCCGTTCTAAAAGAGTCTATAGGAGTTGTTGTAGGTGTACACAATTTTAGAAGTGCTCCTTTTTGTGATTCAATTAAAGCTTCTTGTTTACGTTTTCTTAGCCTTTTTGAATGACCGAATTCAAAAGTTCTAATTCGATTTGACATTGGTAATGAGCCCTAATTTCCTAAACAACAAATTAAATAGACAAACAACCAAGCCTAGTGCCTAACAGCCTAAATAACAAGACCAGTTCAACAAATAACTAATAAGCACTAATTGAATCAGAAAAATAGCAACAAGAATGAGGATATAGATCTAACCTGCGCCACACCACACTGCCACAGTGCCACAAATCGAATCAACGACTGCCACTGACACAAATCGAAGAACTGAATAAGCCCTAATTCACGAATCAATCAACGTCTGCCACAAATTAATCGACGCCTGCCACTGCCAAAAATCGAAGAACAAGAACTGAATGTCTGAATCGATCGAACAACAGATATTCAATAATCGAAGAACTGATTTAATCAGTAAATAGTAATCACACGGTTTGGAATTTGTTTGCAATATCGAAACTGTTGTAAGAAAATTGGAATAACTTAAGAGTGAAGATGATAATCTGATATAGATGTAATAGAGGAAAAATAGCCGTTAGTCATTACTGATTACTTACCGCCGATTCAATCTTCAATTTCATCATCGCCGCCTGATTAGATACACAGCCGCCTGCAGCGACGTTTGGTTCTTCGATAATCAACCTACGGTCGCGCGTGTTGTTTGTGTGAGGATGAGGCCTTTTTGTCTAGGTTTCTTTAAAACTGAACTACAGAAGTCTAAAAAACGGGCCTTTCAGTTTGGGCTATTGTCTTTAAAACTCAAAAATGGGCCTATTATATAAAAAACCCACAATAAATTTGAGGCATTTAAATTTGGGAGGCCATAGGCTTGTGCCTAGAGTCAAAAGCCCATTGGGCCGGCCCTGCATTAGAACATCATTGCGTCTGAGAACTTGACCATTATGTTTTATTGTTTGATTTCTTTTATTACCCCACTATTATTACCCCACTATTAATCATCAAATTTAGTTTGTGAGTCAAAGACACTATTCAATCTTTTATAAACTTTTAAGCTTAGTTTACAGGTTCATAATGCATTCCTCTTTCTTTCTTGAATTAATTTTCTTTTGTGTTGATTTTATATTCCCCTTCTTAACTATTATATTTTAGTTAATATTTAATGTGAATAAAAGTTAATATCTAAGAAGTCTCAATCCAAATATTTTATGATCGTTTTTGTATATAATTATATAATAACTTAATATGTTGTTGATATATTTCAAAACTTAGATATAAACTATCTAGAAACTTTAATTAATTAAAAAATTTTCTTTGATTAATTGTAGTTCTTATTGTTTATTAGATATTTTTATTTTAATTATAGCTAAAAGAGTTATACCAATGAGTTTTTAAACATATACTATACACTAATTTAGGTGTATTAAATATGATAATATGAAACTATCAATATTTCTTACAAAATTCCAATTATCAATATACATGTTGCATTTATTTATTTTGCTAAATGAATGTTATCTTTTATGATTAAATCTAAGGTTTACATCTAGATGTGTTTATATAACCTTACGTCATGCTTATTTGGACTAAAAAAGGTTGCTTTTTATTATTATTTCGACGTCAATTTTTTAACATGGGTTTTGTTATCATTTCGGCTTAGTTATTCTTTTCTATAATAATGTTTTATGTTTCGGTCTAAATTTGGCGAGTTAACATCTTGCAGTATGCGTGCGTGGCTCAACGTCTTTACGTCTATTTTTGGTTTGGTTTGACGGTATCGCCGCAAAGCGCGGGGTCCTAAAAACTCGTTTTTAATCAAACACAAGCTCTAATTAAAAAACAAGACACAAACTCTAAATTTAAAAGTGGAACATTATTCGAAAGCATCCAGAAAATTAATCCGAAGAGAGAACACAAAAGAATGAATCACGAAAGTGATGCTAATATCATCAAGGTTTCTCATTTTCAAACTACGCATTACTCAAAATGTCTAGCTTGAGATCATATATAGCCATGTTTTTTTATCTTTTATAATATTATTATAATTTGTCATTTATCATTAAGTTTGTTTCTTGATTAGTATTTAAGTATTCAAATAATTATTAATATTTTATCATTATAAAATTAACTAGTATGTTAGCTAATTTGTAATTATTCTTTTTATGGTAATATCTCTATATAAATAGATCTTAGTTATTCATTACAAAGAATACTATCAATTACCAAGACACTTTGAGAGGCGTCCCCAAGCATTTAAATGCCCTGTCTGAGCCATTAAAAACTATGCCTCTTAGACCGTAAGGTATGGGGGACGGCCTCAGTCCCATACCCTTGCCGCCGCCCCAGTCACCCCACCCCCTTGCTCTGTCGCCGCCATAGGCTCGTCGCCTCCATCCACCCACAGCCGCCCAAGCCGGGCCTCACCCCCTCACACACACCTATACATACATACACCTATACATACACCTATACATACATACATACATACATACATACATACATACATACATATAAAGGGGTTCATCTCCCACCTCCTAGGTCCATCCCCTTTAGGCCCATCCTCACACCCACTTACGTGGCGGTCTACGTGGCAGCCCATCCCCTTGGGGATGAGCCTCACCATACCTTCCAGCCTTAGATGCATATTTTTAAACTAATTTTTAAAGACAATTATAAATCTATATCTATATATATAATAAAAGAAACCATACATGGGACACGTGGCTTTCTATGGTGCAATCTCTATTTAGTTTTCCCGCTATAGTGTTACTCGCGGATCAACTGACATAAACCCGACCCGTCCTTTATTCCTTTGTTGCTTTTCAGAAACCCTGTCCTCTGTTTCCTTTGATGGTAGAATCATCTATGCAACATCATCTCTACCCAAATCCATATCTGCAGTTCTTCACAATCCTCATCTACCTATTTGGCTGTCTATCTTGATTCTGAAGCCGTAATTTTCTTCTCCCTCTTTACGCTGATTTCTCCCTCTGGCGAACTTCCATAGGAGGCGTTTCAGATCAACCATCTGCCAAAATCGTCTATGCAAAACATCGTTGGAATTCATCTTTTCTGAATGCTATTTGGTTCCGATCGTTCCAGTATAGGGTAAGATTATACAGATTAGGTCAAATTTTAACATTAACTCATCTCTTATTCTTTGATTTCTTAGATTGAATCTATTATTTTTTGTTTTTCCCATTTCATCTTTGTGAGGTTTTTAGCTAAGCCTTAAATTAAATAAACCCAAATATCTAATTGAATGTGAATAGTCACAGATTACAGTTGCAAGTTGCAACTTAAAGATTACTAGGTTAGTATTTAGATTTCTTGGTTTTGGCTTCTCCACTGTATTTTATGTGTTACTGATGATTTTAGGACTGTTTTGATATGCTGATTTTGTTATACAACTATTAAGATCTGTTATATTGTTTCTGTTTTGATATGCTGATTTTGTTATACAACTATTAAGATCTGTTATATTGTTTCCAATATGTGTTCCTTAAAATCCACTAATGAATTTGGAATTGGGAATTATTGTTGCAACTTATATGCTATGTTTTACGGATTTATTTGCCTTTTTTTGTTTAAGGATTTGTAATACTCTCTATTCTCAAGGTTTTATTTGCAACTACACGCTCCCGGTCTTTCGGGTGGGCAGTAGGCTGGAAATTTTCTCGGGGAGCGCCAAGCCAAACTCCGATGCCAAGCGTGGGCCCGGTTAAGACAACATAGTCTTGGCCAGAGTGGGGTGGAGGGCCTGCCAATGTGGTGGGTACAATATCTATCGCATGTTGTAGAAACTCGCCGTTCAAAAAAAAAGTAAGTGGAATCTACTACTTTTTGGGAGCTCAATAGCCAGTAACCTATATATTTTTATAATCTAGAACCTTTTTACTTCTGTTAAGTTGTTATATAATGACTCGAATTCGTAGATTTAGGGAATTTAAGATAAACTTAATTAATTTAATTTGGATGCTAACAATACCTTATGGGAGGGATAACATGTTGTGGAATTGAACTTGGTGTTAGCATATTGTCTTAGTTCCTGAAGATTTTTGTGGAGTACTTAGTTTTAATATCTCATGGGATAACGGGTAAAGATGGCCATTTTGACCCGTTTTATCATTGGGATCAGATTTGCTAATTGTTTTTGTAAAAGGAAGTAAGGAACTAAAATCCTGGACCAAAAATGTTTTGGCTTAGTGGCTTTCTATTTTTTGGTGGGTCTATCATCTATCGAATTGTTTTGTAAAGAGAGGCAAACCTTCTAGACATATATGGTCACATGTAATTGAACTTTATATAGGAGTTTATATTTTGTCACATATGTATACACATCCTATACTTTTAGCTTGCATAGATGCTTAACAATATTGACTCTAGCATTGTTAGTTTGTGATAGCAATTGGTAACAAGCATGTGCATGAGGCTGAGCATTTGAGAAATACCAGGTCAATAAATAATCCCCTTTTGTTGGCTTGGTGTAAAATGGTTGGGTTCTATGGGTCAAAATGGCTTTTCTTTCAAATTGTATGGGATTATACATTTGTCCAAAAATTGATTAACAATAGGTCAATAGTGTATTATATTGACCGGTTTATAAAAAAATAAGTTATTTTAATTCCTATGAGCGAATTCTTTTCAAGTTACAAAGAAGATAATTTCCACTATGTGTTTGTTTCGCAGTGACAATCACCAAGAGTTAGGATCAATTATTATCAAGGGTTGGTTTGTTCTTGAGGCAACCGGCTTTCACTCACGGACAGGCTATATGTGGCACTCTCAAGAGTTAAAAGCATGACGGTTTCAAACTTTTAATCTTAGACAGTGATGGATAATTACAAATAAAACCTCCAATGTTATATACAAATAAATATTTATAAGTGCATAAATTATATTAAGGATGTTATTTGCATTAATATCGAATCTCACTTAGTTATAGCTTTAAACTTTATACAAATATTATTTGTTACTCCCGTGTAACACACGGGGCCATAACCTAGTAAATATAAATATAGAAATTAGCAAAATTATAGTATTAAATGGGCCTAGTTTAAATTGTTCAGTCTTGAATGAACTGTCTAAGGATTTTCTATAAAAAAAATACATATATAATATATGTATATAGGAATTATTATTTTTTTTTAAATTGTACCCCCGAAAAACAGGGCACTGGCTATGAGTCCTCCCCGGACACCCATCATCATTGCCTCTTGAGTTTTTTTAGTTCTTTTGAATTCCTAGTGAGAAAAGTATAAAATGTATTAACACCACAATTGTGTTTTACATACCTTTGGTTGGAAATAAGACTTTGCCAATAGTTGCATGTAGATAAACAGACAGCCCCAAAGGATTTGCAAACTGTAACAAGTCCATTGCGCTATGCCTGAGCCCATTTTCATTGAATGTTGTAACACCAACTTTTAGTCCCAGTGATACTGGTCTAATTACAATAGTTTATATAGATGACTAAATTATATTTTAATATCCTCTGTAAACTAATTATATCTAGACTACTGGTCTGATATTTCCCCGCAAATTGAAGGCAGGGAACAACCTGCAACTTGCACCGTAGTGATAGAACCTCTGAGAAGATAAGGGCTTGGTAAAAACATCAGTAATTTGCTCATTATTTGCAATGAACTTGACATATAACTTCCCTTGCAATGAACTTGACATTTAACATCCCTTGAGCAACTTGTTCATGAACAGAATGAAAATCAACTTCAACATGTATAGTACGTGCATGGAATACTGGATTCGCAGAAAGATACGTTGCACCAAGATTGTCACACCAAAGTGCAGGCGACCGATTCACTATTCCAAGCTCTTGAACAAGAGATTATTTCAACCATACTAGTTCTACAATAGCATAACAATTGCTTTTTATTCTAACTTCGTGGAAGATCGAGACATAGTTTGTTGTTTTCGTGCAGTCCATGAAATAAGATTAGATCCCAAGTATACAGCAAATCTCCGGTGGATCGACGATCGACAGGGCAACCATCCTAATCCGAATATGAGTAAGCCAATACATCTTGATGCCAATGGGAGTCAGAAAAAACATGTAGTTTAGAGCAAGAGTCGCGACGGAAAAGTAAGCCAAGTTGAGCCATGCCATGAAGATATCGCAAGATACGTTTAACCGTGGCCCAGTGATTTTCGGTCGGTGCATGCATGAATTCACACACTTTATTTACCGCAAAAGCAATGTCCAAGCGAGATAAAGTAGCATATTGAAGTGCACCAACAACCTGACGATACCGTGATGCAGTGGCGAAGCTTGAAAAAAATGTTCGGGGGGGTGGAAGGTACCGGACCTAAAAAAAATTCTATGTTTGGGTCGGATGTCGGTGATTCGATTCGGGTCGGATCGGGTCAAATATTAATATCAAATAAAATACGTTCTCAAACATTAAAACGGTCCAATTTCACCCCTAAATCCCTAATTTCAACAAGTTTATGGCAAAAAATCGGTCCAATTTCACCCCTAAATCCCTAATTTCACCCCTAAATACGTTCTCAAACTAATATCTAGCATGGTTACAACCTAATTTCACCCCTAAATCCCTAATTTCAACAAGTTTATGGCAAAAAATCGGTCCAATTTCATCCCTAATTTAAACCTAAATCACATAAATTAAGCCCTAATTTAAACCTAAAGATAAAAAAAAACACATACCTCGTCTCCTCGAAGTCGATTAGTCGAACGAAGAAGACAGCCCACAGCCCGCCGCACCTGAGTTTTTTTCTTTTGTTCTCCTCGTCTCCTCAGTCCTCGTCAACAGCAGCAATAGCAAAAGCAGTTTATTTTTTTTTTGTGTGCCCGGTTAGCAGCAGCAACAACAGAAATATCAGTTTAACTAATGGGCTATTTGGGGTTTTCTTTGGGCTTTTAATTAATGGGCTAAGTTATAAACTTAAAATGGTTTTTTTTTGGGTATTTTTTGGACCGGTTAGCAGCAAAAACAAATGCCTAATGGGCTATATAAATATTTTTTTATAAAACAGGAGGGGTCGAAAACGTATATACCAAAAAAAAATTAAACCGGGGGGTCCAAAAAAATATATACCTATTTTTTTTTAAACCGGGGGGGGTGAATACATATAAACCTAAAAATTTCTATACGAAATATAGATACGTAACACTACTTCGCAAAAAGTTCGGGGGGTTGGGCGCCCCCCCCCCCGGCCCCTCATATCCTGCGCCACTGCCGTGATGGATCATTAAAAAGAGGACTATTGTCAAGGATTAAAACATGAGAGGTAACCATAGGAGTGGCGATTGGTTTGCATTGAGAAAGACCTGCTCGATGTATGTCATCCAAAATATATTTTTCATTGCAAAAGAATCAAGTTGTCATTATAATGTACCATTTCAATACCCAAGAAATAATGCGGCATGTCAAGATATTTAACTAAAAATAATGAACTAAGCCGATTGATGATATTAGTAACAACTTGTGATTGATTACTATGATTCTCACAACTCGTAGTAGTTATTAATTGAGATGAATCTCCTCTCTCTCTATATATATAATCCTCCTAACTTTTTTCACGCATTCTTTATTGATCATGTGAACGTGTGTCACATTTCTCAAATAATAATAACTTTTAAATTTCCCATGCTTCCTTTTAATATATTTTGATATTCAAACAAAAGTTAAAGCAACCATTACACAAAAAAAGAAAAGATATGCTGTCCCAATCATGACATGTGGGTAGAAAAATAGAATATATGTTTTTCATAAAATAAAAAGAATTTTAAAAGATATGCTATGTCACAATCATAAGGGTGTAGGGAGTGGTTAGACAATTGAAAGTGGTAAACTTCAAAATCAACCAATGAGAGTATGTCATGTTAAAGTGGTAAATTATGCTCAAAAGTGTTGGCAATGGTTAAACACTTCATAAATTGGTAAACTATTTAAAAAAAAAAATGTGTGATTGATTGAGATGGTATGGACCCCACCACACCCCCCTCCCCCCACTCTCTCCGCTTCCCTCCCTCTCCCCGATTCGGTGTTCCCTCACCGATTTCTCCCCCTCCCCCCCCCCCCCAATCGGTAAAACATGGCGGTAAAAAGGCTGGCATCAGTCACCGATCGATGCCGCATGCCTTTGCCGCTGCCACTCCTTATCCCCTAAGTGTGTGTAATGAGACACTACGATAATGCTTCTTTTCTTTGATATGTTTTGACATGTGTCATCTCAGTCAGCATAGGGCATTATGAAAGATAAAGTTCAAAAGTGATGTAATGATATAATAATTATCTAATTATTTATTTTAATTTCTTTTCTTATTTTTAGAAAATACATCAAATAATATTACATTAAATTCAAAAAAATACATTAATATTATACCACGGCCAATGACGACAATCTAAACTCCCAATCAATGCCTGATAAACCATGTTCTTGTGAATGCACCTCGTAAATTTGTTGTAGATCATACCAAGTGGGTTTTCTCAGATAACACGCCGCGTACAAATTTATTATTCCTTTATAAAAAACAATATATATATATATATATATATACACTATTAAACTAACTAAAAATATATTATGATTAAATAAAACATAAAACATATTTTTTTAAAAATTGTAGTATACCGTGACAAAATTACTCTAAGGTATCGCGTGCTGTTTTCTTAGCCATCTCGTCATTGATATCGGTCGTGTTTCCGTAGGCAAGCACGCGTAGCGCTGAAGTACACTTTTGAATAGCGGGTAAATTCAAGCGTCCTTGTGGTATCCAGTTTTTGCTTAAAGTAATCAAACCTGTTTTCCAAGTCCCCGGTAATGCGTAGAAATAAACGTTTAGTCGCCCAGAAACGACGCCTAAAAACTTTTGGGTTTGGGTATGTTGGCGCTTTGCCAAAGAAATTTTTCATCAAACGAGTGTTCGCCATAAGTTGGTCTCGTTCCGTATACTCTTTTTACAAAATTGGGCGTGGAAGCCGACTAAGTGAGAGAGTGTTTAAACATAAATTTTATCAATAACCATTTCACAAATCATGTAATCTATCATAAATCTCACAATCTGTTTATGTTATAAAAATTTACAAAACAAGTTAATGAGTTATTTTATATTTTAAGGAAAACCAATTTTTATATATTAAAAACACAATCGTCCCAAAATCGTTAATCATGTTAAACCAATTCAACATAATATATTATATGTCACGTGGTATTCAACATAATATTTTATATGTCACGTGGTATACATATGTAATGCTAACTTGGCTCCATAAAGATTTTATCCTATGGTAACTGGGGGCAAGCTTGCAGCGAAAAGTCATGGTTGTTACATTGATATTGTTTTCTCTTGTTAAATAATGTATTAGGTGTTTGCTTTGGTCCAATCCCTAAAGTTTGTTTGAATACACTTTTGTCTGGATCAAATCCATTCTTCCAAACTGGAGATTATCTTATCTGTATGCACCTCTAGATGTTTTTGAAATCTGCAAAAGATGAGCTCTATGTTGCCTTTCATACTATGCTCACTAGTTTTTTTTAACATACAAACCACGCTTTCGACAAACACCTTGATACCTCACCAAAGTTTTGTTGATGGCTTCACATTAATTTCCTCCAACCAAAGATTTGAATTTGGCTTCTTCAGTCTTGGCAATAGTTCGTCTCGCAATCTTTATCTGGGAATTTGGTATTACAATCTGCCTCTCACGGTGGTTTGGGTGGCCAACAGAAACAACCCGATTCGCGATTCATTTGGAGAAATATCTTTAAAAGAAAATGGAACTTTAATCCTTTATAATCGCTCAAAGGGTATTGTGTGGTCCACTGATAATATAACCATCACAAGTAACTTCACACCTGTTCTACAGTTATTAGATTCGGGTAATCTTGTAATTAGAGATGATGGAAGCAACAAAACCATCTTCTGGCAAAGCTTTGACTTTCCAACTGATACACTTTTACCAGATTTGAAACTGGATGTTGGATTGCACAGGTTCCTTAGATCATGGAAGAGCAGTGAGGATCCTTCGGATGGTGCGTATTTGTTTAGTCTGGAACCACCCGAAGCACCACAGTTGGTTCTAAGAAGTGGTTCGGGAAAGTTGTTCCGTTGGGGTCCGTTTGATGGAACCATGTTTAGTGGTGGCACTAGCCTAACATCAAGTCCATTGTTCCAAACTATTTATGCTTCAAACTCTGAAGGGTTCTACTTCAAATATGAATTGTTGGATGAGTCCATTTTGTCTAGATTGGTAATCTCACCCACAGGTTTGCTTCAGTATTTTACTTGGAGGGTTAACAACAGTAAAGAATGGAATCTATTGTTA
Source organism: Helianthus tuberosus (assembly GCA_030545235.1). NCBI lineage: Eukaryota > Viridiplantae > Streptophyta > Magnoliopsida > Asterales > Asteraceae > Helianthus > Helianthus tuberosus. Next base: position 177,478,068 of record CM060354.1, read on the forward strand.
ACATTCAACAGTGATCCTTGTGATAACTATGCAAAATGTGGACCTTATGGGAGTTGTTATTCACTAAGTAGTTGCAAATGTTTAAGTGGGTTCACGCCGGATTCACCTCGCGATTGGGGTTTATTTAGTTATTCAGGTGGCTGCAAGAGGAAGCACGAACTTAGTTGCGGTCATAGAGATGGATTTGTGAAATACAACGCGTTGAAATATCCTGATAATCCAGTTGTTTGGGGGAACTACTCCAATCATGATTGTGAAGCGAAATGTTTAAAAAATTGTAGTTGTATGGCATATGCTAATGTCAATGTTTACGGAAATGGCAGTCGATGTGTGGGTTGGATTGGTGATTTGCTTGATTTGAAGTCCATTTCAATCAATGGTGGAGAGGAGATTTACATCCGAATGGCCCACGCTGAGATAAGTATGTCGTCGTAACTACTCATTAGCTGTATATTGTTCCATTTGGCATTCATGCACTACTTTTATTAATATATATAAATCCATTGTCTGGTTTGTTGATATCTCAGAATCCATTGCTGATGCTAAGAGGAAACGTTTAACGGTAAAGATTGTCAGTGTAGTCACAGTTATCGTCGTACTACTTTTATCGGGTGGTGTTATATGGTACCTCAGTTGGATTATCCGGCATAGGAGAAAAGACCAAATAGGTCGGAGCTCTAAAGGTACTATTTCAATCAATGCATTCCTATAGGCTCCCACTGTTCTCACATCCCTATATCTTATTTTCACTTCATTTTTTGCTCTATCTCTCTCTCTCTCTCTCTATATATATATATATATCTATGTATACATAGAGAGATATATAGAGAGAGATAGAGTGAAAAAGGGATTTGAAAATAAGATTTAATGATGTGAGAATAGTGTAAGCCTTATTGTAATCACCTTTACCATAACTAAAACACATGATTTTGTTAGTTTTTCTTTGTTAGTATTAATGTTGTTTCATTCATATATACACATATGATCTAAAAGTACTATTCCAATCAACGCATTCTTATTACTATTAGATAGGAGATAGTGCTTAGTATTTATTATAATTACCTATAACCATAACTAAAACACATGATTTTATTAGGTTTTCTCTAAACTAGAAAACAATACAAAGTCTTTATTTCAAGCAGATCATCTTCCACATATTTTTCTTTATTTCATTATTAATTGTCTCACACCTGCTTATTGTGCTTCTTCATTTGTAGCAGCTCAACAAAGTGGGAGTTTTCAGTACGTGGATGATAATCAAGACTCGGGATTTCAGTTACCTCTTTATGATCTTGAAACCATTTTGCTTGCGTGTAACAACTTTTCTGAAAGAAACAAGATCGGGCAAGGCGGTTTTGGTTCTGTTTACAAGGTATATACTTTATGAAGCACTTACATGTAAGGTGAAATGTGGTACAAATAAGGGTTAACGTAAGAATCGTACGAATAACTAGAGTAATTATACTTGAATTATACTTGAAATAGGGTGAATTTGCAAATGGACAAGAAATAGCAGTTAAAAGGCTGGTAGAAAAGTCGACGCAAGGCGTTGAAGAATTAAAGAATGAGATTATTTTAATTGCGAAGTTACAACATCGAAACCTTGTCAAGCTTTTGGGTTGCTGCATTGAAGGGGAAGAAACTATGCTGGTCTATGAGTATTTGCCTAACAAAAGCCTAAACAACTTCATATATGGTACATAAAATTCCCTCATCCTCACAATTTTGTTATTATGCTATCAGGTAATTATAATCATCCTTCAATAAATATACATAATGGTAGGCTTGTAGACCATAAAAAAAAAAAAAAAAAAAAAACCATTATTGATTGGTACAATCACATCCAGACAATGTTTAGGGTTTTTTTTAGTTATACTACTAGAAAATTTGAAACTTCTTACACCAGTTTTCCTAGGAAATGCGTAATAAAATTGGCTTTTCTACGCATTTATTGTAGGTCCGGCTAGGGGAGGATCTAGTCGCCTAATCCTTGTTGTCAAACACACCCGGTTGTGCGGAATCCAACCGGAGATGCAAACCGAGATCGAACACGATGGACAAGAACACGAGAAGGGGACCGAGACTCAACGATTAACACCAATGCATTAATACTTGAAAAACTGTTACAAATCAATGTTTACAAAACAATATTTGCAAACTCTCTCTAAGATCTCTCGGTTCTCTCTTTTCTCGGCTCTTTGTCTTGTGCGCTTTTTGTGTCCACCCTTGTCTACCGAAATCACTAAGATATTCGGTATTAATATGTTGTTCACTTGTGCGATTTGGGCTTTGGGCTCACTTGTGCGATTGGCTTGTCTTAGGCCCAAGTGACAATGGCCCAAAACCCTCTACGGTTTCAATCTTCAACAAATATGCAGATTGTACAACATAGTCAACATGATGACATCATTATGACATCATCATGATGATGTCATGATGATGTGGCAGCGGGAACCGGCTCGCGGCGCTCCGTGCTTCGCGTGTCGAACTCTGGGGCGCACGACGGAGGAATGTCGTGACGTCGGGCTTGAGCCGAAGCTAACCGGGTCGAACCGAACCGAGTTGAACCGAACCAAGTCGCGTCCACAAAATATGTATCAACAAACTCCCCCTTGGACGCTACTCGTGAGATTCAACTTCCATGTCTTCCACGTCGGAGGATCTTCAAGGTCTTCACGCGTCGTAAGTAGAAAGTGTATCAACAAACTCCCCTTTTCATTTAGGTAGTGTGTCAATAAACTCCCCCTTAGAATGAACTCTCCAATGAGTTATGCTCGTGAATCTTTTGACTTGTCAATTCTTCAGATCCTTGTGGTGTTGATGAAGGGTCAGCGGCAACTCGATCATTTTATACTTTGAGTGCCTCCACTTCGTGTCTTCATTCCAAAGCTTGTCATTGAACATGTTCTCCTCGCCTTTAGCATCTGCACATGCAAGAAAGCTAAACGCATAATGAGAACAACCGCTTGGAATATAGTTAACATTTAAACAAAAGACACATATGAGATCAAATCTCAATCAAACACCAACCGACAACAGTTTGAAAGTTTAGAAAATGATCAATTTTAATCCTTTAACTTTCAAAACTTGTTAACTTCGACTGTTTATGAAGATGCAATTGTTTTCCGGCTTACAATCAGGATTTTGGGTAGGATAGACTCGAGTTCCAGCATCAGTCAATCAAAAATAAACTAGAAGCAAAATCTTTTTGGCTTTTATAAAGTTTATATTAAAACACACCTAAAATCTTTTTGGAATTTTTTAATAAATCAAATGTAAAGACGGAAAGCAATAAACAAATATATACAAAGATGCATAAACTGTAAACAGTAAATATCTACAGACATTCTTTTTGCGAGTTTCGAGGGTAAGAGAATCATATCAGTGTACGGTCATGCCAAAACGCTCTTTTTGTTCAATTAGTTAACATTAAGATAAGCATCCTATAACAATTATCGGTATTGTTGTCCACTTAAGCTCAACTTATCAGATGTAATCATGGCGAGGGGATACGTTAAGGTATGATTTATACTTACCGACCGGTGTTCATCCACATCACGACACATTCCCGTATCAAGGTATGCACGAGGGTTCATCTTACCGGTGAGTATACCAATTATCATCTGTTTGACCGTATATGATGTGAGATTCTCACTTATTTTGATTGAAAACAAGCCCTATGTGATAGAATCACTTATTGATGAGGAACTTGATTTTCATATGCATGAGGGCACAGGAGCAAGTCCGTGAACAGGTCAGTACTTTCGTACAGCAGAGAGACGAACTTGACTCCCGGATAGATGTGATATTTTATCACTTATTTTGTTTGGACATGTGATTGTTGATCACTTATTGAGGTCGAATGCAATATGTACACGTATGTATGGTATCATGGAAGATCTAGACTTGCGTCCCCGTTATTTTTCGGAAAAAGAAACAACCATGATACTCAGATGATAAGCAGCATAAAGACCGAATATCTCAAAACCTCGGCAATCTCTCAAACGAAATTTCGGTACTAAGACCATATGCCAATGAATGGTTCCCACCTGGTCTTCAGTCGATTTAAGTTTATATCACCCTGCACACTTTAAAATGACTGTGAGCCTACCGATACATCTTATATAGAGCTGCTTATCGTTTTTCAGTTTAGGTTTAAAGAGGTTTGGACAGACCACTGATGTACTATCATTTTCTCTTTTGCTCGCCAGGAAACTCATTTTTGTTTTTCCAATGTTTTTGTGCTTTTGAAATTTTTCGATGTTTTTGAATTTTCAAATTTGGATTTACTCCCCCTAAAATCAACAAACTAAGATAAATTTTAAAACACAAAGGTATTTACAAAAACGATTTCCCGATGTTGGTTAACTCATGTTTTACCTCAATGCCGTTTACCAAAATTAAGTTTTAATCAGAAAAGATTTATCGAATTTTGGAAAAATCAGTTGGCATGTCGGTTTGCGGTGCGGACCATGACAACATTGTCTGGCCAAAGAGTACTACAAGAGAATAACAATTTATAAAGCAGCTTAAATATCGACAAGTATAGGAGAGATTAGAAATTTAAAACCGTATCCTGCAACTGCTTCATGCATTGCAAGGAATCTGAGTGCTCTCCCAAACTGGATATCCACCCGGTGTGGATTTCAAAGTCGATTCTTTGTAGCTACTGAGAATCTCTTGACAGCAACAAGATCATAAACCTTTGGGTCCGGCTGGTCTTCCATATTGCTCCAGCGAAGGTTTTTGTCTTTCTCTTTCAGAAGTAGTGTGCGGTTGTTCAATTCCACGCCAAGGCATCCGCACACCCGGTTGGTTTGTTCAACAAACACATTTTCTTCAATCACACCGCAAAGAAATGTACACCGCACGTTCATCTTGTTGATTTTGAACTTCAGACGTGCTGCAGGTGCGTACATTTTGATTGAATCTATCCTGGGGACCTGATCAAAGCCTTGAACAATCAAACTTTTGATGATTTGCAATTTGTCGAAGCTTTTCAAACTCTTTTAACAGACACTTCTGTTCTCTTTCCATTTTCTCCAACAAAGGCAGCAATTTCTTCTGTTGCCTATTTTGTGTATGGACGCTCCACTATCAACAATCTTACGACTATCGAAAGTTCCTCCTGGAATATCCTACACACTCACTGAAAGATTAGTTGGAGAGGGGGACCCAAGCCTTAACAGACTTGGGTCGTCCTTCATCATCGAGGATTGTGACTTCGATTTCCTGATGATTCTCAAACACAGCACCTCCCCTTGAAACATTTACCGATTTCGGTTTCCAAATCTGTTTTTGTTTTTCATTTTTAATCTCTAATTTAACAGAATTTGCTTGGACAACTTCCGGTTTCAACGCCTTTTCAATCACCTTCACATTTTTACGTCGTTGTTTTGTTTCCTGTTCTTTAACAGTTCTTTTATCATGTTTTGGATAAACAGGACGACGTTGTGAGTGACCTTGTTCAGAGGGGGCTCTTTCAACAAAATTTGGTTTGGGCGAGTTTTTGCAATCTTTAATAATGTGCCCAACCTTCCCACATTTGAAACAAATTCTCCTTTCAACAAACTTAGGAGAACCGGTTCGACTTTCACATGTTGAACCTGTAGACCCAGAGGTACTTGTTCCTACATCACACCCGTTTGTGTGTTGGGTGTAATTGTTTTGAGCGTTACGTTTCAAAATCTTGACTTGTTGTACAAAATCAGTGTTTGATTTGTTTTCAAAAGTCTCAATTTTATCAGTACCCCTTGATGCTACAAACTTGATATCTTTGTCTTTCTTCTTGAAACGAGCTCCTTTTGATTCAACCTTAGCCTTTGGCTTTGGAGCTCGTTGTTGTTGTTGCTTACCCTTAAAAGCGACAGGTTGTTGCTTTGTCGGTAATTTTTGGTTTCCAAATTGTTTCCTCACTTCAGCTTTTGGAATAGGGTCACACTGAGTTACTGAAACTCTCGGGATCGCTTTTCCCAAAAACCTAGTTGTATTATCTTCAAACACTTTATCGATCAATGATTGATTGACGTTTTTGATTGGAAAATCTTTGTTTGAATAAATTTTGTTATCACCGACTAAAGTATACAACAAGTTGTTGCTCTTAACAGCAGACACACATTCATTGTCATCTTTGACATCCTTGACAGGATCTATCACTTGCTTGGCAACAGGTTGCACGGCAGGAGTAGGAGGATCACAAAGAATATGATTCTCAATTGGAATTTCTACTCCTTTCGTCTCATCAAGTGATTCATCCTGGTCATTCACATCTGATTCATCATCTGAAGAATCACAGTCCTCAATGGTTGGAGGACTTTGATTTGAGGCACATGATGACTTTTCTTTGTTATCAGATGAGCCCTCCGATGAATTGTCCGGTTTGAACCCTAAGCCAGTAGTAACTTCCTCATAATCAAGAGGCACACTGGGTTCATACCGAGGCATATCCTCTTCATCGGGCATTTTGGTATAGTTATGTCTCAAAGGGGGCGGACACGACTTATACCCTACGCCTTTCTTGTTTCCCTTCAGTTGTTGAACATCAATGATGTGATCAAGCACAAATCGGGAGTTAGAATAACTTTCCAACTTTTGCTTGATAGCATCATGCTCGCATTGGGCAATGGCTAGTTGCTTCTTGGTTTCCTCAACAATATTTATGTACTCATTTATACTTACTTGTTTATGGTAAACCACTTTGTTAACTTCGGACACGCTTTTCTTTAATGTTTCTATTACAGATTTAAATTCTTTTTCGTTCCGAGTTAAAGCCATATTTGCCTCTTTGCATTTTGAAAGTTCAATGACCAAATTTTGATTATGACTATGAAGCTTTTCTGATTCAAGCTTCAATTCAGCACATTCAAGTTTTAATTCTTCAAAAGCATGTTTAGCATTAGCACATTCATGTTTCAATTTTTCACAATCACTACATATGCTAGGAGTAGGAGGTTCAGAATTTACCTGACTCGAAGAGGCTGTGATATTTGCCATGAAGGCAGTCTGAGAAGAGAAAGCTCCATCTTCAACATCAGTACCTCCTTCCTCCTTCACATCAGGCTCGGATTGATTATCCCCAGAAATAGAGCCTTCTTCATCAGAACTTCCAGAATAACCAGAACTGTCATCGCTTTCAGAAAATTCTTCTTTATGAACATGCTTGATGTGATTTATGATCTTTGCATAACATGCAGTTCCACCTCCTTGATGATTATCTCCCAATTGTACAGACCAATCACATCCTTCATCAGCTTGAACTATCAATGCCCGGTTGGGGTTTGAAGGCCCTGACTGGTTGGTTTGGTTGTTAGCAGCTACTATCCCTCTTTCGTTGTTAGCTTGATTTGAAGTACTTGTTTGATTTTGGAAGGGATTTTGGTTGCCTTGTTGGTTGCCTTGTTTGCTCGGTCGCGTGCATTCACGTTTAAAGTGACCCTTTTCACCGCAATTAAAGCATGTGACAGCATCTTTATTGAACCCGTACTTCGTATCATTTTTGCCTTCCAACGAAGTTCTTCCAGTTCGAGTCATGAAATCCTTTGCCCTTCTAACTGCACTTGCAAACGCCCACTTGATATCCATTAACTCCATTTCATCCCTGTCTATCTGCTGATAGTCTTCGTTTGTCAAATTAATGTTGCCAATTTGACTTGCGACTAATCCGCTGTAGGAATTAACCATAGTGGTAAGAATTTCAATGTGATCCCGTGCAGCCTCTATACTCACTTTGGAAAGATTTGAAGTATCAGGTTTGTTGCCATAGAAGGCTTGTTGTGGTTGGGTTTGTGGTGGGGGTTTAGAAAAATAGGAAGCTGGATCAAAATGGGGTTGTGCCAGATTGACTTGAGGTGAAGGTTGAGGTGTTGGAATATAAGCCCTTGGATCGAAGACCGGAGCAGTATTTGATTGAGGAAACGGAAAGGAACTTGTGTTGGACACAAATGCAGTTTGCAGTTTTGGTTGCTGAGCTGCATTAGACCTGGCCAAGGCATCGAAGCCTGGAAGATACATTTCTGTATTCTGAGAAGCGGGAACTCGCTTGGCTTTCCTGATTTCTTCATCATTTTTATGTTCCAGCTTCTGGATGAACTCATAGATGTTAACTGTGTCAAGAGTTCCCGTATGCTTCAATAGCTCAATAAACGAACTCCACTTTGGAGGTAAAGCATCAGCAAACCTAGCCACCATTTCCTGTTGAGTTGCCAAAACCCCATAAGCAAACATTTCACTAATCAAATGATAAAAACGTGTAGTCATATCATTAAGGGTTTCATTTTCCAAAAACTGAAAAGATTCAAACTCTTTCTTCAACAGATCATGACGAGACTTTCGTGTAGCTGCATTGCCTTCTCCTCTCGCAACCAAGGCATCCCACAATGTTTTCGTGTCTTTACAGTAGGAGAACTGATGATAGATATCTTTGTTAAGTGCTTGTGTAAGTGTAGCAAAAGCCTTTTTCTCCAAATCATAGGCTTTCTTGTCATCTTCCAACATGTTAGCATAACCCGCTGAAGTGGATGCTGCAACTTCAAGATTGGGGTTGAATGCATTGATGAAACACCTCCAAAGCTCGGTGCTTTGACCTTGCACATATGTGTGAAAACGGCCTTTCCATGATGGAAAATCGTTCATTTGGTTTAACTTTGGTGGACGATTGTTGCTGCCAGTTTCACTTTCGCTAATTAGCAGATTTTGAATACTTTGACTTTGATTGGATACTAATGCCCATTGACTGGCACTGATCGCTGGTGGTGGAAACATACTTCTCGCCCACGCTGCTGCGGAAGTTTGATCTTGACCGGTCTGTGAATCCGTACTCCAGTCCCACGGACTTGTGCAACTCATGATTGGTGTATGAATGATAACAACCTGATTAAATTACACAGATCAACCAGCTAAAAAAAAAATACAAGTCTTAAAAAAAAAAAAAAAAAAAAAAATTTTGTCCAAGACTTGATGAAAACAAGAAGTGCTTTCGGCTGAGAAGTTGTAATTTCAACTTGATTTCGATTGATGTTTGATAAGTGATTTCGGCAACAACACACTAAGTGTTTTCGGCAACAAGATGAAACAACAAGTGATTTCGGCTGATGTGAATTGATTTCGGCTCAAGACAAAACAAAACTTGGGTGATTTCGTGATAAAGATCTGATGTAACCGAGGCCCAAATAGAAGCCCAATTAAATGTTGTGCGACTGAAAGAATCTTGTGCGAGCTAATCAATCTTGTGCGACTGTAAATGTTGTACGATTAATTATGTTGTGCGACCAGACTTTCTTGTGCGACTGACTTTCTTTTGGGCTCCCAGTTAACAAAACAGCCCAGGCCCAATGACCAAACAGAAACCCAGATCTATGTTGTGCGATCCAAGGAACCTTGTGCGAGTGAAATGTTTTGCAACTGAAATAAAACTTGTGTGACTGAAATCTTGTGCGCTCCACTCTCTTTTGGGCTCCCAGTTTATCGAAATAGTCCAGGCCCAAAGACGAAACAAAGGCCCAGATCTATGTTGTGTGTCTTGTGCGACTGTGATCTTGTACGCTTGAAACAGATCTTGTGCGACTGGAATGAGTCTTGTACGATCGGATGTCTTGTACAATTCAAAACTTGTGTGATTGAAACAAATGTTGTGCGATTGAACCTTGTTGACTTTCTATAACCTGACACAAAACAGACAACTTTCGGCTCACCCACTTTTTGGAAACACAATTTTCAAGTTACCAACCAATGATGACTTGCCTCCTTTTTTTTTTTTTTTTTAATAAAACCACAACTTTAAAAACACAAACAACTTTAATTCAAATCCAAAAGCAGATCGAACAAGAATATTATCATGAACACTTTGAAGCTTGGTTGAAGATATGAAGAACACAACCCAGAAAATTTGAATTTTCCGGCAAACTTCTGAGTTTTCTGGTGTCCCGACAACTTCCGAAACGCGTTTTAGCTTGAAATGTTTAATCAAAACCAATATATATCATGAAGACATGTGCTAAACACGGTTTTTAACAAAACAAAACAGCAAAACAACAAGATTAAACCCGATTAACAATGTTTTTCAGAAAAAAATAAACTTTAAAAACCCGAAAAACAAACCGAAAACAACTCGGTTTTAACAAGGAGAAGAGCCAAGGCTCTGATACCACTTGTAGGTCCGGCTAGGGGAGGATCTAGTCGCCTAATCCTTGTTGTCAAACACACCCGGTTGTGCGGAATCCAACCGGAGATGCAAACCGAGATCGAACACGATGGACAAGAACACGAGAAGGGGACCGAGACTCAACGATTAACACCAATGCATTAATACTTGAAAAACTGTTACAAATCAATGTTTACAAAACAATATTTGCAAACTCTCTCTAAGATCTCTCGGTTCTCTCTTTTCTCGGCTCTTTGTCTTGTGCGCTTTTTGTGTCCACCCTTGTCTACCGAAATCACTAAGATATTCGGTATTAATATGTTGTTCACTTGTGCGATTTGGGCTTTGGGCTCACTTGTGCGATTGGCTTGTCTTAGGCCCAAGTGACAATGGCCCAAAACCCTCTACGGTTTCAATCTTCAACAAATATGCAGATTGTACAACATAGTCAACATGATGACATCATTATGACATCATGATGATGATGTCATGATGATGTGGCAGCGGGAACCGGCTCGCGGCGCTCCGTGCTTCGCGTGTCGAACTCTGGGGCGCACGACGGAGGAATGTCGTGACGTCGGGCTTGAGCCGAAGCTAACCGGGTCGAACCGAACCGAGTTGAACCGAACCAAGTCGCGTCCACAAAATATGTATCAACATTTATGACAAACACTTGATGTAGGAAAACAGCTTGTAGGAAACCTGTTTTCAACGTATTTCCTACGCAACTTCCTACACATTTTCTACGAAACTAGTACGTCGCAAATTGCTACGAATCTCCTACAATATATTTAATTATTATCTTTTATGATTTATTTTTTTTGCTACACGTTTCTGACCAAAATAAAAAAACAAAAAAAATTAACAAATTTTAATACAACATTATTTGTGACCCACTTCCTACAAAAAGTAGAAGTGTTGTTACAAATTTCCTAGGAAACTGAGTATTTTTTGTGACCCACTTCCTACAAATAAATTAGAAATGTTGTTACAAATTTATGAGGAAACTGGGTATTTTTTGTGACCCATTTTCTACAAAAATAATTGGAAGTGTTGTTACAAATTTTCGAGGAAACTGAGTATTTTTTGTGACCCATTTCCAACAAATAAATAAGAAGTGTTGTTACAAATTTCCTACAAAAACTGAGTATTTTTGTGACACAATTCCGACAAATAAATAAGAAGTGTTGTTACAAATTTATGAGGAAATAAGTATTGTTTGTAACGGTTTTTCGACGAAACTGAGTATGTTTTGTGACAAATTTCTGACAAAATAAAGGAAAAAGGTCTACTATTTTTGACCGTTTTCCGACAAAAGCTATTTATGCTGTGACACATTTCCAACCACCAAATTTATTAAATAAAAAAACTGCAAAAATAAATAATATTTCTGCATATTTCTGGCGAAAAATTTCAGAAATAATCTGCAATACCAAAACATGTGTATCATTTAGGCCAAATTTTAAAATTGTATCATTTTCCTAGTAGTGTTAACTGTCATTTACGTCCCTGTGGGTTGTTCACTTTAGCAATTTTAGGCCAAATTTTAAAATTGTATCATTTTCCTCCCTGGCGTTCTCGAAACGTGTCATTTCAGTCCAAAAAACTAACTCTAGTTAAAAAACACAGTTGGCTCAGTGGTAAAATATTGGTCATTTTAGATAGTGGTTCAGAGTGATTTGGAGGGGTTCGGAGGTTTTACATACCCTCCACCAACCTCGGAACCACTATGTAAAATGACCATTTTACCCCTGATTTAACCCAGATTTTTAACTGGGGTTAGTTTTTTGGACTGAAATTGCAAGTTTCGAGAATGTTATGGAGGAAAATGGTACAATTTTAAAATTTAGCCTCAAAAATCGCAAAAGTGGACAAAGCATAGAGACATAAATGACACTTAACTCTTTTTTTTAGTTGTGTGAATAATGTTGCAATCGGCACATAAACATCAATTTTAGTGGAATGATGGATGATAGAGGAAGAAATAAACAAGAAATTAGTTCCAGAAAACATGAAGTAAGACTTTTGTTCTAAACTCAACATCATTTAATTATGAAGAAAAAAAAAGAGAGAGAAGAATTAGTACTCTTACTATTTAGATGACATGATTCTTTAAATTACACTTTTAGAGATTATATTCATCGTTATTTGTTGACTTTGCTTTACACCATTTGTGACTTAAGGAATATTAAAGGTGTGTGAGTATTCGGAGTTGAAGGATTTATAAGAGGTACCCTTTATTAGCAGAGTTTCTTGTGTGTTAGACCTAGAGCTTATTACATAATTTATTTTTATCCGGTACACCATAATGTAACACATTGTTGTACGTGTGTGTCTAGAAATTAACTGTGTTGGTAGTTAAGTACACTATTCACACGAGAATGACACAATCTTTTTTCTTAATAGAGTTATTTTTATACACAGATAAGCCTACACGAAAATTATTGACATGGAGAAAACGCTACCATATCATTAAGGGTATTGCACGAGGGTTACTTTATCTACATCAAGACTCGAGGTTAAGAATCATTCATCGAGATCTCAAAAGTAGTAACATCTTACTTGATGGCGAGTTAAACCCGAAAATTTCAGACTTTGGCATCGCTCGTATATTTGGAACAGATCAAATACAAGAAATGACCAAAAGAATTATTGGAACCTAGTAAGTCACCTTGCATAAAAATATGAATTTGACTGTACCTCACTATTTCAGCTTTGCAAAAAAGGTAGGTAAACAAAAAATATATATTTCCTGTTATAGGTTTCAAAATGACAAAATGGGTTGGCTTGAACCCATTGGACAATAACTCAAAACAAACATTTTCTCTAAATTTCACCAAGCATAAATACAGTTTGAGGTTGCAACTTGCAAACACTTGAAATGCCCATATTATGGTGTGGACCTGTTTTTTCTTCTTCTTCTTTTTTTTTTTTTTTTGTTATTAGTTATTAATTACTTTTTTAGCCGTTAGCAAATGGTGTGGACCTATTTTTTCTTCTTCTTTTTGTTATTAGTTTATTAATTACTTTTTTAGCCGTTAGCAATAAAAAAAAAGTAACCCAGTTGTGCCTTTCTCACATAATAATTAAAATTTCTTCCACCTGGTTAATAAGTAATACTCCATGTGGCATGTCCAATAATTTCACTATTCCACCTGTTTAATAAGTAATACTCCATGCAACATGTGCAACAATTTCACTATATCAATAGTTTTAATTTAGCGTTCTATAGAGTTAGCAACAATTTCTTTCTTTAAAGGTTTTAATGTTAGGTAATGATCCCTTAGGTAGCATTCGTTTCAGAAATGAAATAGAATTTTGATGGAATTGGAATTAAACAATAACATAAGAAAGAGAATCTACATTCCAATTCCATCAAGATCTCATTCCATGAAACAAACACACATAAACTCTAAATGAAATTTCAATTCTCGCGCGAATTCTAATTTTAATTACATTACAATCCATGAAACGAACGTTACCTTAATATTTGTTGCAAGAAGTGTTTTATGATGTGTTTTTGGGTTAACAAGTTTACATTAACACAAAAATTGGAAGAAATACATTTGACTAAGTGTTCAAATACAATATATTTTTTCAAGAAAAGGGGATATTATATAGAACGGACTAATGTCAAAATGCCACTTTAGTTATTTATCAACACCAATTGCTGCCATTTTTATGTAGAATAACTCTTTTTGTTGCAGTGGCTATATGTCTCCAGAATATGCAATGAATGGCCATTATTCTGTGAAATCGGATGTTTACAGCTTCGGCGTTATCGTGTTGGAAATTATAAGCGGCCAGAAGAATTGGGCATTTCATCATCCTGATCATGATCTAAACCTTTTAGGACACGTAAGTTACAAAACTACCCTATTTACGTACGCTTTTCCATGTTCTCTTGTTAGCCGTTATTTATAACATAAGATTACATGGTCTCATATTTACCACCGTAAATGCACATGTTAGTGTTTTACACATCTCAAATCAATGTGATCCCTTAGTGGTTTTAGTTATCTTAATTATTACTTAATAGATTACTATTACAAATAATAGGAATGCGTTGATACTAAAAGTATGGGAGGGAGCATCGAGAATTAGGCAAGTGGTTGTTAAAACTACTTGAAAGAAATGTGTGGTGCTATTATATTTTGAACAAAAAAAGGTTATCATCGATCATTTTGAAGATGAAAGATAGTATTGATTCTCATTAGAACACACGATGTGGTAGGCGTGGAGCAGCGTGGAAGCCTCCACCACGCGGGAATACCGCCCCGTGCCATGGCGTGGTGGTGGTGTGTTGATGGGGGCGACAAGTTTCTCACCGGCGTGGAGGGCATGAGGGTGGTGACGTGAAGTAATGGTATTGGTTGTTGTTTAGGTTGATTTTGATTGGTTGTTGTTTATTTCATTTTTATATTTTTTCAGCGCCCTTTTTCAAACCCCTTCCACCCCTTGCCTTTTTTACCACGGCCCTGCTAACGTGGCTGTCACTTGGCGCTTCATGCCCCTTCCACACCTTGTAGTCGAAAATGAAAAGAGAATATAGGTGACTATGTAAGCAACCATAGATCTAAAGTTGTTGAATAAGTTACTACCAAAGTTAGGCCTCAAAAAGGAATATAGTCCTAGTAAAACACCTTTGTTAATTTTAAATTGTAATTGTATTGAAATGTTGTAAATGAGATATAGAGGAGGGATATTTATAGGCCTAACATTTATACAAAGGTATCTAAAATATTTATATAATTAACCTCTAACTATCCATAATCACTTTGTTGTCTAATATTCCCCCGCAAGCTAAGGCCGGGAACGACCTGTAACTTGGATCGTTAAAAGGTGAATCTATGAGTAAGAAGAGGCTTTGTAAAGATGTCCGCAATCTGATCTTCCGTAGATATGAACTGGACCTTCAATTTGTGTGACCTTTTCTCGTACAAGGTGAAAATCAACTGCAACATGCTTTGGTCTGGCATGGAGGATAGGATTCTTCGACAAATATATAGCACCAAGATTATCACACCTGAGGATTGGAGCAGAGATCGTGTCAGCTAGAGCTTTGTATTTAGACTCTGTGGATAACTGGGAACCGTTTTCTATTTTCGCGCAATCCATAAATCACAAAGCATAAAGTACCGGTGACCATCAGAAAATAAAACAAGTGCAAGCCCCCAAACATCACAGTATAGTAGATCCAAAAAATGTGCACTATGAAAATTAGAAACTGGTAAATGCATCTTTGTCGACTTGCCCAAAGGATAAGCAGTACAAGAAATGGTACTGGATGTCTTAGTTGCAGGTAAAGAATAAATGGAAAGCATATGATTGAAGAGACCCTCGTGTGGATGACCAAACCTCAAACCAGACATCAGAAGATGTACAAGTGGCACATAATGTGTGCTTACTGATGGATTGGAGAAGCGGAAGACGAAGGGTATAGTAAGGAGGGTAAAGCGTGTAGACTCATCCTTCACAACAACAAAAAAAGAAGAGTGATATTCAAAGAAAACATTGTTACCTAAACAAAATTTTTAGACAAATAGAAGTTGCCTTTTAAGTTTAGGAAGATGAAGAATATTAGATATGTTAAGGGATTTGTTTGAGCAATGAATTTTTGATGGACCAATATGAAGGATAGGAAGACCGTTATCATTACCAACACGAAGGAATCATTACCATGATATACCTCAGAATGGTCTGGACTTCTCAAAGTTGGAGTGGCATGATTGATGGATCCGGTGTCAGGAAACTACGGGTTGTATCTAGATGAGCTTGATTGGTAGCTCCAGTGTCTTGCCATGTAGTCATGGTCTGTGAGCAGACCAAATATCTCATTGAAGGCCAAATGAGTTGGATGAGCCATAACATTTGTTTTAAGGCCATTATATTCATCACGCAAGCCATTTATCACGTATAAGACCAATATTTGTCTTTTGTGGGTTCACTAACAAGAGCATATGCAATCTACTATGCACGGCTAAGATAAGTAAGTGATGTTTCATCACCTTTCATTTGTTGCTTATGAAGTTGTGTCTTAAGTGTATATTCCCTAGAGGCAGCGTGTGGAGCATAGGCTCGAGCAAGGGAGTCTTATAGTTCTCTAGTAGTAGATCCTTGAACATGGGCAAACGATGCTTCGGAGATAGTTGATATAATGATTATATGAACATGTGCATCATTTGAAATCCATGACTGATAGCTGGGATTGGCTATGACCGTAGATGAGGATTCGGATGTTGTGGTAACAGTGGAAGCCGGGCAAGGAATAGAGCCATCAATATAGCCAAATAAGTTGTATGTGATCAGAAATGGTTCAATCATGGTCTTCCAGTAGCCATAGTTTATTTGAAAGAGAGTTAAAGAAAATTTGTGTGAATTGTTTGATGTCCTTTCAGTTGAGGTAAAAGTTGTAATTGTTGTTATTGTTTAAGAATTTAGTTAAAAATTGTGAATGTAGTTAGGAGTGTCGCCTGAGAGTATCAGCAGCACAACGTTTTATTTCTGGTCTACGATGCCAAGAAATTTATGGCTTTTAAAGCACTTGAACTTGTGTTCAAGATTTAAGTGATGTTAGAGAGTGTCGACAGTACAACGTTTTGTCTCTGATCTACGATGCCAAGCAATTTATGGCTTTTAAAACACTTGAACTTGCGTTCAAGATTTAAGTGTCTACGGGAGTCTTGCTAGAGAGTGCCTCCAACGCACTTGTTGTGAGCGTTTGTGAGAGTTGTCAACGCAGTTGTTGTGAGTGTCCCTTGGTGGTTAGACAATGGTGGCGAAGCTGAGATGGTGGCCTGGCTCTAATACCAATTAAAACACCTTTCTATGCATGAAATTTTAATTCTACTGAAAGATACGTCTAAAATTTACATAATTAAACACTAACTATCCATAATTACTTTGTTGTCTAATAGTCCTTTATTATGAGAACTATAGTTTAGTTCATGACTTAAAACATTAGTCTTTAACACTATAAGGAAACGTGTTTAGATGAGATATAACTTCTTCGAAAATTGGTAAATGATGGTACATTACTATTAGTGTTTAACATAAAACTTAGGATATGATACGTTAGACCACTCACAGTGGAGTCGCTATTCACTTCCTGATACTCATACATTGGAGTCTCATCTGTATACCCTATACCACAGGTTATTTTGAAAACTAAAGTAATGCCACAACCCCCGACCCCACCCTGGGAGCGAGAGGCGTGAGTCGTCAAGTGGCACCGGTGGTTATTTTAAAAATATTGCAGCGGTAATTTTCATCAGGACCGTGAGTTAGGAAAATACCAGAGTTTAGAAACACCGGATTGTATTTACTAAACACATGGGGATAAACTCATGTTTTGCAAAGGTAGCTTTAATATGTGATAAACCCGAATACATAAAACCATTTTTCTTAATTTAATTTAATTGATAAAATAAGCCACTTCTGTAAGCCTTTTGGTGCCGTATCACAACTCTTATTCCAATCTACTGTAATCACCTGAAACGCGTTTTAAAAACATTTGGTCAGCAGGAAATACCGGCGAGTACATTCAATTTGTACAAAAGACACATTGTTATAATTTACAGTATCAAGAGCGATTACAATGTTTATATCAACCAATTACCCCAAATCGGTATTTGTCACTCGACCGGATCAGTGACTATGGTCATATCACACATTGGCTAACATGTTGTCCAATGGTGAGGATTATTAAGTAGTGTATACAAAACCCCACATACCGGAAGTAATTGCAGAATACAAAGACTTATTCACTGTAATTACAACTTTGAAATACAAGTAGGGTTTTGAAAGCAATTTGATAAAAATAGAATGACTCACCTTGTAGGTCTTATAGTCTTGATTTAACAAGCCTTCTGATTCTAAGTCTTCTGATAATTAAGCATCTACTGTGATTGTGAGTTTATAGTTCGGAGTTTTCTGATAGTTAAACATATAGTTTAACAGAGTGGAATACGTATTAGTGTTAAACCAAATCAAACCTAATGATGGTCACGAGATCAGAACCTTAACGAAATTCAACAAAGTATAGTCTTAGTTAGACATCACTTTGGCATTACTTAGTTGGTTCTTGGATCGATCGGATAGAATATCATATCGGTGATTATTGGTTAGAACACCAACGTATAGAGAGAAGAAGAAAAGAAATGAGCAAGGAAGAATGAAATCCTAGGCTCCTATTTATAGGTAAGAAACATGCATTTCCAGGAAGTTTCCTTTATACTTTCTATGAAATTACATATACTTTTCTAGGAAGTTAGCTACACATTTTCTAGGAAGCTTCATATACACTTATTTAGAAAGTTTCATATACATCTTTCATGGATACTTCCTACCCATATATATCCTCCTTACACCTTCCTTGCACTTTCCTTAGATAATTCCTATCCATATACACTTTCCTTACATTGTATTATCTACCTATTTTGTATATCTATTTAGATGTTAAGTTATTACATTTACTTAACCGTTTTGTTGTTAAACTTAGTTGTTTAACTAATTAATTTTTCTTAACTGTGTAATTAAGTAACCTACTTAACTGATTAATTAACTTACTTAGTTTATTAATTAACTTACTTAGCTGTTAAGTTTACTTTGCTATTAAGTTTCCTTAGCTGTTAAGTTTTCTTAATCGCTAAGTTTTCTTAACAGCTAAGTTTTACTTTAAACACTAAGTTTACTTAACCACTAAGTTTATTTAATCGTTAAGTTTTCATAGCCACTAAGTTTATTTAACTATTAAGTTTACTTAATCGCTAAGTATTCTGGTTTAGCAGCCTCCGGGTTATGAGTTCTAATTTCTAGATACAATGGAACTCGTATTAGCGTATTAACCCAGCTCACCTTTAACGATAATCACGAGATCAAGACCCACAATGAATGACAAAGTATAGCCTAGTACCGGCAGCACTTAAATATCCATCGGATCGGTTTTAATCAATCGGATATAGTATCGTAGCAGTGATCGAGTTATTACCCTGATATTGCTGCAGAATTTCGAGGTTTCGATTATAATTATGAAAGAACAGACGAATGATATGTGAAACGAACGTATTTTTTCGTCGTAATATGCAAACTATTCAAGTGCCAACCCCTGGGTTTTATATCTGAATTTTGGCCTCCCTCGCGTGTCGCACCAGTTGCACCTGGTCCTGTTGCGTGGCGCGACAACGATCCTTTTAGGCTAGGGTAGCCTGGTGTTGATTATAGCCTTGAAAGTTGTCAAACTCGAATAATACGTGTTCTAAATTAGTTTCGCGAGGCACATCTCGTTTAGGGGACCCCCCCTTGAGTTTTAGGGGGCCCTGTTGCTGGTTTCGTCCGTTTTTCCATTTCGGGTCGCACCGCACTGCTTTAGGGTTTCCATTTAGGGTTTCTTAGTGTGCCTTTTAAGAATAGATAACGGAAAATTTGTGAGGTTGTTACAAGTAAACCACCATATTTCGGGGTTCATGATCCATCCTTATCCTATACATTTTAATGATTATGAGTGAAAAATGTATTATTTAGAAGATTAGGAATATGAGGAATCCAATGTGAGGGCGTGACGTGATGCGGTGTGCTTATAAAAAGTTTATTATTTTTAGTTGTTTTATGCACTAGGTCAAGTTTTAATATTTATAAGAACACAATATAATACAATCACACTACACTTCATGTTGGGTAAGTGCACCCATCGTTGGCGTGATATAGTGATGGTAAGATACCAAGGTCGTCCAATGATACAAGGAGTTTTAGTACTGGTATCTTCGTTAGCGTCTAGTCAAACCCAAAAATAAAAGTTTTAAAATGGATCAAAAGAAAAATGAAGAAGAAAATAAAAAGGTAGTAATCAATGATAAGAAAAAGGGTGTTTAGGATCAACATACCTCTTGATGCTTCGTTAACTAGCTCTTACCATGGGGTGACAAGGGCTCGATTGTCAGACGACGAACTAGGTGTATTAATACGTAATGTTGTGCAGTGTCTGGGTCGGAATCCTAACACACTCGAACCTGTCTCTTTGAATCAGCAAGGAAATGCCACTCGAGGCTAGAGTCAAACCATAATGTTACCGCCCTATCAGCAAGGAATGTAAAAATTCGGGTTAGGTTGAGTTCATGAGATTAAACCATTTCCTTGGGGTGAGGTGGAGTGAAATAGGGAAAAATGGATGATATGACCAATAGGTGGAATTGAGGATGATTAAAATATACCTTAAAGCCTAATCGAGAATAGTTCAGATTAATTGATTAAATATATCTATAGTTCGGTTTCTATATATAATATGTGTGGTGAAAACTAAAAACTATTACCCGAAGTATTTTAATAGCTTAACATTCCAAAGAGGAAATATCATAAAAAAACCAACATACTTTCTTATGTTTCTCATAAAAGTCCTTCAACAATTTTTAGTATATGAAAAACCAACATACTTTTTGTTTTGTCTCAGAAAAGTCCCTCTTTTTTGAACATTAAAGTCGCTACGCATGTTAAATTTGAACAAAATTACAGCAAAAATAATTTAAACTTGGAACCTACAACTTTGAAACTTTAGAGGTGTCCATTGGTTCTTTTTCGTTTAATGGAATATTTGGTTCCTTTCATTCGGTTTGAAATTTTTCGGGTTAAACCAAAAACTGAAACAAAGTAAACGAAATTTAAGTACTTAAAAATTGAATCACAAACCGCATTCGAATTTAGTTTGGTTTTTTATTTCAACCGAATACAACGAATTCATATAATTGAATTTATTCGACTAAATATAAAGTATGATTTACTTTAGTTACTCGGTCTATTGGCTTACATATAAACCGAATTCATTTTATTCGGTTTAGGTTTAATCACTTTTTGTTCGATTTTCGTTTTAACTGTTTTCGGCTCTGTAGCAATGACCTATGTATTTTCAAACATATCTTAGGTTGAAACATAACATTATGTAGCAAGTTTAAAAAAAATGTCATAATTTTGTTTAAATTGTTTATCAGTTATGTTTAAACATAAGGGAAAACATGTAAATAATACCTGGTACAGCAGAACAGGCCAGCAGAGAATCCAGATGAAGATGCACAATAGAGTTTGACATGATTATCAGCTTGATCTGGTTCCTCCTTAGGGTGCAAACTAATGATAGTGATGAAGAACCGAAAAGGGTATTTCGGTTATGAGAGAGGGTGGCTGATTGATGTTATTGAGTAATTAGGTTGTCTTGAAGTCTAACCCTTTAACCTCTACATTAGTCTCCTTATATATGCACCCAAGAGGAAACCTAATTAGTTAATAAGGGTAATATGGTCCATCAACAATTACCAACTAATTATTTAATAGGTCGTTATATATATATATATATATATATATATAGATCTATATAATGTAAATGATTATAATGGCTACTGGATTAAATACAACACCATAACGTATTTAATCTTACATTCTCCCACTTAGCCGAGTAATCTTTAACTAGGAGTATTAGATAAGCCTGATCAGGAGTTAACACTCATTTTAGCCTTAAACCAAGAACTGTAGCAGAGAAATATAGCCGTTTAATCATTATGCGACTCAGGACCCCCATTAGTCATACTACAACCTCAATTTAAAAACTAATCGTTATGATCAAAATAATTATAAGCCCTTTGTTTGATTTGTAACTCTATTTGTCTATATGTCATTATACTGGTTGAGCATATTCTTATAGACATACAAAATCAAACTGATGAGGAAAATTAACTAATAGTTAGTCATTCATAGTATGATATGCAGTTGCGCACGACCATCAATTAAAATCTGTCTCTTAATAAGACTTATGGGTAATAGCCTTTCAGTTATAGGATCCTTAAGCGTATCATGAATGTATTCGATACAAAGATTTAGCTTCCTCAATTCGTTCATAAACAAATAATTAATTGTGTATCGAAATTTAATGCAGCACCTCTCGAACTGTTACTGTTCAAGGAGACATGGTAGCTAACTTTATCACAATTAGTCTTTAATATATTAATTATATGGAGTTAATAAATTTATGAGTCCACTAATAAATTTCCAACAACATTTAATGACTATATTATGTCATTATAAATTAGGTTGTTGATATCAGTCCATTATGACTCCTCCATGAGATAGTATAATAACCTAATAGTTACATCAGTTATACCCTCCCCGAGACAGAACTCCAACAACTACGTCGGGCAGAACCTCGACAGCCGTTACGGAGCACTAGATCAATCGGGCAACGTATCTAATACGTAACCGGGGGTTAAAATACTTACAACGAGGCAAAGCTTCGCTAATTTAGTGGGTATAATGCCCGGTATAACTTCTACACTATAGAAATTGAGAGAGAATTATTGATTTTGAACGACTGAAATGAACTGCCGATCGTTCCAATTATAGGGCTGGAAATCGAGTTTGTCGCGCCCCGCGTAAGCCAAAGGCAAAGCCTTCATGGCCCACGACGTAGGGTGTGTAGGGTCTAGCTTGGTCTGGTCACAAGTGTAGAGTTGACACGATGTTGCCACGTGGCAGCTCAGGGTGTCGCCCTGATCTAGAGCTGTCGCGCCCCGCGTAACCCGAAGACAAGGTCTTCGCGGCCCGCGAGCGCTCCTCAGAAATTGTTTTTATTTTATTTTTGTAAAAATAAAGGTATTTAGGACCGGTTTTCGTATACGGGGTGTATTTTAGGACGTATAGGGATGTTCTAAATATTTTAGGGGTGTCAGAAATATTTTAGGAGGGTTGTTATATCCTCCCCTCCTTGTTTTAGAACTCGTCCTCGAGGTCTACTAGAATAGGTGTGGATATTTCCTCTGGTCCTCTTTTGGAATCCCATTTTACTTTGACTAGAACTAATCTTTTGTGTTTGAGATTCTTGACTTTCATGTCTTCAATTTGTAGAGGCTTTTCTACGAACTTGAGCTTCTCATTTACCTTTATATCCTTAAGAGGTACCACTAATGTTTCATTGGCTAAACACTTTTTGAGATTACATACATGAAATACATCATGTATTCCTGCCATTTCTTCTGGCAGTTGTAGCTGATAAGCTACTGGTCCTATTCTTTTAATAATCTCAAAGGGTCCAACATACATGGGGCTTAGCTTTCCTCTTTTAATGAATCTCACCACTCATTTCCAAGGAGAAACCTTTAATAATACCTTGTCTCCTACTTGAAATTCCAATGGCTTTCGTCGGTTATCAGCATAACTCTTTTGTCGAAAGTGTGCTATTTTTAGTTGTTCCTTGACTTGAATAATCTTGTCTGTTGTCTCTTGTACTATCTCGGGTCCAGATAATTGCTTTTCTCCAATTTCTACCAAACAGACTGGAGTTCGGCACTTTCGTCCATAAAGTGCTTCGAATGGTGCAGCATTAATACTGGTATGATAGCTGTTATTATAAGAAAATTCTATTAATGGTAAATGATCGTCCCAATTTCCTCCGAAATCAATTACACAAGCTCTAAGCATATCTTCCATTGTCTGTATCGTCCTTTCGCTTTGTCCATCCGTTTGAGGATGATAAGTGGTGCTTAGATTTAGCTTGGTTCCCATTATTTTTTGGAAACTTGTCCAAAAATGAGAAGTAAAACGGCTATCTCTATCAGACACAATAGATAAAGGAATTCCATGTAATGAAACTATTTCATTTACATACAACTTGGCCAACTGTTACATACTGAAAGTTTCCTTCATTGGTAAGAAATGAGCAGATTTAGTTAACCTATCTACAATCACCCAGATTGTATCATTACCTTTTCGTGTCTTGGGTAATTTCGTAATAAAGTCCATTGTTATCAATTCCCATTTCCATACAGGCATTTCCAATTGATGCAACAAACCGGAGGGTTTCTGGTGTTCAGCTTTGACCTATGAACAAGTTAGACACTTGGCTATATAAGCTGCTATATCCTTTTTCATTCCTATCCACCATAAATTCTTTCTTAAGTCTTGATACATTTTATCACTTCCAGGATGTATCGTATATTTAGACTTATGGGCTTCTTCTAATATTTGGTGGCGTAGATTTCCTAGTTTAGGTATCCAAATCCTTTTCTTATGGAATCTCCAAATTCCATCTGTTCCTTGTTCTAATTCCTTAATCATTCCTTTCAATTTTTCAGTATCATTCTTGATTACTGATTCTTGTACTTCTCTAATTTACTCGTTTAAATCTATCTGCAGATTTAATTTAAGAGAACGTACTCTTTTTGGCTTTTCGTGATATTTTTGACTTAAAGCATCGGCTACTACATTAGCTTTTCTTGCATGATACTAGATACTACAATCATAATCACTAAGAACTTCCATCCAGCGTCTCTGTCTCATATTTAACTCATTTTGCCCAAAGACATATCTTAAACTCTTATGATCAGTGAAAATGGTAAACTTACTACCGTAAAGGTAATGTCTCCAAATTTCCAGGGAAAAAATTATGGCTCCTAATTCTAAATCATGGGTTGTATAATTATCTTCATGATTCTTAAGTTGTCTAGAGGCATAGGCTATAACCTTCTGACGTTGCATCAACACAAATCCATAACCTAACTTAGAAGCGTCACAATAGACTACAAGTCTTCAGTTCTTTCTGGTAATGCTAGTATAGGTGCGTTGGTTAATTTTTTCTTAAGAATTCTAAAGGCTTCTTCTTGTTTTAATTCACGGTAAACCTCCTGTAATAACCGGCCAATCCTAGAAAACTTCTAACCTCCGCTGGTGATTAAGGGACTTTCCATTTAGTAATCGCCTCAATCTTTGTGGGATCCACATGAATTCCTTCATGATTAACTAAATGTCCAAGAAATTGCACTACTTCTAACCAGAATTCGCATTTCGAAAATTTAGCGTAAAGCTTTTCTTTTCTCAGCAAATTTAGGAGTGCATGCAGATGCGCTGCATGTTCCTCTTTACTTTTAGAGTAAATGAGAATATCATCTATAAAGACAATTATGAATTTATCCAAATATGGCTTACATATTCGGTTCATCATGTCCATAAATGCGGCTGGGGCATTGGTTAAACCAAATGGTATGACAGTAAATTCATAATGGCCATACCTTGTTCTGAAAGCGATCTTAGGAATGTCCTCTTCCTATACCTTTAATTTATGATATCCTGAGCGTAAATCGATTTTAGAAAAGAATCGAGCTCCTTGTAATTGATCAAACAAATCATCGATTCTCGGTAATGGGTACCGATTTTTAATCGTGACTTTATTTAATTCACGGTAATTAATGCACAATCGCATTGACCCGTCTTTCTTTTTGACGAATAGGATCGGTGCTCCCCACGGCGATAAACTTGGCTGTATAAATCCTTTCTCCAACAGTTCGTCTAATTGTTTCTTTAGTTCTTGCATCTCTGCTGGTGCTAATCGGTAAGGTGCCTTGGCAATTGGTGCTGTTCCTGGTAGCAGATGAATTCTGAATTCGACTTCTCTGTCCGGCGGTAATCGTAGTAATTCTTCTGTAAATACATCTGAAAATTTAGATACTACGGGGATATCTTTTAATTCCTTTCCTTTAGTGTTAATGATTATGGAAATCATATACACTAGTGATCCTTTTCTTGCACAGCTTGCAGTTTTCATCACAGAGATGAATTTCGTGGATCTAGTTGGCTTATCTCCTTTAATTGTGATCTTTTCACCTATTGGTGAATTTACTTGTATTGACTTTTGATCACATAGAATACTGGCTTTATTGGCTATTAACTAATCCATTCCTAATACAATATCAAATCCTGCCAGATTCATTAGGTAAAGATTTGCAATAAACTTTTGTTTTAAAAATTCTATTCTTGCTCCCTGCAAGATTTCAGTAATCTTAATGGATTCTCCATTTGCTGTTTCTATTAGACATTCTTGTTGGAGTTTAGTTAATGGTTGATTGAGAAGTTTTCAAAATGAAGTATTAATAAAACTTTGGTTCGCACCAGAGTCAAATAATACTTTGGCAAAAACATCATTAACTAAAAACATACCGGCAATCACGTCCGGAATCATTTTTGCTTCTTCGGCTATCAGAAAAAATGCTTTAGCATTCTTAGTAGTCTTGTTGTTCGTGGCTGGAGCTAGTTTCGGACAATTCGGCTTGATATGCCCTTTTTCTCCACAGTTGAAGCACACTCCATTACTGGGTTTCTTCCTACAATCTTCTTCTTTATGTCCCAGTATCTTGCAGTAGTTGTAGTATGTGGAGCATCTTCCTGAATGCTTCTTCTTGCAGGCTTTACAGTAAGGTGTAGAGGTAGAACCTATATTTTTCCCACGGTTAAAATTACCATAGCGAAATTCCTGGGTAAGCTTTTGAGCTAGGTTCTTTCTTTGGTTTTCTTCTTGGATACGCACTAATTCATCAGTCAAGGCATTTGCTAGTTCTACAGCTTCTTCTATGGTTGGTGGTCTAGCTGCCTTGACTACATGCCTAATTTCACTGATTAATCCTCAGATGTAACGGGAGATTAACACTGGTTCTGGCGATGCTAGGGTTGGCACTATTCTAGCATATTCAAAGAATGTAGTAGTGTAACCCTTACTGTCTACTCCAGTCATTCTAAGGTTTAAGAATTTATTAGCTATCTGTTCCTTTTCATTGGGAGGACAGAATTTTCTTTCCACCATGTTCTTAAACTCATTCCATTCCATATTATAGACCCTGTCACTTCCCCTAGACTGGAGAATAGTGTTCCACCATTCTAGAGCTGCATTCTTAAATAAATTGGAAGCAAACATGATCTTATCTTCTTCTGTGCACTTGCTTATTTTTAAGACTGCATCGGTCTTTTCTATCCAGCGTAGAGCTGCAATGGCCCCTTCATTGCCAGAGAATTCTATTGGTTTACATGACCAGAATTCTTTGTAAGAACAACCATAAGACATGGTTCTTCTTCTTTTTGGAATTGGCATTTGAAGAAATGGTCCATTGTTCACGATGTGACTAAGTTCAGTATGTGTTCGCTTACTTCCACCATTACTAATATTATTTTCCGCTTCTTTAACATTTTGGATGATATATGGCATAGCATCTCTAATTCCTTGGTTTATAATGTGTCGAATTGCACTGTTATTTATTTGATTATCATTATTCTGGTTTTCCTGATTTGCTGCGTTGTCCATCTGGATTATAAACATTTACCAATTATTAATATCGCAAAACAATATTAAATGCAAACAATCTCACAACACAAACAGATTGGTCAAAACCGTCGTACATTGCGACTTTTACTCTATTTTATATATATGTGTCTAGTACAAACCACAACTGGAATTTAAAATACAATACTAGTAGGCATCAGTAGCTATAAGATTATCTATATATATTTTTTTCACGTCACACACACACACACACACACATATATATATATATAGGGTAGGGTTCCAGCGTGAACAACCTCCCAAGAGTGAACTGCGTGAACATATATGGACCCTTGATTTCCTTTTTAGTTGTTAAGGGTAGGATTGTAATTATATAAAAAAATTAGATTTAAATCATTATTTTAATAATTGAATTAAGTTACATCTTTCCTAATTTAAATTCCTTATCCACATTATGTTTATCTATTAATAAGATAATTATCAAAACAAACAATAAATCACCAGATTTCAATTTTAATTTTTATTTCAAATTTCATCACCAGAATTCAAATTTTGATTTTTAAGATCCACGTAACCTTCATATTTCAACGGTATACACATGTGTACTTGGATATAAATAGAATAGTACACATGTGTACTCAACATCATACATATGTGTACAGTAATTCACAGGTGTACATCAACATTCAATACAAAAAAAAATCCTGAGATATCACAAAAACAGACGATATACACATGTGTACATCGCATTAAAAAGAGGGCAAAATCAGAATACACATGTGTACATCGCATTTAAACTAATAATTATTTTAATAATTGAATTAAGTTACATCTTTCCTAATCCTTGATTTGATTTGTGAGAGATTTATGCAATCAATTTAAGATTGAAATTACACATATACCCTTTTTGTAATTAATTAAATGAAAAAATTAACCAAATAATTACCATCATGCCACTCACTTTAATCTCAAAATCATAAAAATCAAGGGCCCAGATCAGTTCACGCAATTCACTCTTGGGATTTTGTTCACGTTTGAACCTAATCCTATATATATATATATATATATATATATATATATATATATATATATTACTACTTAGTGGGGGTCCATCCAATACTGCATGTTACGCTCGTCATACTTCCAAACGATCCTCTCACCTATCTGTCTTATCATTTCACTTTCATCTAACAACTCCTTACCAAACGTTCGGAGTTCCTGTATGTTCTCAGTACTCATGGGTGGTGCGGGTGCTGGTATTGGTTCAGGGTATTGTGGCATCGGTTCCTCCTGTGGGTATGGGTTCTCTAGAATCTCCCTGATATATTGGTCATTATTAAAATATGGGTCTAGAGGGCCCAAGTTTGGGTAAGGTGCTACTAGGTTTTGCATGGATTCCTCTATTGGGTAAAGTTGTTGGTAATCCATGTGGTCGTCAAACCATGGGTCATAATCTGGAGGATGGGATGCTAGGACTCTAGGAATTTTGGTTGGGTCAAAAGCAGGTACTGGAGGCTGGTCTATTGGGTTTAGTTCGATTTCCATGGGTTGTGTGGGAAATAGTGGTAACGGCTGGGGTGCAATAAGTTGTTCTAGATTAGGGTCGGCAGCTGTGGTAGCTAATATGTGAAAATTAGCTAGTCTCCTATTAAGTATATCCTGGGTTTGAGCATTCATTTCTCTATTGGCCGCTGATAAGGCCCGCTGCTGCTGAAATTTTCACATCCTTTTTCTATGCTCGTGAGCTCCTCTGCTGAACCATCCTCTTTCTTGGGAGGGAATTGTTCTTCAAATTGTGCTTTGAATACGAAAATCCCTTCTTCGGTGTCAACCGAATACCCTGAGGGGGTAGGCTGGGAAGAAGTTCCTTCGTCCTTAGGTGAACTGGACAGTTGACGGTAAGCGTCCGAAGGTCCTTGATCACTCATACTGTAAACTAACAAATTGTCAAATAACACAAAATAATAATCTACACATATGCACATAGTCTCATTGATTATTTCCTAACAAAATTGACAATTTTAATGTCAGCGGAACACTTCTTTGGCTAAAATTAGTGGTTGTAGCTCTGATACCACCTTCTGTCGCAACCCTCGACCCCTGCCTCGGGAGGCGGACGGCCGCGGCCAACTCAGAGATGGTGGTATCGGTGTTTATCATTATTTGGCAGCGAAAATTTCATCAGGATAGTAGTTAGGAAATATTTTATCAGAGTAAAATACCACATTTTCATAATAGTAAACACATGGGAAATTCCCAAGTTTCTTTTACAAACATGTTTATAGGGATAAACCCTAATTTATTGAATAAAACATCTTTCTTTATTTAGGTAACTTATATAGCCACATTTTTCCAAGCCTTCAGTGCTCTCCAGCTGGCTTCTATTTTGGCTTTTACATTTTGTTACCTGAAACGCGTTTTAAAACATTTTTCAGTGGGAAATACTGGTGAGGGAATCCCAATTTAATCAAAACAGATTCTATCCTTGTACAGTATTGAGGGCAATCAGCAATTACATTTGTTTATTATTCTACCTTAATTACCACCCACGGTACTGTCAACCCAACTTGTGGTCATGTTACAACTCACAGTGTAGTAACAAATTTTGTATACAAAACCCCAACATACCGACGATAATTGTAGAATTACAAATACTCAATCACTGTTAATTATAATGTAAAACAATTGAGATTTTGTAAAAAACGGTTTGCAAAAAGGTTTACAAAAAGGAGATTACTCACATTGCTATTTTAGACTTTTTCATGTGGTTTCCTGGTTATAATTTAATAAATTAAACAATGCACACGCGTTAGTATAATAACCCAATATTTACATTAATTATACCCTCCCCGAGACAGAACTCCAACGACTACGTCGGGCAGAACCTCGACAGCCGTTACGGAGCACTAGATTAATCGGGCAGCGTATCTAATACGTAACCGGGGGTTAAAATACTTACAACGAGGCAATGCTTCGCTAATTTAGTGGGTATAATGCCCGGTATAACTTCTACGCTATAGAAATTGTGAGAGAATTATTGATTTTGAACGACGGAAATGAACTGCGGATCGTTCCAATTTATAGGGCTGGAAATCGAGTTTGTCGCGCCCCGCGTAAGCCGAAGGCAATGCCTTCGCGGCCCGCAACGTAGGGTGTGTAGAGTCAGCTTGGTCTGGTCACAAGTGTAGAGTTGACACGATGCTGCCACGTGGCCGCTCAGGGTGTTGCCCTGATCTAGAGCTGTCGCGCCCCGCGTAACCCGAAGACAAGGTCTTCGCGACCCGCAAGCGCTCCTCAGAAATTGTTTTTATTTTATTTTTGTAAAAATAAAGGTATTTAGGACCGGTTTTTGTATACGGGGTGTATTTTAGGACGTATAGGGATGTTCTAAATAGTTTAAGGGTGTCGGAAATATTTTAGGAGGGTTGTTATAATGAATATGTAAATGTGTCAGCCGGTTGTTAGGGAAAATTGTTTTGATGTTCTTCTAATGTAGCTCAAAACTATTATAAGCCACTAGAACAATGATGATCCTTAAAGAAATCTTTTGTAAGATAGGTAAGAAAGACTCTTTGATAATTTATCTCTTCCTGAGTATAACCTTTGACAATCATCATGCTTCTTCGTGTTTTAATGCTTATATCAGGATTTGGTTTAGTTATGAACATTCTTAGGTAATTCAATCAAATCCCAAACTTTATACGAACACAAAAAATTAGTTTTACTAGAAAATGTTTTATTCCATGTAGAATATTGATTGACGCTAATGGCTTAATTGGAAGAGATTGGATCAGTGACCTTTTCCAAAATCCATTTCAACTTCAATTAGGGAGGTTATGTACTCATCAAAGTTAGCAGGCTTTTAAACCTAGATGACCTTCTAAGTTGATTATTGGGTTTTATTAAAAGTTTTAGTTTTATGGATCAGCTCTTGGTTAGGTTGCTATCGTTTTCAGTATTCTAAGTGTGTAAGAGTTGATGCAGTATGGTGTACAAGAGGTTTAATCGGAGTTAAATTCAGAGTAAAATTTAATAACTCTCTTCCCCCGCCTCTTGTATTCCTTGCAAATCAAGATAAGGACTTTGAATGCTCCCACTGACCTTAGAAATATTTAGGAACTCATCAAGCTTTGGGTCAATATTTAATGACCAACTAATTCTAATAGAGAAAAACAAATTAATGACGTTAGTCGTTGTAGTTTCTCTTGTTGAGGATTATGTTAGTTTAGGTAAGAAATCTAAGCATGCCCACAATTAAGCAACAATGAAACTTTTGTATGTGTAGCATTATATTTTAAGCAGACAAGTTTTGATAGAACAATGTCTTGTACAAGAGGTGTAAATTGAAGTAATATGAAGTTTTTACTCCCCCACATCTTGCAACTATTGCAAGTTATTATTAAGACACTTAGTGCTTCCACTGATCTTTGATATCTCTAGAAATGCTACAAGAGAAGTTTCAATGAGGTACGTGACGTGGGAACCTATCATATATATGTTAGACTTTATTTGAATTCCTTATTGTCCAGATGTCATAAGAAACTTAGGGACATATTTAATAGAAATCTTATTAAGTATATATATGAATAGATTTCTTTTAAGACTGTGGGCCATATGCGACAAAATTTAGATACAAGTAGATAGTCTTTAATTGATAAATGAATTATGTCTGAATATTCCATTTGGAATAAGTTCCACGAATATATGATGGACTCATACTTATTCCTTAAGCCAAGTAATATTTAGGGCTTTAACGTCATGATTTAAAATTACTTAGAATGAGATTAGATAAAAAATCATCCTCATTAACCATGTCATGATTTCTCATGAATTTCGGTTATAATGGATGAAATTTATAGGTCTCATTTTCCTTTTGTCAAATTCTCATTTGCATGATAACAAAAGTTGTGAAAGTGTAAGGTATCATCTAGTTTCATCTTAGTAATGTTTCTATCCAGATATTGAGAACAAATAATATGAGAGTTTAAGGTAAGTGTGACTTTATGTTGACTATGCAAACCTCACAACCTTCATAACATAGCCTAAGTATTGATACTGTATTCTGATTAATCTTCAGAATATGTAAGGTATCGAAAAGCTTTGTTAGAAGACTGCTTATTATGGTTCTTATAGCCTTAACATTTAATTTTGTCACTAACTCTCATTTTAGTTATTTGTTGAGTTCTGATAAGAAAAAGTTTAGAACTAGAGTCAACTAATCATGTGTTAATTGGAATATTGAAATTATCAGACTTAAATATCATTAGTAAGTGACTACTTAATTAACTTATCCAACTGTTCTTTTGAATAATGGATAGCCTCGTTGCTTATGCCTAGTCTAATGGCATAATTATGCAGTGAGATTCTCCCTTGAAGAACCTTAGAGTTGGAATTTTGTACTTGTATTTTGACTATGGACCTTCGAACTATCCTCTTTTAATGTTTCAGTGGTTGTAAGGTGAATAGCATCTTATTTTCCAGTTTCAAACATTTATTTCTTTGTACATATGTTCCTTATCAACACACTCATTTTCCTTTGGTACTTTTGAGTGTTATAGTTGATTTATAAGGCATCAAATTGTACAAGTGAAAATCTTAGTATGTAATGTACTGGAAAATGTACTTATTTCTAGGCATAAGCCCTTAATTTTATAGGTCATGGTACTATACATTATGATGTATTCAGGAATGCCACTTAACCTTATAGCTTAGTATTTCAAATGAAGGCATGCATCTTATGAGTTCTTGTGATTATTCCACAGATAATATATTAGTCTTAGGAAAAACTTAATCTGGAATAACCTTTTAGTGACAGCAATTATGTTATAGAGTTCTTGATTATCATAAGAGACATCATGTTTGATTTATCCTATTCATCATGCTCTAATTTTCTTTTGTAGTACTTTTATCAGAAGAGAGCAATACGATTATCGTGTCTTAAGAGATAATCAAGGATTTAATTTATAAGAGCTAATCTTATAGAAACTTTAAATAAAGCCAACATATTAGGTTTAGGAATTAGAGTGGATGAGATACTGATTTATAAAAGAAAAATACAATGAGTAAAGTTATGGGTACTTAAAAAATTAAGGCAGACAAAAATGATCGTAAGATTAATGAAGGATCACTTTAGTTATGCACTTGTTAAGTATGTTATGCATGAATGAATTAAATCAGCTTTGGCCAGATACTAAGATATTCATGTTTGTAATGTATACTCAACATGGCTTTTATAATACTTGAACAATAAATAGATGTATCAAATCAGCTTTGGCCAGAAGTGATACATCAAAAACTCATTCAAGTTAAGCCATTTTGGTTTTGTAAAACATTATCTGATTCTAATTAACTAACTAAGTATTTAGAAAACCAATTATTTAATAACAGTTGATAAATTAATGAGATTTCGAGTTCAACTTAGATTTCGAGTGGGATCTCGACTCAGTTATGAAATCTCAACTTAACTTGAGATTTCGAGTGAGATCTCGAGTTAGGTTTCGAGTAAGATTTCGATTCATTGTGAGTCCCTTTATGATTTCGAGTGGCCCTTTAATCTCGAAACTGTGATGAGATTTCGAGTCCCTTAATGATGTCAAGATCTTATGAGATTTCGACTTCTAAGTGGGGTCTCGAGATCTCTGGTGATTTCGAGTCACTAATACCAGTCGCTACCTCACTCGAAATCTCGAGGTTTCGAGTGATGAAGATTAATGCCTTAATGAGATTCCGAGTTCATTATAAGGTTTAGAGTCGCAACAACCTAATTACGAGTCGAAATCTCAGTCGCAATCTCAGTTCTTCTCGAATTTTAGTGAGATTTTGAGTCCATTATGAGGTTTCGAGTCGGAATCTCAGTCGGAACCTTAGTCGAAACCATCTAATCTCGAAACTTATTCTCCAAGTCTCGAATCTACTTATCAACTGCTGTGATTGGAGATAATATTGAAAATTCATATTTTTAGGGATTATGATAGAGTTTCCTGTTTTAATACTGATCTAGTTTTATCAAAATATTTTGAAAATATCATTTGTTTATCCTTTTAACAGTTTTCGAAGATTATTAGAAGATAAAATTAGATCAAAAACAGTAAAAACACCTAATAATCCAAATTACATTCCAGAACATAAAAGAATTTCGAATTTTCCTAAGAACACATGACGAACACTAAAAAATAAAACCATAATTTCTGGAACCCAAAACCTGAATTTTAATGCTTTGCAAATAGATTTCGGACATAAAGTTTACCAATTCTGATTTCGAGTGAACAATTAACTATCCTTTTTTTCCGAAAACAGTGATTTCGGGATTTTTTTTTTATAGGACTCGAAACAGGGCTTCGAATAATTATTAGGATTTCAAAATTTTGTTTTCTAGATTTTAATTCCAGAATGATGGATACGAAAACAGAAACGATTTATCAACATACGCTCTGATACCACATGTTGATCAATTCTGTTTAAACATAAGGGAAAACATGTAATAATACCTTGTACAGCAGAACAGACCAGCAGAGAATCCAAATGAAGACGCAACAATAGAGTTTGACATGATTGTCAGCTTGATCTGGTTCCTCTTTAGGGTGCAAACTAATAATGGTGATGAAGAACCGAAAATGGTATTTCGGTTATGGGAAAGGGAGGCCGATTGATGTTATTGAGTAATTAGGTTGTCTTGAAGTCTAACCCTTTAACCTCTACATTAGTCTCCTTATATATGCACCCAAGAGGAAACATAATTAATTAATAAGGGTAATATGGTCCATCAACAATCACCAACTAATTATTTAATAGGTTGTTATATATTTTGATCTGTATAATATAAATGATTATAATGACTACTAGATTAAATACAACACCATAACGTATTTAATCTTACATAAATTTATCATATGAAGAAACTTTAATGTTCAAAAAAGTTGTTGAGTGACTTTTGTTTAAACAAAACAGAAAGTTTGTTGGTTTTTTACTCTGATTTATTGGAACTCTTGGCTTAGGCATGGATGCTTTGGAACAAAAGACGACCATCAGAGATATTAGACCCGACCGTCGTAGAGCCATCTTACGGGGATCAAATGATAAGATGTATTCACGTTGCTCTTTTGTGCGTCCAACAATATCCTGAAGATAGACCAAAAATGTCTACGGTATACGCTATGTTAAGTTACGAGAACATGGATCTACCCGAACCTAAGGAACCTGGTTTCTGCAGGGAAAGTCACAAGAAGTTTGACACATCTGCTAGTGATTCAAGTACAGTTAATGATGTTACAATGACGACCTTGGGTGGACGTTAAAGGTCAGTGTATGCATGCATGCATGCATGCTTTTGTTTACTTGTACCATAATTTCTAGATTTAATTTGCAGTATGAAATTATTTTTAGGTCAGGTTAATAAAATAGGTTACATTACCCTTACTTTAAATTTGTATACATTAATAATAAATAAACTAATGGAGTAGGCTCATCGTATTTTTCTTTTCTTATTTTCTATTTGATTTGTTATGGTTGCGTGTTGGGTTTTGTGGAAAACTAGAAACGAGAAAAAATTCACTAATAAAGAATTTAAACGGAGATAAACTTGGAGGATATCAAAGCCTTAGCTTTTTCTGGTTCCATCATAGATCTAAGTATAAGTTGGTTTCGTGGGATAATTGGTGTAAATTTAATTTTGTATACTACGATGTTGTAGTTGGTGTGTTGTTGCCCTATTTTGGGGAATTATGAATGAAATTCTCCTAAAAAAATATATGGGTAAAGCATTTTTTAAACTCATAAAAACTCATTTTTATGTATTAAAAAACTTTTACCTAATTTTTTTCGTGGCTAGCATATACATATGTAGAAGTTGTTTTAATAAAAAAAAAAAAAACAAAAAAACAAAGTTCACAAATCAGTTTGAAAAGGTAAAAGTATATATATTCACCAAGATTGGTTTTTTTATATGAAGCTTTTGCATTTGTTTATTTGTAAAAGCTTCAAAAATAAAGTTTTGATAAAAATGATTCTTTTTTATAAACAACAATATTTTTTAATGAGTAACAAGATTATAATAATTCAATGTCATGGGCGTTTGAATTTCAATTCATGGCCCATTATTATGTTTATAACTAAACTTATAAATTTTACTCATTTCATATGCTATATTAAATTAAAAATAGAATATGTAACTTGAAATTGTAACCAAACACCAACAATCTATATGTCACAACATAATCCCCTATTTCAGTTTTCATCATCAAATACATTTCTTTTTTATTTTTCCCCTAACACCATATTATTCTTACTAGTTGTACACCCGTGTGAATACATTTCTTTCTATAAAAGGTTCGTAATACGTTACAAGCATGTTAAACCGGTTGACAAGATTTCCTTATATACTCTTTCCCTCCAACCAACGACTATAAAACGCCAACGCTTCCTTAGGTTTGTACTCTGGTACCGTGTGACCCGATCCCTACATCAAAATTAACATAAAATTAAATTCAAATAAACACATGACAAGATACCTTAAACGGTATCATAGTCTAATCCACAGGTTAAGGCATAGATAGGGGTGTGTTCAAACCAGAACCACGAGAACCATCTAAGCACTTCTAGATAATGTTGACCAGATATTGCCGGAGAGAGAGAAGTGCTTATATAAACACCTTATTATGTATCACATTTAAAGCAATATGTACATGAGGTCATGGTGTTTAAAAGCAAAATGTACATGTGTTTATGCAAATTTAGCAGTTCTTTACTTAAAACCGGTTCTATATTGAACACCCCCCCCCCCCCCCCCCCCAACCGTGATGCTCGTTGATTATAAAGATATATACAAAAAATGCTCTGAAACAAGCACTTTAAATGGTTCCCACATTTTTGGAAATTCTTTTCCAAAATAATGTTTTAAAACACAAATTAAAAGCCACTTAAGAGTGCATATCTTAAAGCATCAATCCGATGTATGTATGACAAACCTTAACAGTTAGAAACGTGAGGTGGTTGTCGTATCCTTGTATGAATCTGCAAACACAAGAAACATATCTGCATGAATACCTTTATTTAAATAAAAAAAGTAACCTTTTTATATTTTTTTATAAAAAGTAAAAAACATACCCGGAGACTTGACCGTCGACGTACCATTTCCTCCACTCATCGATAACTTTGTAATCTAATGAGCGTGTCCACGCTTCAGTTCCAGTGAAAGGAACACACATATCATGATCCCCGCTGCACGAGCATACAAAAGTTATTATCATAAAATTAATTTCTTAGAAAATTAATAGAATACTTGTAGTCTCATTATACGATATAAGATGTAAATAAATTCATGAAATTCATTTGTTGTAATGTTTTTATCAGAAAATTAAGTTGACTTGAAACACTTTTTGCTACTTTTTTTGTTAAATTCAATTACGAATAAAATATTAGTACAATAGTAATTAATTATACTAACGAAGTGATTTAGTATGTTTTGCATGCACCGACAACAAATGTGGCCATCTTTTGAGCCCAGTTTGACCCGTTTTCTTTTTAACAAGCTGTTTTTTACATGTTTGACCCGTTACAAAATTATTACCTGAATAAAACCTGTTATAAGTAAACGGGTCGAAAATGCCATCTCTACTACAAGTGTTTAATTATTAATGTTGATGTGAACTACGATTACATAAGAGATGGATATACCTGAAAATAAGAGCACGGTAACCTCGAGCAGTGAGATTTTTATGGTAAGGGATCATGCTTCCAGCATCATGATAGTATCGTATGTTATCAGTACATAGCTCCCAATTGCCCACGACACTAATCTGAAGAGTCATTTTAATTTAATTTTTGCCAAGAAGTTAGTAGGAGTAATTTACCAAATATTAAAAATATATTATGTCTTACCGGGTCCGCATGAATCGCCTTCCGGACTGCTTCATTGTTTAGCCATATGGTTGCTACTTCATCATCCTACAAAGATATATTTAAAGCAATTTATGAGGTTGTACATACTAATAGGGGTGTGCACGGTTCGGTATTCAGTTTTTGAAAACCGACTAGTTACGATTTTTCGGTTTTAGCAATGGTTCCGTTCGGATTCTGGTTTTTGGAACAAATTACATAAGATTCAAAAATAAAAAGTACGCTCCAAGGTTTAAGGATCTTTCTTATAAGTTTACATTTACGCCCCGCTTGCGGTATGCGCATATAATGTATATATGTGTGGGCGCTCGGGGGGCAAAAGTGAAAGTGCACTAATTTTCACGTTATTTTACTAACTTAGTGAAAAACTAATTTTCACGTTATTTTACTAACTTCGTGAAAATAATGTTAAAAGAGGGGGATGGTTAATCATGCATCATGTGGAGAATCATTTAATCTTTATGAAGTTAGTTATTTCTTGTAAGCTATGGATAAATCATTTCAAAGATAAGTAAACATGTTAATGTTCTAATTATAAACACTTCACATTCAAGAATAAATTAATAATTCCTAAATCAATAAATATAACAAACGTTAAAAAAGTGATTTTTTAGGTTGATCGGTTCGGTTTTTATAAGATGCAAAACCGTAACCAAACCATAAATTTCGGTTCAGTTTTCTGCTCACCCCTACTTACTAAAGCTTGAGTATATTTTCAGTGACCTTTAAACTGTTTGACCCGTTATCAATAAAACACAATTCAGATTGAGATAACTTTACATAAATGACTTACCGTACATGGGACATTTTCCGCACTGTTGAGAAGCTCGGGCCAAGAAGGAACATAACCAGCCTTAACCGGGGCTCTAAAAGGCCAAGCGCGTCCAAACATTCTGGTTCGAACCGGAAGCGGTCTTTCAGTCTCACCTAATTTCCGGAAGCTAGCTGGAAGGTTCGATGTTCCAAGTCTAATTTTACTTGAACTATCACCATGATAACACGGTTCTAGAATGTCGTAAATGTTTATACCATCGATATCCTGAATTCACAATAATAAATTCAAGATAACCAAGGATGTTATAAGGTTAATGTGAAGTTTAGGAAAAATAATGAACGGTAGGGAAAAAATTACTTCGTCAACTTTTGAAAGCTTGCTTTCACAGTCATCATTTGCGGGATGGTAATAGTTCCCTTGACATTCTGTGGTGACTTCCTGCATGTGTTTATGGTCAATCTTTGTTCATAAAGATACACTTTGACTTTTCAAGTCAAACAGACAAAAATCCTCAAAATCTTGTACCACTTTAAGCCCTTTAGGTTTGGGCTTTTTATTATATTTATAATCATTTTTAGTTAAAGGTAAAAAAGAAAACTAAAAAATAAGTGTGTATATATATAAATGTCTATGTGTATAGTTATTATATTTATAATTATTTTTATTGTTTTTTATTTAAAGATGAAATATAAATTTAGAAAATAATAAACAAAAGAATAAATGGGTTAATTGCCCAAATCATCGCTGAGGTTTGAGAATTGCCAAAATCATCCATGAGTTAACGATACATTTTAACTGAGTTAGTGATTTGGATGAAAATGGAAACAAAAATGAAATGTCGGGGGTCCTGTTACAACAAAAAAAAAATTCTTATTTTAGATGAAACAGGCAAAAGTGTCCAAACCTTAGGGACGATTTTGGCATTTTACTCAAAATATATACAAAAATAATTGTGGGTGTTGACCTTTTACCGTTGACCTTTTAAGTCAAAGGTCCAACGCATAACAATTTTCTAACCATGTCATGCTCTATAACATTTTATTACAATCATTGTGGGCGTTGACCTTTTACTGTTGACCTTTTAAGTCAAACAGACTGGATTTTAACTTCAAATCTGATACAAAAAGTCGAAAACTATGAACGAATGGATCCCAAATTTGTAAGTAACAATACTTATATGAAATGTTGACCTTTTACCATTGACCTTAAAAGTCAAAGTGTACCTGATAAAGTTCGTCTGAAATGAGGCCCATCCCATGTGCAAACGGAACAAGAGCATTGCCATCAAACACGTCATCGGTAACTCCGTTTCCGACTATGTATCCCTATAATTTTATTAATAAAACTTAGGCAAATATCAGATAATCATTATTGTGGTTCTTTTAATGAGGATGTACCTTAAAGTTAAGAGTGGGTTTATCACCAGCATCGAGTCCTGAAACACACAAACAAGGGTATTATTATAGTAAATTTTTCAAGCTTGTGTTGCTTCGGGTTTAATAAGAGATATTTATTTACCTTTCACCACTTCATAAGACAATGTAGGGACGTAAACTCCAGCGTACGATTCACCAGCAATGAAAAATGGATTTGAAAGGTATTCCGGATATATCTTAAACCACTAAAATTAAAAAACAAAAAAAAACAAAATGTAAGTATGTTTATTGATTTAGAGTTTTTGAACAAATTAGAGATTGTATGCATAAGGTCACATTTCGGCATTTTAATATGTTTTCTTTGTATATTCCTGTTTTTCAAGAATACCTCAAGGAGAAATTTGTGCGAGTCTGAAGCCGTTTTTGTATCCCTAGTGATATAGTCGGTTTTATTCGCGGAATATGACATTCCAACACCAGCCGGAGAGTCCAAATATATCACGTTCGAAACCTAAACAAATTTGAATAAAAATGGTAACCAAGATTGTGATTCTTGCTAATGATCAAATTTATCTAACTAGTAATATATAACATGAACAAAGATAAACCTTGGTCCATGTATATGGATTGAGGTGAAGCTTGGGCATGCCTCCGGTTTTTTCAAAATTAAAGGGACCTACGAAACAACATTAACATGTTATTAGAACAACTATATAATCCAAGTATCACACATATGCAAATACCCAATGTATATAAACCCCTAAGTGTTGTAAAATTCTTATTTATATAGGTTTTGTAATTGATTAGGGTCAAATAATCAGATTTGGATAACAGGCTGGTTAACTAACTAGATTATTGAGATAAATGTAAATTATCTACCTAATCCATTTTAGTCAAGTGATTATCTTATATTATCTTATTCTGATTCTTGAAATATCAAATTATCAATAGTCATTTTCAAAAGGCACATCCAAATACCCCTAAATTCAACAAGTTGTTACAACTTGAATCAAGTTGACCAAAGTCAACTTTGTACATCTATTTGCTGCAAAGCTATGCAGTTAATGACGTTGATATATCGGTTATCGGTCCCCATGTAAAATATCGGTCAGAATATCAGTACCGATATTATCGGCGATATTGACCTCACCGATTTTCCCGATATCAGTACCTTTCTTCTTAGTTCTACCATTCGTTTTCTTCTTATTGTTGCTATTAGTGTTTTAAGTCTTAGTCAGTTCCTACTTGCTACAATTATTAGTGTGTTGCAAGTTACAAAAGGTTAATTTGTTAATGGTAGGAGAGTATACTAGTTTGTTAGTGTTAAATTGCAAAATATAAAATTCTGCGTGATATAAAATAACCGATAACCTATATATCAAATATCGGTCCTTGACCGATATCCGATTTTTTTACCGCGTTAACTGCATAGCTGCAAAGTCCTATATCAATTCAAGATTACAAGCAAGCACCCTTTCTTATTGACCTACTTGAGTATTTGGTACTAACTAACACTAAATAAAGAGAGAATTCATATGGAAAAAAAAAAAAAAAACAGGTGATTCAAATAAAACAGTAAAGAAAAGTAAAGTATACCATGTTCATAAACAAACCCATCAAAACTAGAGCAACCAGGGCCACCATTGAGCCAAAGGACCACAGGATCTTCAGAAGGGTTTCTTTCAGACAACACATAATAATAATACAATTTCTTGCCATGATTCTCATCTATTGTCACATACCTGCAAACCCATTAAAGATCACACAAAATAAAAACAAACCCATCAATAAAAATCAAGTCTTTTCACTAAAACATCATCAAGAAAGTCAACAAAGTCAAGATCAAGAGTACCCAGCATAGTGTTTGGAAGGTAGAGTTCCATTAAACCCAGGAATTTGAGAAATTGCAGCATTTTCAGGGGCGGAGTGTGCCAAGAAAATGGTCAATGATATACAAATTGAAAGAATTATTATGTTCATGTTTGGGAATAATAAGTTTGGGGGTTTCAAGGAGAGAAATGGGTGAAAAGATTCTTGATTCTGTGTGGATTTGTTGTGGGAGTGTATGCTGAATATATATACATATATATGGGAGTATAGAACAGACTGAAGTTTGTCTCTTGTTTGGAGTTTGCTTGCTTATAAGGCAAGTGAAAGATAAAAGAGGACTAGTGGAGGAATGGGTTCCAACAAAGCAATCAACAATGAAGACTTTTTTATTTACTAAAAGATGGCCCTACTTTTAGGGCCCAAATTCACAAGTGGGTCCCACTTGTTGTGGCTGCGACAATGACACGGTGGTGCCGGCTGCGCCATAGTGGAAATGGTGGGGTGGTGACGGTGAGGAAGAGTCGAGGAATAGATGGTGACGATAATTAATGACGATGGGGGTGGTGCTGATCCAATAAGACCTGTTATAAGTTAATAAGTTCTAATTAAGTGGCTAGTTTTGATAAGTTGATTTGACCTAAATTGACTCATATATAAAGATAATAATACCTTGAACGAACAAACAAACAAATGTAGTCAGTAAAATTTTACTTATAGCAGAGCTATTAGTAGGGTCGAGAGAAGGTGCGATGAGGGCAATCATGTTTTCTATCCAAGGAGATAAAAAGATGCTTCCACCGAGACACCGGATGCTAAAAAATAAGTAATCCAAATAATATAAAATGTGTCTAAGGGAATTAATATCTAATGCGACAACAAAACAATTGGTACTAATATTAATAGTACTAAACTACCAATAATAGAAAGTAGCGAGAAACTATAGTTTTAACAGATAAAAGAGCACATAAGCAACTAAAAAAGTAGCAAGAACCCTCTTGAAAGTATCTATACGTCAAAACAACGCTAGGGTTAAGGCCAACAAAAATGTAGGAAAAATAAAGGTCGCAAGACAAAGCTAAGATAGCCTATACACTCCTCTATAAGACTATAATACATTTTGAATGTGTAATTGATAATTTTCTTTTATGCTACGAAAGTGGTTGAAAGTAGTAACGTTATTGACCTCATGATACCTGAATCGTTACAAATTTATTGGGTTGGTCTCTAAATTGATTAATCAACTAAAGCCCGT
This sequence comes from Helianthus tuberosus, assembly GCA_030545235.1. Taxonomy (NCBI): domain Eukaryota; kingdom Viridiplantae; phylum Streptophyta; class Magnoliopsida; order Asterales; family Asteraceae; genus Helianthus; species Helianthus tuberosus. Next base: position 177,521,412 of record CM060354.1, read on the forward strand.
CAATTACAAATAAGGGTTCAAGCCAACACAACATCAAATCAACCCATGTGTAAAAAAAATTAATATCTTATATACTATATGTGAATTCAAAAGAATAATTATTACTATGTATCTTGATCCCTTTTCATATATAGACATGTACTAATTGCTAAAAGTGCCTCTTTCTTGCCGTTGCTTAGAAAGTTTAAAATTTGTGATTTTTGCCATTCAGTTATAATTATAAAATTTGAGAATATTAATATGATGTCTTTGGTCTGAATAAGCTTAACGACATACACGCATATGTTCTTTGGTTATTCATACGTTTTACTTAAAACGTATATAAAAAAATTGAATGTTAGTGGGGGCTGTATTTTAGCATCCTTAAGGTATGATAGACCAAGCTGTAGAGATCCTTAAGAACCACACGCAAGTACTAATCTGTTTTAAAGAAAAAGATCAACCACCAAATTTGTGCTTAAAGCCTCATTGTAAATATCGTATTTGAAGGGGTATGGTCCCAGATCTCGCGTCAGCACGACCGCGAGTGACCATTACCCTTATCAAAAAACCCCCACCAGCAGGAACTTACCTGTGTCCGTGCAGGCACACGCGAACACAGCGGTCCAATCTGTCCATTGATGAGAAGACTTGCCTTAAGTACAAATGTTACGCATAGCGATGCGGCCTGGCACCGCATCCTATGAACATTTTCGTCACGACAAGGGATCTGGACAACAGTAACAGTCACCAAGCGGCGATGCGGCATGGCACCGCATCCCGCATGAATCTTGGATAGATCAAAGAACGCGGGAACAACATCAGTGACCGCAAGCAGCGATGCGGCCTGGCACCGCATCATTTCGATGGAAGTGTTTCCTCGATTGTTACGCATGTGCATGTGCGTCATGGTAGAAAAACCATCTGGTGGCTGGCGCATGTGCGTCGATTATAAAGATCTCAACAAAGCCTGCCCCAGGGATTGTTACGCACTTCCGGAGATCGACGAAAAGGTCGATAACCTCGCACCATTTCGATGGAAGTGTTTCCTCGATTGTTACAAAGGCTACCACCAGGTGCAGATGGCAATCGAGGACGAAGATAAAACGGCATTCCGTACTCCTACAGGGAACTACTGCTACACAAAAATGTCGTTCGGGTTGCGCAACGCGGGTGCAACCTATCAAAAGTTGATGAACGACACTTTCCGCGGTCAAATCAGCAAAAGTGCCGAAATCTATATGGACGACCTGGTCGTCATGAGCATGGAGGAAGACAACATGCTCAACGACATTGAAAGAACATTCCAAACTCTGCGAAGCGTCAACATGAAGCTCAACCCAGGGAAATGCTCGTTTGGAATGGAAGAAGGCAAGTTCCTTGGATTCATCGTAACTAAAGATGGATTCAAGGTGAACCCGGAAAAAGTTCAGGCGATCGAGCGCATGCTATCGCCTTCTACGATGAAAGAAATGCAACGACTAGCCGGCAGGCTAGCCGCACTGAATAGATTCTTGGCCAACCATGCAGCTAAGCCTTACCCTTTCATCAAAACCCTGCGGAGCTGCCTAAAAAAGGAACAATTCCAATGGACCGCAGAAGCCGAGAAACCGTTCCGGGAGATGAAAGAGTGTTTGATCCAACTCCCAACTCTAACCGCACCACGCAAAGATGAACCACTTATCTTGTACTTATCTGCCGCGGACAATGCGGTAGGCGCAGTACTCATAGTGGAGCGAGAAGGAGTTCAAACACCCATCTACTATATCAGCAAAATGCTCAACAACCCAGAGACGAGATATTCCATCATGGAGAAGTTGGTACTAGCACTAGTGCACGCATCGAGACGATTACGATGTTACTTTGCAAACCACACCATTACGGTGTTAACCAGCTACAGGATCGGCCCGATCCTATCAAAACCCGACATCTCTGGTCGATTAGCAAAATGGGCAATTGAGCTAGGCGCACTTTCACTGAACTATAAGCCGCGCCCCCTAATCAAAGGCCAGGTCTTGGCTGATTTCGTTGCTGAAGTACCAGCAAATCGCATTCAAGAATGCGAAGAAGAGCAAAACCCTGCATCACCACCATCCTCCGCAGAAACCTGGGCACTATATACAGATGGTGCATCTAACGAAGATGGTGCAGGTGCAGGTCTGCGACTCGTCAGCCCCGATGGCCAAGAGCTTACCAACGCAATCCGCCTCGATTTCAAAAGCACAAATAACGAGGCAGAGTACGAGGCTCTACTGGCAGGGCTGCGTCTGGCAGTCAAACTCGGCGTCCAACATTTGGAGGCACACGTCGACTCACTATTAGTCGCAGGGCAGATGCGCGGCGACTATGCCGCAAAAGGGGATATCATGATCCTCTACCTCGAGCTAGCCTTGCAACTGAGAACAAAATTCACTTCCTTCAATATCCGCCATATCAACAGGAGTGAAAACAAACCCGAGGATGCACTGTCAAAACTTGCATCCACCAGCTTCCAACACCTGGCAAAGGAGGTACGCATCGAAATCCTGCAAAATCTCTCGGTACACCTGCGCCAAGTCAATGTCAACATCCTGGATGACACCAATCATTGCATACTTGCAATCAGGTGTTACTCCCGAAAGCAAGGCAGAGGAACGTAAGTTACAATACAAAGCGTGTCACTATCAAATGGGAGACGGTATCTTATACCGCAAATCATACCTGGGCCCACTCCTACGATGCGTAGACCCCCAAGATGCCACATACCTTATCAGAGAAATACACGAGGGAATATGTGGCATACACGCTGGCCCACGCATGGTGGTGGCCAAAATCATGAACGTCGGGTACTACTGGCCCGGCATGCACCTGGATGCAGTCAAAGTCTTACGCAAGTGTTTCAATTGTCAGCGGCATGCTCCAAAGACCTTGCGCCCCAAGAATAACCTGATCCCCGTCACCACTGCGTAGCCATTCCAAAAATGGGCAATCGATGTGGTGGGACCATTTCCAGACGCACCAGGTGCAGTGAAGTTTATCATAGTGGTTGTTGATTACTTTACAAAATGGGTAGAGGCAAAACCGCTCGCCTCAACCACCGCTATGATAACAAGGAAGTTCGTCTGGGAACATATCATCTGCCGTTTCGGTCTACCAATGTGCATCGTTACCGACAACGGTACCAACTTCGCTGCCGACGACTTTCAAAAATGGCTACAAGAGCTTAACATTGAACACATATTCTCCTCAGTGGCGCATCCGCAAGGGAATGGCCAAGTCGAGAGTATCAATAAAAGTTTAGTCAAAGGCATCAAAGCACGGTTGGGAACAGCCAGACGCGGCTGGGTTGATGAACTCCCAAGTATCTTATGGGCTCACAGGACAAGCCCAAAGACAAGTAACGGTGAGACACCCTTCAGCCTGGTCTATGGCACTGAAGCGGTGATCCCCGCGGAAGTAGGCCTCCCCTCACCTAGAATGTTGGCTATCAACAAGATAGACAACAATGAGGAACGCAGGGTTGACTTGGACCTCCTGGAAGAAAGGTGTGAAAACGCTGCCATCAACGAGGCCAAGTACAAAACCAAACTTGAAAAGTACTACAATGCACGCCTCCGCATTTGTACCTTCAACCCGGGAGACTACGTCCTTCGTGACAATGAAGCATCTAACGCGGAACGCCCAGGGAAACTTGCCCCCAAGTGGGAAGGGCCCTACCTCATCCAAGAGGTCCTGGGCAAAGGCGCGTATAAACTGCAAACATTAGAGGGCGAAACTATCGCACGCACATGGAATGCACAACAGCTTCGACGCTGTTACATGTAAGCCATGTTTTTTATATTCACCATGTAACCTATCGGGCCGCAGGCCATTTGCAAATAAATAAATGAACGATTCAATGCAATATTGTTTATTTACTTCTATTAAAAATGCGTGTTCCACTCTGCGGTAACTACAAAAACAGATTGGCAAAATCTTCATTCGCGATACCCACACAGAGTGGTGACCACACGCAGCTATTGTAATAGGCCAGCAATGGCAAAACATCAACTGTTTATCCGGCTGGATATGCAAACACGGTTTTCACAAAGCCTACACAATTCCTAAACCCTAACGGGATAAAAACAGGAATTAACTAATACTCATACGACAAAGGTATAGAATATACTTAACCGCGCTTTACAGCGGGTAGAATTCTTCATACTTGCATATCACCCAGATATGCAAAAGGCAAATACAGACTATGTTATGTACAATAACATCAAGTCATACAAGTTCAAACATGCAAGTAATGAAAACACTTGTACAACTTGAACAAAACGGTTAAAACTTTATATTCAAAAAATTTCTACACCTACACGGTGCACAAGGGATGTACATAAGGTTCTTAACATTTACATTGAGGAAACAAAAAAGGCACGCAGGCCAGCCTAGTCTTTCTTTGTACCGCTAGAACCCGCACCATCCTTGCCCTCAACAGCAGGCTTTTCCTCATCTTCCTCATCAGCATATAACACCCGCAAGCGGTCTACATAGTCTTCCGCTTCCAGGCATTTCTCAAGTTCCTCGAAAGCGGCAATGGACGTGTCGTTGTAAGCCGCAAGAGCGACAGCAAGAAGCGATTCAGTGTCCACACCATGGAACCCAGATCTTTCATCAGTATATTTGCCCTGGGCCAAAACAGTTATATGAGAAATGCAACGATTGTAGCCAGCTTTAAATCCAGCATCCCGGGCGCGCAACCTAATCTCATTAACACCTGCCACATTTTCAGGTGCGTCAAGGATGGACGTAACAATCTGCGAAACAAAAATAGTACGGTTATCAAAGGCAAATCTAAAAAATGATAACAAAGGCAACAGATACTTACATGACCGATACTGTGCATACACATCCATTCGCGATCATCCTTGAGCAGATCGAGTGAAGAAGCAAGGCTATCTCTAGCCTCTGCAACCTCCCTCGCCCGCGCTTCAGCATCGGCAGCACGGGCACTGACCTCCTCAATAACGGTCCCCCGTCTCTGCACTTCACCCTTTGAACATCAAAGAAAACAAGTATATAAGGATGATCAATCATACTTATGAGAAACACACAAATTATAAAGCAAAAAGAAACTCATACCTGGAGGTCCTTGATAATCTTATTTAAATTGGCGCGGTTAGCATCTGCAACCGCAAGAGCCTTGGAAGCACGGACCCCCGCCTCTTTGGCTTCTTTGGCCGCCGCCTCAGCCTCTTTGGCAACCGCCTCAGTAGCAGTTTTTTCCTTAACCAACGCGGCGTTCTCCTTGCTCAAAGCAGCGTTCGCTGCCTTGACATTTGCCAACTCCTGACGAACACGAAAGAGAGTTTCATTTTGCTTGGCCCAAGATTCTTTCCAAGTCTTGCGCTCATTAGAAAGAGATTCTTTCCAACTCTTGCGCTCATCAGAAAGCAGTTTTGCAAGGGTACGAACCTGTTTAAGCTCAGCAGTTGCAGCCTACTCCTCAGTCTGCTTATGCTTCTCAAAACCAGCCTTATCCTTTTCAAGCTGCTCTGCACCCTCTCGAGCAGCCTTAACCAACTCTGCAGCTTCAGCCCGCAAGCGCGCATTTTCCTCCTCCTTGCGCCCCAGCACCTTGTAGTTTTCCATAATGGCATTTGCCATTATGGAACTCCCCACAAGCATGGAGGAGAGTTGATTAACCTGGAGCTCACTTGGCAGAGAACGGGCCCGATTGACTTCAAAAGGGGTGCCCAAACCACCCAAAATCTCCCTACACGCGGAGGGGTCAGCAGTAATATCATCCCCTTGCATTACAGTACATGGGGGCGGTGATAGGTCATGGCCCGGTCTTCAGTATAGGTGCGGTAATAAAACTCCAATTCAGACTCTTCAGGCTGAATAGGAGTCCCTGTAAAACCCGTACCCCCAGAAGCGGAAACAGAAGCTTTCTCAGCAGCGGGAGATTTCTTCCTCTCAGTATAAGCAAACTTCAGGTTCAGATCATCAGTGTCCTGCGGGGAGATCAGATTATCATGAGAGTCCACCGTGTTATAAATCTGAGCCGCAAGCCCCTTCCCAGTATCTTCCGCCCGCGCGGAGGGCTCAGGCACCACTTTAACCCCCGCATCCGCAACTGTGTCATGCGGGGGAGAATGGGGAGCATCAAAAATAGAAAACCTTTCATCTTGCGGTTCTGTAAACGAAGCATAAACAATTTAAACTACAAGTACAAAGACAAAATACTTGTACAAGTTATGAATCGCTTACCAGAAACAACCACAGGTTTCACAGGTCCCACAAAAGCCGCCCGTTTGGTCTGTATCTTTGGACGCTTTTCCTCACCGGCATCTGCAGCCTTCTCCGGTTTTCTCTTTCTCTTCTCATCAGCAGGCTTGGAACCCGCAGAAGTCCCACCTGCAGCCGCACCACCACCTAGAACACCCAAACCCTCAAGGGTGTCAGACACTACCACGTAATCGGTATACTTGCGGAAACGAGAACGAGAGATACCTGCCGCCTGCGGCACCAAAGGCGGAACAACAGGAGCATCAGGTTTTTTCTTGCCGCGACCCCGCACGGGTTTCTCCACATGCTTTTTCTCTGCATGCTTCTTAGGGGCACCCTTCAACTCAAATTTACCCAGGACCCCAAGAGTACCTACATTTAGATCAGCAAGGTGAACCTTATAAGGCAAGTAAGAAGGTTATGGATTATACCTTTGCCTTGCGGCAGGGGTGCGTTCAGTGCCTCGCGTTTAGGAACGCGGAAGTTATTGGCAATGGTCAAGTTAAAACCTTCACCTTCCGCACACTTAACAATATCAACCTTGCCTGTAAAGGCCGGATCAAATATCTTCCACAGCTCAACAACTTCTGATAGTACACGTACAAATCAGTAACAAGCAAGGGAATAAAGAAACCGCACAAGAGAAGAACACTTACCACCAGTTTTTTCCCGCACAACAGGCCTTGCATGCCTATCAGGCCTGGTTAGCATCATCCGCAGCACCCACAACTGATTGTTGTCCAGCTGCTTATGCTCAATAGTCCTCAACCTTGGGAACCACTCCACAGTCTCCGCACTAGGAAGAGCAATATCCTCCGCAGGGATAGCCTCATTAACATTCCGCAAGGTCATGTTAGCAACAACCGCGGCAGCCTTAATATAGAAGAACTTGGTCTTCCACTTTGTAATACCCTTGGGAGGGGTCATCAGCTTGGTGCTTCCGTACCGTTGGCCAAAAGAAAAGAACCCGGTGTTCACCGTCAACTGGTAGAACCGCCGGAAATTTTCAACGGTAACCGGAAAACCAAGAGCACGAAAAGTGTACTCAAAGTTTCTAATACGAATCATCCCGAACGGACTCATCTGGGAGATATGGACCTTGTAATACTCCAGGACCTCAGCAACAAAAACAGTTAACGGTAAACGAAGGTTACCGTCAATGAAAGAATCAGCCCACATGGTGACATAACCGGTCGGAGCATTGGCACCGGTGTCACCCTCCTTAGGATAAACAGCCCCAAACTCCTGGGGCATCTGGGTGCTGGTCATCAGTTGGTTAAACGACACCTTCGACCACTTCAACCCTGGTAGGCCACCACCAGGGGCACTACCACCGTCTTCCTCTTCTTCCCCAGCCACCGACGAAGAATGTTCAGGGTTTTCACCCTCAGAATGGTGTGGATCAGATGGTTCAGCCATCAGGAATAAAGAAGATAGAAGAATGAGTTTACAAAAAAACCCAGAAACTTGACCGGAAATTCAGATGAAGCTTATCGGAGAAGACAAAGAGAGCACACTCTTTTCACCGGAAAAATTTTGAATAAATGGGGAAACCACGAACGATTTCCCCTTATATACTCATCGTAATTAATGCGATGCAGGAAACCGACTCATCACGTTCAAAATGGGCGAATAACGGGACGCCACGTGTTCAGCGACGTTTCCGCTGACGGTTACCACGCGCGCGTGGCCGTTCACGCGCCTGACAAAAGAGACTTTTTCACTCCTTGCTACAGTGCATTTATGACCTCGGGCAATGCAAACGTCCTTTCAATTCAGCACATGACAGGATCCTACCAACTTTCAACAACCCACACGTGCAATCATGACGTATGCAACAGAAAGCGACAACATTATCCAAACATAAGCGGCATGCGGTTTCTCTGGTTTACCGCACCATAACCCATACCGCATGTCGTTTTTTACATACCCCTCAAAAAAGGCAAAAATATATCTCATTATATAAAGGGGTATAAACAATAAACCGCACATACCCAAAAGCACACGTGGAATATGCGAAGATGATACACACGAACCCGCACAGGTGTCTCAGATACTCAGAACCAACATGGTTCTTTGGAGTGCGAAAACCGCTTCTCAGGATGCGGCCAACCGCGTTCCATACAAGTTTCTTCAAGTTTCAATTCCCTCGTGTCCGGTTCACAACCACGGAGGGAACGCAAACAGCTTCTCCTTAGGATAAAGGACAAGTATGCTGAGCAACCGCACATCAGCAACCCTGACTCCTGATCCCTCAAGAGCCACATCTAAGCTTCAAACTCTCTAGAAGCGAGTTCTTTGATGCAAACCGCAGACACTCACGAGTAGCTGCGGCGGAATATAATTACCCTAAACGGTAGCTACGGAAGAGCCACGACTAAACCGCCACGCGGTTTATCAAAGCTACTTCTAGGAAAACTGCTTTCCAACTAAACATGAAGGAAAGTGGTTACAGAATGAATGCGGAAGAGTTTCAACCAACTTCCCAAGTATCTAAAGCGATCTCCTCCGACGACACTACTTAAAGGAAAACTACTTTCCACCAAAGCGTGAAGGAAAATAGCTCCAGAACAGTGGTAACAAGTCTACTTATGACTGCTTACCCACCTATGGACCGCATAGAATAAACAATGGTGGGCACAACCATGCCTATGACCATGTTTTCTGCCCATAGTCCAGATTCACATTGTTCGACCAAACACGACCAACAATGACGCAACTTCCCCACATGGCTCAAACGCACATGGCCAACAAGGTGCGGCAACGAGGTAACCGCAAAGGACGTGCGGTTACTTGAGAGCTAAACCTCAGAGGACGTGCGGTTACTAGAGAGGTAAACCGCAGAGGACGTGCGGTTACTAGAGAGCTAAACTGGAGAACACGAACACCCCACAAAGCAGGGATCATCGTTGAATGTCCAGTTGAACATAGAGCTTGAGCAAAGTACTTACAAACATTGCATAAGCTGACACAGAGGTTTGATGCGTGTGAAGTGTCGTATATTTTAGGTGTATATTTTAAGCCCTTTTTAACACTTATTTTAGCCAAGTTTTAAAGTTATAAAACACGATATTTCACTAACACTAAACACACATATGGGCAAGTGCACCCATCGTTGAGTGTAGTATAGCGTTGGTAAGATACCGAGGTCGTCCAAGGACACAAGAGCTTTTAGTACCGGTTTATCCTCAACGTCTAACCAAAATAAAAGTTTAGAAAAATGTTTTAAACTAAGAAAAATAAAACTAACTAAAATGCTGAAAATAAAAATAAAATAAAAACAGATAGACAAGATGAATCACTTGGTTCTGACTCGTATCTAGTATAACCTTTGATTATTTCCGCACTTTTGCACATAATTAAGATATTATCTTAGTTATTGTAGTAGGCCCCTCTTTTGAAGGCGACGTTACCCTCACCCCAGTAGTTTGAGTCAGCAGGGATACAATCCTAAAGGGGTGGATTATTGGAAGATAATGAATTAAGTTATTAATGCAGTATTGTGGTAGGCCCCGCTTTTGGCGGTGACGTTACCCTCGGCTAAGTAGTCTGAGTCAGCAGGGATACAGTCCTAAATAGCCGGGTTATAGTATTAATAGTAGTTAACTTATGAGGGGATCAAAGAGTTTGGACCCCCGCCAAGTATTGAAGGAGGTCCTACTAAATTTGACCCAGGTCCATTGCAGGACCTCTAAACGCTGAACAATGGCAAGACCTTTACCAAACCGTTCCCTTAACCCCCTACCAGGTAGCCAACATACCTCCATATAGACCGTGGAGATATGAATGGTGAAAATCCTTTATTTTATATAGACAGTAAAATAATGCCAAGACACCACGGACAAACGATAAGGAAAGATCACCTTCAACATAAGTAACTAGTTATTAAAGTCATTAATACAAAACCAAATAAAAAGTGCAAAAGATTAGAAATAAAAAGTATTATACTAGACACTTTGTCTTCACCAAGTGATGTAAGAGACTTAGGCAAACATGGCCTTGATTGTCAAGAACTCTTACGATCAATCTTGGATCCCGAGACGACTCACACACTCTATGATGGACAATGGATGATGGTGGTGGATGATGGTGTTGTGATGGTGGTGGGTGGTGGATGAAGTGTGAGAGAGGTGGTGTGCCAAGGGATGGTTTGAGCTTGAGCCAAGCACTCCTATTTATAGCCTGTACAGAAGCCTGGACACGGCCCCGTGTCCGCTGGACACGGCCCCGTGTCCACCCTTTTCTCTTTCTTCATTAATACAGTTTGTCTTTATTAGCTCCACACGCCCCCGTGTCCGCTGGGCACGCCCCCGTGTCCGTCTGACACTCTCTCTCTTCATTAATTGTAATTCGCAATTACAATTAATGCGCCTGCTGTACTTTCGCCACGCCCCCGTGTCCGCTGGGCACGGCCCCGTGGTGGGCAATAGAAGCTTCTAGAGGTTTGTCTTTTGTGCCAGGGCTGACCATTCTGGACACGGCCCCGTGCTGAGCTGGGCACGCCCCGTGTCGGGCTGGGCACAGCCCCATGCTCAGCTTTCTTCTTGTTTTTGCTTTGGGAGTTGTTGTCGAGGGGTCGGGCATGCCACGTTTCTTCCTTTTCTTTGTATTTATGTTGGTTTTGGCTGTATTTTTGTTCCTTTTGTTCGTTTAAGCTCATTTGACCCTGTAAATTCAAAAGGAAGACAAAAACACACTTTTTCCAACATTAGTACTAAAAAAGGGTTAGTTTTATGCCTTATTTGATGTAATTTATATGTTGCATTTTACACACATCAAGGTTACAACTAGAGCTGCGGTAACGGACACTTTCCGTCACCATCTCAAAGGTTGGTTCGAACTCTGCTAACATCTTCAGTCACCGTTTCAAAGGTTGGTTCGAAACACCAACAGGTGGCTGATGACATCAGAAAACGGTAGACCATATTACCGCATCAAATCCTCGGCTGAGAATTCCGCATCAGACGGAACTTGCTCACCGGTACGGAATTCAATGTTTTCAAACACATCCTTCTCAAAGGAAGAAACAATCCACTTCAACGGCCTACCGAACGGACTGTCAACCGAACGGTCAGCAACTTGATTTACTGAAAGTAGGAGCCATCTGCATGGCCCATATTCTACCTTCTAGACACCATAGTCCAGTATCCCTCCCACATGCAACTTGCATAAGGAAGGAACACTAGAATGGGGGGACTTGAAGGGGTATGGTCCCAGATCTCGCGTCAGCACGACCGCGAGTGACCATTACCCTTATCAAAAACCCCCACCAGCAGGAACTTACATGTGTCCGTGCAGGCACACGCGAACACAGCGGTCCAATCTGTCCATTGATGAGAAGACTTACCTTAAGTACAAATATTACGCATAGCGATGCGGCCTGGCACCGCATCCTATGAACATTTTCGTCACGGCAAGGGATCTGGACAACAGTAACAGTCACCAAGCGGCGATGCGGCATGGCACCGCATCCCGCATGAATCTTGGATAGATCAAAGAACGCGGGAACAACATCAATGACCGCAAGCAACTGTCACACCCCGATTTCCACGTGTCACCGGTGGGCCCGGTGGGGGAGTATCGTGACGTGGTTGGCAACGTAATAGTCAAACAACACAATATAATAATGCACAGCGGAAGCAATTTAAAAATAAGATACAACCGAATTTATTTATTGAAATCAAGTCACAATATCCGGTGTTTATCCACAGAACGGATCGAAACGAAATAACATTTATGGTTCAACAGACTTCTGGCATCCTAAGCTTGCGAGACTTTTATTGATGCTTAGGAGACAATCCAGCCAAATTTCGTTTAGTACCTGCATTCAGTCTTTTTGGGAAAATACGTCAGTTTACACTGGTAAATACATTCAACTGACTCATTTTGGAAAATGATTGAAAATTTGGTTTGGATGCACATGGCATAAACATTTTTATTTAACTTGGGAGAATTATTTAATATTATAATCTTGTGAACGAATTACATGTTACTTATGCGTTCAGTAGCCCGAATCAAATCCGGGTTAAAGATCAATAGACACACCACTTTTAAGTGAGTTATACACGGGAGTACGCCTACACCCCGTGCTCAGGTCGTGGCCATCTCGTAAGATGATGCCAGGGATATCCGGGACATGGTCATTAACCCCCCAAAGGCTGTAAAGTAAACAAGACTGTTTAAACGAGCCGATCAAATTATTCAACTACCCACTAAGCGTGGAGATTTGATGCCCGATCAAGCGGTACGCTATGTACCGTAACCCAAGCCCGTATAGGGAAAATAAGTTAAAAGTATTTACCTGATGCAAGTATAAATCACAATAAGCAGAATGCACGTAGCTTTTACTGTTTCTCCTAATCTGGAACGAAGGTTTAATATAACCTATTAGAATTCTAACGAGTCTTTTATTAAGCTTAAGCTTAGACCGGCTAGTTTCAAGATACGGTTCGTACGCACGATTAAGCGAAGACCGGATAGAATGTGATTCAGACCCGACAAGTTTTTGGACTTGTTTAATATGGATTCATTATTCACATTCTGGATTTTGAGATAAAACCGTTAAGGTTTGACCCGTTTCGGCTAATTTATGTAAACTTGTTACATAAACCGAACCGTACGCGTAATAGGCGTGACGGGTAGTCATGGGAGCTATATACAGGTTTCCTAAGTTAATTATGTCTCAAATATGTTGTGACATCAGTAAGGTGTCTTTCGTTATGCCCGAAACGTGTCTAAACACAAACTAGGCCCCTTAGGGGTATTTTGGTAATTTCACATAAGCCGAAAAGCTCAAAACCGAAGTCTGAGTTTATCAACCTTTGCTTACTGTTAAAATATGATAATTTGCCTCTTATATCAGTAGGTATCAACCCGGGTATGTCCAATATGATTTTAAAACATACTATGCGTTAAAAACGCTAAATAAGGTGATTAAAGGCCATTACCGGGTTCGATACTTAAATCTGATATTTTTATATTTCCAGAAGGCTTAAAATAATTTATTTATCATAACTAATCAGTAGAAAAAGGTTTGGAATCGTTTAGATGTGTAAAACTCATTTTATGGCCCGTAAGGGCAAAACCGACAATTATCGAATTAAGCCTACGACTACGAGTTATGCTCAGCCTAAAATTAATTAAAAAATCTTTAAAAATCCCAAAATAATATATTACATCAGTGGGTAAAAGATTTGATACCAAAAAGTATGCTTAACTAGGCTATACGCTAATTACGCCATTTTATTAACATAAAGCATTAGTTTAGCGATAATGAGCATAACTCTTAATCTACATGTCAAACTGATGTCAAACTTTGCATGCAAGTCTATATATCAGTAACAAAGGTTTCTACACTTTTACATTTTCATAATTCACGTTTTAAGGTAATAAGGGCATATCGGTCAACATATGAGCAATTAACGGAAACATGCATAATAATTGGATAACTAATGAACCAAGGTGTATAATCACAGAGGGTTGTTCTAACATGTAACCTAGTCCAATTAAAGCTCTGAGGTATTTCTAAAATATGTCTAAACGGGTCAGAACTGAAAGTCAAAGTGAAAGTCAAACTATGTGACTTTCGGTTCCGAACCGGGTCTAAACAGGAAATAGTCGGGTTGAACAGGTTTGGACATGTTCTTACACTAATTACTAAGTTATAACAATGATCAAACAGATTATATATGTTCTAGATAGCTAATTATGCATAAATGACATTTTAAGCATTATGTTGACTTTTTAAATAAAAGTTTGACCCGACATTTGACCTGGTTAGGATGGTGATCAGGGGAAACCCTTTTGGGGTTTTATTACCCACATAAATACCAACTTATAACCACTTTTAATTCGAGATATGACTGAGCCATTATTGACTAATCTCGAAGTCAAACCGTAATTACGACGGTTTGACTTTTAGCTAATTAACTAAGCTAAACTCAACTAAACAAGAACTAGCAGACTTACAAGAGTCCTATGCACGAGATATGATCAGTTGAGAGAGTTCCTTAGCTCCAGAAATGCTCCAAATGATCAGATGGAAGTGTGATGAACAACATTGCACAAGGTGTCTTTATATAGTGAAATTCCCACCATAAGAAGTTGACAACTAACTCTAGGATCAACCACAACCATCCAACATGTGTTACTAGTGATCTAGTGCAGGTAGGGGTCGCCCACCATGTGAAAAATCCGGTTTAAAGTCGACTTTCCGCGTATACAGGGGCCTGTCCCCGTTTTTCTGCATCTGGGCCTGGGTCGCGGCCCGCGTCCCATTTCTCCGAAGCCAAGGCGGGCCGCCTGGCCTGCTTATTCTGAATTTTTGATTTTTATTGTTTTCCAACTTGACCCTTGGTTAATTTGAAAAGGGTAATTAAGCTTTAACTTGCAATTTGACCCCTTGTAATATACCCACAAGGACTTTAGGACTTATACCCACTTTGCCAAGTCCCTGAACACTTCCGGTTAACCCGAAAAGCCTTAACTTTCAACGTTAACACTTTAACCCTTCGCACACGAATTTGGTCATAACTTTCTCATACGATAACGAAACGTTATGAAATTTTAATGGTGCATTCCCGTGAGCATAATTAATATTTACAAAGCTTCGGGTTTGTCGAAAGGTCACTCAGAGGTATTAATTAAACATGTTGTCACATTTGGTCCCTGTAGTTTGAAATCGCTCACTTTTCGCTTCGTATGATCCATGATTTATTCGTTTGAAGGTACGAGCATCGTGTAGGGTTAATGTACATTATATTTATTCACAGTTGACACTTAGAATACGTATATACACATACTTTCCATGTTTGTCAACTTTAGTCCTTCTATAATATTTCTTTCACACGTTTAAACATTTGACACGTGTCTACACATTATAGGACGTGAATTTTCGAGGTGTTACAGCAACGATGCGGCCTGGCACCGCATCCTGCCTACAAAGCAAGTGGGTCTGACACCACAGTGCAAGTGGCACTGGGAACAGTCGCCTATCAGCCCACATGTGTGCAACAGTCTGACACCACAGCAGGACGTGGCATCACCACCATAACCGACAGGTCTGACACACCTGCAAGTAGCTGTGCGATGTCAGACTAGCTACTCAACTACCCTCCTTCACTCCTCGGCTATAAATACCGACCCCAAACCAGGTTTGAGGTATCACTTCTCAACTCTCTCACTACTACTACTATCACACTTTGCTTCCCAAGCAAATTACTGATTCTCACGCCGGAGAGTGGTAACAAGGAGTACCCCCCACCCCATCCTCCTTGTTACGAGTCACGGCTTGTTTCCTTGTGCAGGAAACCAACCAGTGGACGACCCAGCCAGCGATCCTCGGAAAGAAGGGATTAACCCTACTTGACGAGACCAGTGAGTTAACCCCACCCGGTTAACCATTGTTTCATCAGTATTCACCCTTATTTACCTCTTATATAGTATTTATTTTACAATAATATATAAGTGTGTGTTCTATATAGCATTGTTTTCAAAACATAAAGAAATTATTGTTTTGTTTGTTTAATCATATTTTAAGATATTTTGTACAAAAGTAGTATACTTGGTGGGTTTTTATTCTTAGCTCATAGCTTACTAAGCCTAATATCTAATTGAGTTTTTATTCAAAATTCAAGACTAAACAATTAGGCTTTTATGACACATTCTATGGCAGTTTTGTAGGCTGGTTTTTGGAATTTTAGATCGTAATATATAAGTATTAATTGTGCATCTTTCTTGCCGTTGCTCTAAAAGTTCAAATTTATGTTTTTTGTCATTCGGTTATAATCATAGAAAATCAGAATATTAAAATTATATCCTTGCCCTTAAAATAGAAAATCAGAATATTAAAATTGTATCCTTGCCCTTAAATAAAGCTTAAAGACACCGGATCCATTACTTGTGCTGTGTTTGCAACAAACTCCCCATATATCGATATGGTTATTCACACGTTTTACCTAAAAATATATTAAAACTATAACCTTTTTAACAGCAAAGAATCTCACGTGTAAACTCACCTTGCTCGGGGCTATTTCTAAAATCGACTCATCGACTGCCATGAGATCTACCCCCTAATACGCAAGAACCGGATGGAATCCGTAAACTCTCGCCCCCCGTCATGTTTGAACCCGGGATTAAAGCCCCGACTCATCCATTCACCCAGATGTCTATCAAAAATAGCCTAAGCAGGAATCGAATCTACGTCTCCACTAGAGAGGACAGGCTAATTAACCGCTGAACCAAATTATCAATATTGTATTAAAACTATTGATTGTGAGTAGTGAGGCCCACCTTTTTCGTTTTTTAGTATCATTAGAAAAACATGAACCCAAATATAAACATCCTTAAGAACCACAATCAACCGTTCATCCTTAAACAATGCTCACCTAATTTGTACTTGAAGCCTTATCGTGGATCTTGTATTAACCCGTATTTAACCCGATACTAGTTGTATCATTAGTATTTTGAAAATATATAAATATTTTGTGACAGAAGTAATATACTTGGTGGATAATTAATTCTTAGCTCATAGCTTACTAACCCTGACATCTATTTGAGTTTTTATTCAAATTCAACCCTAAACAATTGGGCATTTATGGCACATTCTACTCTATATGGCAGTTTTTGTAGGCTGGTTTTTGGAATTTTAGCTCGTAATATATAAGATGCGTGCACTCTAACAAAATATTTGCTTGATTATTCAAGTCCCTCATTACACCTTGTGTACGTACGTACATGTATATGTGCTACACCTATAAGATTGACCATCTAAAGTCTATACACTTGTACTTTGTAACAAACTAGTTTTATGCCGCCGTCCGAGACGTTAAGCCGAATATTTCTCAACCAATTAAAAAAAACTACCATAGTTTTGCTAGAAAAAAGAAGCTAAAACGATAGCAAGACTGTAATTTTGAGCTGGAGCAAAACTGAATTTATCAGGACCAAAGACCAATGAGCGAGTGCTAGGCAGTTGGCATACACAAATAATAATTACATCAAGTAAACCAATTAAAAAAACACTTACATTGCGAAAAAAAACTAAAACGATAGCAAGACTGTAAATTTAAACTGGGGGCAAAAGTGTAATTTCAAACTGGGGGTAAAATTGTAATTGGTCAAAAGCTAAAACGATGATAATATTGGAATTTTTAACATGTGTCATATACATAATTTAATAGTAGGGGTAAAATCGTATTTTATTAAAGCAAATAAGAGAGTGTCAGCAGCCTGACACTATTCCATGGCATGGAGAATGTAGTGTATATAAATAAATGGATAGAGAATATTAGACCATCTAAAGTATAAACACTTGAATGTTGTGACAAATAAATTCGATGGAGTATGTTAGCAAAAATGCGTGTCCTATAAAACATGTACATATATAGAATTTTAGCACAACTTATATAAAAATATGTTTAATAATTAGTAAACAAATATTAACATATACCTAAACACGAATGCTTTTATTCATCATCTATAAACATAATATGTGTGACATTTCCACACGTGTATGTAATATAAATGAAGAGGTATGGTCCAAATTCCTTGCCCACATGGCAAGGACCACACCACTTTTCCATCCTATGTGGCGCTGACATTAACGAGACCATCCAGAAGCTTCCAGAAGCTTCTGGAAAATATCAAGGTGGCACCAAAGATGCTCCATCCGACATAAAGGATAATACGTGTCACCAGTCATCAGGCGCCAGGAAGGCCTGCAACAGATCAAGGAGCAGTCCGACAACACCAGTACGACGTCTCCAAAATAGGCAAATGTAAGCGCGCCACGTGTACCACTACACTGACCACAGCAGAGGAGACCAAAGGGATATTCCCCTTGGTCGGACAGCTGGCGCGCAACCACAGCTGGCACTACTGCTCCTCCCTCTTTCACCCTCCGGCTATAAATAGGACCCTTCATCATCCAGGTTGAATGATCTTACTCTCCATACTCACACACTCAACACACACTATTTATTCTCCCTCAGAACAGTACTTATTCTCACGCCGGAGCCTGGTTAAGAGGGAAACCCCCATATTCCCCTCTTAACGAGACTAACGGTGTTGCTGTTTTGCAGGATCCAAGTCATTTCCACGAGTAAGAAAGGAGATTGAACCCACAGAAGAAATAACCCCACTGATTAACCCTGGTGTTAACCTGTGTTTCATCATTGGCGCCATCCGCTTTTAGCAAAAACCACTCTCATCTCTTTTTCTTCTCGAAAAACACTCGTCAAAATGGCTGAACAAAACCCTTCTCACCCGGTAGATGGAGACGTTTCTTCTTTTGAACTCGTTTCGGACAATGCACACGTCCAAAGGGGCCAAAGGAACGAAATTATCCAAGAAGGGCCGATGAACAACGATTTTCCTAGTATCTTTGGGAGTACATCCAGGGTTGTTACCCAAAACACAGCCGGTGCTACTTTCCAAACCCCACCTAGGATCATCACCCAAACTACAAACGGAGCCACTTTCCAACCTCCGTCGGAGGTAGTCCAACAAACACCTCCACCAGTGCAAACACAGAGCCATGGAGCTGGCCCCTCAGCTCCATCGAATCAAACACAACTGAACTTCTCTGCACTACTAGGGCTACCCGAAGGAAAAACTCTAGCTTCCTGGTATGCCGAACAAGTGGCGTCTATAAACCTTGTTTACACACAGCTCAGCGCGCAGCAAGCTCTGCTTCAAGCACAAGCCAACCAGTCCGCATTTGTCACCCCACTGCAGAGGCCTTTGAGCGCTCCCATGCCTCAACAGACCAATGCATTCAATTTACGCCCTGAATCAGTACCTCCACCACACATCAGAAGGCCAAGCGCGCATGACACACGTGACACTTACGGCGAAACGGAAAGCAACTACGTGCAGTACTCTCACCAACCAAAGAAGCCAATACAAAGTCGTTTAGGTCCGCGCAACATAAACGACGAACTTGAAGACGACGAAGAGACATACAAAGAAAGCACAGTGTTCAGCAGGTTGCCACCAGAGCATGAAGCATATAAACCTCGCAAGCGCGCAGGTTATAACCCGAAAGCAGAGCACGATTACACTTTGAGCTATTGTCCAGACGACATGGCTGAGAATTCAAAATTCATCAGAGAGATCGCCACGGCTGCTATCGATAAAACGAAATTGCCACACAACGTGGGCAAATACAACGGGTTGACAGACCCAGACGATCACCTTCAAGTTTTTAACGGTGCTGGAGCAACAGGCGGATGGAATTTACCAACTTGGTGTCATCTCTTCGCTCAAACCTTCGTCGGCGCAGCGCGCGTCTGGTTCGACAGCCTGCTAGCAGGAAAAATCAAATCATGGGTCGATTTCCGAGAGAAGTTCCTTGCACACTTCTCTCAGCAACGAAGACACACCAGAGACCCAGCTGATTGTTTAAACATATGGCGCAGAGACCACGAGAGTGTGGAAGACTTCATCACTAGGTACAACAAAGAATGTCTGGAAATAGGAGACGTAGGCGAAAAGATGATGCGCGCACACTTCATGAGGGCAGTAAAGTGCGATGATCTAATCAAACGTGTAAAAGGAAGAGACGGAGGACCCAAAGATTGGGAAACCTTCATTGAAGCAGCAAAAACCATTGCGCAGTCTGATAGACAGTTGACCGGTGATGACAACCGTCAGCGCGGATACAATCACAACGACCGGCATAACAAGAAAGGCAGAAGCCAACCATGGAAAATATCCGGTCACAGAGAAAGAAGCCCAGCAAGGGAGGATGCGCGCCACACAATCAATCAGATAGCTCACCGAAAAGAGGCGAAAAGAGAAAACAGGGAGAAACAATGGATACTCCTAACGAAAACTCCTTCAGAGGTCTTGGCCACTGAAAATCACCAGTTCAAGCCACCACTACAAATGCGCAACAAGAGGGGCCAAGATCCAAATCTTTTCTGCGAGTTTCACAAAGACACAGGCCACTTAACCGACGATTGCTTCAGCCTCAAGCAGGAGATCGAAGGGGCCTTAAGAGATGGAAAGCTAACTCATCTGGTAAAAGGTGGAAAGCGTGATTACCGCCAGATTCAAAGAAGGGAAGAAGGGCCGGATAACAAAAAACTCCGGAAGTAAGAAACCCACATGGTTCAAGGGGGCCCACGAAAGCCAAGGAAAAATTACAACAAGCGCACACAAGACGATTCATGGCGCGAAAGGCAGGTTGTTTTTCCTATCGTACGAGGAGGCCCACGAGAAAGAAGACCCATAGTCATCTCAGGCGTGATCGGGCACTACCAAACCGATTACATTTTCATCGATCCAGGGAGCACCGCGGATATCATATATGAACAATGTTTTAATCAATTCGATCAGGAGGATAAGGCGCGCTTAGAACCAGTTGATTACCCACTCACTGGTTTCTGCAATGAAGCCGTTTTTCCCCTTGGACATATATCGTTCCCGGTGTTACTTTCGGATGGAAGGAATTCAAGAACGGAAGATGTTACATTCATGGTGCTACCCGCGCATTCAAGGCACGACATTATGCTGGGAAGAGAATCCCAAGGCGACTTCAGCATGATCTGCTCCGGCCCACATTCAGCTGTGGGTTTCCCAACAGAAACAGGGGTGGCAATAATATACGCAAGCAAGGAAGTCTTAGCAACAGATGAACTCAGACCCGCAAAGGCAAGTAAACCAGCACCACGCCAGGAGGCAGAAAAATGGGTGTTAAACAGCGCATACCCGGAACAGACAGTAACCTTGGGACCTGCAATGTCCGATCTAACACGCGCGGTGCTAAAAAAGCTGTTGTTCCAAAACATGGATGTGTTCGCCTGGACACCGGCAGACATGGTAGGTGTTCCACGGCACATAGCTGAACATCGATTAAACGTCTCAGAAGAAGCAAAGCCGGTGGTGCATGCCAAGCGCCACTTGGGAGACATAAAGCACGACGCTATGAAAGAGCAGGTGATGGAGCTGTTAAATGCGGGAATCATCAGAGAAGTCAGATACCAAACATGGGTAGCAAGCCCAGTGATGGTCCAAAAGAACAACGGTAGCTGGAGAATGTGCGTAGATTATAAGGATCTGAACAAGGCATGTCCACGCGACTGTTACGCCTTACCAGACATTGATGAAAAGATTGATTCGCTAGCAACATTCCGATGGAAATGTTTCCTTGATTGTTACAAGGGGTACCACCAGGTACAGATGACTGTGCAAGATGAAGACAAAACCGCGTTCCGCACACCGACAGGGCTATACTGCTACACCAAGATGCCTTTCGGTTTAAAGAATGCGGGCGCGACTTATCAGAGGCTCATGAATGAAACTTTCCACGATGCTATCGGCAAGTACATCGAAGTGTATATGGACGATCTAGTCATTATGAGCAAAGAAGAGAATACAATGCTGATGAACATCCAGAAAACGTTCGACACATTGCGCGGAGTAAGTATCAAGTTAAACCCAGCAAAATGCTCTTTCGGCATGGAGGAGGGAAAATTCCTGGGTTTCATCGTCACAAACGATGGTTTCAAAGTGAACCCTGACAAGATACAAGCAATCGAACGCATGCCCTCACCTTCGACGATCAAGGAGATGCAAAAATTGGCAGGGCGGTTGGCAGCACTTAACCGTTTCCTGGCCAATCACGCCGCTAAATCCATCCCGTTTATCAAAACACTCCGCAACTGCATGAAGAAGAGCCAATTTCAGTGGACTCCGGAAGCCGAGAACGCATTCCGCGAGATGAAAGATTGCCTCATCAGGTTACCAACATTAACTGCACCGGTCAAGGGAGAACCTTTAGTGTTATACTTGTCAGCCTCCAACAGAGCAGTAGGAGCAGTGTTACTTGTCGATCGACAAGGTATCCAAACTCCAGTTTACTATGTGTCACGAACCTTGACCGACCCAGAAACCCGGTATGCCATCATGGAGAAACTAGTGCTCGCATTGATCCATGCATCAAGATGGCTGCGCAGTTACTTTGCCAACCATGTCATTCACGTATTAACAAATTACAATATTGGCAACATCCTCACAAGGCCAGAGATTTCAGGAAGACTAGCAAAATGGGCGATAGAGCTCGGAGGTCATAATGTGGTTTTCAGGCCAAGACCGGCAATCAAGGGCCAAGTACTAGCAGACTTCATGACAGAAGTACCCGACGACAAGGATCGCGAATGTAAAGCAATGGAAAAAGCCGAAAGACAGCAGGCCGAAGAACCGTGGTTGTTATACACAGACGGCGCATCTAACGAAGATGGCGCAGGCGCAGGGCTTCGGCTGGTGAGCCCTGACAAACATGAATTCACCTACGCCATACGTCTGGATTTCAAGAGCACGAATAATGAAGCTGAGTACGAAGCTTTCCTTGCTGGTTTAAGATTGGCGATCAAAATGGGAGTTAGACACATCGAAGCGCATGTGGACTCCATGTTAGTGGCCGGACAAATCAACGGCCAATATGAAGCCAAGGGAGACACAATGGCGCTCTACCTAAAACAAGCAAAGACCTTGCTACAAACCTTCTATTCCTACAAGGTGCACCACATTAATAGAAGCGAGAATAAACCAGCAGACGCGCTGAGTAA
Organism: Helianthus tuberosus; assembly: GCA_030545235.1. Lineage (NCBI taxonomy): Eukaryota > Viridiplantae > Streptophyta > Magnoliopsida > Asterales > Asteraceae > Helianthus > Helianthus tuberosus. The sequence goes on from CM060354.1 coordinate 177,544,214, forward strand.
ACTCGCCTCTACAAGTTTCCAACACCTGGCGAAAGATGTGCGCATAGAAGTTTTAAGCAACCCGTCCGTACCACTGAGAGAAGTAAGTGTTGTTCAAGTAGGAACAACGTCTTGGATGACTCCGATAATCGCGTACCTTCAATCTGGAATACTCCCGGAGAACAAAGCGGAAGCGAGGAAAATCCAGTACAAGGCGGAACATTATCAGATGGCGGACGGAATTTTATACCGAAAATCATACCTCGGGCCTTTGTTAAGATGTGTTGACCCAGAAGACGCAAATTATTTGATCAGAGAAGTGCACGAAGGGATCTGCGGCATCCATGCCGGACCGAGAATGGTTGTAGGAAAAGTGATGAATGTCGGGTACTACTGGCCCGGAATGCATTTAGACGCGGTGAAAGCTCTAAGGAAATGCAGCGGGTGTCAGAGACACGCCCCAAAGACGATGCGTCCCAAGAACGAACTAGTACCCGTGACAACGGCGTGGCCGTTTCAACAATGGGGAATAGATATGGTTGGTCCCTTTCCTGAAGCCCCAGGAGCTGTAAAATTCATAATAGTCGCAGTCGACTATTTTACAAAATGGGTAGAGGCAAAGGCGCTTGCATCAACCACAGCCACCGTCGTCAAAAGATTTATATGGGAACAAATCATATGCCGTTTCGGATTACCACTCAGGATCATCACCAACAACGGAACGAACTTTGCCTTAGAAAGCCTTCAACAGTGGTTCCAAGAACTACACATTGAGCACACCTTCTCCTCGGTAGCACACCCGCAGGGGAATGCTCAAGTCGAGGCCGTCAATAAGAGTATTGTCGACGGAATCAAGGCAAGGTTGGGGGACAAAAGAAGAGGTTGGGTCGACGAACTGCCCAGCATCTTGTGGGCCCACAGGACGATGCCCAAGACGAGCAACGGAGAAACACCGTTTAGCCTAGTTTACGGGTCCGAGGCAGTAATACCAGCAGAAATAGGATTGCCGTCACCACGAATGCTCTCAATGAACCTGATCAACAACGAAGAAGAGAGGAGGATCGACCTTGACCTCCTAGAAGAAAGAAGAGAAATGGCGGCAATAAATGAAGCAAAGTACAAAACGAAGCTGGAAAAGTATTACAACTCCAAAGTCCGAGTCTGCACCTTCAACCCGGAAGAATACGTCCTCAGAGACAACGAGGCCTCAAATGCTGAGAGACCCAGAAAATTGGCTCCCAAGTGGGAGGGCCCATATGTCGTAGACGCAGTACTCGGAAAAGGAGCCTATAAGCTACGCACCATTGACAACAAGGAGGTTCCAAGAACTTGGAACGCTCAACAGCTGAGAAAATGTTATATGTAAAAAGGTTATGTAACCGCAATGGCCGAATCGCCAACACATTTATAGTAATACAAGAAGTGTTTGGCTATCTCTATCTCATGCAAATTTCTTTGTCACAACTGCATATATTACTTTGGGCATACACGAAAACATCAATGGCTCGACCATTAGGAAACGTTGTAGACCTCCAAGGCCTGTCACAAACAAAGTGCACAGCCGAGTCAAATACACAACTAAAGCCTAACAAACGCCAAATAAACACTCCGTGCCCACATAAACACGAAAGCATCGAACACAGGGCAAGCAAACATTGTAAGCACCCCCAAGGCTGAGCACAGCTGGGTCCACACAATAACCTGTAATTCGATCACTTCGTATTCACGAACCAACCTGCGCGCATAAACAACAGAATAAAACGTTGTAATAAACACAACACAACCTGTCAGCGCCATCATTCATTCGTGATACCTGAATCAAAGTAATTATACATGCACATATTATGACGTTAACAAAATTCGTAATAAAACGAAGGCAAATATTAACATAACTAACGTCAAGCATATCCAATTGTTCAGAAACACGACAGATAAGCAAAAATTAAAATTGTCCACAAACTTGTCAAATGATTACAAGGCCGTCTAAGGCCATACGCGGCACGCAGGCCGAAATAATTCATTGGGGATGACTGGTCCCAGCACCTTCATCACCAAGCGCCTTCTTTAACAAGGCAACACCATTTGGCTTCTGGGATAGCTTTCGAGCAGCCTTAACAACGGCAAATTCCAAAGACGAGAACTCCTTATGCTTGGCAGCATATTTACCATCACAATCCTCTTTGTAAAGTTCGAAGTGGTAGTCTTTTTCACTGCTCGCGGCTGCAGCCTTCCCCTCAGCATAACCATACTTCCGACCACTATTGTACCCCGCTTGGCCTAACTCGAACATGTAAGTAGCAAGCTCGCGAGAGTTCACAATACGATCCGCAAGCTGCAAAATACAACAAGGTGAGAAGGAAGTACAGTAAACCAAAAGACAAAATAAACACAGGAAGCTACCAAAGGCACCGCGCGTGAGAGAAGCCACTTGCAATCAGCAGAAACTTCTCCAAGCAGCAATTCAGAGGCCTTAGATTCAGCAGCTTTCTCTTCAAGAAGGCGTTCAGCAGCTTCACACTCAGCAACCTTCTGCTTAGCAAGGTTTTCCAGATTGGCAATACGATCAACATACTCCTTCTCTTTTTTCTCAAACGCAACACGCGCACGGTGAGCTTCCTCAGCAAGCTCCGTCTTCTCACCAGACAAACGCACAATAGCGTCACGTTGAGTTTTCAGCTCGATATCAGTACGCTCACACGCAGCTTCCCAATTTTTCTGCTTGTCAACATTGACTTGCTTCTCTTGGGCAAGTTTCTCTTCTGCATCAGATACCCTCCACACCAACCCCTTCTTCTCAGTATTAAATTTTTCTCTCTCTTCCGCGAATAGCTTCTTTTCATTTTCAAACTCAAGAGTGTCCTCCCCCATCAGCTTCCACTCACGGAAAATCTCCTGAGAAGTAGACAAGAAGTTAACCCCGGCACGAACGTGATCGTCCAACAGTTCTAGCCGGCGGCGCCTCTTCTGAAATAACCTTTCAGCTGAGGGGAGAGACAGAGAGAAAAACTCATGACAGTTGTCCAGATCATTCATCCTGGAACCCTGGGTTAGATTCCAGCAGGGGGCATGAGGAAGATCATCACAAGCAGGATTCTGTGTATCAAAAGAATCAACATGCACATCCTCAAAACGAGGGCTGCGGACAGCACCTGAAGTAGCCCCACCACCACCACCAGGAGGGCGTTTAGTATAAATGGTTTGACGTGGAGCAGCCTGACTGGACTCCACTGTAACATCAACGCCCTTACCTTTACCATCGCCACCAGCAGTATCACCACCACCTTCACCCACTTGCTCGGTAATCACCTCATCTTCTTTTTTCTTCCCAATATCCTCACGAGGAGGAGACAAGTCAATATTTCTTGACGGTGGAGAGGTAGGAGGGGTAATTTTTGAAACATCAACCACGCGCGGTGGTTTACCTGACTTGAATCCTGAGACAAGAGAAACAAAATAAAAAACAAGCAAGAGATCCGGACGACAAAACCTACAATCACAAATGCCTCACCTGTAGGAGCAGAGGCAGCAAATATTTCCTCCAAGAGATTCCCACGACCTCCACTAAATATACCCATATCAATTTCAGATTCAGATGGTGCAGGAGGGGTTTCCTTCTGGAGTTTAATCTTTTTAGAAGCAAGTAGAGCAGCAGCTTGCTCATCAAGCTTCCGTTTTTTGTCATCAAAAGCCTTCTTATGCATCAGTTCCGTCAAGGTAGCGCGGTCATCCGGATCGGACTCATGAGGTTTCTCTCCGGTCCCTAAACCAGACAATGTATCAGAAACAACTACGTAATCTAGGACAGGAAGAGTAGAGGGCCGCTTACGAGAAGTACCAGAAGATTTCCCCTCAACCCTCTGCTCCTTCCCCTCAGGCTTATCAGCTTTCGTTTTCCTTCTCGTCTCCAGTTGATCAGCAGGCCCAACTGGCTCATCATCCTCATCACCAACAATCTCTTGAACTGGCTCATTAACAACACCCTGCGCAGGACCTGCACGCGCGGAACGAGAAGTTAGATCTCCGAAGGATCTACCAGAGCTTCCACTCGAGAGAACAACAACTTCCTCTCGGGTGGGACCAATAGGATCATCTTCATCAGTGTCACCTAACACAACGCTGGCATAAGCAACAAAACTCTCGTTGGTCGGATGCAAGAAACGACCGCGAATCTGATCCAACCAGGGTTGTTTCTCAGCCCTTTGCATCGCCTCAACCATGGCACCACCGGCTTTAGGATCCAGAACATTCAACAAGGTGTAACCCACTGGAAAAACACGAAGATAAAGAGTAATGACGAACACAAGACAAAAATATATATGCAAAAGAGAGGCAAAAGGTTATTGAAAAACACATACATTTGCCACCATAACCATAAACTGGGACCCCCAACGGATGCTTAGGAATCCACTTCATACTCATACCAGCACCCACCAACGCCATCTCCTCAAGCTGAAGAATCGGAGTGGCTTTATGAGTCAACTTTTTATACCAGTCTTGTTCAGAAAAATCCGCAACCACATCAACCTTAGGGATACCTTCATCCACCGACCGGTAATGCATATCCATAGGGATAACACCTCGACGAATATAGAAAAACTTTTGCTTCCAGTCATGAAGACTCTTCAACGGAACAGAGCAAACAGGAGCAACACCGGTCCGGACATTAAAAGAATAAAAACCGCTAGTGTACGTAACGGTATAAAAGACGTTGAACATCTCAAACGTTGGATCCAAGCGATTAGCCATGCAAACAAACTCAAAATGGGTAATACGGGGAAGCCTGATAGCATTAATTTGAGAGAGATGGAGCCCATAGTTTCTCAAGACGTTGGCGGTAAACTTGGTGATTGGAAGCCGGAAATTGCCCTCTCGAAAAAACGCAGCATACAAAGTCATATAACCAGGGGGTGCATCCATAGCAGTTGAACCGGCGGTCGGATACTGAGCCCCCCATTCCGGCAAGAAACCCATCTCCCTCACAAGATTGTGGAACTCCTCTTCCTTCCACCCTATGACCGCCTGGTCCGGACCCGGAGGAGCTTTCCCTTTATTCCTTTTCTTCCTTGACGACGGATTTGCACCAGACATATTGTGAGAAAACGAACAAATAATGCAGATGAACTCATGAAAATAGGAACCTAGATAAAGGAAGAAGAGAGAAAACCGGAGTTCAAAATTTGAAAAGTGAAGAAAATGCAAGAAACCACCATATATTTATACCCATCGCATTTAATGCGATGGGTAGTGGGCCGTCAGGGTCTGAAAAAGCAGTCAATAGGGGAGAGACACGTCAGAAGAGAGAGAAGGTGGCACCTCTTTTTTCGGGAGCAGGTGAACAGACGCCTGACACCTCGCCGAAAAGTAACTGACAGTGACTGAAAAGGCGCCTGTTCACCTTCGATAAGACAGGGGACACATGACAGTCACATCAGTCACTCCTTCCCAAGACAAACAAAACTTCCTCCTGAAGACAACAGCAAGTGCCATCGCGCCATGCGCCATGCGTCCATTTGGCTCAAACTTTTACAAGTAGTCAAAACCCATGCGCCATGCGTCCATTCGGCTCAACTCTTACAAAGTAGTCAAAACCCATGCGCCATGCGTCCATTTGGCTCAACTTTTACAAAGCTGCCAAAACCCATGCGCCATGCGTCCATTTGGCTCAACTTTTACAAAGTTGCCAAAACCCACGCGCCATGCGTCCATTTAGCTCAACTTTTACAAGTTGCCAAACCCACGCGCCATGCGTCCATTTGGCTCAACTTTCACAACTGCCAAAAACCATGCGACATGCGCCCATCAAGTGCAATATCTTAGGTCTCCCATAACAAACGCACGCCATAAAAAACACTACCTTCATAAGTCCAGAATCCCTCCTAGACGATCAACTCAACTAGAAGGCACACTGGACTGGGGGAACTTGAAGAGGTATGGTCCCAATTCCTTGCCCACATGGCAAGGACCACACCACTTTTCCATCCTATGTGGCGCTGACATTAACGAGACCATCCAGAAGCTTCCAGAAGCTTCTGGAAAATATCAAGGTGGCACCAAAGATGCTCCATCCGACATAAAGGACAATACGTGTCACCAGTCATCAGGCGCCAGGAAGGCCTGCAACGGATCAAGGAGCAGTCCGACAACACCAGTACGACGTCTCCAAAATAGGCAAATGTAAGTGCGCCACGTGTACCACTACACTGACCACAGCAGAGGAGACCAAGGGGATATTCCCCTTGGTCGGACAGCTGGCGCGCAACCACAGTTGGCACTACTGCTCCTCCCTCTTTCACCCTCCGGCTATAAATAGGACCATTCATCATCCAGGTTGAATGATCTTACTCTCCATACTCACACACTCAACACACACTGTTTATTCTCACTCAGAACAGTACTTATTCTCACGCCGGAGCCTGGTTAAGAGGGAAACCCCCATATTCCCCTCTTAACGAGACTAACGGTGTTGCTGTTTTGCAGGATCCAACTCATTTCCACGAGTAAGAAAGGTGATTGAACCCACAGAAGAAATAACCCCACTAATTAACCCTGGTGTTAACCTGTGTTTCATCAATAAACATTAAACAAAAATACACCCATGTCAATGTGAATTGAACAATATTCTTCACATGTGTATGACCAAAGATATGTGTGTACATAGAATATTAGCAGAATCAATAAATAACTAGATCGGATATGGTGATTGCTTAGGGGAAAAAATGAAAAATTAAATAATTTACACTAATACTTATATTTCTATAATTAAAGTGTAATAAAAATTATATTTCTATAATTAAAGTGTAACCTTGATAAATGGTAATAGCTAAGTTTAATGATTTTCATTTAAACCCCCTCTATTTTAATCAGCTTATTTTTTATTTTTTATTTTTTATTTTTAACCGTTTACATTTTTAATTCTAAACTTTAATAAAATTATAATATAACCTTAACACTTTAAGTTTCATTTATAATTCTTATTCCTAAACTTTAATAAAGTTATTATAGATGCTCTAAACTTCAATAAAGTTTTTTTTTAGTAATTTACACTAGAACCCCTAAGTTTAATAAAGTTACTACTTTTTTAGTTTTTAACAAATTTCCTGTTGCGACTTTATGATTATTTTTAATGGCATTGTCTTTTTTTTTATATATAAACTTTCGAATAATATTAAAGCCCTCGTCGTAACGCCTCCTCCCAACTTGGTTTATGTCAACATTTCATTTTTCATAAAGATAAAGATTTAAACACCCTCCCACAATGTGCGAGTTTGTGTTAACATTTCGACGTTTGTTTTTTTTTCATGATTTAACTCCCCCACTGCAACGCACAGCTTGCTCATCGATGGAAGATCCGACTGAAGATTGATCGTAAGATGTAAGATCAGCTTTTTAAGTTACAATTGATATATAAATTCAAATCTAACATTATTTCAACCATCATTATTGTTAATAGATTATTAATTGTACCCAACATAACTTCTTTAGTTTATTATTTTTTTAACGTGGGCTCTGTTATCGTTTTAACTTAGTTATTTTTTTTATGATAACGTTTATGTAACATTTCACAACACACGACACGTACCATTGGCGAAGGATAGTGGGGGCGGCCGACCCCTCGAACTTTTCGCTCAGTAGTACAGAGTATGTAGTTTTTGTATAGAAATTTTTGGGTATATACGTTTTTCGACCCCCCGGTTTATAGAAATTTTTTGGTATATACGTTTTCAAACCCCCGGTCTGAAATATAAAGCTTCGCCACCGAGACATCCGTTGTTTTCTAACCTTTTTTGGTTCTAATGGTCTCGCTCCGTAGTTCCTAAAAACTCTTAATATATTAACTATAAAACACTTTGAGGAGTTGTTGGATCTTATTCGTCCACTTGCTTATCCTCCATCTCTGGTGTCAGAATTCTATCTCATGCTAATGGTCTCTTCTACAAAAGGACATATCAAATATCCACAAGTGTGACTACGAATAATAGCATAAAACCTTTGTTTTCATTGTAAGGACATGAGTAGTGGCTTGATTTTTTTCAAAATTTGCCCTCAATCACGCTCAAACACGCCCCCTCCTCACCTCCTGGGCATTATTGGGCGTTATTGATCAAAAATTCCCCCTAGGCGTTTTTTAAATAACGCTATGTCCAAATTTGAAGGACCAGTCACATTTAATCTTCCTTTTTCTTGGCCAATATTTTTTTTGTTGGGTTTTTTATTTTTATTTAATTATCTACACCCTTTTAACATAATACCCACATCCCCACTACACCCATTTTAGAAAAAAACGTCCGATAATGCCCCTTGCTGACTGTACTGCCACATGGCGGAAAACGCCCAAGAGTGGGGGCATTATTCACCCTTAGCACTACGCATGGTCTTAAACCTTGCAAAAACCAACTTTTTTCTCTCTTTATATATGTTAATAACCTACTAAACCAAGATGATTAATTTTTTTGCTTAACAACTTCAACTAATAAAATATATATGACTTAATTTAATTAGTTCAGCTATAAGTTTTGTTTGACAAAACGACATAGGCAATAGTTTAATAACGTCCTATAGACTTATACACCTTAAATACCAAATTTATTTTGTGAGAGGGAATCTACTCTTCCATGTTTAGCATTTTTTAACGATATGTACAACTAGTTTTATGCTCCGCCTGCTTTGCGGCTCGCTAAACCAAATATTTCTGGTTTGATAATATGTACGATGTTTTGGTTACTTGTAATACGATCTCAATAAAAATTAGATTGAGACGAAGATAAAACCATGTTAGTCAAAGAAAAAAAATTATTAAAGCTTATAAACTATCGAATAATTTTATTAAAGTTTAGGAGCAATAGCGCGTAAATTGACTTAAGAAAAAGATAAGGAAAAAATTGAGTAAATTCAGGGACATTAAATGTAATATCTTAAAAAAAAAATCGCACTACCCAGGTTTTGAACCTGGGTCCATTGATTATGTTTTGCTTTTAGTTTTAAACTAGGTTATAACTCCGTGTATAACACGGGTTGAATAAATGAATTTTATATACCAAATAATAAAACATTATCTTTTTAAAAGCCTCCTTTATTGCACGGGTTGAAGAAATGTAATTTTATATATTAAATAATAAAATAAGTTATATCTATAAGAACCATATGTATTGTACGGGTTGAATAAATGTAATATTATATACCAAATAATAAAAAAATATATCTTTAAAACCATTGTATTACACGGGTTGAATAAATGTAACATTGTTTACCAAATAATAAAAAAAGTTATATTTTTAAAAACCCCCGTATATTACATGGGTTGAATAAATATGATTTTATATACCAAATAATAAAAATATATATTTAAAAAAACTAACGGATTTTTTTTATATTTAAAGTAGGATAAGATTGAATATTAATCTAAACTAACGGATTTTTTTATATTTAAAGTAGGATAAAATTGAATATTAATCTTTATTTATCTAGTTAATATAAGATTGAAAAATCATATGATTGAATAGGTGGAAGGTTGTATTATGATAAATCGGTTAACCGTACTGAATGATAAAGATAATAGTGATTGTTGAACAAATTAATTAATCGAATTTAACAGAAACATTTGTGATGTTAGGCGGATTTTTTTTTAATTATTTGAAAGTTAATATCATCTTTGGAATTCGTATGAATTCTTATTAGATTTGATTAAATATTATTGATAATAAAAAAATGTATTAGATTAGATTTTAGATTTGATTAAATATTATTAATAATAAGAATTTGTATTAATTTAGATTAAATATTATTATTTTTAGTATTATTAATAATTTTAATCAATTAAATGAGAGAATGACAAGTGTCTCAAAACAAGTTTATTTTATTATATAGTATAGATATAGATATAGATATACTAACTTGGAAAACAGTATAGAAAAAAAACCCTAGTGAAAACCACATGATATCCGATGTTTAGGTTGCTGTCTTTGTTCACCAATAGCAAACAATCACTATTCCAAGCAGCCATAGTAATTTTTTATATATTAGTAATTAGTAATAGTAATAGGTCATGGTAATTATATATAGGTAATTTCATATAGCACAAACAAGAGAAAGTGGTGACACAATTCAATTCACGCTGCCACGTTTACCTTCTAGAAAAAAAGGTAAAATAATAGTTTACCACTTATTTAAAAAAAACATTTACCAACTTTTCCTCTTCACTTAGACTTATTCTTTAACTAACTTTAACTTTCATTAATTTATTTATATCATTTTTTTATTAATTTCACATACAAGTTATAACATAATACTGGACTACAAGATTTTAAATTATCATGATAGAAGATCAACTTTTTGGGGGGTCATTTTTGGACATAGTTTTGTACAAACAACAAGATTTTGTAAATATTTATTGGTGATAAAATATGGCTTTATCATGAAAGAATATCAATTTTTTGGGGGGCACTTTTAGATTTGTACAATCACCAGGATTTTATAAACATAGACCGATGAAAAATCATAGCAAACACTCTGATGTTGGATTGCAGATGTAACATGTTTTAAAGAAGTTGGTAATTTTGTTATCTACAGTGTTGCCATATTTGATGGCTTTATCCTCCGCCACAACTAGGGGTGTAAACAAGCCCAAAGGCTCGAGAGCTACTCGTTATCGGCTCATTAAAAGCTCCAACGAGTCGAGCTTTAACGAGCCCAAGCCCAAGCTCGAGCCTATAATAGGGCCCGTTTAGTTATCGAGCCCGGACTCGAGCATGAAATACAAAGCCCATTTAGGCTCACGAGCCCAAACAAAATTTTATTCCTTTTATATATAATATGATAATATGATGATAATGATAACATTGGCGAGCCGAGCTCGGGCCGAGCTTTGGCTCATTTAAGCGATATTGAAACGAGCTCGAGCTGAGCTTTTAGCTAGTTTGAGGTTGTTCTCAAAATAGCTCGAGTCGAGCTTTGGGTTTTACTCACGAGCTGAGCTCGAGCTCAAATAAGTAGGCTCGAACCGAGCTGAGCTTGAGCTTCATAAAAACATGGGCTTGAGCGTAGTCGGGCTCGGCCCGGCTCGTTTACACCCCTAGCCGCAACTCGCGGGTCATTTTTACTACTTAAAAGTATAATTACCAAAATACCCTCACAATAACAATAAAAACCTTTAAACCAGATATTTTACATCAAAGTTGCATCCTCACTAGAAGAAAATGATATTCAAAGATTGCTGTTGCTTTTCTCTTAAAGAACCATGGGCCTCTACAATTATTTTTTCTTTCCCAATAAGATAAGAGCTTTTTGTTGTTTTATGATGCTGACAATATGCTTTCTTGATTCATTACATTATCTTATCTTCAACTGAAATACCTAAAGTGCAGTTTACAACTCCAAGTGATTTGTACACATTTTGCACAATGTACAACTTTAGTTCACAAAAAGACTCAAAACAAAAGCAATGAAGATATAGTGATGACTTTTCACCAAGAAATGAGCTTTTACAATCTAATTACAGTTACACTAAAGAATACATAGTTAGCAGTATTAATGGAAACAATTTTATCTATATTTTTTAACCTATAACTGTGTCAAAATCTAGTTCTTGATGATGTTTTTACTACTCAACCAAGGATGCCAATGGTGTTACCTCATGGAGGCTCCAACAAACGCGATTATGAATGCTGTAAGGACCGTTGTAATTACTATAGGAATCGGGGGTGCCCCGGAAAAACGAACTCTTTGAGCCTGGTCCCTGCATTGGATTTATAAAGTTTCAAAGGTCAAACGGGTCGAAAGTCGCCCAAAGTGTATTTTTAATACATATGAACTAATTCACTTTAGCAAGAAGTTAGATTAATGTACTAATAATATTTAACTCACAATATTTTTTTTTATATTTGGACAAAAAGTGTTTTGGGTCAACCCAATCAGTAGCAACTAGACTAATATTGTAACCATGTTTAAGATACTAAACTTTGTTTTAAAATGCGCGCATCATGCGTGATGCGCCCGAAGCGCTGATGAGAGCGCATCACCACAGCTGATGCGTTGCGTTTACGTGATGTGAGAATATTGCGCCGAATCACTTGTTTTGGACCATTATGGTTCCTAAACACTTTTATCAATATGCTTGATTTGAACCAAAAGCACAACCCTTATCTTCTTATTACGTCAGTTGTTTTAGTTTAAGTATATTTTTATAAGGTTTTTATGTATAAATAACTTTTTAGTTTTTTTTTTTATAAAGAGTGCATCGTATAAGTGATGCGCTCGCATCGCACGTCAGATTTTTGGATCAAACGCATTGTTTTAGTTTAAGTATGTTTTTATACGTTGTTATGTAGGAATAATTTTTAGTTTTTTTTTCTAATAAAGAGTGCATCGCATAAGTGATGCGCTCGCATTGCACATCAGATTTTTGGATCAAACGCATCAAAGTGCATCACGCAATTTAAAACCAAGATACAAAATTTTTATATAAGGTTCAAAATTTTGGGCTAAAAATGTTTTGGGTCAACCCGATCCGTCCCAAAAAGTACTTGTTTTGACTGTTACGAAACCAGCCCAACCCGCCCATTTTTACTCTATGGAAACATCATTGTTTTAATATCTTACTTTTGTAAATTTGAAAGTACCCCACAGTAGATGGTATTCTCGGGCAAAGGAAGCTCGGTTTTTTCAGGGTTAATCACACTCAAATAAACTTCTTGACCAAGGTACCATGAATCTAGGTTTTGTGTTCTAAGGTTCCATAAGCCAGCATTATCAAGATAAACCAGAATAGCAGTCCATGCTCCAGGAAAAACCTGTTGAATCACGAACATATTGCGAGTTTAATTTTCGTTAGTAAAACTATTATCAAGTGTGATTACATGAATATACAAAACTACAAAAGTCCAAGTGCGCTAGTTTAAAACTCGAGTCTCAAAAGTATGACCTGCTTCAACCCACACATGTTTTGACCCGTTACACAACCCACCCATCTTGCCATTAATAAAAAATTCAAGATAACATAAAGGGTTTTAAAAAATAAGCTAAGACGATGATAATTCAAACCTGAAAATTGATAACTAAAATAGATAATCGACGAGTTTAAACAACTAGATTACCTGAGTAGTACTGCGTGCCACCCCGTCCCATTTATTATACACACTTCTACTATTTTCCGTCCATGTTCCATAATCCATCCTAACATAATCATACGAAGAAATATTAAGCCCATTAATCTTATAAAATCATAATAAATTAAATACAATAATAAAAAGTTATAAACATACCCGACTACAAAAAACGCATAACCATCCAAATGGTAACTCTGAACAGTAGTGTCATTGTTTTGGAGTATAATTTCGATAAATCCTTTGTATGTACCGTTAATCACCGATGTGTCGATTACCGGGGGCCGGTTCATTGGTCTATTCGGGAAATCAAGCTTGTATATTCCCAAAACATTATATTGTTGAGCAAGCTTCAACGGTGTTGAAGGGGTAAAAAACGAAATGCCGTTAAGTGTAGTACGCGTTTTTCCGTTTATAAGTTCGGCTGGTCGATTTTGGAGCAAATATACATCTGTTACTGTAATTTCACCGTATTTGAAAGATCCTTGTGGATTCGGACGCGCAGCACCAGCGGTAACATTCATTCTAGAAAAATAAAAATAAAAGGTTATAAACATAAGAGCAAAATGGCACTTTTGTCCTTGGGGGCCAGTTTTGTGACTTTTGTCCAAAGGTTTAAAATCTTGCCATTTTCATTTGGCTCGTTAACTCCATTTTTCTCCGTTAAGGCAGGGGTATTTCGTCATTTTTATTAACTTAAAGGGCAATTCAGTATTTTTCACCTTATGTACAAGTATTCAAAAAAGACGAAAATACCCTTAAGTTAACAAAAAAGACGAAAAACCCCTGCCTTAATGGAGAAAAATAGATGAAGTTAACGAGCCAGATGAAAATGACATGATTTCAAACCTTTTGGATCCAGATGCAGAAAAACAAACCTTTGGACGAAAGTAGCAAAACTTGCCGAACCATAGGGACGAAAATGGCATTTTACTCTAAACATAAATATATTCAAGAAAATCTTGGAAAGAAACGAAAATGAAAAGGTGTTTTGCTATAATAAAACCTTATGGATCTTGCTTGATTCATTGAGAATGACGGGTCGGATTCGTTAGGAATATCGGGAAGTGGGCCAGAAGCGGGACCTTGAGAATTCGAGTAATGCAAGATGGCAACTCCTGCCGCTTTTGTCGATTTTAAAAACCGAGGAGACGCAACGATGTAATAATCGTTGCTGCCGGTTTGGTCCATGGTCACCAAGAAAGAAAACGATTGGCCAACGTGTATATCCATGTTTGTGTAATTTTGTTGTACAGTGTATGAACCTTCGGTTTCTACAAGAAGCAAATTATGGTTTTGAATTCGGAAGTTTAAAGTTGTTGAGATGCCAACGTTGTGTACGCGAAAACGGTATGTCTTTCCTGTTCCAAATAAAGTAAAACAATAATCACATGAGGGAATATCATGACTTGAAAATAATGAGTTACCCTAAGATAATTATTTGATTAGATGGGCCCGTAACTTTAAATTCATTTCAAAATCTGCTTATTTTGACTAGGAGTAAAATGCCATTTTCGTCCCTAAGGTTTGGCCACGTTTGCGACTCTCGTCCAAAGGTTTGTTTTTCCGCATCTGGATCCAAAAGGTTTAAAATCCTTCCATTTCCATCCAACTCGTTAAGTCCATCCATTTTTCTCGGTTAAATGAGGGGCATTTCCGTCTTTTTAGACATTTTTTACAAAAATAAAAAACCCTATTAGAAATAAAGATCCACCTCTATTGACTTTCTCCCCACCCAAACCCTTTATTCATCGCAAAAATTATCTAGAAAGACGAAAATACCTTTGACTTAACGTTAAAAAATGGATGGAGTTAACGAGTTGGATGAAAATGGCAAGATTTCAAACCTTTTGGGTCCAGATGCGGAAAAACAAACCTTTGGACGAAAATGGCATTTTACTCTTTGACTAGAGATGGGAAATTGGGTTTATTTACTGATGAACGGGTCAATTCCGATTACATGATATCTAGCAGATCAAATGGGTAAAACCAATAAATAGGTTAGAAAGGAAACGGGTCGAACGTGTTGAAAGGCCTAATTTGATAGGAAACCAGAATCACAATTCACAATCACTATTACCTAAAGTCCTAAACACGTAAAGCTGAGTATTGTAACTTCGAGTCGCATTAATCAATTTAACGCTCATCCAAACACCCAAAAGTTTTGAAGTTTAAGCTTAAAGAACCTCAATAACATACCTGGTTCAACATTTATCACCTGGTATGTAATACCATCGGGAACAATGGTACTATCATATCGATACGGGCCAAGCCCGTTAAACAATATTCCATCAGGGGATCCAAGATCATCTCCATTTTCAACATTCTTTCTAAGGTCCTGTTCACAAATTCAAATATTCCTTTGGTTATGAACTACACGTATGCAATTTCGCCCACTTAAATGGATCAATCCAGGTTACGTTTAAACTCCAACAAGTTACAAACAATGAATAAAGTTATGACTTATGCTAACCTTATGACTCTTCACAAACCAGTCCCCAATATTGAGTGTTATATCTCCATCGGGAGTCCCAAACGGTACCGGAATCACATCTCGATTATTGATTATAATTCCTCCATACCCACCTGCAGCTCGTTGAAAGTTCGTTGAAGGAAAATAAAAGAAACTGCCGATTTGATCTTTGACTTGAAAAGCATATGTCCAGTTCCATCCAGCTGGAATTGGACAGTTTGTCCCCAATACGCCATCTTGCCATGAATTCTTTCTGTGTTGGATCCCGTTCCTGTAACGAAAATCAGGAAAATCCCCTAAGAACTTGTTATGATGAAAATATACATTTTGAGGTCTAGAAAATGTACCATGTGAGAAGCACAGGCTCATCAAGATCGTTTTTTACATTGACAACAACATTCCAGTTTGTTGTTGCTTCCAGAATCGGGCCCGGAAAGTGCCCATTTATTGCAATCACCTATAGAGGATTCACGGGTATGACCGTATGAGTTACAAATCTTGAAATTGAGTGGTTTATATTTTGAATTTTTGAATGTGCATTCGAAGTGATATCGCAACAATCAGTATTGATTTGAGCTTGACAAAAAGTCATTATGATATTTATTTCTTTTAACTATTTAGGGTCAGAAGGTTGAAAATTAGAGGACAGAAGGAGCAGCAGTAAGAAAACTGATCACCAAGAGTCTGAGATAGATGTAAAATTACCTAACTGACTAACTATAATAATGTGATTGTTGAATTAAAATTCTTTAACTCAGAATGATCATTTGACAGAGGCGGCAATTTTGACCCATTTACTAAGGTACTTGGAAACTAATAGCGAATACCGGACGATAGTTACAAGCTACCTATACGCTACGTAGCAATAGTGATGAAATAGTGGGCGCTATTTTATGTTTAGCGACACACTAGGAGAAAATTTTAGAAATATTTTATATGTATATTGTACTGTTTTATATGTATGCTTAACAAAAAACCTAAAATCCTGCTATTTTATACCTATAAAATCCCGCTATTTATATTAAAGCAGAAAAAAAAAACAATAAAACTTAAAATCCCGCTATTTGCCCGCTATTGAGTGGCCAAAATTTAAATAGCAACACATAAGTGCTACACTACGCTATTCGCTATAGCGCTCACTATGAGCGCTATTAATAACTATGCAGTAAGGTATGGGTTACTTTTGATTTCAAACTGGTTGAAACTAAGGTCACCCACAGTGCACTTTTAATGCATAATACCTCCAAAATCATAGATTAAGATTGACGAGTTTGATCATCCCAAGCTAAACTTAACCTTTTCTTTTTGGAATAGCATAAGTCTAATTTAGTCAAAGTTCTTAGCGCTAAAGATCTATGCAGTTAATATCGGTCCCCTAGTAAAATATCGGTCAGAATATCGATACCGATATTATCGGCGATATTGACCGATATAACCGATATATCACCGATAACCGATATATCATTGAATTATTAGTGTTAAATTGCTATATATATATAAATTCTGCATTATATTAAAATTACTGATATCCCACCAATATCTCACCGAGATAACCTATATCTCAAATATCGGTCCTTGAGCAATATCTGATATAGTACCGCATTAACTGCATAGCAAAAGATTGCTATCCTTCATAAAGTTGCACCAATGCACCCAAATTCTTCTAGCTAATACTCATGAAGTCTAGGTAATTCTAAAGCAACTGTACAAGCCCAATTTAATAAATCAATAATCTTATAACAAATAAACTCCACCCCCCCCCCCCCCCCCCCCCCCCCAAAAAAAAAAAAAAAAAAAAAAAAAAAACCTACTTTCTTGAATCATAGTTCAATTATGCCTAACGAATCAGTACTCTAAAAGCATAATCTTCATAAATCATAACCATCAAACACAACCATTTTTGCAAACCCAACAACCCTAATCACAACAACATGCAATTACTCACCACCCACAAGATCTAATCAAGACAAAGATCAAAACTTTAACATATTGCAACAATAAAAACAGAAACAGAACCTGTTGTTTAACACCAAGAGGTGAGGCAGTGATGTAGGAGACAGTCCAATCATAATACACAAAAGGGTCTTCTGCAAAAGCAAAATTAACAACACCCACAAAAAGATTCAAGAAAATCCACCATGATCTTGATGGCATTTGCGTAAACACTCAGTGAAGGGGTTATGGGGATCTGGGAGTTGGATTATTATTGCAGGAAAGTAACATGAAACAAGAGTGTATGTACAGATTGATGAGTGAAAGATGTGAATAGGGCTGCACTTTTTGGGGTCCATTGCTGACAAAAGTTTGAAAAAATGAGGCAAGTTGTGGTTTTTTTATTGTTGAGAAAGTTGGGGAATCTTCTGATTTACAGTTTCCATTCCTGTTTTTCTTGTTGTGTTGAGCTGGATGACATTCTTTGGCCTAAAAGTAGCTTTATTAAAGTCTAAAAGTCGCCTAATCATCAAGAAAATTCTGTGTTCAAAATGACCAAAAGTTTTAGTAGACAATCATGTCATGCAAATCATTGTTAACCTGTATAAAACAAACTTAGGCGAGAGGATATGGGGTATGTCCCCATGCGTCGAGGACCGGCGCCGTAGAGCACACCATCACCCCCCCCCCCCCCCTCCCCGTCTTGAACGCCGACCTTGAGACGTTTGAGACGATCCAAAAATGGTGGCCCCCCTTTCATTTGTGACCGTTAAATAAAAAAAAAATTAAATTTACCAAATTCAAACAAAAAGCAACGGTAACATTCCCCCAAATATATAAAATCCAAACTTTTTTCACCTCCATTCACCATTTTTAACCCCTTTTCTCATCTCTCTCCCTTTATTTTTTATAAAACATCTTCCACTTTTATAAACTTATATTCTACCATGGATCCCTTCAACAACCCGAACAACCCGAACGTCCCCAACAACCCGAACAATCCCAACAACCCGACCCAACCGAATGTTTTCTCGGTTCCGGGATATTATCCGACGATCAAACCGAACCAATTCTCTCAATATTCGTCAAACGCCTTTGCCGCATTCCAACACTCACCGAACCAATTCTCTCAATTCTCTCAAAATCAAGCCCTTCAACAATTGATGATGCGGGGTGCTTTTAATCTCCAACCGATCCCGAGGCAACCCGTTCAACCCCAACCGAACCCGACGCAACCCGTTCAAACCCAACCGAACCCGACGCAACCCGAACGATCAGAACCCGACGAGGATGTGGAAGTTGTTCCCGAAACCCAACCGCAAAAAGAAAAGGGCAAACGAAGAAAAGGCAAGCAAGTGGTGGGTGAGCAACCGTCCAAACCAAAGGCGAAACCGTGGACGCCAATCGAAGAAGAAGCCTTAGCTAAGGCTTACATAGGCACGTCTACACACCCGACAAAAGGTTGGTAAAACTAACTTTTTTTTAAAGTTTATATTTTTTAGAATTAGTTTTTTTATTTTTTGTAACATATTTTTTTGTAACATATTTTATAGGTAATAATCAAACGGGTGACGGGTTTTGGAAGGCGGTTTTGGCGAAGTTCCTTGGGCTAATGGACCAAGGCCCGTATCGAGATATCGACTCGGTGTCATCAAAGTGGCGAAAAATGAACGGGTTCGTCAATAAGTTTTGCGAAGAATATAATAAAATATATTTAAGTGGGCGTCGTAGCGGCATGAGCGACGAGGATGTGTTTAAAAAGGTGTTGGAGAAGTACAAAGATAACAATGGTAATACCTCGTTCGCACATGTTCGCGCGTGGGAAATTTTGCAAGCGCACCCAAAATGGGTGCCGATTCCCAACGAGGTGGAGATGGAGAAGCGGCAAAGGACATCGGAATCGGGTAGTTTTAGCGCCGGTGGATCGGACGCGAGGTGTCACATAAACTTAAACGATGATGCCGAGTTCGACGAAGAAGAATACGCCGTGCATGAAGCGGAGCGTCCTACGGGCCGGGACAAATCAAAGAAGGAGCGGGCGAAGGAGAAAGAAAAGCAAAAGGTGGACCCGAAGATGGACGAGTTTATGGCACAATTTAAAACGTACACCGAGGTCCGGCCCAAAAGGCGAAGGCGAAGGAGCGGGCCATCGAAGAAAAGTCTCGTGTGGCGGGAGAAAAGTTACGCGAAAAGGTCCGGTTGTCCGATGAAAAGATCCGATTGTCCGATGAAAAGATTCGGCTCAAGGAATGGGAAATATTAACGATGGATGTCGATAATTATCCCGAGCCGAAACGTTCGACTTTGAAAAAACTACAAACCGACATCATGAAGAAGCATCAAATTATTTAAGTCTTTTTTTCTAGTTTATGTTTTTTATTTAAGTCTATGTTTTTTTTAAGTTTATGTTTTCTTTTTTAAGTTTATGTAATGTTTTTTAATATTAATGAAAATATTTTTATTAATTTATTTGTTAAAAGTTAAAAAAAAAGTGGAAGATTAAAAAATAAAAAATATAAAAGTGGTGGGGTAGGATCATCTAGGACCATCCTCCCATTGCCACTAGTTTTGTGGGATGGACCATTCTTGTGAGGACTATGATGTGGCGCCTACGTGGCGCATCATCCTCCAAGGGAGGATGGGCACCATACCCTCTAGCCTTAGACCATTCGGTATGGGGGATGGCCAAGGGCCGGCGAGGCACAGCGCCGCCCCGAAACACCGCCCCCCTTGGCCCGTCCCCGTCTTGATCGGCTTCTCCCAGACGAACTCGACGTCCCCCTCCATCACACACAGACCTACACATACATACATACATACATACATACATACATACATACATACATACATACATACATACATACATACATACATACATACATACATACATACATACATACCTACCTACATACATACATACATACATACATACATACATACATACATACATACATACATACATACATACATATATATATTTAGCCCCATCCACCACCCCCTTGGTCCATCCCCTTTAGGTCCATCCTCACAGCTGCTTACGTGGCGGGTGACGTGGCGGCCCATCCTCCCCACACCATACCTTCCAATCTTATATATTGACTATTAGGCCAGTGGGTATGGGGGCGCCATGGCCGCCACATCACCCTCCATACGCCCTGGGGCGCCATGGCCCTTCCGCCAGCACGTTAACGAGGACATTTGAGGTTTTTCGAAGTTGATGGGGGCGCTATAGTTAAAACAAAGGCTTTAAACCACACCATGAAGTTAACGAGGACATTTGGGGTCCATTGCTGACAAAAGTTTGAAAAAATGAGGCAAATTGTGGTCTTTTTATTGTTGAGAAAGTTGGGGAATCTTCTGATTTACAGTTTCCATTCCTATTTTTCTTGTTGTGTTGAGCTGGATGACAATTCTTTGGCCTAAAAGTTGCCTTATTAAAGTCTAAAAGTCGCCTAATCATCAAGAAAATTATGTGTTCAAAATGACCAAAAGTTTTAGTAGACAATCATGTCATGCAAATCATTGTTAACCTGTATAAAATAAACTTAGACCATTCGGTATGGGGACGACCAAGGGCCGGCGAGGCACGGCGCCGCCCCGAAACACCGCCCCCTTGGCTCGTCCCCGTCTTGATCGGCTTCTCCCAGGCGAACTCGTTGTCCCCCTCCATCACACACAGACCTATACATACATACATACATACGTACATACGTACATACGTACATACATACATACGTACATACATACATACATACATACATACATACATACATACATACATACATACATACATACATAGTGTAGGGTTCCTGCGGAAAGTGTGTTTTTCCTAGAAAGTCTAGGAAGCGATCTGGTCCATCCGATTGGTGTGTTTAAGGGTTGAGATTAAATCAATGGCAATCTTGTAATATTTAACTATATTTAATAGATTGTTTTAAATGAGTAGGGGCAATTTTGTCAATAACAGTGTTTTAAATCAATCAAAATTAACCGTCAGGATATCACATCTCCTTATTACAATCAAAATTTCCCTCTCTCTCTCTCTCTCTCTCTCTTTATCTCTCTAAACCCACAACGAAAACCCCCTAAAATCATACCAAATATACCTAAAATCATGGATGAAGATAAGATATTTTCCAACTTCTATATACGTAAGATCAAGCGGACATTGTGTTCCGTGTTTTACTAGGCGATTAGGGTTCATTCGTGTTCTACATTGAAGTATTTGATGTTTGCAGGGAAGAGATTCAAAAAACAGGGGACTTTGAACAAGATGGATGGAAGCAGACTTGAAGTCGCTGGAAGAAAAGTTGAAGTCGCCGGAAGTAGAGTTGAAGTCGCCGGAACCGTAGGTGTGTGTTTTAAATAACAAATGTTTGTAGGATTTCCGTTTATTGTCGATGACTGTGTTTTTATTGGTTGTATTTGGTAATGTGTTTTATGGTCAGTTTATGTAGGTTTTATAGAGTAGTAATTTGGGTTTGTGGATGTTTTATAGAGTAGTAATTTGGGTGTGTGGATTGTGTTTTAAAAACTTTTTTTGTTAATGGGGTTTCCCAAAAATGTGTTTTATGGTCAGGTTATGTAGGTTTTATAGAGTAGTAATTTGGGTTTGAGGATTGTGTTTTAAAAACTCTATTTGTTAATGGGTTTTCCCTAAAATGTGTTTTCCAACAGATGTGTTTTAAGGTCAGTTTGTCTAGGTTTTATAGATGAGTAAGTTGGGTTTGTGGATTGTGTTTTAAAAACTTTGATTGCTACTGGGTTTTCTCATAAATGTGATTTACTATGTTTCATGAACTGGTACCTGTGTGTTTTACAATTATGATTGATTTGTTAACTTTTGAAAGCCTAATGAACTGTGATTTATAAGGGGAATGTGGGATTGGGAATTTTGTTTTATAAAGCCTAAACTACCGTTTTTCAGTCAAATGGAGAAAGAGTGAGAGAATAAAAGGAAAATGGCTTTCAAAAAAACCCGGAAACAAACCTGACAAACCAATTATGCTGGATGAATTAGACACAGAAGAAGCATCACCTTTACAAGGTGCGGTTAGTTGTGGCGGTGAAGGGTGGGGGGTAACTTGTATAGTTAGCTGTCTGACCAGTTGTGTTTTTTTGTTACTAACAGTTGAACCTGTTAACAAAACTACAAAAACGGTAGACAACAAAGTAGACTGCGCACAACAACCGCCTGCTGGCACCCTTCTGTCTAACATTGCAAATCTGTTTCCGTACGTAATGGATAAAAATGTCGATTTACAGTCGGAACCCCTCCAAAATCGTGAAATGCCCATATGTAAGTTAGATGAACAAACGTCAAACCATATGTTTGTTGTGGCAAAACACAATGCATAATACTAACATCAACTTTTATGAGCTTTCTTTCAGCCGACGCGAGCAAGAAGGGTAGCGAAACCGGTAAGAAGCGGAAGGACAAAAAGGCTGGAATCCAACCGAAACAAAAAAAAAGGCTGCGGTTATACCAACAGTCAATAAGCCTAAAGAAGTAGCACATGGTAAATTGAAATTATGAACTTATTTTAATTACTAAAAAGCCTGACTTGTTGATCGGTTTCATGTGTTGGTGTTTTGTCAGGTACCACGATAGAAGATTCAGATGATGATTTTGACAACCCACCTTGGAAAAAAACGAGGTCGGGTGCTAGCCCACAAGTTGTTGAAAAACCACAACGACCCCCAGTTGCTAGGTCAAGCAAAGACTCAAAAACACGCAAGAGGTCAACAACGGTCAAAAATTACATACCACTTTCAGATGGGAAACTAACCTTGCGATTAGCTCTTAAGCACATGGGGGAGTTGATGGAATCTTTGAACGAAAATCAACGGGAGGCTGTCAGAAACATAGGTTTCGGGTCAATACTTGGGTTTAGAATGGGTCTGATTCCCTCAACTCTGGGTTGGTGGTTGGTAAATAACTACGACACTAAAACACGGGTCTTGAATTGCGGTAGCCACCACATTCAAATAACGGAGGAATTGGTGAACGATGTGTTCGGCATACCAAGAGGGAATGAAGAAATAAAGGAAGTTGAGAGAGCAAGGGCAGATTTCCACGAGGTTGTGACGGAATGGAAAGGACAATTCGAAAACGCTCCTGCACGTTTGACGCCTGTTCAATTCAAAACATACATGCAGGGCCAAAAAGCGAGCGGGAGAATCTTTGTGTTAAACTTTTTGTTATTCTACAACACACTGCTAGGAGAGACGACTACGGATTCATCAATTAATATGAAGTTTCTACCAACCTTGCATCGAGGGAAGGATATCAGAAGTTTTAACTGGTGTGAGTACATGATCAGGTGTCTGGATCGAACGGTGGAAACATGGACACCAAAGGAACCCTTTCTTGGACCAATGCCTTTGCTAGTAGTATGTTCTGAATGCATATATAATTTTCTAATCACACACTATGATTGTGCATTAAAACACATCTGTTTGCTGGTAAAACACATTAAGATAGTTTCAACTTGCAAAGTTTTTGTTCAGCTCCAATATAATCACAACATGTTGTAAAAACCATTATGATGAAATGTGATCATCAAAAAACACAATGTGATGTAATGTGGCATAGGAAAACCCATCAACACACATTCAAGGTGTTGTTAAATAGCATTAGAACTATTAAAACACAATCTGATGTATATAAAACCCTTAAAAGACATCTGACATCAGTTTGTTCTTCCTATTTACAGGCAGCGTTGATACGTGACCAAAAGAAATACGAGGAAGGTGAGCCAAGAGCAGCTCATCTCATCGAAGATATCACTGATGACGATATCGAGGGAGTCAGCATAAAGTTGGACTCGGTCAGGTTTGATCAAATGTTAGTGGATGCATATGACTTGCATCCGGAACAAAGCTATCCGTTTGCAAAAAAGTCTGATGAAGAAGTTCAAGCAAAAGAAGTGAAAGCATATAAGAAAGATGTAACCAAGAATGTAAAACACATTATCAAATCTGATCCGGTAAAAAACAAAAAGTCTGTTGTGAATCAGGCCGGTAAAACGCATGGTAAACCTACGGTCTCAAAGGTACCGTAAAAAAACAAATTGAAAAAGAACGGGCGAAACCGATCAGGTTGGGGAGAAGAAATCTGATGTTGAAGGTGGCCCGGAAACTGCGCCTATTGTCGAAGAAATTCCCGTTAATGCGGGTTTCAATGCAGAGTTTGAAGAATTCATGAACGTAGATGTTGGCCCGGAAACAGTGCCTGTTGTGGATACATCCGATATAGAGAAATACTACATTGAAACCGGCGAGTGGGGGCAAACACAACATAGTCAGCTAGGGATTAACTCACCTATGGTATCTCAATATGGATCGACACCACAAGCGACCCAAAGCGACGAGGTACTCTTATAGTTTTCCAGTTTATTCTATTAAACACAAATATAATGTATAAGTGAAAACATTTAAATACAAATAAGAAATTACTTAAAACACATTTTTTTTAAATGTGGCACATGCAACACCTTATAACACAATCAGAATACCAAAAACACATTTTCAGACTGGTAAAACACATTGCAGATTGGGAAATAACACAATGAACCTTTGATACACATTCTTATGAAGTGTGAGACACAATTCTGATTGGTAAAACACAATCAGCTTGCAAAAAAAAAAAAACAATTCTGATTGGTAAAACACAATCAGCTTGCAAAAATGTTGGTTGATGTAAATCAGGTACGTGCGGTTGATGTAAATGTTGGTTGCAAATTGGGAAATAACACAATGATAATGTGTAAAGTGTGGTTGATGTAAATCAGGTACGTGCGGGAATGTTGGAAATGTTCTTGAATCAAATCGACGAATGTATGAAAAGGATAAACGACACTTTTACGGAAGGTTTCCAATTGTACCCCGAAAGTGAGAAAATAAAAGAGATACACACATTGTGGACTGAGAAGCTGAAAAAGGTTGGATCCACATGTACGACAACTGCACAACCACAAACTCTTACGGATAAAACACCAGAAAAAGAGGCAAATAAGGAGAATGTGGATATGTCACAGTTGTCGCAGTGGACACCTTCATTGGTAGAAGAGATATGTAAGGCGGTTAACAAGACAACCACACCGACGACTCAGCTTGCAGTAGTGGAGCAGCCCGCACTCGTCGTCACACCGATCTCCCAAAAAACACAGGAGGAATATGAATATTCGATTAGACGTGGGCAGCTTATACACGAGTTGGACCTTGGAAAGCGAAAAGTATGACCGCAAAGACAAACAGAGTTGACCGATGCTCTAAGGTCTCCATACGTGAAGCGGGCAGTAGAGATTAGGGCAAAGCTTGAAAACGCTGAGGTCTCAGTCAGCTCATACATGTTTTCAGCCTGGGGTTCAATGTGGTATGTTATAAAAATGCCATTTATAATACGAATGTTTCTACAAAATATGTTAAGATACAATGTTTGAAAGTGATTCTGATGAAATTATTATAACACATTGTTTAAAACTTGTTTGTATACATTAGGGATGTTGTGTTTAGAACTAAGAGAGAAGTGCCGGTTATGAGATCTCCGCTTGAATCATTAATTCCGGGAATGGAATTGCACATATTGGTAATAAGCGCATGGGCGGATTTGTTGAATTATGAAGAAAAATTCAAGCAAAAGGGGAGCATCGCACGCCTGTTCTGTTCAATAAATATATTGGTAAGGCTGATCATAATGACCTTGTAATATAAGTTTACTACTTTTGTAATATTGTTTAACACAATCACTTTAAAATGCAGAATGAAGAAGACTACAAAAAAAGTGCAAAATTGAGGTAAAAAACATTCGCAGAAAACATGGAACCGGTCTTAATTTCTGCTGATGTGAAAAAGATACCTGACAAGTCGCTCATCTTTGTACCAGTCTTACACGACGATCATTTCTATTGCGTATGTTTTAATTTAAGGGACATGAAGGTAGAGGTTTTGGACAACAGCGCTAAGGATATGTCGATGCAAGACAAATACAACAAACGGCCGGAAAAATTGGTACGCCCCTCTATATATAAACTACAAACGTCCTTTGTTATATAAATGCATGCCATTTGATTACATATTTGTTAAAACACAATTAACAAACTGCAAAAAGTTTAAGATAGTGCATAAAGTTCTATATGTATAAAGTTTGATGTTAAAACACAATTGATACTGAATGATACGTTATCAGCACTATTAATACTTTAAAACACAGTGTAATGTGACACTACATAATAACAAATAATATTAACTTAAAACACACTTCATCAGAATTTTAAAGTTTGATGTTAAAACACAATTGATACTGAATGATACGTTATCAGCACTATTAATACTTTAAAACACAGTGTAATGTGCCACTACATAATAACAATATTAGGAACTTAAAACACACTTCATCAGAATTTTAAATTATTCCCTTTGTTAATAACGGGTATACGTAAACAAACCTATGCCACAATCTGTGCATTTACATAAATTTAGTTTAAAACACAATCTGATTAAATTGTTTATCATGCAGCGTGATGCTTTATCAGTGTACTTGGAAAAAAATGGGCATCCAGCGGGCGGGGTGATCGGTAAAGTTGAGCCGGTACGATTGGAGAAGCCATGGCGTACAAAACATAATGTAATCGATTGTGGCGTTTTCCTGATGCGCCATATGGAAACATACAAGGGCGTAGCTGGAAAAGGTTGGGAATGCGGATTCTCAAATGAGTGCACTGATGCGGGTGAGATTACATACAAGCAGCGCAAAGAAATTGATGATCTCAAGCATAAGTACATTACGAACATGCTCCTAACTGACGCAAACGAGTACAGAGGTTTTGTTGAAGCTGAAGTTGCTAAATATAAAAAGTTGTCGGTCGATGAAAAAAAGAGGCTAGAAGCAAAAGCCTTCAACACAATCAATGAAAGATTGGAGAAGTAACTTAAAATGGGATGTTTTCAACTTAAAACACTTTGTTGGCGGTGGTTTGTTGAAGTAATATGGGATGTTTTACAAAAACAGTTTTAACATTTTGTTGGTGGTGTTATATTTTGGAATTTTATATATTATAATATGTTCAGTGTGTTCAGTTATCTTTTTTTTTGTGTTTCCTGTCAATAAAAATGTCAACTATAACAGTTTGAACCTCTTTAACAATGTGAATTTATGTCGATAATGTTACTTTGTTTGGATCTACATAAGACATACAGTTTGTAATAATGTATGACCTCTTAAAACACAGCCTATATACATTATGAAAATACTGTGATCTGGAAACCAGCCTATCCTTTTCAACAAGTCTCTATAATTTAAACAAAGTTAAAACACATTTTAATAGCTTTACAAATTAAACTGTATACCAAAACCACGAACAAATCAAGCATCATATAAAACACCGGAGGCTATTTAAAAAACAAAGTTAACACTAAAACACAAAGCAACAAGAACATAAATGTCCAACACAACAAGTCTTAAAATCAACAAAAAAAAAAAATCCAAAACAAACACACGAGAAAAATAAAACACAAAAATGAATAGTTCAGCAAAAGACTTAAAATTTTGATAAAAAAGATCCTACTCTGCCATGTCTTCATCATCCATATCTGCATCGTTTCCAGATGTATAAAACACATCATCAGCATCGTTTGATCCAGGACCATCACCTTCAACAACTGTAGCAGCGTCTCCTTCACCAATTGTAGCATCATTACCTTCAGCATTCCGCAAAGCACCTGCCTCAGGCACAACCACGGTGTATTTCCAACACGTTACTCTGTTATGACCATATTTTTTACATAATGAACATTGACGACGTTTACTTCCAGACTGAATTATGGCTCGCTCCTTTTGAGATTTGAGGCGTTTATGAGAACCACAACCCTTGAACCTGGTACCAACTGGAACACGGATAGTGGCCGTGCTCTCTGGAGCAACTCCCAACAGTTCAGCAAATCGATTACGTCGTGTCTTGGGAGGTGCATTTATTTGAGCTACATCAGCGACTGACATAAACTGCTTGATATGATCATGAAAATCACACAACTGGTCAAATTTTGAAATCAACTTGTTCACAACATACTCAGTTGCGTGACTAATCTCACGAACACAACGGTTAACCTCCTCACTACGATCTGGATCTCCACCATCCATAAGAATGGACCCGGGGGAACTATTTGGAACAGCTTCACGCATCCAACGCCTCAATATATATTGTTTCGGAAACTCCCTTACATCAAGAATCCGTAACACACAAAAAATGTGACTGCACAACAATCCAAACTGCTCAAACCTGTTGTAGTTACACTTAATAGTAACATCCTCCTCATGTATCATAACCTGTAACATTGAATATCCATAAAACACAGTTCATATAAAAGATGGATAATTAAAAAAAACAAAAATAATGTATACATAACCTAAAACACAATATCACCTCGAAGAACGAAGAACATGGCTGATCGAGATCCTTTATAAAAAAACTTAATGAAATCACCAACGTGATCTAATCTGACACTAGTACAACGATGAATAGCATGTTGAATCTCGAGTTGAACATCAAAAAATATAGTTCTGGTATATATCTAAACTGCTTGCTTCTCGAGAACAAAATCACTCCACTCTCTAGGGTTGGTGTATCGAGTGTCATGATCGTTTTTTCGATGCTCGTGTCTTTGCGCTTCAATAGCTGTGTCGAAGTGGCTAAGAAATTCAACCAACGTGCACTTTGGATTGCTAATCTTGCCAAAAAAGTGATTCTCGCTTTCGGACCTAGATGAAGTCCGCATAAGACCAGACATTTCTTCTTCGCGATAGTAAGCTGGAATCCATGATTGACATAGCCCGTTTATATACGTCAGCCATTCATGGTCGGTTAAAGCGAAATCATTTAAAATAGCTGCCCATTCAGTCTTAAACGCTTCGGGCAATAGAGAATCAGTCCAAACAACTGCAGACAATCTTTTCCTGAAATTTGTATTTGAACATAGGGCAGCCCCGACCTAAAGGAACATTTTAGCATGTATGTTAAAAAACAAAAATTAAAACACTGTAAAAAATACACATGTAAAAAAAGAAAACCCTGTCATAGAAAAAACATACCTTTGTAGTGAGTTTATCCATGATGTGCCACATACATAACCGATGCCTCGACTCAGGCCAAACATCCGCTATAGCCCTTTTCATCGCAGGGTCTTGGTCAGTAACGATTACGGGAGGCGCGTACCCATATGCGTTCTTGATCGCCTTAAGTAACCAGCTATACGTCTCTGCCGTTTCAGAACCGAGAATTGCAGCACCAAGTGTGACGTTCCTATTGTGATTATCAATCCCGGTGAAAGGGACAAACATCATGTTATACCTGCAAACAAACAATCAGCGATGACAAAAGATCATAATGTATTTATAACACAGTAGGGTTTAAAACACAATGAATATATAAAAATTAATCTCGTCGTTACTTGTTCCGCTTGTAGGTGGCATCAAATGATATAACGTCTCCAAACATATAATAATTCCTCTTCATATCCTTGTCGGCCCAAAAAATGCACTTCAACACACCTTCGTCTGTCGTTTCATATTCGCAAGAGAAGTTCGGTAAAAACTCATTTTTCCTCATTAGTCGCTTGACAAACATTTCAGCATCAAACTCTCCGATAAACAGATTTAATTCTTTCTTGAAATTTTTGAAATCGACTTTGGTCGCACCGACTTTGTCGAACCCACCATACACTTCCTTCATAATGTTAAACGCACGAACATGACCAATGTTGAGATTTGACATCTTGTTTATCATCTCTTCGTGCGCACGATTAATACCCCTGTTTTCCTTGAGAAGATGTAAATCTTCTTCGTGCACAAAATCATGGTTGTGCTCCTCTATGAAATGATACAGCAAATACTTCTTAGCATCGGTAAGCTTTATTCTGATCGCAGCTTGGCATCGGGTCCTTTTGGATGGTACCCTATGTACCCACCTATCAGACGGCTGTTCGGCTAAAGTATCGACCGGTCGAAACTCTTTTTGACCCTCCTTTGAACAAAAAAAATACTTGTTTATAACAATACCACGGTTCTCGTGTTGTGTGCCCTTCCTAACAGTCCAACCTCCAGCTTCTGCATAAGCTTTGTAAAAGTTATACGCAACATCAACTGTGTTAAATAACATGCCCTCTGCTGGCGTCAACGAAGAGGGTGAATCTGGAATATATCTCTTTGTTCCCGAGTTTGGAGAAACTTGTTCAACACCACGTAATTGGTAATTGGGTGCATCTACAAAACATGACAAAAAATGAGCATAAAACACATTTCTAAAACACAATGTGATGAAAAAAAAAAAAACCCAGGCCAAAGTAAAAAACATACTGACCATGCTACCAACTAATGAACTTATATAACACACCAAAACAAAAAAAATCTAACCTGAATGCTAAGAAACTAATAACCATGGGAAAAAACAACATAATGCAAGTTAAAACACACCATTCAATGAAACTATAAAAAACATTGACTTCAACCTCAATATCTGTTAAAACACATTACTGTTAAAACACATCATTCAAAGGAAACTATAAAAAAACATTGACTTCAACCTCAATAACTGTTAAAACACATTACATATAACAGGCTGATGGTTTCTCGGAAATAGTTTAAATAAACAAAACATAAAACTACAAATATGGAAGTTAAAACACACCATTCAATATCTAAAAAAAAGGTGATCTTCAGATTACAAACCATCAGTCACCTTATGTAATCAATAAACAGAAAAACCTCAACCTCTATGCTAGTTAAAACACAACACCAAGAACAAGTTGATGGTTTGGCATATAAATGACAAATATGGAATTTAAAACACACCATGAAATATCTTAAAAAAAATTGATCTTCAGATTACAAACCATGAGTCACCTTATAGAATCACTAAACACAAAAACCTCAACCTCTCTGGCTGTTAAAACACAGCACCAAGAACAATCTGACGGTTTTCCAGATAAATGATAATAATCAACACAAAATACTACAACAGTAAAGAAAAAAAACTGTAATTACCATCTCCACCATCAACAAGTGTGTTTGAAGCCATGATTTTTCACTTTGAAAAATTATTGAATATGAATGATGCTGGTGAAGAATTAAAGGATCGAAATTATTATATATAGATATGTGTTTCGTGTTCGTGATATTTGGAAGAGATTTGGATTAAAAAACAACCATAATTCCGAAAATCAAGCACATAACCGGTTACATACAAGATCATGCAATATTAGTTACTGAAGATAATTACCAAATATAAAATTAAAATGTGAAATTACATGTTTGCCCTTCTAGTTAAAATACATCCATGACACATGTCCAATTATTATTGCTTCCTAGACTTTCTAGGAAAAATAGACTTTCTACACAACTCCTACTCTACGTATATATATATAGGGTGGGGTTCTAGAGTGAACACTAATGTATTTGCGAACTGAGTGAACAAATCTTGGCCATAAATTTACACACGTGGATGGCTAGGATTTCATCATCAAATCGTAAAATACACTAGTGTATTTCATCATCAAATCCTGGCCATTGATCTACACACATGTATGGCCAGGATTAGTTCGCTCAGTTCGCAAACTACACTAGTGTTCACTCTTGAACTTAATCCTATATATATATATATATATATATATATATAAATATATATTATATAATAAATGTGTGGAAAACGTAACAATACCAATGTGAAGGATCAAAACGGATAAAATACGAAAGTATGAGGGTGGTACGGTAATCTCTATAGGGGTGGTTGGAGGAGATTAGTCTAAGTAATTTAGATAGTAGGTTTATTGTTTAAACGTATTAGTATTGGGTCAGGATTAGTTTTCTTGTTAGTCAAGTTTCCTTGTTAGAAAAGTTATTTAGGTTATAAATAGCTGATTGGTTTCTTTGTTTTATATACTTGTAATCCAGTTTTTAATTAATAAAAAGTGTCGATCATTGTGATCAAAGTGTGTTAGTTTGTTTGTTCTTGATCGTCCCAGTTTCAAAAACTGGTATCAGAGCAACAAACGAATCTTGGGAACAAAAGAAGAAGGTTCATCGCAGGGGAAAGAAATCCGATTGAATCACTCTTTAAGAAGCCACGATCGAAGGAAGTAAAGAAACCGGTCAGAGGCTGTGATCATTCAATGAAACCAAGAAGAACACAAAGAATACTCTCAAGAATTCTCCATGGAAAAATTTCAAGTAGTCGGTGGGATTAAGAAACTGAATCAGTCAAACTACACGAATTGGGCAACATGTATAAAGTTGTATCTTCAGGGACAAGATCAATGGGAAGATGTAGGCGGCTCAGAAACGCAGGTTCCCAGGATCGATACGAATGGTGCGATTCATAAATGGCATGTGAAGGCAGGACGAGCAATGCCATCTTGAAGACGACAGTTGATGAAGAGATGCTTGAGTATTTTCAAGAAACCGAGTTTCCAACGCTGGCTTGGGATACTCTAGCAAACCTCTTCTCAAAGAAGAATGATACGAGACTCCAACTACTCGAAAGCGAGCTCATGTCATTATCTCAAGGTGAGTTGTCGATTCCACAATACTTTAGGAAAGTAAAGACTCTCTGCCGGGAAATAGGGGAGTTAAACCCGCAATCAAAAATCGGGGAACCACGGATGAAGAGAATACTTATCCATGGTTTGAAAGCTGAATATAGATCCTTTTTCACAGCCATTCAAGGCTGGCGAAATCAACCTACGCTAACCGAGTTTGAAAATCTTCTAGCTAGTCAAGAAGCCTCAGCAAAGCAACTCATCGGGGTGACCATAAAGACTGAAGCCGAAGCACTATATGTGGAGAAAGGGAAGGAAAAGGCTCGGGCTAGGAAGAATCAAAGTCGATACAATGATAAAGCGAAGAAAGGTGGCTGGGAGAAAACGAAGAACCATGACAAGGATGATAAGTCAGTCGAAAAGAAACCAAGCAGTAGTAACAAGCGGTTTCCGTATAAATGTTACAACTGTGGTTGTAAAGGTCACATGGCCAAAGATTGTCGAGACAAGAAACAAGAAGAAGGGAATAGCGTTGGGGTCGAAGATGAAAAAGGCTGGGATGCTGAGGCTTTTCTCGCTCAAGGAGAGGTGGTAACGACATTAACTGTTACGGTGGAGGATCAAGCAAACAAACTTGATAACTGGATTATGGACTC
Source organism: Helianthus tuberosus (assembly GCA_030545235.1). Classification (NCBI taxonomy): domain Eukaryota; kingdom Viridiplantae; phylum Streptophyta; class Magnoliopsida; order Asterales; family Asteraceae; genus Helianthus; species Helianthus tuberosus. The sequence continues at coordinate 177,577,879 of CM060354.1, forward strand.
TGGATGCTCCAACCACCTAACCGGAGATAAAAGTAAGTTATCTTGTTGGTGCATACGTCTGTCGACTTCGTCTTGTATCGAGTCTTGTATTGTATTAGATAGATCAGGGCACGCAAAACGAGAAAAATGTGTTTGTGGGTAATTTCGCACGAAATTACATCTAGGTAATTCCGTACGAAATTAGCTGGTAATTTCGCACGAAATTATAATTTCATGTGAAACGTAATTTCGCTTGGGGATTCCGTGCGAAATTACACTATCTATAAATACCTTGAGACGCCTTGTCATTTATAACTTTCTGGATTCAGTACCGAAGTGCTGCCGAAGTGTCTACTCACTGTAATTCTTTGTCAAATCAATCAAAAGACAGTTTAAAGTGTATATCTAGCTGAATTGAACTTGATACGTTTGTTTCCACCTTTCGTATTGAGGAAAACTCTTCTGATCGACTCGTTTGGGTCAGTAAACGATCCTGCAAGTGGTATCAGAGTTCAGGAAGAAGAGTTCTTACCAATTCAGCTAAAAATTCTGATTTCTACACCTTCTTTTTCAAAATTAACAAATTTTTACGGTTAAAATGACTTGAATATCTCACATTATGTGCGCAATGGTGTTTTAACAAACCCTTGAAAGTTTCAGACCTAAAATCGAACAAAAACCTGATCAAGTTTGACAAAAACAGCTCGAGATGATGACATGCATAATTTCGCACGAAATTAGGGTCTTATTTCGCACCAGATTATAATTTTGTTTGAGAGGTTCACACGAAATTAGTTATTTCGCTTCAAATTAGAATTTCGTTTGAGTGGTTCACATGAAATTACCTATTTCGTTTGAAAGGGTGTTATTTCGTATGAAATTAGTGATTTCGCACAGGATTGGTATTTCGTTTGAACTGTCTGAATTTGGAAATTTTGAAACTGAATCATGGAAGAGGAATTTTATAACGCATTTGCCACTACCCCGACTACCCCGGCATCTGTTACTCAGAACTTGAACATGGAAAATGAAACAGGCACTATGCAAAAACCGCCTATGCTCATGAATATTGAGGAATATAAAGGATGGGAATAACGTTTTGAGAATTGGGTTCAAGCAAATTATTTGGATGCTTGGGAATGTGTTGAAACGAAATATATTAGACCATTGAATGATGAAGAAGAGGAGATTGCTATTAAAGATCTAAGTGTTGATGATAGAAAGAAATACAAAAATGAAAAGATGATGATCAATCTATTACATCAAGCTGTTAAAGAAGATATCTTGGTTTTATTGCAACACAATGGAATTGCATACTCTATCTGGAAAGCATTAAAATCAAAGTTTGTTGGAAGTAAAGAGATGATTAAAAACAAAAAGTCACTTTTGAAAAAGGAATTTGATCTATTTTGTGGTTTGAGAACTGAGAGCACCAAGCAGATCATCGAAAGATATTGCAATCTATTAGTTCAAATGAAGAGAGTGAGCATCAATAAAGATAATGAAGAATTGATAGAAAAGTTGGCTGATGCATTGCCACATGAAACTTGGGGCACATATCTCATGATGTTGAGAAATAAGAAAGCTTTTAGTAATTTGACACTGAATAAGTTCATTGAAAAACTTGAAGCTCAAGAGATGGAGCAAAGAAAGATCTCGAGAATGAAGGATTTTGATGGTGAACAAGATATCGGTCTTTATTACAAAGGAGGTATCAGTGACAAGACCAATTTGTCACCAAAGGTTGAAACTGCATTCAATGTTAAAAGTTCATCTGGAGGGTCATCTAGAGGATCAAACAGCAAAACTGAATTTTCTTCATATCCATCATTTGATCCAAATTTTTCAACAACCAAGAATGGTAAGAGATTACAATGCAATATTGTTTTGAATCTTGAAAATGGTGAAAATTTTTCGGAAGAGGTTGCAAAAGGTCACATGTCGTTGTTGGGAACTGTATTAGAATCATATGAAAGTTTAGTTGCAGGAAAGATCGGAAATCCAATGTTGACAAAAGAGGATTACGATCAGATTGATGCTGAGGAGATGGAATTGATGGATATAAAGTGGTGTTTGGCGAGTGTTTTGAGAAGAGCCAAAAATTTAAACAAATTACGGGAATAGATGATTTCCGTGATGCAAATGTTTCTACTTTAGGTTTTGATAAATCTAAAGTTACTTGTTTTCGTTGCAGGGAAAAAGGACACTTCAAGAGAGAGTGTACAAACCGCGAAGCAAGTGGAGCTCAAAATCCGTTCAACAACAATGATTACTATAGGAAAGCAATTTATCATCAAGTTGCTCAACAACAACAAGAGCCACAAACTGCACATGCTAGGAAGACAATCGAAGATTCATCAAAGAGAGCTTGTATGGTGAATCAATATGATAAAAAGTCAACAAAAGATTTCAGTTGGGACAAATATGTTTCAGCTGGTAGTAAAGCATGTCTGATAAATCAAGATGATGAAAAATTACCAGAAGGATTTAGCTGGGCAAATTTTAGTTGGGATTATTATGATCCTAACAAAACTCCAAATCACAAAGCTTTTGTTGCTAGAGTTGCTAAAGACAGTGATAATGATAATGATTATTATGCAAGGAGAATGAAAGAGCATTTAAAATTGATGGAGGAAAGTGATAGTGATGATGGAAAAGTTAAAAAGAAAAAGAAGAAAGTTAAAAAACCCGTTAGCAGTGATGATGAAGAAGTTCCAGTGATAAGGAAAAAGGTCAAAGACATTTCAGTTTTCACAGTAGAAGCTGAAGCTGATGCACAAAAGATTCCGGTGATATGTGAAAACTGTGAAGCAGTGAAAAAGCAAAACAGTACTTTGATTCACAACATAAACAGATTGAAGGAATCATATGATGTTCTCAACAAAGCAATGAATCAGTACAATCAGTCAAGTAGTGAACAAGCAACAGCTATGAAGACACTTCAAGGAGCTTTCATGACAAAGCAAAAAGTTGTCAACAATTACATTGAGAAGTGTGTTGTGCTGGAACAAAAACTGGAAACACAAAGAATTGAAACAGAAAGAGTTAATAGGTTGTTAAAAAGTTACTCATGTACTTCTTATGTTATTGACAGGATTTATCTAACCGTTGAAGGCATGAAGGCATTTGATGAAGAGGAAGTATCTAAAGACAAGAGCTATGAAAAGAAGAAGGATACTGAAATGAAAGATTCTGGTAAGAAACATAGTGCCAGTTACAACAAGTGTCCACCCCCGCTTGAAAATGGATATTCTCCTAGAAATCCAAATTCAGAAAGAGTTAAAAAGGCAACCAATTTACAGTGGGAGTCTGAGTCTTCAGAAAATTTGCCAGACAACATCGATGTCACTTTCACATCGTCTGACACTAATCATGAGTCCGAATTAATAAAGAAAGTGGTCGATCAGGTGTTGGATAACGATGAAACCGAAGAGTCAAAGTTGGAGTCAAATTCAGAGTCAAAGTCTGATAAGTCAAAGTCAACACTCAAAAAGGACAAACGGGTTTACAATAAAGAGTTTGATAAAGAATTTCCAATAAGAGGTGTTAAAACTGAAATGATAAAAAAGGTTTTCAAATTAACAGAAATTAAAATTTCTGAAATAAAAGATGTAAATCTTTCTGAAAATCCAAGACCTTACACCTCAAGAGTACAACAAAGAGAAAACAAGAAAAAGGGTTACAGTTCTGGTTTAGGTTATCGAAAGAAACCAAACCATAACGTTAATTTCAAAAGAAAGGGATTAGGATTTATTCCACCGAAAAATTATAAAAATGAGAAAACTTATAAAACTTATAAAACAAAAACTGTTTTTGTTTCAGGAATATCAACTGAAGAAGAAAAGGAGCAATTGTTCAGAAAGCAGACAAACAAAGAATTCCTTGCTATGAAGCAAGAAGAAATGAAGAAAGAAATTGCTCAGAAAAAGGAAACAAGAACCTGTTTTCAATGCAAAACAGTTGGTCATATTGCCAGGAATTGTCCAAAGGCAATCCAAACAAAACAGGGAGTTTCTATTAAACTGAAAGAAAAGATGGTTGAAAATGAACCACCAACCAAGCAATTCAAAGTTTTCAAAAATTCGAAGTTTGAGGTTGGTGAATGTTCAAAAAGGTTTTACAAGAGAAAGGCAAATCTTGACAACCACAAGTGGGTTGTTAAGAAATCTGATGATAGTTCTAGCAATGATTCTGATTCGACAAAATCAGAGGAGCTATCTTTTGGTGATGAATCTGATTCCACAAAATCAGAGGAGCCACATGTTGTTCTAAAAGTTGAAAAATCAGTACAGCCAATGGATGATGTCAATTTTCCACCATTGAGGGCTGAGAATTTTAAACAAAATGTTGGTAAAATTGAGATTTCAAATCATTTTTTCTCAGAAAAGAAAGAATTTGATATTGAAAAAGCCTTTAACCCCACAGTTCAAAGAATTTTTGGTAAAATGGTTGACGGAAAGGTCAAAGGGGTAAAGGAATTTTATGAGAAGAAAATGAAGAAACCAGGTAAAAATGGTTCATCCCAGGTTTGTGACTGGGATGGAACCTATTATGATGAGTGAAAACCAGGACTTGCCGGAGCTCCCTAGTTGGTAATCGTGGAGCAGGAATCGGCATTTTTCTTGAGAAAGTCACATTTGTGATTTTTCGATCTACAAGTGGTAAATCAGGGACATTAAATTGTACTTGATTTCCTACAAGTGGTATTTGTTGATTGATCTAAAAATTGTTAAATATTTCCAGTAGTTAAAGAAGAAAACAGTGTGATGAGATCCCCTTAATTTCAAGTGGTTTTATAAAATCAACAAAACTAATTTTTCGGAAAAACCATTTGATTAAAACAAACTTAAGTGTTTTGAAATCATAATGGGAAAATAGTTTGTTGTAAGGGGGAGTTCTGATTGTTTATGCCAAGTGGATGGCGAATTGAAGTAATTTGATATCAGTTGTCACTTTACTTGTACAGTTTGTTTCCAAATTTCTTTTAAATGTTTTTGCATTTTAGGGGGAGTAAGAATTTTTTTTAAAAAATCCAAAAACATTTGAAAATTTGAAAAAATCAAAAACATGATAAAATCAAAAATGAGTTTTGTTATGAAAAAGAGGAAATGATAGTACATCAGTGGACATTCACAGCATGCTAATGAATTGAAAAGTCAAAAAGTGATAAATGGTCTCACTGATGATGTACCAGTAGGTTTTTGCACATTTAGTATATTGTGTCGAGATATAAACCTAAATTTTAAACTTACTTATCTCGTGGGGAACATCTCTCGGATATATGGGTAACCCCCGAAATCTTGTTTCAAAGGTCCCTCTTTCTGAGATACTAGGTCTTTATGCTTAGTGATATCTGGGGTATTATCTTGGGACTTCTGATTTTGCGGAAGCAATGGCCTAGTCCCCGGAGAATACTTTACGCTTGCTTGAAATATAGCACCACCCTCAGCATAAAAAATGATGAAACATTGCAAAATGCTAATCATGTGCTGTTGAAGAAAATATTCTCTAAAGGGAACCCACCAAAAGTCGAAGCCGTCATCTCTCTGATTTTGCGGAAGCAATAGCCTGAGCTCTCATGGCCCTCGCATTTAACCCCTTACAGATATCATCTAGGTATACTCACCTGTAAGACTGAATATTGGGATCTGGATACGGGAGTATATTCTGAGGTGGGACACGCGTATAAGTTTAAGTCTCTAAAACACGAATTCCGTATCATGAAACAGTTGAAATTTGTGTGAAAATTTAAGTGGATCAGTATACTGACAATCTAAGTGAATCGTTTAGAACTTAAAATGTATAAAGCTTAACGGTGTTAGTGATTTGTCTCAGAAACTGATATGATCCTCTTACGCAAACTCACAAAAATATTGTCTGTAAATATTTCTTTTCTGCATTACATTTTTTTATTCAAAAATTCCAAAAAGATTTTAAGTGTGTTTTAGCATAAATTTTTTTTTAAAAATCCAAAAAGATTTTCGGCAACTGATGTTGACGAGCTGATTTTCAAACTTCCGAGTGCTATACATGATGAACAGGTTTGGGAGAGTGTGTATGAAGAAATTTTTATAATTGGTTCATCAGAGATTAACATTGTAAAATCATTTATTTTTGAATGGTTTCCTACAAGTGGTCATCGGAAACTTTTAAATGTTAAATCATTCTATTCATGCATAAGATATAAATTTGTCAAATTTTAAATTTGTGAAATTTATTGTGAGGTAGAGATTGTGCAGGTTAGCCAGGTTTCAATCCTGAGGAGGATGTGAGCTAGGTCATGATCTTGAACCTGTGGAAGCCAGACTGCGATCCCAAGCACAATTTAAGGGGGAGTCTGAAGTTGTGCAGAGCCAAGTTCAGAATCTGATGTTTATGCAAGCTGATGATGCTGATGAACTTAAAGAATCAAGAGACCTAATCAAGAAGAATATAGAGCCAGGTTGCGATTCTGGAAACAAGAGAGCAAGAGAAGAGAAAGATTGAAGATGTTTTACATTGTTAGATATTTCGGGAAAAGTCGAGAAGACTGATAAAGAATGAAGATTGAAGACTCGACATCGAAGACTTCGTCAACATTCGAGGGGGAGTCTGTTGGTGCATACGTCTGTCGACTTCGTCTTGTATCGAGTCTTGTATTGTATTAGATAGATTGAAGATGTTGGTGCATACGTCTGTCAACATTCGAGAAAAATGTGTTTGTGGGTAATTTCGCACGAAATTACATCTAGGTAATTCCATACGAAATTAGCTGGTAATTTCGCACGAAATTATAATTTCGTGTGAAATGTAATTTCGCTTGGGGATTCCGTGCGAAATTACACTATCTATAAATACCTTGAGGTGCCTTGTCATTTGTAACTTTCCGGATTCAGTACCGAAGTGCTGACGAAGTGTCTACTCGCTGTAATTCTTTGTCAAATCATTCGAAAGACAGTTTAAAGTGTATATCTAGCTGAATTGAACTTGATGCGTTTGTTTCCGCCTTTCGTATTGAGAAAAACTCTTCTGATCGACTCGTTTGGGTCAGTAAACGATCCTGCATATCTAACCCTAAAAAAATATGAAGGCAATCGTGTAGTTGTCATAGCAGATAACTCGAGACATCGGATATCGAGTATTGGAGATGTAAGGTTCCCGAATCAAAAAGTTGGATCAGATTTAACCCTCAAAAGTGTATACCATGTACCTGGAATGAAAAAGAATTTAATTTCAGTTCCACAAATAACTGAAACGGGAAAGTATGTTCTATTTGGGCCTCATGACGTGAAGGTCTTTGACAATTTCGAAACAAAATCAAAACCAATCCTGCAAGGGCAGCGTAAAGACACTGTGTACGTTCTCTCTGCAGAATCAGCATATATTGTGAAAACAAGGAACCATAATAGCACTGATTTGTGGCACCAGAGACTCGGGTTGCGTATGATAAACTAGAGTTAATGGCCAAGAAAGAAGTTGTGAATGGTCTGCCAAAGTTAGAAGTCTCCAAGAAAACGGTATGTGGAGGATGTCAATTTGGTAAAGCTCATCAGCTACCCTTTGATAAGTCTAAATAGAAGACGTCTCAACCGCTCGAGTTGATTCACACCGATGTGTTCGGTCCAGTTAAGAAAAAATCTATGGGAGGTATGGAGTATATGATTACGTTTATAGATGATTATACTCGGTTCGTTTGGGTAGCATTTATGAAAGAAAAATCCGAAGCCATACTCAAGTTTAAGGAATTCAAACAAGAGGCAGAACGAGATGTTGGGTTAAAAATACGAATGCTACGATCAGACAGTGGTGGGGACTATACATCACGGGAATTTAATAAGTATCTAAAGGCGTGCAATATCAAACGACAGTTAATGTGTCCGAACACACCACAACAGAACTGTGTATCAGAACGTAAAAACCGTCATCTCGCCGAGGTATGTGGTAGTATGCTTCATGACAAAAACGTACCGGGTGGATTTTGGGCAGAAGCGATGTCTACAACAGCATATGTGATTAATCGTCTACCTCAACAAGGCCTTGGGGTATATAACTCCATTTGAATTATTATACAAAATTAAACCAAGTATAAGTTACTTTAAGGTTTTTGGTTGTGTATGCTACGTGTTTGTACCGAGCCACTTACGTCACAAGTTAGAAAAGAAAGCTGTTAGGTGCATCTTTGTCGGGTACGATCATGAAAGAAAGGGTTGGAAGTGTTGTGACCCGAACTCTGGAAGAAGTTATGTGTCCCGGAGTGTTGTCTTTGATGAAAATTCATCTTGGTGGTCTGTAAACAAAGAGATCCTACCGTATAGTGAACAGCTAAAAATCGACTTAGAAAAGGCCAGAATAAAGTTCAAATGGTCCGAGGATGACGAGGAAGAGAATGACGAACAAGATGTTCATTCCGAATCAGAAGTCGAAGTGACTCAAGAAGGTGGCCAAGAGAATGTGGCAAAGACGCAACCCAGACGATCAGCTCGTGAATGCTGACCAAACCCACGATATGCGAATGTTGTAACTACCGAAGAAGTAATTCGAGAACCAGAAAATTACCATGAAGCCTATGAAAAACGTGAATGGGTAGCAGCTATGGAACAGGAAATCGAAGCATTAAAAAGTAATGAAACATGGGAGTTGGTTCCGAAACCAGAAGCAGTTAAACCGGTAAGTTGTAAATGGGTTTACAAGCTCAAACGAAAAGCGGATGGCACAATTGATCGTTATAAATCTCGTTTAGTGGCAAGAGGTTTTTCACAAGAATATGGACTCGATTACGATGAGACGTTCAGTCCCGTAGCAAAGATGACAATGGTAAGAGTCTTGATAGCTTTAGCGACAAGCTTGGGGTAGAGCCTTAATCAAATGGATGTAAACAACGCTTTCCTTTACGGAGATCTAAATCACACTATTTTTATGGAACAGCCAATTGGATTCGAAGAAAAGGCGCAATTCGGTTATGCGTGCAAGCTCAAGAAAGCATTATATGGCTTAAAACAATCCCCACGCGCATGGTATGGAAAAATTGGCAAATTCCTTGAAAATTGTGGGTTTACGAGTACAGTAGCTGATGCGAGTTTGTTTGTAAAACGAGCTGGAACAAGTATAGCAATGGTATTAATATATGTAGACGACTTAATAATATCCGGAAATTGGAATGAAGAAATCGCTCAGCTTCGAAAAAATCTCTCTGTTCGGTTCAGAATTAAAGATCTTGGAAGGTTATGCCACTTTCTAGGTTTGGAGATAGAATATGGAAAGTCCAATTTGGTTTTACATCAGAGAAAGTATACAGTTGAATTATTACAACGGTTCAATATGTTAGACTCGAAGCCGGCAACAATGCCAATGGATACGAATGCAAAGATGTACGAAAAGGAAGGGCAAGAACTTGAAAATCCAACAGAGTATCGGCAAATCATTGGAAGTCTCATAAATTTGACGTTGACACGACCCGACATCACATTTATGGTTGGAGTCTTGAGTCGGTTCATGCAAAAACCACGCCGACCTCACTTGTTTGCTGTTCGAAGAGTTTTGAGATATGTGAAGAATTCGATCGGTTTAGGAATAGAGTTCAAGAGGTAGTCGAGTATCGAGTTAAATGGATTTTGTGATGCGGACTATGCAGGAGATCCGAATAGCCGAAGATCGACAACTGGTTACGAATTCTTCATTGGAAGTAGTATGGTATCATGGTGTAGTAAACGTCAACCCACGGTGTCCCTATCGACCACTGAAGCAGAATATCGGGCATCTGCGATGGCAGCCCAAGAGGTGACTTGGTTGGTTCGGTTGGTAGAAGAATTGGGTCAGAAAGTTGATTACAATGTAAAGGTATACTGTGACAACAAATCTACAATTCAGCTTGCGGAAAATCCAACGTTTCATGCGCGAACTAAACACATAGAAGTACATTACCATTTTGTTCGAGAAAAGGTGTTAAATGGTGATATTGATCTTGTGTACATAGATACCAACTTACAGAAAGCTGATGTGTTAACAAAGAGTCTTTCGAATATCAAGTTAATGGAGTTTCGATCAAGCTTAGGAATGAAGAACATTGGTATTGAGAGGGAGTGTGAAAAACGTAACAATACCAATGTAAAGGATCAAAACGGATAAAATACGAAAGTATGAGGGTGGTACGGTAATCTCTAAAGGGGTGGTTGGAGGAGACTAGTCTAAGTAATTTAGATAGTAGGTTTATTGTTTAAACGTATTAGTATTGGGTCAGGATTAGTTTCCTTGTTAGTCAAGTTTCCTTGTTAGTCAAGTTATTTAGGTTATAAATAGCTGATTTGTTTCTTTGTTTTATATACTTGTAATCCAGTTTTTTATTAATAAAAAGTGTCGATCATTGTGATCAAAGTGTGTTAGTTTGTTTGTTCTTGATCATCCCAGTTTCAACAAAATGAAAGTTATTTGGGCCACGTGTCAGTAGATGAGGGCTACCTTTTCCCTTTTCCCGCCCAACAGTACCACACCCCTCTTTTATCTATCTCATCCCTCATTTACTCATTTAGGGATTCCCCACTTTCTCTCTCGCTCTGCTCTGCTCTATTCCGATCGATGTTTAGATCAATGCTCCGAATCAAGGTTAGATTATCAATAACTTCCGTTCTATAAGTGTCAATCTTTGTTTTCATTGTTCACTCATTCGATCTTCCTGCGTCTTTACTTATGGTTGTGCTTTGGCTAGGGTTCCGCTGGGAACTTGATGACGGAGATGATCGAAGGTTGTTGGCTCTGCGGCCTGCAGTTCTCTTGGTTAATTTTTGGTCAGGTTTGCTATTCAATTTTGATGTTCACTTATCTAATTTTCATTTTATTTTTAGACTTTTATATGATTTTGAGGTCGATTGAATGGTTATGTTGTAATGGATTTGAGGTTTAGAGTTAATTATAAATATATTTTTTTCATTTTTCCATCTTGAGTTTTAGGTTAGGGTTTGTTTTATTTTTGGGCTTTTATTTGATTTTGAGGTCGATTGTTTGGTGACTTGCTATTGTTGTTTGCTGTTGTTTGTTAATTAGGCTACTGACATCACCGACCGACTCCAACAACTTCGAAAGGTTGTAGGACTATGTGGACCAACTCAAAGATTTGAACGACAAATATCAGGTGTTTGGTTTCATTTTTTTTATGTTTTACTTATTTTCATATTATGAAATTTGTGAAATAAGGTAAAAATGGCCATTCTAATAGTTCATGATTTCATCCCTGTTGAATTAAGGTAAAAATAGCCATTCTAATACGACAAGTATTGTATGGTTGGATGGTTGAATTAGTTTTATTTTGGGTATTTTTGGATGATTTCATCCATTTCTTTAAATAGTTCATGATTGAAGATGCAGTTGAAGGTATCTTTTGAGTGAAATGAATGTTGATTTATCAGAAGATGCAGTTGAAGGTATCTTAAATAAGGTAATAATGCATTATATCCCTGTTGAAAAACAGAATCGATAAATTTAGGGAAAATGAGGTTGAAGGATGATAAGCCAACAGTGGACGATTTCATTCTATAGGTTCGATAAATTCAGGTGTATTCTCAAATAATGCTTCCTAGATGCTTCCAAACAAGCTGCACTTTGGACATTTGTCGGTCTTCAAACATCTATTATCTATTATTTATTATCTATTATATATAACAGATAATAGATAATATATAATAGATAATAGATGTTTGAAGACTGACAAATGTCCAAAGTGCTGCTTCTTTGGAAGCATTATTTGAGAATACCCCTGAATTTATCGAAGCTGTAGAATAAGATCGTTCACTGTTGGCTTATAATCTTTCAACCTCATTTTCCCTAAATTTATCGATTCTGTTTTTCAACAGAGATGTACTGCAATCATTCCTCTCAGTTAAATAGACCGGCACTTGCTTCCTCTCAAAGGGTGTTATGGAGTGGTTATAACAGCTATTGATGCTAAGGACTGTTATAACTAACCACTGCTCCTTATAAAGACTGATGGACTTAAAGACTGATGAGGCCTGTCACAACCCCCGATCCCTGATCCCCGGGAACGGGCGGACGTGAACTCAGAGTGTGGTGGTATCAGTTTTTATTTAATCTCGCTGCGGAATTTCATCAGGACCGTAGTTAGGAAATGATTATCAGAGTAAAACCACCATGCTTGATATTAATAAATACATGGGCAAAACCCAAGTTTCTTATTACAATACATTTATAGGGACAAACCCTATTTTATTTAATTTAAAACATTGTTTCTTAGATAACTTTTATAGCCACTTATTTTCCAAGCCGTCAGTGCTCTCGAGCTGGCTTTTTCCCAGTTGGCTTTCACATTGTGTTACCTGAAACATGTTTTAAAAATATTTTGTCAGCGGGAAATACTGGTGAGTGAATCCCAGTTTAATCAAGAAACATTTTATCAATTAACACAGTATTGAGAGCGATCACATTGTTTATTTCTACTCAATTACTCAATCAGTACTGTCAATCCTTGACTTGTGGGTCATATTACACATTGGCTAACTCGTTGTCCAATGGTAACGTACTGTCGTCCCGACTTACTACTCGCAAGTAATAAATTTTGTATACAAAACCCCAAATACCGGCAGTAATTGAAGAACTACAAAGACTCACATACTGCTTAATCGCATTGTAAAGCATTTAAGGTTTTGTAAAAACTGTGAACAAAAGAAGATTACTCACATTGCTATCTTAGGCTTTTCGTAGGGATTTCCTGGGTATAATCTATAATTTATACAAAGGTACATTGGTTAGTATCATAACCCTTTGAAAATATTAATAATACCCTCCCCGAGACGGTATTCCAACAACTACGTCAGGCAGAACCATGACAGTTGTTACGGAACCCTAAATCAATCGGGCAGCGTAACTATTATGAAACTGGGGTTATAATACTTACAACGGAGCAGAACCTTGCTAATTAGGGGTATAATACCCAAAATATTATGTCTATGCTTTCAGAATTCGAGATTGAGAATAAGAAATGAGCGACGGAAACTGAAAACTGATGCCTGCTATTTATACTTGTGTAACCTGCCTTCCACGCGGCCCGCGTAAGATACAGGCCAAGGTTACGCGGCCCGCGTCAACCTTGGTCAACACAATAGCTTAGTCCGGTCACCAAGTAGGCTTGACACGATGTCGACACGTGTCGACCTCTGGTGCGATCGCGTGTTATGAGTCCGCGCGGCCCGCGTTGATGTAAGTTTAAGTTGAAATGGCCCGCATGAACTAAAGAAGTCAGCGGAGTCCATGTCTGGTCTTAATACGGCCCGCGTGAGCTTGAGGTGGGATCCTACGCGGCCCGCCTCCACTTACTATTTCTTATTTTTAATTTATTTTATAAACTATAACGTATATCGGGCTTGGTTTCCACATACGAGGTATAATATAAAACATATTGGAACATTTTAACATATAATAAGGTATCAATAATATTATGAGGGTGTGGGTTTTACCGAGGGTTGTTACATTCTCCCCACCTTATTTTAGAGCTTGTCCTCGAGATCTACTGGAATAAGTATGGATATTTCCTTTGCATTTCTGACTCGAGTTCCCATGTGTACTCAGGTCCTCTTTTGGAGTTCCACTTTACTTTGACTAGAACTAGTCTTTTGTGCTTGAGATTCTTGACTTTTCTGTCTTCAATTTGTAGAGGTCTTTCTACAAACTTAAGTTGTTCATTTACCTCTATATCCTTAAGAGGCACTATCAGTGATTCATCAGCTAAACACTTTTTAAGATTAGATACATGAAACACATCATGTATTCCTGCCATTTCCTCTGGCAGTTGTAATTGATAGGCTACAAGTCCTATTCTTCTGATAATCTTAAAAGGTCCAACATACCTGGGACTTAGCTTTCCTCTTTTGATAAATCTTACCACTCCTTTCCAAGGAGAGACTTTCAACAATACTCTATCTCCTACTTGAAACTCCAATGGTTTTCGCCTGTTATTAGCATAACTTTTCTGTCTATCACTTGCTGCTTTCAGTCGTTCCTTGACTTGAATAATTTTATCGGTTGTTTCTTGCACTATCTCAGGTCCAGATAATTGCTTTTCTCCTATTTCTGCCCAACAGACTGGGGTTCGACATTTTCGTCCATAAAGTGCTTCAAAGGGTGCAGCATTGATACTTGTGTGATAACTATTATTATACGAAAATTCTATTAAAGGTAAGTGATCGTCCCAATTACCTCCAAAATCAATTACACAAGCTCTAAGCATGTCTTCCATTGTCTGAATTGTTCTTTCACTTTGTCCATATGTTTGTGGATGATAAGCCGTACTTAGCTTTAACTTGGTTCCCATTGCCTTTTGGAAACTTGACCAAAAACGAGAGGTAAATCTACTATCTCTATCAGAAACAATTGATAAAGTAATGCCATGTAAAGAAACAATTTCATTTACATATAACTTAGCTAATTGTTCCATACTAATTGTTTCTTTTATTGGTAGAAAATGAGCTGATTTGGTTAATCTATCTATAATCACCCAGATTGTATCATTTCCTTTCCTAGTTTTGGGTAATTTAGTAACAAAATCCATTGTTATTAATTCTCATTTCCATACTGGCATTTCTAATTGTTGTAACAAACCTGAGGGTTTCTGATGTTCAGCTTTAACTTGGGAACAAGTTAAACATTTAGAAACATAGACTGCTATGTCTTTCTTCATTCCTATCCACCAGAAATTTTTCCTCAAATCCTGTTACATTTTATCATTTCCTGGATGCATCGTGTATTTAGACTTATGGGCTTCTTCTAATATACGATGGCGTAGATTTCCTAATTTAGGTATCCACATTCTCTTTTCATAGAATCTCCATATTCCATCTGTTCCTTGTTTTAATTCTTTTAACATACCTTTTAATTTTTCAGAATCATCCTTGATTACTGATTCTTGTGCTTTTCTTATTTGATCATTTAAATCTACTTGCAGATTTAATTTAAGAGAACGTACCCTTTTTGGCTTTTCATGAAACTTTCGGCTTAAAGCATCTGCCACTACATTTGCTTTTCCTTCATGATACTGGATATCACAATCATAGTCACTAAGAAATTCCATCCAGCGTCTTTGTCTCATATTCAATTCCTTTTGTTTGAATATATACCTTAAACTCTTATGATCAGTGAATATGGTAAACTTACTACCGTAAAGGTAATGTCTCCAAATCTTAAGAGCAAAAATTATAGCTCCTAATTCTAAATCATGGGTTGAATAATTCTCTTCATGATTCTTAAGTTGTCTAGATGCATAAGCTATAACCTTCTGTCGTTGCATCAACACACATCCATAACCTAATTTAGAAGCATCACAATAGACTACAAAGTCTTCAGTTCCTTCTGGTAATGCTAATATGGGTGTATGGGTCAATCTTTGTTTAAGAATTCTAAAGGCTTCTTCTTGTTTTACTCCCCATTCAAACTTAACAGATTTACAAGTTAGCTTAGTTAAAGGAATGGCTATTCTAGAAAAATCTTTAATAAATCTTCTATAATAACCGACCAATCCTAAGAAACTTCTAACCTCAGTTGGTGATTCAGGGGTTTTCCATTTGGTAATTGCTTCAATCTTTGTTGGATCTACATGAATTCCTTCATGATTGACTAGGTGTCCAAGGAATTGTACATGTTCTAACCAAAATTCGCACTTAGAAAATTTAGCATAAAGCTTTTCTTTTCTTAATAAACTTAAAAGTATGTGCAAATGCTTTGCATGATCCTCTTTATTCTTAGAGTAAATTAGAATATCATCTATGAATACAATTATGAATTTATCCAAATATGGCTTACATATTCGGTTCATCATGTCCATAAATGCAGCTGGGGCATTGGTTAAACCAAATGGCATGACAGTAAATTCATAATGACCATACCTCGTTCTGAATGCGGTTTTAGGAATGTCCTCTTCCTGTACCTTTAATTGATGATATCCTGACCTTAAATCAATTTTAGAGAAAAATCGTGCTCCTTGCAATTGATCAAACAGATCATCAATTCTCGGTAATGGGTACCGATTCTTAATTGTGAGCTTGTTTAATTCACGGTAGTCAATGCACATACGCATTGATCCGTCCTTCTTTTTAATAAACAATATCGGCGCTCCCCATGGCGATGAACTTGGCTGTATAAATCATTTTTCTAACAATTCGTCTAATTGTTTCTTCAATTCTTGCATTTCTGCAGGTGCCAAACGGTAAGGTGCTTTGGCAATTGGTGATGTTCCTGGTAATAGGTGAATTCTGAATTCAACTTCTCTATCTGGAGGTAGTCCTAGTAATTCTTCTGGAAAGACATCTGAAAACTGAGATACTACTGGAATATCTTTTAGTTCTTTTCCTTTAGTGTTAGTGATTATAGAAATCAAATACACTACAGAACATTTTCTTATACAACTTGCAGTTTTCATCACAGATATGAATTTTGTGGATCTAGAGGGCTTATCTCCTTTAATTGTGATCATTTTACCTTTTGGTGAATTTACTTGAATTAACTTTTGATCACATAAAATACTAGCTTTATTGGCTATTAACCAATCCATTCCTAGAACAACATCAAATCCTACCAGATTCATAGGATAAAGATTTGCAATAAACTTCTGATTTAAAATTTCTATTCTTGCTCCCTGCAAAATTTTAGAAATTCTAACAGTTTCTCCATTAGCTGTTTCTACTACACATTCTTGTGGTAGTTTAGTTAATGACTGGTTTAGAAATTTGCAAAACGATGTATTAATAAAACTTTGGTTTGCACCAGAGTCAAATAATACTTTAGCAAAGACATCAAATAATACTTTAGCAATCACACACATGCTCGCAGCATGTCTTCGAGCGTCAGGATGGTTCGTTATTCCGACCCTTTGTCCTATAGTGATAAGCAGTGCTCTAGACGTGAGCCAAGGATGTTGTGTGTTGTCTGTCATAAATCAAACATAGATCAAAATTTGAGGTAACCGGAGTTGGCACCTCGTGCCTAAAAACCGCCTCTCTCAGAGGAATACTCACAACTGTGAAGAGTCGTCAGTTTTCTTGATCGCAAGGAAAGGTTGTAACACCTCAAAAATTCGTGTTCAATGAAATAACGACACGTGTCATGTAAGACAAAACGCGTTGTAAACCCGGATTTAATAAAGATGTTTTGGCAGGATTTAAAAGTGGCGTCATGTTAATTTTTACCTCTGAACGACCTCATTCATAAATCCCAAGACCCAAGTATATATATCTTAAACATCTAATATATCTTAAATCCTGAAATTCTTGACAATAATTGAAATGGTGGACTTATACGAAGAAAAGCTCGGTAAACCTTATTGTTCGGCACTTTCAAAATGAATCCAAGCAAACAATTCAAAATGGTAGGGTATGTAACTGTTCAAGGCCATTTTGGGAGGTCCCTAAATGATAATTGAGACCCCAAAGTCGGATAATGAGGTTGCCCTTTCGAAATACTGAAAGAACAACATTTTTGGTCCCTGATGAAGGCTTGCGCACCGCAAGCATGAAGCCTTACGGTGCGCAAGCAGTTGCCCAGCGACAGAAAGTTGTTGTTTTTACAGTTACGCGCATGAAACTGGTTTTTAACGGTTTTCCACATATCCCTTGGCCCCTAAACAATCCCTAAACACATAGGACACATGTTGGTAACTTATGGTCAGTGCTAGACTTATTTGTCAACATATTGTGGAGCCTTGATCACTATATAAAGAGCTCACAAGTGCAACACTTTGATCATTCATTCCTCAACATCTTCTGATCAATTGTGGAGCACAGGAGCATCTTCCAGGCCTTCCTAATCATCTATTAGACACTTGTAAGTTTGCTTGACCTTCCTCGATTAAGTTTAGCTTAGTTATTTAGCTAAAAGTCAAACCGTCGTAATTACGGTTTGACTTCGAGATTAGTCAACAATGGCTCAGTCATATCTCGAATTAAAAGTAGTTATAAGTTGGTAATTATGTGGGTAATAAACCCTCAAAAGGGTTCTCCCTGATTCCCACTCTAACTAGGTCTAATGTCGGGTCAAACTTGTTAAGAAAAAGTCAACAGGATACTTAAATTCTAATTTATGCATGATTAGCAATGTAGAACACATACAACCTGTTTGATCATTAATATAACTTGGTAATGAATGTAAGAACATGTCTAAACATGTTCAACCCGACAATTTACTGTTTAGACCCGGTTCGGAACCCAAAGTCGCATAGTTTGACTTATACTTTGACTTTCAGTTCTGACCCGTTATGGTATGTTTTAGAAATACCTAAGAGCTTCATTTGGACCAGGTTACATGCTAGTATAACCCTCTGTGATTATACACCATGGTTCATTAGTTAACCGATTAATACGCATGATTCCGTTAATTGCCCATAAGTTGACTATTATGCCCTTTTCACCTTAAAACGTGATTTTTGAAAATGTAAAAGAGTAGAAACCTTAGTTACTGATATTTAAACTTACATACAAATTTTGACATCAGTTTGAGGTATAGATTGAAAGTTATGCTCATTAGCGTAATTAAGAAGCTTTATGTTAATAAAACGGCGTAATTAGCATATAGCCTATTTAAACCTACTTTTTGGTATCAAACTTATTACCCACTGATGTAATATATTATTTTGGGATTTTTGAAGATTTTTAATTAATTTTAGGCTGAGCATAACTTATAGTCGTAGACTTAATCCGGTAATTGTCAGTTTTGCCCTTACGGACTATAAAATGAGTTTTACATATCTAAACGACACCAAACCTTTTGCTGCTGATTCTAAATGATTAATAAATTATTTTAAGCCTTCTGGAATTATAAAAATATCAGATTTCTAAATAGAACCCAGAAACGGCTTCTAATCGCCTTATTAAGCGTTTTTAGCGCATAGTATGTACCAAGACTATTTTTAGACATACAAGGGTGATACCTACTGATATTTTAGGTAAATTATAATATTTTAACAGTAAGCAAAAGTTGTTAAACTCAGACTTCAGTTTTGAGCTTTACGGCTTATGTGAAATTACCAAAATGCCCCTACGGTGCATAGTTTGGTTATAATTGATAAATTTCACATATATACAATACCCTACTGTTATAACTTAGTAAAATGAGTATTTTTACTGATTATATCAGACCGGTAACTCAGGATACTACTTAAACTCTTTTATCACCTTATAAATGACCAAACTACCCCTACGGGGCATAGTTTGTGTTTAAATTCATTTCGGGCATAATAAATGATATCTTACTGATGTCACAACATATTTGGAGCATATTAACTTAGGAAACCTGTAAATGGCTCTCATTATTACCCGTTACGCTTGTTACGCGTTCGGTTCGGTTTATGTAACTAGTTTACATAAATTAGCCGAAACGGGTCAACCCTTATCGGTTTTATCCCAAAATCCAGAATGTATATAATAAACCCATATTAAACAAGTCTTCAAACTTTTCGGGTCTAAATCACATTCTATCCGGTCTTCGCTTTATAGTGCGTACGAACCGTATCATTGAAACTAACCGGTCTAAGCTAAGGCTTAATTAAGGACCCGTTAGAAATCTAATAGGTTATTATAAACCTTCGTTCCAGATTAGGAGCCCAGTAAAAGTACTTGCATTTACTGTATTGGATTTATACTTTGCTCAGGTAAATACTCTTAACTTATTTTCCCTATACGGGCTTGGGGTACGGTACTATAAAAGTACCGCTTGGTCGGGTATGTAGTCATTTAAATCGGATTGTGATTAATGTATTTACATAACCCGCTTTATTATGTATTATTTGATGTATGGCCCTTGGGGGTTAAATGACCATGTCCCGGATATCCTTGGCATCATTTTACGAAATGGCCACGACCTAAGCACGGGGTGTAGGCGTACACCTGACAGATGCATTATGTAAAAACTGGTAATCCACTAAAGGAATCAACCTTGTGGGCACTATACCTGTGGCGTGTCAGTTAACTTAAACCGGCTCTTCTAACCGGCGCTAATGGACGGCAAATAAGTAAAACTGTATACAAGATTATATACAAATAATTGTCCCAAGTTATAAAGATATTTTGTGCCGAAGTGCATTCAAATCAATTTACAAACTCTTTTCAAAATGAGTCAGTTGAGTTGTATTTACCAGTGTAAACTGACGTATTTTCCAAAAAGGTTAAGTGCAGGTGCTAGACGAAATAGGCTGGCTACTCCAGGCATCATTACTCAAGTCTCGCAAGCTCTAGATGTCAAAGTCTGTTGAACTATTGTTTCTATTTTATCTTCGATCCGCCTGTGGATCTTTTACCTTCCGTTGTGATACTGGATATTACTTATATTCGGATTGTAATATATTTCTCTTTTGCTTCCGCTGTGCATTTATATAATTGTGTTGTTTCACTATTATGTTGCCAACCACGTCACGATACTCCCCACCGGGCCCACCGGTCAAACGAGTGGAAATCGGGGTGTGACAAAGGTGCTGGTAACTTGAGTCCATCAACTATCACCCAGGTGATGATGTTTCCGTTCTGAGTTTTAGGTAAGCCAGTGACAAAATCCATGGTTGTCTGTTTCAAACCTCCGAATAGGTGTTTCTGATTACTGACATGAACCAGAGGGTTTCTGGTGTTCCACCCTGACTTTCACACAAGTCACACGTCGTTCACATGCTTTGCTATGTAGGCCTTCAATCCTAGTTGTTGGTACAAGATCCCTCGATCCAAATGTATTTCATCAAACCCAGATGACCAAAAATATCAAGGCAGTGTGCTTTGCTCCACTCAAGTTCTCTACGGTTGCTTCACAATGGGGAAAAACATATGCGCTCCATAAAATAGCGAAAAATTGCCCAACTTGCCCAAAGTTGTTCTTCCATGCCCCGCATGGGCCCAACTTGAGTTTCCTCCTCCTCTAATGCTTCGGTTGAAACAAGACGAATCTGATCAGGTAGGTTAGAGTCGATAGTGTGCTGCAAAGCTCATGCACGTCCATGTTTCACGGTCGTAATCATTCGTAAGCTTCATCCATCAATGCCGCCAATTATTCTAGCTCCTTCGAAACCAGAGTGCACGGGAGGCCCTTGTGATCGGTCTAAGTGGTGCATTTGGTACCGTCCAAGTAATGCCTCCAGCTTAAATCCAAGGATCACGGCTGCTACTGCAGGTTGTGTGTCATGTAGTACCTCCTCGTAACTCCATTACATAAGTCATCACTCTCTCGGGTTGCGTCGGTGTGTAACTGGGACTCTGATTTGGACCATCATGGTACACCATTAAATCACTCGCACCCTCGGGTAAGTCGATGCTCTATGCATTGCAGAGTTGGAATTAGAAAGCTGAAAAGATGTCCTCCTGTTTTGTCTTTCACGAACACAGCACCCTGCTGTGCTAAAGAGATTTAAGCTGCGCGACCTTCGAAAATCTTGTGGTTAAGCTGCGATTGCATCTAGTGAGACCAAGAAATTCCTGTATCCTCGAAGGGATCTTTGACGTTGATCAGTTTCTATCAAAATGGATCTTAGCGAGATCCACGTGTATTCCCACTTCGTTGTTTATATGAAAAAAATGTATACTTCCCGAATCCTGAAGTCACACTTAGGTAGACTTCGCACGTAGGTGTTCCTCCCCTAGAAGCTCTACGATGAAATACAAGTGTCGTTCATGGTGCTCCTTTCTCCTGGAAGTGATTCAAAACGTCATAGATAAACACGGTTGGCAAATCTGGCTAGATGGGGTTGGCACATACTACTCATGTGATCCCTAAGGCTGCTGGTGTGTTGGGTAACTTTAAACAACGAGAATAGAAAATCGTAGTGGTCGTACTGTGCCTGTAACGCCGTGTTAGAAGTCATCCTTCCCTAAGTCTTCCATCAAGTGACAGTCTGATCTTAAGTCGGTTTCCGAATAGAAGCTTGATCATTGCAGTGGGTCAAGCAGGTTGTCGATGCGAGATAGAGGGTGACGGTCTATGATTGCCACCTTGGGGTAGTATGTACGCGTACGAAAGGACTTGTCCTTCGTTTCCACAATAGAGTTCGGGCTCCCCAGAGCAAGGAGCTAGATTGCTAAACTCCCACCAGGTAGTTCCTGAAGTTGACTAGACAGTTCTTGCAACCCTCCTGGTGCAAGACGATATGAAGTACGAGCTATCAAGACTGCTTCTGGCATGAGATTAAACTGAGATTCTGCCTAACAGTTGTGGAAGTAAGCCCGAAAGTTCCTCGAGTAACAAACCGAGAGGGTTCACAAACAATTGGTGGATCCTCGATCCTCTTTTCTCTCAACCTTAGCATTAGTAACGGTTGTTAACACAGTGGAGTAATCCCTCCGTAGGCAC
Organism: Helianthus tuberosus; assembly: GCA_030545235.1. Lineage (NCBI taxonomy): Eukaryota > Viridiplantae > Streptophyta > Magnoliopsida > Asterales > Asteraceae > Helianthus > Helianthus tuberosus. The sequence goes on from CM060354.1 coordinate 177,600,148, forward strand.
TTCTGGCCTTCACATCTGTAATGGCGCTAACCTTTGCACTACTCTGATGCTTTAGAACAAATAACGATTCTGCACACAAAGTTTTCTCCTCACTGGGTATATCTGCGTGATTCATGGATAACCAATTCACACTAACTGCTGCGTTGTAACCCTCGAGGATAGTAGAAGGAAGGTCGACGTCGAACACTCGTCCCACCAGGTCGTGTGTATACTCTAACGAACATATGAGACTCCATTTGACTTGTCATCAGCCGATTCCACATCAGGTTTAGTTTCAAGAAGTATCAGGGTCAAGCAGAATAGAGACGAAGCGAACAACTACCCATACAAGCTATCATGTTGCTGCTATGCCTGGCGTCGCTTACGCCAATCCTTAATGTCCTTCCACGAGCATCATTTCCAGTGTTGTTGTTACGGTTGCGAGGGTTCCCATTACTATCATTATTCCCTTGGTCGTTGACGTCTTGACTTAGCAACAGCCAATCCCTGTCAATGTCACCTTCTTTTCCATGCTGTAGACTACGATTACGAGTACCTTGATGTTGCCGTGCCTGCTGCCTCCAATGCCGTTTCTTGAAACGGAGCCCTACAATCTTTCACCATCAAAGTCCATCTTTTTACCTTCTGTGCCACGCGCTAATCACTGTACTGGTAGCCACATATTTCACTCTATAATCTGTTGTCATCGCATATGTCCAAATTGATTCGTAAGAGTTGACTCCCACGAGTCGCTTACTAGAGTTAAGAATTCAATTGAAGTCAAGTTGCTGGTGTTCGTTGCCGGTAATCAGGGTTGTCCAAAAACTGAGGTCGGTAAAATACTACGCTTACCCTTTTGTCCATCAATCTAACAAGTCGATTGAGTAATAGACAGTATGCTGTAAGAGTGTCGCAGAAGTGATCACACTTCGGGGTCTAAGACGTCAATACGTAGAGTTCCAGCAACAAAGAAAAGTGAGAAAGGTATAGACCAATCATTTTCGTTGCAACATCCCACTCAGGGATGTCCGTACAAGCACCTAACATTCTACACAGTTCGCTAGGCGTTCAGATGGGTGTTCAGGTAAGACTCGATAGCATCGAGATTCGAAAGGATTCAGAGAGGAGTGAAAAGATCACGTTCAAGTAAGAGACAATCACTGATATGACTCTTATAGACTGTTGTGTTTCACATCGATCAAATAACGGAACGGAACCCCTTTTTCACTTGTTAAGCCTCACTGAGACTCGCATGCACCCCACATTGTTATTATGTGTGCACCCACAATAACACTGTGATTTGCATGCTCATCTCAGTTCCTCTTAACTCATGTCAAATGGTTCCTCCAACTCGAGTGGCAATCAAAGAGCATCATGTAACGTGGGTCATGAATGTTTAGGGAAATACCACCCTATCAGATACATAACAGAGGCAGGTGATACATGAATTCATACTATTGTGCTAGACGTGCAATCTCATGCAATATCATATGTAAGTGTTCACTAGTTATGCAGTACAATGAGTATACGAGAGACGAACCTTGCAGTCTGGAGTTGAGTGTCATGGTCGTATTCAGAACTTGTTCGGTTATAGTCTGGTTTTATAAAAACATTTTTAAACCAAGTTCACTATAACCAGTGGCTCTGATACCAAACTGTCACACCCTCAAATTACCACCTAGGGAGTGTCCCTGTTAGGCGTGTGACTTCTAGCAATGAGCCACCAATTACGTTGAATCACAAGTTTAAAATAAAGTTCCATCGTTTAATAATAATGAATTCCCAAACGTAAGTCATTCAAAACCATAAGTTCAGCGGAAGCGTTAACGTAACATAATGTAAATACTTTCCAAACAACCATAGTAAATAAATGTTTGATAATTAAACCCATCAATGCAACCATGACCACTCACGCCCTCCAGCCAGCAAGTTCCTGTTCCCAAGTACCTAACGACCTGCGAGCATGTAACAAGTGTATCAGACAAAGCTGGCGAGTTCACAGTTTTAGAAAACGTTTGTTACCAGTTGTATGTAAAACAATTCAATAACCAATGCAAGTAATATTGTTAATATCTCAATTCCGAACAAGACGGCTCCTGATGTACATGACTGCCCTTTCCCACGTACTCCTATCCAGTACTGGGCCCGACTGGGTCATTAGTTCACATCCGTCCTCTCTAGGAGCGGTGTGAGGGTGCCAAACCTAAGTAGCGCTACCAACTAATACCCGTTACCCTCCAGGTAACAACATAAGGGACTTACAAGAATGATAGGTGAGAATATTAACCAATATACCCGTTTTTACCCAAAAGACTTATCCCTCCACGGGATACCCACTGACTGTCCCTAACCACTGGGACGCATGCTCGAATGTAGTGAACTCACCTGGGGTTTGCTCGGTAAGACCAGTTACTTGATCACACTTAGTTAGTTTAAGCCTATGATGTTCACACGTATACAATAATCAGTTTGCATCCAAGTTGATCACGTTGTCACGCACGAAAACTACCATAAAGCATATACAATGTATTATAGGTTCCTTTACTACACATCAGTTAACTATCTAACACAGTCATATTCACCGTTAATATACACATCCATAATGGGCTCGACTTCAAATCACAACCCAACCTATTATGCGACAGCCATAGCCCAACAAGTGTTCGGTCCAAGTGCAAGTGTGTATAAGTAACCCATCGAAGCCCCAAATGTATCGGACCCAACCCAAAAATGACCAGCTACCCCCCCCCCCCCACGGCCCAACTCAGACAAGTAGCCCAGTAACTCCAAAATTAGTTTATAATTCATCTTTGGTTTTCTTTTGTGTACTAAAATTACATTATGCTTGCTACCCAAACCCAAGAAAAGAGCCGCCATTTTCACAGCCCTCCATTTCCCAATCCAACACATCATTTCATCATTTATTATTGCACATGATATGTTTATTGACAATACTATGTAAATATGCTTGATCAGATTTCATATGGCCACATAACTTCAATTACATTGGACCAATAGAACCACTAATATATCAATTCCCTAGAATTTTTATGTGATAACCATTATTTCTTTTATCAACAATCAACAATCATCAGAACCATCACATCCATGTTACTCAATTCGCATCCATAAGCATTACCATGGCTATATTCATTAAACATAGATCACATCATATATTCATCATCGGTCATGTGAACTTCCTGGTGGGGCCGACTTGAGGGACAATAGAGTCTAGGGGTTGCACATGTATATAATTATCTATCAACTACCACTGTTCGGGTTATTAGATTAATCACATAACATATCCATGCCATCAACATCATAACGAGCAGATTGACAATAAGCAGATTAATCCATGCCATCACTAACACAACAACTAGGTTATACATCATATTCATGCGACACATCAATCTTACTCACACAAGCATGATTATCAAAACAACTCACACAAGAGAAATCACTAACCAGTAATTTGATTCGCTAGGATGATGTCACGAGAGAGGGGGGGTTCTTTTACTACTGCCGTCGCACAACAGATGCAAAGGTAGGGTTTGATCCACTATTCTCCCTCATCAGTTACGTACATGAAATTATAGGGCAAGGGGGGTTTGGGCCGGTTGCATATAACAATCAACACATTGATTTGGGCCGGTTCTAACTTTAGTGTATAACGGTTTGGACCAAGTTCAAGGTTTATCGGATAAATTATATCCATGGGCTTCTTAATCAAACAAATACATATATATATATAGCGGTCCAAATATATGTTACGGCCTAATGGACCACCATAGATATCGGCCCGTTATACACACAGCCACACAACCAGATATAAGCACGCTTATCAGGGTCACGGGTTGATTAGATAGATTAAACAAGAACTGGGAAAAATTCACAAAACCGAAGACACTGACCTTAAAATCTCGGGTTGTCACATCATCCCCAACTTGAAAGAAATTTCGTCCCGAAATTTGACAAGTAAGCACGAGGAATGAAGTGATAATTCAAGACTGTTGCGGATTTCGCTCAGGTGTCACACAAAAGGACAGCAGTGACGGGATGATGACGATGGTGATTATTTTGGGTTGCACAACAAGGCCAGATGGTGTATTGGTTCGAGTAGACGGCGACAGTGGTTATGATGAGGATTGCTGATTCGGGTCTCGGTTTGGGAAAGGAAGCAGCGGCAGCAGTCAACTCCAACGTGTGCCGCACACTTCCCCGATTCACAACTCTCGGTCAATAGATGACTACCTGGAACTGCTTTATACTTTGTGATTTTTGATGTTCGTATATGTTTGTTGATTTTTGGAATAAAATATAAAATGTGCTGCAAATTGATTTGAATGATGTTCGGTTGGTTGAGGTTATAAGATAACATGTTGAACGTAAACTTTTTAACGTAAACGTTAAAAACCGTAAACTTTTTAACGTAAAACGTAAACTTTTTAATGTAAAAACGTAGAGATTTTAACGTAAAACGTAAATTTTTTAACGTAAAACGTAAAAAGTTTACCGTAAAACGTAAAAACGTAAAACGTAAATTTTTTAACGTAAAAAGTAAAAAGTAAAACGTAAAAAGTTTACCGTAAAACGTAAAAACGTAAAATGTAAAACGTAAATTTTTTAACGTAAAACGTAAAAAGTTTACCGTAAAACGTAAAATGTAAAACGTAAAAAGTTTAACGTAAAACGTACAACGTAAAACGTAAAAAGTTTAACGTAAAAAGTAAAAAGTTTAACGTAAAACGTAAACTTTTTAACGTAAAACGTAAACTTTTATGTAAAAACTATTTAACGTAAAACGTAAAAAGTTTAACGTAAAACGTAAACTTTTTAACGTAAAACGTAAACTTTTATGTAAAAACTATTTAACGTAAAACGTAAAACTTTTTCTGCGTAAATTGTAAAACGTAAAAAACCGTGTGATAAAACGGCGCCTAAACAAGGGGCGTGAATACGGGGAATAAAAACACCGCGAAAAAAACGAGAAGTAAAAAACGCCGCGTTAAAAAACGACGCTTGAAAAAGCTGAGCGTAAAAAACGGCGTGAAAAAACGACGCGTTAAAAAGCGATGCGTGAAAAAGCGGGGCGTAAAAACGGTGTGGAAAGACCGGTGCGCAAAAAAATTGTTTTGTTAGAAAATTTTGAATTTAAATATACTTTTAATAAAAGAATTATGTTTAAAAAATAAAAAGTAATAGAATAAAACAAAAAGGTATTAAAAAATAATAAAGACAAAAAAGAGTAATTTTACTAAACTACCATTTTGGATTAAAATATTAAAGACATAAAAAGACAAAATGTATTTAATATTAATTTTAGTTACTTTTAATCTCATCCATCAATTTTGTTGATCTAGTGGCTAGAAAGTGGTTCTCTCGGTTCTTACAACTGGAGGTGGTTTTCATTTTAGCGCTCCCATATATATATATGGACCAAGGGTGTGGGGGATATATATATACATATATATATATAGGGGACCGCTAAAATGAGAACCACCTCCAGTTGTAAGAACCGTGAGAACTTTTTGATCCGGGGCGAGTTTGACCAAAAAAATTTTTCAAAAACGTAGATGCTTGTATTATAAACACATTTGTAAAAAAAAATTCACAAAAAAATTGTCGTGTGTGTAGTTTTAAACACCACAAGTTTGTGTTTACGGGTCCCGTAAACGCAAACTTTGGGTTCTCAAAACTACACACCCGACATTTTTTTTACAAATGTGTTTATAATACATGCATCTACGTTGATGAAAAAAAATTTTGGTCCACCTCGCCCCGTACGGTGTAGTTCTCTACACGACCAAAATTACTCTACATGGACATTTACAAAATTACTCTACTAGAGTAATTTTGAAGTTGCTGATAATTACCAAAATGACACCGCCACTTTTATTTCAATTCGTACGTTTATTTTATTTTCACAGGAACTTAACTCTAATGTTGAAATCGTGGATCATACACTTCCTTCAAGTGATGATGAATGAATATTATATATTTCGAATACAAGTCTATTTAAATATAACCAAGTGTGTGTGATTGATAAATTTTGAATATTTTCTACCAACAATGGGTCATAAATGACTATCATTGATTACCCAAATTTTAAGTGTATGTAAAATATTATATTTACTAGGTTAGGTACATGTGTATTACACGAGATGAATAATGTAAAATGTATAACTCAAAATTCTTTTGAATTTATTTTTGTAAATGAGATTAAGTTTTACACTATAATAAACAGACAAACAATGATAGCGTATTAAGTAGTGGGGTGTGCGAAGGGGGTCGGGGAGCCTATGTGGCGTCGGCATTGATGGAGAGAAACACCCCCTCCTTGGGTGTTCGGTGAAATCGAAAGGATTCCCCCGTCCTGTCTCTCCCGGATTGATTTTTATGATTTTGAAGCTTGAAAGTAGAGGAGAAAGGAAAGAAGGGAAACACCATCCCCGGGATAGGAATGAAATGAGGGATGATGACATAAAGAATGAGTGAAGGGAGAGCACACACCACAGTCTTATGTGGGTAGAAAATTTATTTACATTTTAATAGATGGTGTGAATCAATAAATAAAAAGTGCACTGTCAATAATAGTTTTTTTCTAGTATGATCTAAAAGCCAAAAGTAATTATAATATAGAATGCTACACGTCAAAAACTGTCATAAAACATTTGATCATATGCATTATCATTATTAATTATTATATACTACTGATTATTATATAACTAGAACTGAGACCCGCCGCAATGCGGCGGGAATTCTTTAGTTATAACTAAGTCGATTTAGGACCCGCACGTTATGTTAAACCTGTCAAACAGAAAAAAATCAACGATGTAAAAAACGTTCACCGACATACGCATGTTGCGTCGTGTTAACTCGTAAAATTTAGAACGAAATGTAAAAACGTTAAACGAAAGACGCACGTTGCGATGTGTTAACTCACAAAATTTAGAACCAAGCATAAAACGAAAAATTTGCGGAAAATGAAAACTATAAAGGAGCAAAGTTGAAAGTAAAAAAAGTTGCGAGTATAGATTGCAAAAGATAAAAAGTTTTGGGTTAAAAGTAATTTATGAAATATTTTTTAGTGAAAAGTAAAAAAATTCATTTTTTTTTAAAAAACCCCCAAAGCCAAGGTCACGACAACCATATGCATAACCATTTTTTCTTTAAAAAACCCCCAAAGCACACCCCGCGTTACGGCGGGGCGTAAAACAGTGCCAAATAGTACTAATGTCACACAACCGGCATCGAGCACCAACACTGACTCGACCTAGGATCTGCGTGTTGCGACGAACCTGTCAAACATGAAAAAATAGAGGTAAAAACGTTGAACCACACATGCACGTTGCGCCGTGTTAACTTGCAAAATCTTAAACAAAACATAAAAAAAGTTGAACCACACTCGTACGTTACGTTGTATTAAGTCGAAAAATTTAGAACTATACGTAAAACGAAAATTTGTCAAAGATGAAAAGTATAAGCGGCAAAAGTTGTGAAGTTAAATTGCAAATAATGAAAAGTTTTGGGTTAACGTTAAAAAACAAATTATGTAGGGTTAAAATTGCAAAAGGTAAAAATCTTTGGGTTAAAAGTAAAAAATCAAGTTTAGTTTTGGGTTAAAGTTAAAAAAACAAATTATGTAGGATTAAAATTACAAAAGCTAAAAACCTTTGGGTTAAAAGTAAAATATCAAGTTTAAAAAAAAAAAAAAAAAACTCCCAAAGCACAAGGTACAAGTAGTTATGCACTAAAAACTTGCTTATTTATATATGGAATAATACCATTCAAAAACGGTCAAATATATATATTTTTTAACAACTACGTTTTTTTTTCTCCCTTAAATTCTATACTAAATTACACCTTCTAAAGATTGAACATTGGTAGGTAATTTCTTTTAATCACTAGGACAAAGCCTAAAGGGTTGTTTGGCAACTTCTGAATGGTTATGTGCTAAACCAATAAGACATTTGAATCATTAAGTGTTGAACTAGTAAGAGGTCTGGACCATTAAGAGCCGATATAATGCTTAACTCTTCTGAGGCAAATGTGTGACCAATTCAGATTAGAGGTCTTAACCATTCAGACTCTGTATAGAACTTAACCATTCAAAGGCAAATGTCTTGATCATTCAGACATCTGCTCACGAAACAAACAGTCTGAACCATTAAGCGTTGAACCAGTAAGAGGTCTCAACTATTAAGAGCCTCCTTAAAAGGTAAAAAAAAAACAGCCCCTAAGTGGTAATTGGTCAAAATATATGCACTTACATAGTTAAAGAAAAACACACTCATACGATCTAATACATTTATCATATGCATTATTACAAATCATTTATACACCAACATTCAATCTGGTCAGAATATATATCGATGTGGGATTTCTCGCGCTTCGTGGCGGACGCTAAGTCCACATTGATTCGTTTCGTTACGATACTGTCACCATAATATATTCGGAAACCACAAAATAATTACGTAATTGTATTGTATAATCAACCGTGTAAAAGGGTTACATGCCTAAATATTTCATTAATCTAGTTTGTCAAGAAAATACCTATGTTTGTATGCAAATATGAATGAATGTATATCAATATTATAACTAACAAAAGATAACATTAAAGTAAAAAAAAACATAAATTAAACTAAAGTGCATTAATGTTTTAAAGCGCGTTAAGAGTTTTTTAGGGTGAAGGGAGTGGTTAAACAGGTGAAAGTGGCAAACTTTAAAATGGACCAATCAGAGTGTGCCATGTCAGCAAGTGTAAAGAGTTTAAACTTTGGTGAAAAGTGTTGGCAGTGGTGTAGAAAGTGGCAAACTTTTATTATGTTTTTTTTTTTGAGAAATGTCTTTTGACTATATATATATTTTTTAATGCCTTCTCTTTATATATTACCATTTTATTACCCTTTTATTAATTACCTTCATCATCATCCTCTGTTCTGAAAGAATGAAAGCCATGGCAGTTTAAGAAATCTCCGGCAACACAAAATATAAACTGCTTTGGCTTACAAATTTTTTTAAAGTATCCTCGTAGTCATCCTTTGTTTTTAAAAATTATGTGTTAAATAAAAACAATAAAGCATCACCACCACAACCACCGGTTCCACCACCACCACAACCACCGGTTCCACCACCACCACCACCACAACAACCACCGGCATCGTCGAACCACCGGAAAAAATGGTGGAAGTGGGTTTGCGGCTGAAGGTAACACCGCCGCCACCAACACCGCCGTGGCTCCGCCGGAAAAAATGGTCGAACCACCGGAAAAAATGGTGGAACCATCCTGTAAATGTTGATTTTTTTATTGTTCCAGTGATTGCCAATGATTGCCACGTTTGTGTCCCCCTCTTTCCCGATCGACAAAGGTGTACCGAAGACTGAGGTTTGCCGATCGGCAAAGGTGGCCGGCGGCGGTGTTGCCGCGCGGCAAACACCTTTGCCGCTGTGTTTCCCGCACCACTCCCTTCACCCTTAGGATGAGATGGGTGGTCACCTAAAGAGGAGTGGTAAATTCCTACCATAACCAATCAAAACATGTTATTTTAACTTCTCTCTCCACTTTCTATTTTACACTTAATGACAAGGGGTGGTTCATCTAAATAAATTTTTCTTAAAAATTAAAAAATAAAGAAAAAATTGGGATTGGTTGAAAGAAAGTGGAGCCCACCATTACCCCTCTCTCATCTTCCCGCATGCGGTAACAAGTTACCAAATTTTGAGTTCACCGCATGGATGGGGTGTTGTCGGCGGATCAAACTTGCAGCAACTCCACTCACCGATTCACTCTACCCATGCGGGAAAAACACATGCGTGAAACCAGTGGAATTTTGAGCAAGTATTCTCGTTTGTGTATATATTTAATCTCGAAAAAAAATAATAATATGAGAATACATAATGAATGCCCTTACTCTTGCCCAAACTTTCATCTCTCATCACACACACATCAACACTTGTGAATTAGATTTCAAAGTTAATACCACAAACTACCAACATCAACAAATAATTTATCAAAACAAGACTAAAAGCCAAACAGTTCTGACGACGGGCTAATGGGGAACCCCATTTTTACCCGCTTTGGGTTGTCTACGTACGGGCCCAACAAGGTACAAGCCCAACCGGAGTATAACTTGCCCACTAAGGTTTCTCAGTTACAAAACGAGCGGGAAACGAGGAATCAGAGCATGCAGGCCTCCATTAATGACTGATAAGAAGGTTATCATGGCTGGCATTGTACTTCTCCTGCTGAAACATTAAATGTCGCTGCCAATCTAACCGTTAGGGGTCAGACACGTGTCTGAGCCCCTCGAAGACTTCCTAAAGCCGTCGGATCATCTCAACAAATATCTCACATGCAAGATAAGGCCTATGACTTATATAAGAGGAAGAAAACGGTAACAAAAGCAGAGGTATCATCTCCGGGACTATCTCATTTACTACACTCTCATTTACTACTCTCTCATTTACTTCCGACCAACATTCTCACACATTAATCACATACACCACACTTATTGATTCACACCTTTGAGGGAACATTCCGGTGAATATACTCATCGGAATAAACTCCTTCATCTTTCCGGCAAGTTTACTTACTCTCACGCCGGAGCTTGGTCACGGATCCCCCTTCCGGGGTCCTCCGTGACGAGGCTAACGGTTTATTCTTTTGTAGCTACAAGAAACGGAACGTCTTGACGTCAGCGAAGATCCATTGAACGTCAGCCGGGATTTGGGTATTCGACATTGGCGCCATCCGTGGGACATCAGCCTGACTGGTGTCTTCACATTGAACTCCGACGTTAAAGATAACCCGTTTCAGAAACGACAACATGGATACTACACCCGATTCACACGTCACCCAGACGGTGCAGAATGACCATGACAAAGTCACGGTAGAAGACATAACACATGAGGACGAGAACGAGGATTAGGCAGAAATCCTGTAAAAAGGGGAAGCCATTACTCCAGATTTCGTCGCTATGCATAAGGACAAGTTAAAACGATGTCTTGAAGACCTAGAGAGACAAGAGAAGCTTAACAGCCTTAGGGCTAAACTGTCATTCGATACACCTTCCAACCAGGACGAGATAAACCCTAAAAGCAAAAGCAGTGGTAGTGACCCATTAGAAACATTCATGACAGCCCTCAGACAAATGTCCTCGGAAGAACGGGAAGATCTCATCACAGGTAAGAGACCGAAGGGAAAAGGAAAATAAAAAGGAGACCAAAGTGGTGACGGTCTGGACCAGCCCTACCTTCCCCGAGATCTGGCTGAAGTCTCAAAGTTCACTCGGAGGACTGCAGAGGCACCCATGCCCCCTAAAACAAAACTACCCCCAAACTTCGACCGGTATGATGGGACAAGAGACCCCGAAGATCATCTACATGCCTTCAGGGGAGCAGGACAGCTAGGGCGATGGCCCATGCCAGTTTGGTGCCACATGTTCGTACAGACTCTGACGGAGGGAGCCCAGCTCTGGTTCGACAGCCTCCCTCCTGGAGGGATTGATAGCTACGAGGAACTGAGTGAAAAGTTCCTGAGAAATTTTGGGCAACAAAGAAAGGTGGTCAAGAACCCAAACGAAATTTTGCACATTAGGCAAAGGGACAACGAACGAATAGACCAATACATGGAGAGGTTTGTGAAGGAAAGCATGAACATAAAGGATGTCCCGGAGGTCATGAAGATCAGTTGCTTCATAAACGGATTAAAGCATGCACAGCTATGCGAGAAGCTGGGGGAAGAGTTCCCACACTCGTTTGACAATCTCATGGACCGGGTCAGAGCCTTCGTCAGAGGCAAAGACACAGTCAGCAAGGCTAAGGAGACAGATACACTACCCCGAAGGGTCACCCCGATCGCAAAACCTCTTGATAAAGGTACACCCTACTCCAGAAAACCTGCTTTTGATAGAATGTTGCATGACAGGGCAAGACCCTCGTACTCCCTATATAGACCTCGGGGGAGAGGCCCATCCCCCTACTCTGACAGCTTCACCCATCTCACCAAGACCCCAAGCGAGATACTGGCCACTGAGAGGGTGAAGAGCTCCTTCCCAAGGCCACCACCCATAAAGCCTGGGCCAAAGGCACAATCGAACGAATATTGTGACTTTCACAAAGGATTCGGCCATAAAACTGATGATTGCATGTACCTCAAGAGGGAAATAGAATCCGCGGTGAAAACGGGAAAACTGGCCCATTTGGTTAAGGAAATCAAGGAAGGAGGGGGGATCGCAGAGGGAAAGATGCAAGGGAGCCTGGGAGGACAGATGTAGACATGATTAGAAGAAGGAATGAATTTGATACCACCAGAAGCGTAAAGGCCAGAATCCTAGGCTCCCCGGACTGCATGAAAGCTCCCATCCTGATGCCACACTTGGAGGAAAGTGAGGTGCAGCGGCTCCCACTAAATATCTCAGCCACAATAGCCGGTCACAAAGTGGCCAGAATACACGTGGATGGGGGATCTGGGGTAGAAGTTATATACGAACACTGTTTCCTCAGGTTTGACAGGGATGTAAGAGACAGGCTTGAGGAAGACTCCATCCCTCTAGTAGGATTCAACAACAGTGTGTCACACCCCCTGGGAAAGATCAGGCTCCCATTCACAGTTGGGGTAGGAGATCGCGTTCGAACTATAAACCTAACTTTTACAGTGGTCCGGGCACCCTCAAAATACAACGCAATTCTGGGAAGACCTAGAATTGGGGACTTGCAAGCACAAGCATCTACCCCACACGGAGCCTTAGTGTTCCAGATGCCAAAGGGCTTGGCTTGGGTAAAGTCTGCATACGAAGTAGTTTCTTCCGTATCTGAGGGGGAAGCATCCGAGAAGCCCCAGAAGGAGGGGGTCGAGGAATGGGTCCTTAGCGACAGGTTCCCAGAGCAGACGGTTAAAGTAGGAAGCCACCTGAGTGACAAGTGCAAAAGTGCTCTCAAGGAATTACTCCTTCTCAACATTGATGTGTTTGCATTTCAACATGGAGATATGACAGGAATCCCAAGGAGCCTAACCGAACACAGGCTGAATACGTACACTTGGGTAAAGCCAGTGAAACAGAAAAAACGAAGCATGGGCCCCAGTAAAAGGAGGGCCGCCTGTGAGGAAACCAGGAAGCTGCTTAGAGCCAGAATAGTGAGGGAAGTGAAGTACCCATCTTGGGTTGCTAACTCGGTTATGGTCCAGAAGAAAGACGGAGGATGTGCATTGACTTTCAAGACCTGAACAAAGCATGTCCCAAGGACTGCTATCCTCTCCCTGAGATAGACGTCCAAGTAGACTCTTTATCCCAGTATCCCCTGAAGTGTTTCTTGGATGCCTACAAAGGATACCATCAGATTCAAATGTCAGTGGAAGACGAGGAGAAAACCGCCTTCATTACAGACGAAGGGACATTTTTCTATACCAAAATGCCCTTCGGTCTTAAAAATGCCGGGGCCACATATCAAAGATTTATGAACACCCTCTTCAGGGAGCAACGGGGAAGGAACTTCGAAGTATATGTTGATGACATCGTTATCAAGAGCCTAACCGAGATGGCCATGATAGATGATATAGCTGAGACCCTCCGCACCATGCAAGATGTGAATATGAAGCTAAACCCCGGGAAGTGTTGTTTTGGGGTAGAATAAGGGAAATTCTTGGGGGTAGTGGTCACTAAGGGCGGAATCAAGGCTAACCCGGAGAAAACTCAAGCTGTGGCTGAAATGCGGTCCCCCAGGTCCCTGAAGGACATCCAGCAGCTGAACGGAAGGCTAATCGCATTAAACCGTTTTTTGTCAAAAGTAGCTGACATGACCCTCCCCTTCATAAAGGTGCTGAAGGACTGTCTCCAAACAGACAGGTTTAAATGGACCTCTGAGGCAGAGGCTGCCTTTCAAGAAATGAAAGCTTACATCTGCAAACTCCCAACATTGGCCACCCCAGTACCCGGAGAGCAACTCCTCTTATATCTGTCCGCCTCGAAAACAAACATAAGTGCGGTCATGATGGTGGAACGAGAGGGAAAGCAGATACCAATATACTTCATTAGTAGAACGCTTAAAGGCCCCGAGAAACGCTACATGCCCCTGGAAAAGTTAGCATTGGCCCTTGTTTTTGCATCAAGGAGGCTCAGGAGGTATTTCCAAGGGCACAAGATCACCCTAATGACATATCAACCCCTCCAAAAGGTGCTCAGGAGGCCGGAGCTGTCGGGACGATTGGCAAAGTGGCCCGTGGAACTTGGAGAACAATCCCTGGAGTTCAAACCCAGGACAGCCATAAAGGGACAGATACTGGCCGATTTCTTAGCAGAAGTCCCGGAAGATGAAGAAAAAGAACTCCTGAAATGGGAAGCGTTGGAAAAAGAAGAAAAAGAGAGGGAAGACGAGGTCGTGTGGAAACTGTTCACAGATGGAGCCTCCAGCGAAGAGGGGAGCGGAGCAGGTGTTACTTTGATAAGCCCTGAAGGAGTCGAGCTGACCTACGCAATAAGACTGGACTTCGAAAACACCAACAATACTGCAGAATACAAAGCCCTCTTGGCAGGGATGAGGCTGGCAGAAAAAATGAAAGCTAAGCATTTGGAGGCCAGTACTGACTCGCAGCTGGTAGTCAAGCAATGCCAAGGAGAATATGAGGCCAAAGATAACACCATGGCTCAGTACGTAGCAAAGGTCAAGGAGACGACCAAGGTATTCAAGACTTTTAAGCTGGAATACATCCCCCGGGGGAGAAACAGAAAGTTTGATGCCCTCAGTAAGCTAGCCTCAGTAGCATTTGATCACCTAGCAAGAGAAGTCAAAGTGGAAGTCCTAACCTCTCCCTCCCTTAGCGCGAAGGAGGTAGCTGCGGTTGAGAGTGTACAAGAAACATGGATGACACCAATCGTAAAGTTCCTCCGGGACGGGACACTACCCGAGGGAGACTGGGCGGCTAGGAAAATAAGGGTAAAGGCCTTGCAATATGAGATGATTGATGGAGAACTATACCGGAGGTCATACCTAGGCCCATCCTTGAAGTGTGTTGACATGGAAGAAGCTGAGTATGTGATTAGGGAGATGCATGAGGGAATTTGTGGAATGCATTCGGGGCCAAGGACGATAGTAGCAAAGGCGATGAATGCGGGATTCTATTGGCCTCGAATGTACGAAACAGCATCCGAAGAGGTTAAAAAATGTGATAATTGCCAGGTACACGCACCTATGACTCATCGATACAAATACCCGATGGTGCCAGTCTCAACATCCTGGCCCTTCCAGAAGTGGGCCATCGACATAATCGGACCATTTCCGGAGGGTCCAGGAGGAGTCAAGTATGTGGTTGTCGCTATTGATTATTTCACCAAATGGATCGAGGCAAAGCCCTTGGCAAAAATAACCGGGGAACAGATGAGGCGATTCGTGCTAGATAACATCATCTGCAGGTACGGGGTCCCAAAAGAGCTGGTAAGTGATAACGGTGTCCAATTTGCTGGGAGACCCTTCAAGCCATGGTGTGAGCAAATGCACATACAGCAGGTGTTTACCTCCATCACTCATGCCCAAAGCAATGGACTGGTAGAAAGAGCCAACCAAAGCGTTATCAAGGGGATGAAGGGAAGGCTGGGGAGGAAACAAAAAGGATGGCTGGAGGAGCTACCGTTTGTACTATGGGCATACAGGACCACCCCCAAGAACTGCAACGGGGAAACTCCTTTTAGCCTGACTTACGGGACTGAGGCAGTCATCCCAGCTGAGATAGGATCCCCGACTGCAAGGATGAAGCTCAGGGAGGCGGAGAACGAACAAGACCTCCGGGTGAACCTGAACTTACTGGAAGAAAGGAGAGAAGTGGCGGCGGTCAGGGAGGCTAAGTATAAGAAACAGTTGGAAAGCTATTACAATGCCAAGATGAAGAAGCTTAACCTCGTCCCTGGAGATTTGGTCCTGAGAGAAAATGAAGCCAGCCTGCAGGAAAGTACCGGAAAGTTAGGACCCAATTGGGAAGGGCCCTATCGGGTCGTATAGGCAAACGGCAAAGGAAGCTGCAAATTGGAAACTCTCCAAGGCAAGGAGGTCCCTAGGACGTGGAACCTCATGCAACTTAGGAAATACTACATATGAGGGGTTTACCCCCGGGAAAAACGGCCAAGAGCCACTTTTGTAATATTTAACTATTAGTCTGGGGCTCCCCCAAGAACAGATCTTTTGTAACAACTTATGCTGGGAAGTTTAACCTCCAAGAAGTAAATGACAAACGGACAACTAACCTGTCCTCTTTTGGTAAAATAACAGGTGTTATAACCAGGCAGACGTGCTCAGGAATACTATAAGCCTAACCAATAAATGAACACACGTGTATAAGGTATATCAAACATACCAAAAGCCCGGCTGTAGGGAAAAATAGGGTCTAGCTAACCCAAAGAAAGCGGACAAAAACAAGTCAAAAACATAATATCACATTATAAACTTGTCCAGCGATTGGCCTCGAACAGATAATCGTGGTTTGACAAACAAACCAAAAAATACAACACACTTCTATAAACAAACCACAAAAAGAAGTTTTTGCTTTATTTATGAAAAAATAAATATACAGAGAAAAACCTCAATAACCGTGGCAAAAGCAAACGACATACGAAGTAGCAAGTACAACAAACAAAGACCAAAATACAGCCTCTTGCAAAACAGCTCAAAGGTCTTCAGGGAGGCACCAACTTGATCCTCGGTAAAGACCCCTGCAAAACAAAAACAGGAAACAAACAAAAACAAGAAAGCGATACACAATCACAAGCCATACGATTAGACACTTAGGAGGCCCCCAACACGAAGGACCTCCTTCCAAACAACCACAAAAGTTTTAAGTATCCTAAGGCAGGTAAGTTATCCAGATTACAACCATATCGAAAGATGTTAATGTCTAGAAGTCACTGGGGGGCACCCCCAGACAAAGACGGTGGAGACGAAGGACCAACGGAGGAAAACAGGGCTTTTAACTCATCAATTGATATCATGGGATGCTCCAGGATCTTCTGAAGAATGGCAGGGGTTTTACTCCCAAACTCCTCATCCATTTTGGATAGTCTCTTCTTTGCTTTGGAGTTGTAAAGCGGAGTCTCTTTTCTGCCTAAGCCCTGAGCAGAGTAGACATAACCATCCTTCAATCCGGCCTGGTAGCCAACATCCCGATACGCCCTGTACACCTCCTCCAAGCTACCCTTAAAATCCTCCGACTGAGCAACGGCAGTAAGGAAGGCTCCAAAACCCTCAGTGATTAACCAATGTTTCTCCTTTGCTAACCGCTGGTTGTCGTCAGAAGTTATCCCATAATCCGCATACATAGTGTTCAATTGCTCCTGAGAAACGGAGCCAACTTCCTTCAGATACTTCAACTCAGCGGCCAATTCTTCCTTCTCTCCCACCAACACCGCCATCTCCTGCTTCCAGGCTCGCTCTTTCCTTTCCAACATGGCTCCAGCCCTCTGGACAAGAAACACCACAAGAAATCCAAAAACAAGTTGAAAAATAAAAAAATAAAAAAAAGAGAGGAGGGGGGAGAGAGGCTATGTACCTTCTCCTCCTGCAACCTTCTCTCAGCCTCGACCACTTGGCACCTAAGTCCGGCAGCAACAGACTGGGAGGTTTTAAGCTCACCCTTAAGACCCTCATTTGCCCTCCTCAAATCATCGATCCGCTGCAGCATGCCAGCACCCCTGAAAAAACTTTCACAGAGAGACATGCTATATTGATCCTCGAAAAGATCATCCCTCAAAGCAGAGTTTACGAATTTATGGGTGGGAGGAACAGCATGACTCAGGGAGTCCCTAGCAGCCTCAGGAGTCCCTATCACCGAGGATTGAGTTACTTTCCATTTAGGGACATAGGTGAAGGGGATGGCATCAGCAAACAAAGGAGCCAAAGGGGACCGATGGGTAAGACCCTCAGGTTCAGTGGGTTTGCTGGTCCCCGTAGCATGAAGAGGTGAGAGTTCAAAGGCTGAGGTAAAGTGAGCCAGGCCTACTTCCGGAGTTTTGTCCCGAGCACGGGAAGAAGAAGGGCCAGTGGGGATCTCTATGGGATCACGAGAACTCCCCTGCACAAAAGGAAAAAGAACACCAGAAGTAAAACAGAGATGAGGCAGACAGACAAGAAGAAAAAAGGACTCACCAGCAAAGGTGCACTCACAAGACTTGAAGACCTCAGGTTCTTGGACAAAGAACCCTTGACCCTAACAAGGGGAAGATCAGAAGTAGTCTTTGAGGAAGGAGGGGGCTTCTGCCTACTAGCACTCCGGAGCCTTTGCCGGATATCACGGGGAACAGGGGCTGGCTGAGGACTCGCAGCTTTCCTCTTGCGAATTAAACGGACCTCCAGGTCTTCATCATCAGTTTGATCGGAATGCGTAACAGGGGCAGGATCAGGAGAACTCTCCTCCCCATCAGAGGAGGTGTCCTCACCCCCTTCCACAGCGACGGAACCCCCTGCCTGGGTAGACCCCCCGGTAACCTGCACCATCCCACTCCGGTTCAAGCCCGGATCAACTTCATCGCCAACTACAAACTTCACATCCTTAGAATCTCCCTGAAGCAGCCTCCATAAAGTCAACTCTGTGAGAAAAAGACACTAAAGATGACTACACAAATACCAAAAAACAAAAACAAGCAAAGGGAGATCCAAGACAAAAAGATACCTTTTTTTACCAAAGAAAGCCTTGGGACGAACAGGGTAAGAAGGACTCAACCCTCCCATGGCTAAAATCCCCTCCGAAAAAGTGAAAGCCCTAGTGGGGTTCTCACACATACGTTTCCACTGAACAGTCTCATTAGCCGATAGGGTAGGAACGATATCTTCAATAGAGGCGTCAACATCCTTAGGCAATGGGGATTCTGGTATCATGGCAGCAGAGACAAAAATGAACCTATTTTTCCAATCCTTCGGGTAAGTGGAGGTTGGCATGAAAGTGTAACAAGGTTTTGACACGCTGTTCTGTCTCTTGGCAAAGGTAAACCAATCCCCGTCGGAAATCAGTTTGTAAAACATACAAAACAAGGGAACGGAAGGTTCGCCAGAAATTGCCGCATAGGATAACTCAAAGTGCACCACTCTCATCAACCCTAGGGGATGCAACTGAGAAAAGTGAACCCCAAAATGACGAAGTAAAGCAACCTTAAAAGGAGAGAGGGGATATCGGACCCCGCAAGAGGAAAACGCCAGGGTATAAAGAGGGATCCTATCCGGTGTGAATTCTGCCGGTTCGTTGGGGCCCGAAAAGGTGGGGGAAAACCGTTCAGGAATGTTATATGTCTTGACGAAAGACTTCAAGTCTTTTGCCGTCAAAACAGACTTGATTACAGAACGGCCTGAGCGACTCATGATCAGGAAAGAAATGACGATCGGGGGAATTGTGACGGAAGGGAAGAAGGAACCGGAAGGTTTAGGGAAAAGAATTCACAGATAATGAGGTATTTAAGGAGAGTAACTGACGCACAGTAAACCGTCTTGTCGCTCGTCCCTTCAAAATTCAAAAAAGGTGCACGTGTCTCTAGGGTATTAATTCCCGCCGTTAGTATGCAGCGAAATGATGGCTAGAAGAAATAGTTAATAATAACCGATCAGAAGTGGGCCCATATCCGAAGCCCAAAAAAGTAAGCCTTCTTTTCGAACAATTATATGTAACAACCTACCTTCCTTCTCTATGAACTTGAACTTACATGTATCACCAATGGATAAATTATTTTCTTTCCAACCTTTGCCATCCGGTGACAACATACCTCTCTCATAAGTGCTTGACATTTCAATTCGAACCTGCATTTGCCATTCACGTTCGTCCACATTTTTGATATATGGATTTGTATAAACATGAACATTAAATGCAAAAAATGATGAAGAAAAAAAATATATTAAATAATAAAGAGATTTAAAAAGTATATGTTTCATACCATCTAAAGAATAATTGCCTAACAACCCGTATTCACTCTGCTCAATATATAATTTGTAAATATTAAAAGGTAATATGTTTAATGCATGAAATATCTAACTTATAATAAAAGACATCAAATAATGCTATATGTTCTCTCCTTCAAGCTTATAAATTTTATTTATATTTGTTAATAAATTTATTTTAATATTAATATTATTTAATAACTAATATATAGATATCATTTATTTTTATCCTTATCTTTATCTAAAATTAATAAATAACTTCAATTTTACAATTTAGACCCTTTGTTTTTTTACTTTTAAACCAAAGTTTTTCATTTTTTACAATTTAATCCCAACTCTTTTTTATTTTCAATTTTGGTCCACCAGACTTTTCATCTTTACCAAGTTTTTCGTTTCGTTCTAAATTTTGTGAGTTAACGCACCACAACGTGCGTGTAGGGTTCAACATTTTTTTTGTATATTTTTTCCCGGTTGACTGGCTCGTCGTGTCACATCTATTTTTCTGCGTTTGACAAGTTCGTCCAACACGCGGGTCTCGGATGGACTTGGTTATTTTTTCTATGTTTTACGTTTCGGTTTAATTTCTCAGCAACGAGCGTGCGTGATTCAAAGATTTTATGTCTGTTTTTCGCTCGGCGTTATTTTTTTCCCGTTTTTATTTATTTTATTTTTAAGAGTTTTTCCGGTGTTGGTGGTCGTTGACAATGGTATAGTATTGCTACTACTTAACACAGTTTTAAGAGTTTTTCCGGTGTTGGTGGTCGTTGACAATGGTATAGTATTGCTACTACTTAACACAGTTTTATGACAAACGCTGCAACGCAGATCGAGGCTTAATACTAGTTGGTAAATAAATGAGTTCTTGCCAAATCAATCAACTACAAATTTAGTAATAATAAGATTAAATACTTACGATGTATAAGTCTGTTGTTTAAGTATGATATAATTCAAAATAACATAATAGATAGTGAAGAAATCTTACAATTTGAATTATCACCAGTGTGAAAACCTTTCGATGTAGATGAACGTTAGTAATTTGATCTTTTAAAACATATCCTTGGATATTATTTGGTGCAAACTTAATATTGCACGATTTGAGACAGATTGGTGCGATAGTTTCAAAGCATAGTTACATAATTTGCGGTTCGCTCCGGTACGGGTACGTGGTTCGGGTACGCGATTCGCTAGAGGTGACGTTTTCGGTACGGAGGGGGTAGGTTCATTTCGGTACGAACCGGTTCAGTGTACCATGGAGTCCGGTTCGGTGTACACAAATTAAAACAAAAACTACCGAATTCCAAAATTCAAATTACCAAACATAATGTAAACTAGTGAAGATAGAGGGGGTTAATTGTTTAAATACACAAACTACTTTTATACTTTTTATGTAAAAAATTACAAGTTTTAGGGTTTAAATGTAAACTAGTAAAAATAGAGGTGTTAAATGTTGAAATAACTAAACTTATTTAAACCCGTAAAAGCCCTAAAACACATACGCAGCTGCTGTCTTCTTCTTCATGGTTCTGTCTTTTCCTTCTTCCCTTTCTTCCTGGTTTCCGGCTGAAAACAACATCGGCCGTCGGAATTCGTCATATGGAACGTCGAACCTTATCATTCTGGAACACCGTACCTTATCATTTTGGAACGCCGTACCTGAGCAACTCGGATCGCCGGACCTAATCTATTTGGATCGCCGTACCAGGACGTTCCGGATCGGTAGCGAATTGCGATTGGGTACACCACGATCCAATACGTGGATCGTGGGTACCCTAGCGATTTAGGTAACTATGTTTCAAAGGCAGAAAAAAAAAAAAAAAAAAAAAAAACAATTCCATTTCAATCTTCCTCTCGTTCATTTTTTCTTGAATATTACAATGTTTGAATAAGAATATGAACGGTAAATGAAAATTGTAGGAATACTAATTCTAACATGTTTAACGCATACTAACATACCTAATAGAGAGTAGTTTTTGGTTTGAGACTAGTTGTATAATTTGTCATTTAATATTAGCTAATAAATTTTTATATGTATATTATATTATTTTTTTTCAAGGAGGGGAGCAATCATTTTTATTTATATAATACTAGGTTATCACCCGTACATTTCGCGGGTAGGAAAATTTACTTTATATTAATCGAACTATGTCAGAAACTTGTTTTATAATTGTTTTGAATTGAAAATTGTAGTCATTAGGGTTGCGAAGAAACTTGTTTTATAATTGTTTTACATTGAAAGTTGTAATCATTACGGTTGCGAGTAGGGTCAGAAACTTTGGGCAAGAACCAGAGGCAAAACTTGCCTCACTAAATGATCCACGACACAAAAAAAAAACTTTTATTTATTATAACAGATTATTAGAACTTTATTAATGTTGTGTCCGTTCTTTATTATAACACTTAACATGTACCAAAAACTAAAAAACTATCATGAATTCTCCAAGGCTTTAACACCACCACCGTCACCAACCTTTGAAGCACACAAAAACGATATATTTTGATATGCACAATCACATTGGAGAGTGTAGTTTCTACTGTGTACAGTTTGATTATACACTCAATTCCAAGATTGGTTATGTTGTAGACACGCTCCTCATTAATCAAAGATTGTCTAAATCATCTTCTTCATCTGAATTATCAGCATCAACTTAAATAACATGTTCTTCTAAGATGTCTTGAACATTCTTGAGAGGTGCTTCAGTAGGTAGTACGTTTTGAAAGCAATTCGCATTAAAAGCAGTCATAGGGAAGTAAGATTATTCCATCACCTGACATAAAAGCAAAGAGCCAAAACCCCAAAACAAATCTTTAGCTACTTTTGTCCATCCATTTGTCAAAAAGAAACCATTTGCAATCTTCCTAACAATTACCCTCCGGTCTAAAAAAGGACTTGCAGCAATAGTAATTTTATGGTTAGGAACTTTGTTGTAAAATTGAAGCCCCGCAAAATAAAGCGGCAAAAAGTGGAAACAAAAAGGTATAGACTTCTCCAACATTAGTTACACTATGGACACATAAAAGAATTTAAAAAAAAAAGCAATATGATATGCTATCGTTTTAGTTATAAGATCATATATTGTAGCAAACAACAATAAATTACATGTTTTTGCTGGTAACTGGATCTTTTATAAGGGATTCAATTACAACCACATGAATGAAATCATAAGTTCGAGGATAACTTGAGAAAGGTTCACACCTAGAGATATCACAAAATAATGATATAAAGCTGTGCAAATATTGAAAAACGAATATAATAGTTTTAAAGCAAAATCAAACTATAAGAAAATTACCAATCATGATAAACACCAATAAGCCCTATCATAAATGACACCCAAAGTTGAAGGCTTGCGGTCTGCAACAACATTCATCGCACACAACGGAGCAGGTGCTAAAGCAGCAGCAAAACGACCAAAAAACGCATTCATATCCATCACATTTCTTACTGCAAGAGTCCCTAGTTTTAAGTTTAATGAATTCTTATAGTGAAAAATCCTTCTTTCCCAATGGCGTGTGATCAAACACGTTATTTCCGTTTTTAATCAATGCGGCCCGTGATGGAGCTTGTTTTAGTCGTTTTGGCCACTTTGGAAACGCACCAACAGCAATTTCTCCGTCTGTGGATTGGCTCACACATTTTTTCAGTTTCACATACCTGCCATCATTAACAATATAGTCTCAATGGGTCAAATAAAAAAAAAGAAAAAGTTTAGCTGCATCTACAATAAAAAATCTCAATTAAACTGGTTCAAATTCATCATTAGGCGGACTCAATTTTGGTTAGAATCCTTAAAATCAGAGTTGAACACACCTTTATACGTCATGTTAGTCCGTAATTTCAATCTTTGCTTTGCTATATCCATCAGCCGATCGCCCCAATTCCATGGTAATGTATAACCACCTTCGGACTGTTGATAGAAGAGCTTCCTACAACCCTTCAAAAGTGAAATTGTAACTGTTAAAAACGATTTCTTTACAAACCAAATGATTAAAACATGATTACCTTTTCCTTAGTTGCTCCCTCTCGTTTTTTTCATGTCTATTTCTGGTGGCGAAAGTTCGAAGTTTCACATAATTTAGAGATGTAGGAAGTAATTGTATTGAACAAACCCGAGGACCCTAATCTAAATATAATAATGGAATAAAATCCTCCACTTTAAATTTCATCATCCAAAATCCTAAATTAGTGTAAGTCCTCAAAGTTTTAGTAGTTAAATCATAAATTATGTAACATTATACTATATATTCACTTCTGATCAAGTAACACAATAATCCTATGGCCAAAATTTATGATTAATCAAACTGTGACTACTTAACCTATCCCATCACAAAAACTTGAAACCTCCAAAAGAGTAAAAAGTTAAAAGGAAATCCTCCCAGCCTGTAGCCCACGTTGCTTGTAACATTTGTGCTCTGTAAACACATACGATGTAGGAAACTACCTTTTATCAAAGAAACAATGTGTTTTGGTCTCAAAAATTTGTTTATTTTGGGTTTACAATTTCACAATTTGATTCTAGTTCATTTTCAAGCTTTAAATCGCTTTCTGGAAAGTTATACGTGAAATGATGCGTAAATGTAATCAGTTTAATGAGGCAAACACTCCAGAACAGTGACATATTCTTAACATACCTTAAATAACTTTTATATAACTTAGAAATAGGTTTTAAAAGCTTTGGTGTGTCAAAAACAAGTTTATTCACACTCAGGGACTATTTGCATCAAACTGTGAAAGTCTGCTGATTCACATAGTATAGAACATTCCGGAACTTGATCATAAGTTAAACATGCCCTAAATATCCTTTACATAGCTTAGAAATAGGCTTTGAGGTGTTTGGTGCGCAAAAATAAACTTATTTGACCAGGGACTAAAAGCGTCAAAAAGTGCATAAGTTTGCATTTTCGCGCATATCTTACGTTCTGAATATATCCGGATATCCAAAAATTTATGTAACCATTAAAATATTTTATTATAGTGATTGGCATGATAAAATTCCATTCGTCGCGTAATTTGGATCGTTTTTGCGTTCGTTATGATTTCCGTCGTAATTAACCAAATAACGCAACCGTACGGCCAAACGAACCGACATCCGAGATGTTTTTGAGCATGTTTCATGTTCCCTATACTTTAACTTCATTTTAGAGCCTTGAAATGGGGTTAACGGGGCTTAAACGTGTCAAAAATGCATCGAAATCCAAGTTTTACATGTGCAGGGACTAAAA
The DNA here is from genome assembly GCA_030545235.1 of Helianthus tuberosus. Taxonomy (NCBI): domain Eukaryota; kingdom Viridiplantae; phylum Streptophyta; class Magnoliopsida; order Asterales; family Asteraceae; genus Helianthus; species Helianthus tuberosus. The sequence goes on from CM060354.1 coordinate 177,625,246, forward strand.
CTGACATTTCTGCCAAACTTCTCTCTGGCGGGGCGCGTAAGACTCATGCCGAGTCTACACGGGGCGCGAGAGCTCCCCATATCAGCAAAACAGCTGATTTCAATCAGCAGCTGGGTTTCTTGCTTTTGCACATGGTTTTTATGAATCTAGGGGTTGGTTTTAAGCACCCATGGTATTCTAAAACAAGGGGCACACATGGACGGTCCAGATTGATGCTCGTTTATCGAGGAACAATCTTAACAGTCTTGGAAATCCTATATAAACCCACCCCAACTTCATTTCAATTCACACATTGATCTGAATTTTCTCTAAGTTGAGGTTCAAAACCTCATACCTGAGAATATTTAGATCAAATCTTCTAGCTTGGACCTTTTGTAATATTCTTTCGTGCTTTTATAGCGTTTTCAACACGAAAGTCAAACAGTGTTTGACTTTCTGCTTTGACCAGTCTATGGTCAACACGAAGTCCGTTTGAACTCCGTAACCTGAGCGTAATCACGATGGTTGTAGTCTCTTGTGACTATACCTACTGATTACCACGTTAATTAGGTGTAGTGACGAGTCATAGTTTCGGTCAAAATACGCGTCTATGCGTATTTTGCAACCAAACTATTCTTGGGTATCAAAACCGTTTGTTTTGATATCAAACTTGTTTTCTAACTTCGTTAAACATGTTTTAATATGTTTAACTCGTCACTTTTAGGATAGTGCTTATATAAGGTCGTAAGATAAGCGGTCTAAACAACCGCTTAGACTTTCGAACCCGACCCGTTTGGTCGATCGTTAGGATCCGACCAAACATATAATGTGACCATAGTTGTATAGGGAATAACCTTTCGAGGTTATACCTTATGGTCACTTCGTTTAGTTAGTTGTATGATAGGTAGTTTATATGCCTTAGGAAAATGACCAAAATGCCCTTTTTCGCATAATTTCATTTTAAGCATATGAAACACATGTTTTGACATCTAAACTGATTATATAACATAATTAGATATGTTAAGACGTATAATACTTGTCATAGGACTAGTTAGGCGTCTCGAACGCGCTTTCGCGCGAACGACGCGTTAAAGTAGCGTAAGCTACCTTAATGAGTCATAATGGGTCGTAAGCACTTAGGATAGGTTCCAATTTAGAATGTAGGCTTTGTTAAACCATATCACATGAGTCCCATACTCATTTGGTTTACAAGACCTCATTCTACCCGATCTTCCGATTTAGGTGTCGATTCGCTAACATAATATCCGTTACACTAGGAAGCGCTTCAACACTTGAACTCCTGGTCTTTTGAGCTTTGTTATACCTTTGAACCGGAACTATACGCAATCCCAGGAGAGTACATAGTTCCCCTCTTTTACCATTTTTCAAATGTTTTGGGGTGATTCATATGTGTAATCGATTTGTTTTCGAAATGTATGGCATATATGTGTTCACTAAGTGCTTTTATGTGTATTATTCCGATTATGCAAATACAATGTTTTATCCTTAAGTGATCTACCTATCTTCATAGTTAGATTCATGTAGGATATTTGAAGTACAGTCTTAGATCTTCCTATCTTCATAGTGAGATTTTTAAGAAGTACTTTACAACTCGATGGTTGGTTTTTGTGTAGATTGTTGGTGATTTAGATAACGAAACTAGATAATACAATAAGCACATGGTGGATACGCCGCTGGTGTCACACCCCGACCGCGTTAAAACAACAAACCACGGCGAAAACGTCGGGGAGTGTCGTAACAGAATCATTGTTTCATAACACATGGATAAAAGTTCTGTTTTATTGAATTATGTTTATTACATTGTATTGAAATTTGAGACAAAACATGAACAATTAACTATCATTGTTATTAAGTCACTAAGGCCTCGTCCATTCCTATGTGAGCATGCATCAATATCATCATCAATCATCACCAACTATGATACCTGAAACACATGTGAAAATACGTCAGCATAAAAATGTCGGCGAGTACATAGGTTTTATGTGAGTGTCAGATTCATGGCTCGTTTTACCTTTTGAAATAACTCAAACAACTTTGTTAATTAATATTAGAAAACCAGGTTTTGTAAAATGTTTGTATTGTAAATTGAAATAACCATGTCAAAACAGATTTGTTATAATTTATAAAACCTTGATGCCATGAATTCTTAACTCCAAAACATTTGTTTATGTAGACCTAGATCGAAAATCGTTTTTGTAATAAAGCTCGAATGGTTTATATTGTTAGAAAAATCTTGTAATATGACTTTGTTTTGATAACATTTGCCCAAGTGATCTAGATAACGCAACGGTATATAATGTGTTAAAAGCACTTATATATAGGAAGTACCAGCGGCGTATCCACCATGCTTTTAACACATTACACCCGCCCCGTTACCTAATCACTTCCTTAACCCAACGGTTCAAACAGTTCCAAACGGTTCACACCAAACAATCAGTTCCAAACGGTTCACATAAATCAAACAGTTCCAAATGGTTCACAAGGATCAAACAGTTCCAAACGGTTCACATAAATCAAACAGTTCCAAATGGTTCCAACAGTTCAAAATGTAAAACAATGTGTCCATATACTGGATGAGCATATGCAACAAAATGTAATGAAAAACAATGTGTCCATATACTGGGTGAGCATATGCAACAAAATGTAATGAAAAACAATGCGTCCATATGCTGGCTGAGCATATGCAACAATTTATGAAAATCAATGTGCTAGCATGCTAAGTGAACATACATAGCAAGAACAATGAAATCATGTACTATAAGTGTACTAATGAATATAGCCAGTATATATTATGAAAGCATGAAAAGCATGAAAGTAACAAGTACGCACATGTGTTTCACCCCAAAACAGTTTGAAAACAGTAAAAGAGGGGGCTATGTACTCACTTGAGAATGCTTAGAAGTCTTGAAGAACAACCAAGCAAAGCTAGAGGGATCACGGAATCAAACGGCACCTAATATAGGTAACTATGTAAGTAAACCGGACCTAAATCGGAAGATCGGATAGGATGAGGTTTCGTAAACCAAATGAGTATTGGAACTCATATGACATGGTTTACCAAAGCCTACATACTAAATCGAAACCTAACTTAAGTGCTTACGACCCATTACGACTCGTTCAGGTAGCTTACGCTACTTTAATGCGTCGTTCACGTAAAATGCGTTCGGACCGCCTAACTAGTCCTATGACAAGTAATATATGCCTTAACATGTCTAATAATGTTGCCTAATCAGTTTAGATGTCAAAAATTAAGTTACATATGCTTAAAATGAATTTATGCGCAAAAAGGACATTTTGGTCATTTCCTAAGGCATATAAACTACCTATCATATAACTAACTAAAAAAAGTGACGATAAGGTATAACCTCGGAAGGTTATTCCCTATACAACTATGGTCACCTAATGTGTTTGGTCGGATCCTAATGATCGACCAAACGGGTCGGGTTCGGAAGTCTAAGCGGTTGTTTAGACCGCTTATCTTACGACCCTATATAAGCACTAATCTAAAAGTGACGAGTTAAACATGTTAAAACATGTTTAACGAAGTTAGAAAACAAGTTTGATATCAAAACAAACGGTTTTGATACCCAAGAATAGTTTGGTTGCAAAATACGCATAGACGCGTATTTTGACCGAAACTATGACTCGTCACTACACCTAATTAACGTGGTAATCAGTAGGTATAGTCACAAGAGACTACAACCATCGTGATTACGCTCATGTTACGGAGTTCAAACGGACTTCGTGTTGACCATAAACTGGTCAAAGCTGAAAGTCAAACACAGTTTGACTTTCGTGCTTAAAACGCGTAAAAGAATGAAAGAATATTTACAAGAGGTCCAAGAAATGGAGATTTGATCTGAAAATTCTTAGGTATGAAGTGTAGAAACTTCAACTTAGAGAATATAATCAGATCACGGTGTGAGTTGCAAATGAATGGATGTGGGTATTTATAGATTTCGGGCCACCGTTAGGATCGTTACTCGAAAACCGAGCTTCAATCTGAGCCTTACATGTGTGCCCATTGTTTTAGAAAACTAGGGGAGTCCAAAACAAGCCCATAGATCCATTAAAACCATTTGCAAACCATCGGAACAGCTGGAACAAGCTGGAAACACAATTATGATGAATTGGGGGTCTCTCGCGCCCTGCGTAAGACTTAGAGAAGTCTTACGCGCCCCTCCTGAGCCAAAGTTTGGCAGATTGTCAGAAATGGTCCCTACAGCACAGAAACTTGGTTTTCGATGCATTTTTGACACGTTTAAGCCTCGTTAACCCCATTTCAAGGCTCTAAAATGAAGTTAAAGTATAGGGAACTTAAAATATGCTCAAAAATATGTCGGATGTCGGTTCATTTGGTCGTACGGTTGCGTTGTTCGGTTAATTACGACGAAACACGAACGGACGCGAAAAACGATCCAAATTACGCGACGAACGGAATTTTATCATGCCAATCACTAAAATAAAGTATTTTAATGATTAAATAAATTTTTGGATGTCCGGATATATTCAGAACGTAAGATATGCGCGAAAATGCAAACTTATGCACTTTTTGACGCTTTTAGTCCTTGTTGATCAAATAAGTTTATTTTTGCGCACCAAACACCTCTAAGCCTATTTCTAAGCTATGTGAAGGATATTTAGGGCATGTTTAACTTATGATCATATTCCGGAATGTTCGTTACAATACGAATCGGCATACTTTCGTAGTTTGTCGAAATTAGTCCCTGTACGCGAATAAACTTGATTTCGACACACCAAACCTTCCAAAACGTATTTCTAAGTTATGTAAAGGTTATTTAAGGTATGCTAAGCCCATGTCACTGTTCTGGAGTGTTTTTCGCATTAAACTGATTACGTTTACGCATCGGTTCGCGTATAACTCTCCAGAAGGCGATTTAGAGCTTGAAATCGAACGAGAATTGATATGTGCAAATAATACACATATTTATACAAATCCCAAGTATGAAACACAATATTTCATTGATTTGGTATGTGTTCGATGGTCACAGAGGCACAGATGTCATAGCTAGTACTTCCTATATATAAGTGTGCTTATTGTATTACATTTTGTGGCGTTATCCCGAATCACCATTAGGATTTAGGATTGTTTTGATTCAATAAAACAGAACCTGATCCCTGTAGTATCTATCTATCTTCATAGTTAGACATATATGGGATGTTTAGAGTACTAATATTGGAGCCCCTGTTTGGGTTCATTGTGTACTTTAATGCATGTTAGATTAGACAATGTGACAAGAACCTGATCCCTGTAGTATATATCTATGTTCATAGTTAGACATATATGGGATGTTTAGAGTACTAATATTGGAGCCCCTGTTTGGATTCATTGTGTACTTTAATACATGGTTACGAGGTGGAACAAGTTGACGATTATGTGTTTATGTGGTAGTTGTGATTTAGATAACGAAACGGGTGTAATAAAATAAGAACATGGTGGATACGTCGATGGTACTTCCTATATATAAGTGTTCTTATTTTATTATTCTTATAGCGTTATCCGGATCACTTTAGGATTTTGTGTATGATTGTTTCAATGTTTGGTTGTCGAAATCTTCGTAGAATCTCCCATATTTTTATGTGTTAGATTCTTATAAAGATATCTGAAGTATTATCATGACTCATTGATTTGATTTATATAATACTTACATAAGTTTTGATTTATTTCAAAACAGTTATTATTAATCCTTGATTGGATTTCTAATAACATATTAACAAGTTTTTACGATGGTTTAATCGAGATTACGATGTTAGGCATAAAATGACTTAGTAATGATCATATTGCCATATACAAACCTATTTGTCACGAGTTTTCACAATTAAGATTATGTATTGCAAATACTAAAATTTTGCCATTCTTTGGCTTCAAGATTTATTTTCAATTAACAGCTCTTGTAGCTGTTAAAGTATTGCAATACCAAATGTTTTGCCAACTACTTGGCTAATAAAACCTATGTATTCGCCAACATTTTTATGCTGACTATTTTTCACATATGTTTTAGGTTTTCGACTGTTCAAGCATGCAACGCATAGGACTGCATACGGGCCTTAGACTTCTAAAAACAAGAACAATTTCATGTATTCTATGTTTGTAAAACGATGTTAATGATATTGAAACAATTTAGTACCAGTAGTTGTGAGCAATTTGTAACGTGACTCCCCGATATTTCCGCCGCGTGTTGTTGTATTACGCGATTGGGGTGTTACATTGCTCAAGCATGATACTTATTATTACCTTCAAGTTGTTCCACCTCCACATACTTGTCAAAAGAAGCATAGACATGCCATGTTTAGCAAGAAGATAGATATTATTATATGTGGCACTTTCAGCCCATTTATAATGAAAATAGCCCCATTGAGATTGTATATGTTTAATAATAGGTCAAACATGTGACCTATGAAAAAAATAGTTGGTCAATTGAAACCGAGAGCATTTACTTCACTTTTTCCCAAGAAAAGGTAAATTACTTTTAAAAACGTATAAAAAATTTAACTTCTACTTACCAAAAGAGTAGCACTCTGGCGGAAAAAAGGCATACAAAGATAGCATACTTATGTCAAGATTACCCTTTGTGAGCATATTGAAATCGTAGTTACGCTTTATTAGGCAAAAGTGAAGTGCATGCCAAGATTACCCTTGGTACATTACCATTTTATGCAATTCTCCTTATTAGCAAAAGAAAAGTGGACAAAGCTAAGTGTCGATCCGACCCAACCTGTTTTGACAAACACCCAAAAAGTTCCCTTGACAATCGACCATAACCCGTTACCCAACCCAGCTAATCCAACCCTTTTGCCACCTCTGGATATTATAAATAAAATGAAATTGTTAAGTAGAGATATGTACCATAAAATGATTCCTTCCTTGTTGATTTGTAGTCTACCTAATTATTTTCGTGCCGTGTTAGAATTTACCACCCGTACTTCACCCTGCAACATAATCGAGTTTACTCGATTAAAGGGTATTTAAGACGTTCGAGTAAATATAGACAACATTTTTTAAACTTCATGTCGGGTCAACTATATTTTTTAAGCTTTATGTCGGGTCAATAACAGAGACTTGCCTGTTTCACATGCTCAGGTTTTGAAATGCCAAAGCCAACAGCCACGGGTTTACTCGATTCCTGTGCAAGAGCAAGCAAACATTAGATTAAAAAAATTATTAAACCACTTAAAAAAATCAATTTCCGTCTTATTTAAATACGAAAAAAAACAGTTGATAGTCTCAACAAAACAAACCGCTTTGATTTCCTGCAAGAGAGACTGAACTTTTCCGCTTACTGAAGTACAAGCTCCCGGCACTCCAATAGAACTCACCTGTAGCATATTTTTAAAGTTTTGTCACTCTTAAATGGATATTTAAGACATATGAATTAAATTATTAAAGTTAGACTATTGGTTGAATAAAGTAGAGGGAACTTACAAGGTACAAAAATCCCTCTGTAGCTTCAACAATTGTTAATATCACTCGATATTTGATAGAAAAAAAGAAACATGGTTGGCACGTTGATAGCTATACTTGTTTAATTAAACGGGTTAAACACGTCAACCTGAACACAACTATGTTAATTAAATTAGTCAACCCGAAAAAAACGTATATAAACGTTTCGGACACGACAACCTATCACCTAATTATTTTCGTGCCGTGTTAGAATTTACCACCCGTACTTCACCCCGCAACATAATCGGGTTTACTCGATTAAAGGGTATTTAAGACGTTAAAGTAAATATAGACAACATTTTTTAAACTTCTTGTCGGGTCAACTATATTTTTTAAGCTTTATGTCGGGTCAATAACAGAGACTTGCCTGTTTCACATGCTTAGGTTTTGAAATGCCAAAGCCAACAGCCACGGGTTTACTCGATTCCTGTGCAAGAGCAAGCAAACATTATATTAAAAACATTATTTAACCACTTAAAAAAATCAATTTCCGTCTTATTTAAATACGAAAAAAACAGCTGATAGTCTCAACAGAACAAACCGCTTTGATTTCCTGCAAGAGGGACTGAACTTTTCCGCTTACTAAAGTACGAGCTCCCGTCACTCCAATAGAACTCACCTGTAGCATATTTTTAAAGTTTTGTCACTCTAAAAAAGCTCTTTGCGTCGGTTAATTGCTTCCTATGAAAGCCGATAAAGAATCTATGATGCTGGATATGATGACTGTTTCTAATCATCTTCATCATCCATCATCTGTAAAAGAAGCTATCCCATGTTCATTGTCATTCTCTTCATTCGTTACTTCCGATGCAGATTCTTGACCGTATTTCTCCAACGAAGATTGCTTCGATAAGCTACTCATCGATGAATTAGTCTCGTCTTTGTCATTCGAATGTATATTAATTAAACCGGCTGTACAGCAGATTTCGAACCCTTTTTCCAGCTGATCGGTACACTAAGATTCAATATATTGTTTACGATCCCATAGTCACCGAGATTAACTACTGCAGACCCTAACAGCTGATCTTTATTCGGCTTATCTTTTCGTGGCTAATATAAATGAAACTCCAAATAGTTTTTTTTAAACTTATCGCGATCCCGTTTGTCTCTACGCAACGTTAACGGAAGTACGAAAGATTTGTTGAATTCGACACTGGAATCAATAACGTTAGGGTTAAGACTTCAACTAATTCTGATCACCGTTTTTCCCATAGGAGTGCTAGAGATTGACTTGATGGTAACCATGGATTAATCTCTTGTACATTTACAACATAATTTAGTTAAACAGACCGTCTTTTCGGTGCTTAGACCTCAAACCAAGAACCATGATTTCAAGATCTTCCTGTAATTCCGTAAATACCCTTTTTATGGGATATTGTTACAAATCAGAATGCATCTACAAAAACAATACTAAATGTATCAGAATCATACAAACAGATTTGAACATTAGATTCACATTTCATTCAGGCAATTTTACAAACACTTGATATGCGTCCAAAATGTTATCTTTTTTTTTTTTCTATTTAAGCACGTGGATCTTTATACAACACTTGCTAAATCAGCAAATCGAAAGAACATAAACCCCAAATAAGAATATTAAAATAAAGGCGAAATCTTTTGCTATACTATAATATAAATTTAACGTATACAGGGCACATATCTCAATAATAAAACAAAATCTAGCAAAACCCACATGAAATCTTCATATTGCATCTGATTTACGAAGCTCAATTTGAGCAAAAAACATATACTTTATTATAATTATAACAGAATAGTGGTTCGAGATACACATGCAGTAAATTAAAGCACAACATACACGCATCAAATCCACACGCAAACATCCACATAATGGTGATCGATCAACCTTAATTTAAAGACAAATTGGGCAAAAAGCTAAACAGAAACAAAACCATCATCATAATGGGTCAGCAAAAGATAGAATGATGAGTGAAAAAGTACCAAATGTGATTGTGGGTGAAAAAGTACCTTATACCAACTCCATACCCCCGCCACACAACTGCTCAAAAGCTTAGCCATCCATCTTCAACTTTGATGCCAAACAACCTACATTTTGAGCATTTCATAGGCATATTCGATCGATTTGAAGATAGGTACCGAAACAAAACCCTAATTCCTAAGACTCCTGCAACCAACAACTCTAAAAACATCAAAAAAAATAATAAAAAAATTAATCCAAATCAAAAATACGTAAAGCAATCTGCCAAGAAAACAAATCAAACCTCAAATCAGTCTTACATAAACCACAAATCAACCCTTGCAACAAAAAAGTCCATTGAACGACGAACAAACACTGACAACTAAAATAATGGAAACCAAAAAAAACAAATGTCAAGATAGATAAGATAGATGATCAACTAAAGGGCAAAACTCAACAAATCAACACTTCAGAAACGATGAAGAAGAGGACGAGTGAAATTCAAAAGGGGATCATGTAACCAATCACCTGGTGAACGAACGAATGATGAAGTTGATGAGATGTTTCATACCAAGAATCAATAACTTACACCAGAATATATGCTCATGCTCGATGATTGTTGATGCGATTAGGGTTAGCGATGATGAATGAATGATGTCGTCGTTGAGTTTCTGAGTGAAACGGCTAGCAAAATGGATATCAAAATTAGGGTTTGTAAAAGGGAAGAAGCGTGTTTAATATGAGACCCGAATCCAGATTCCGGTCCAAATTGAAAACAGATCCCGCGTCCAAGAAGAAAAATTGTGCATTTAGAATGAATTCCCTCCCAAACTCACAAAACACCTCAACCATAGGTTGCCACATCATCAAAAAGCTCCAAAATCACATGCCACATGGCCTAAATCCATCTCATTTATATATATATATATATATATATATATAGATAAAATGGGGTAAAACAATAAATTTGCCATCATGTTAGGTGCACATGCTTTTTTTTATTGGCAAAAATAAACATACGTTATGCTAAAGGTTTCGATTGTCACAATTAATAATCTTTATGGACGCTCAATATACTTGTTAAAGTTAACGTGAGCGTTTGCAACTTACAAGTAATCCCAACATAAAGGTCATAATATGTAACCTACCCTAATAAAAACATTTGAAATGGCCTACTTGATCTGAATCAGTAAGACCCAAAAAGGTCTGATATTTTGGTTAAGATCATGTGTAGACATAAAGCCATTTAGGGGACGTTATGCGAAAAGTGGCAAAAAGTGCAAGGGGGGGGGGGGGGGGGCTTTATGTCACAAGACGGTGTAGTCATAAAGCAGCCAACTAATCAGTACTCAATTATTAATTTTCTGTTTTGTATAATTAATTTCTAACTTAATAAAATTAAAAACCATAAAAAAAGTAAAAAAACCATTTCATTAAATTAGAAAAAAAAAAAACATTACAATAAAATTAACACACATTACAATAAAATAAAATAAAAACTCAAAGATTATATTTTTTTTCGATTCGCTCCTTTTGTTTTATCGCCATCTTCAACGCTTTTCCGATTAGGTGGTCGTGCGGTTTCAAGTAGAATTCAAATTCTTTTTCCCATTGTCTATCCCGCATAATCTTGGTCACTTCCCTGTTCTCTTTCCGGCCTCCTCGATCTTGCACCGCTTCTTCTTCCGTTGGGTCGTGCTAGCTCTTTCGCCGGCTCATCCGCCCCTTCCTCCCCGATGAATAACGGATTAACATCGTTGAGCGTCGTACGTTGGCGTTACGGGTTCAACCAAATCGTTGGTTTTTGATCTCTTTGACGGCCTTTTATTTGCCGACCGACCCGAAGTAGTTCCTACCGTGGTAGGGACGTTGACCCATTTGGCGCTATTACGAAGAATTTGCCAACACTTCAAGTATGGGAAATTACCTTGAGCGGCTTGATATTCTATTAAATGGATTGAAAATTTGTACACTTTTTGTTGATATCGGTCCACTTGCCCGATATTAAATTCGGTAGCCTGTCACACCCCCAAAATCCACATGCGGAGTACTACCGCTTGGAGGCGTGACTGACCAGGATCCAGCCACCAATCATACTGAGCATTGATTAATAGTATAGGTATTCACCAACCACAATAGTTAGTAAACGCCAAATTTTAAAGTTCCAAAAGGTTAAGTTCAAATAACAGTTTTAAACAAACAGCGGAAGCATAAACCAAACAGACTCAAAACAAGGTTCATAGTTTAGATTATTTAAAACCCACACACGGGTTAAACGACCACTACACATTCCCAAGCTGCAAGCTCCTGAGTCACTGGGTACCTGCAAAGCATGCAGTAGGGTATCAACAAAGATGTTGGCGAGTCCACAAGTTGTCCAGTTTTATTTACCAAAAACTTGTTTCACCAGTTAATTTATCCGTTTATACATGCGTTGGGGAGCTACCCCATAAGTAAGCGACTAAACTGTTTTTACAATACCGAATACTATTCATCCGTACGTTTCCGTAGAGTGCCCCGTTTGTCAATGTTCTATCATCATTGACGGTTGCCAGAGTACATTAGTTCACGCCCGATCCCATACGCGGGCACGGTGTGAGGTTGGTGAGACCTAAATAGCGCTATCAACTAATAACCCGTTCGCCTGACCCCGGCGACTAATCGGTATTAAGAAGTGAGGACTTGAGTGATAGAGTTTTGTTTAGTGTTGCTTGTTGCATCCAGTATAAACAGTAATTAACTAAAAGTCCCATTTAAGGGGAGAGAAGTGGGTTTGTATCCCTTACGAGGGGATAGCGTTGTTTAAATTTCCGTTTCCCAACCACCGGGAACGCATGCTTTATTAGTTGTGAACTCACCTTGGGTTGCTCGGCAGTTTAGTTTACTTGGTCAAACACGCTGGTCACCACGTCCTAACATGGTTACCAGTATGGGTTAAGCCCGGTACAATAAGTCACGTAGAATCTACACATAACTAACACATAGCATTCATAACATACAATTATCCTTTAAGTTAATGAGCCTGTTCTAATGTTTGAGCAGTAGACTAGTAACAGTTAACACATACATATATGTCATTCAAGGTTATTGGGCCCGCCCTATCGTGCTAGCAATTCAAGCAGAAATCAGTTAACACTTAGTCCACACAGAAAACAGTCCGTTAACCCAACATGGCCCAATAACAGTATGACCCAATCGAAACCACGGGTAGGTTGAATCCACTGATGAGTGGTCTCGAGTCGATGCCACTGAGAAGCAGTCTCGAGTCGCAACTACTGATGGTGAAGTTGAGGGGTGGTCTCGAGTCGAAACCACTAATCTCGAGTCATGACTTAATGTGTCGCAACCGGGCAGTGCTTTGACTCGCAACCACTGGTGGTCTCGAGTCGTAACACTGATGACCCTCCTGCGGAGTCGAGACCTTTGTCGAGACAACTGTTCTCGAGTAGTCAGTTGATGGTCTCGAGTTGTCACTTGATGATCTCGAGTCGAAACCGGGGGTCTCGACTCGCAATCCTGGATGCGTGCACATGAAGTCCTTCTAGAACATCTGATGTACTAACCAATAATCTTGCAATTTCATGTAATTGTGTACTAGCCAATAAAATTTCATAAACATGTTTTGTTGTCTAATATTTGATAAAAATGGATCAAACACACAATATTTCAAATATTCATGTCATATTCAACAAGTTCATCATTAGGGTTTTCATCATGTTCAAATCACATTCAAATATTCATACTTGTTCATGTATTCCAACACTAGAGTTTTTATCATTCATCCTAATCTTCAAAGCATGCATATATATCCTTAGTTCTACACATATAACACTAGATTTGATAACAAGAATTATGTGACATACTTTCTAATTATCGAGACAATCATTAATCACAATATTCATCATGAATCGGATGGTGATAAGCATCATCAATCATTCAAGGCACAATGGTTCACATCTCATTCATTATTTAATCAATCAAGCAAGTAAAACAAATCTATTATCTAATAAGCCACATACTCATTCAAATATCCAACTATCAAATGTATTCATAAATCATCATTTTTGACCAAACAACTACAAGGAAACTAACCGGCTAGATGAAAGGGTATGAGGGATTGATGGACTAAGTTCCGAGTGATGATCTCAAGCTAATCCGAGATGATCCGAGAGCCCCTTTGGTTGTCGCCGGTTTGATCCGAGAGAGGGAGAGGAGAGGAGGTGAGCTTGATTTGTTAGGGTTTTCTAGAGAGAGAAAGGATGAGAGGAGAGAGAGAATGGATAAGGGAATGTTTGGGATTTGAGATGATGATTGTTCTTGCCAAAAGAGGAGATATCGGCTACATATGTGGGGTTTTATACCCATTCCGAACATGTGCACCCTAAGGTTTCCTAATGGGGGTGCGGCCCAAGCGGCCCAACTGTTCACTGCTTACTTGAGACCGGGTGGTCTCGAGTCATGGTTTCGGTTCACAAGTATCTTTATACACACATATATATTACATACACGTTATCGACACATAGCACAAGAAGAATAACAACTTCCATTTAATAACATATATATATACGCACTAAGTAATTACAAGGTGTTTGCTCGGAAAAACCTAGAGTGTCACATTATCCCCAAGTTTTAAGAACTTTCGTCCCGAAAGTTAAGGCAGCCACTGACAAGCTAGTGTAAGTGAGAACGTTTCAACGGGGTGTCACATCATCCCCCCGTTAGTTTGGAATTTCGTCCCGAAATTCGGTTGTAGCTTCAGTGCTGGGAGCTTCATTTGGGAACAACTGGGGATACTTGCGCTTCATCTGGTCTTCCCGCTCCCAGGTAAACTCTGGGCCACGGCGCGAGTTCCAACGGACTCGCACGAGAGGTATCTGGCTACGTTTGAGGGTTTTGATCTCACGATCCGTGATCTCAACCGGTTCCTCAGTAAAGTGTAGCTGTTCGTCAATAGTAAGTTCCTTGAAAGGAATGATGAGTGTTTCATCTGACAGACACTTCTTCAGATTAGACACATGGAAGACGTTGTGCACAGCACTCAGTTCTTCAGGCAGATTCAATCTGTAAGCTACCTTACCGATCTTTTCGGTAATTTCAAAGGGTCCGACATATCTCGGATTTAGCTTGCCCCGTTTTCTAAAATGAACCACACCCTTCCGGGGTGAGACTTTAAGTAGAGCCCGTTCACCGACCTGGAACTCTAGCGGTTTCCTATCCTTGTCAGCGTATCTCTTCTGACGGTCACGAGCTGCCGCCATGCGTTGCCTAATCTGGGCAATCTTTTTTGTAGTGTCTACTACATGTTCCGGGCCTGTGATCTGGCTGTCACCAACCTCCGCCCAGTAGAGAGGCGATCGGCATCTACGACCGTACAATGCCTCAAAGGGTGCCGCCTGGATGCTGGTGTGGTAGCTGTTGTTGTAGGAGAATTCCACTAACGGCAGGTGCTTCTCCCAATTTTTGCCAAAATCGATCACGCACGCCCTAAGCATATCTTCGAGGGTTTGGATGGTGCATTCGGATTGCCCATCCGTTTGCGGGTGGTAAGCGGTGCTCATGTCTAAACGTGAGCCAAAAGATCTGTGCATAGCTTGCCACAACTCAGAAGTAAAACGCGCGTCTCGATCGGAAATAATAGAGGTTGGCACTCCATGCTTCGAAACCACTTCCTTTAAGTATACCTCTGCTAGGGTAGAGAACTTGTCTGTCTCTTTAATAGCCAAGAAGTGGGCGGATTTAGTTAATCGATCTACTATCACCCAAATGGTGTCATTTCCGCGTTGAGACCTAGGCAAGCCGGTAACAAAGTCCATGGAAATTTGTTCCCATTTCCACTGTGGGATCTCTGGTTGTTGGAGTAGGCCTGATGGTTTCTGATACTCAGCCTTGACTCTTGCACAAGTCAAACATTTTCTGACATAGTTTGCTATGTGGGCTTTCATGCCAGGCCACCAATAGGTAGTCCTTAAGTCGTGGTACATCTTATCTGAACCTGGATGAACTGAGTAACGAGACTTATGGGCTTCATCCATCACAAGCTCGCGCAAATTCCCATAAAGTGGGACCCATATACGTCCGTTTACGTAGTATGCACCATCTTCTTTTTGTTCCAACCGTTGTCTCGATCCTCGTAGGGACTCAGCCTTGATGTTCTCAGCCTTTAATGCTTCAGCTTGGGAATTTCGGATCTGATTAGGGAGGTTCGAGTGGATAGTGAGCTGTAAGGCGCGGACACGCTTGGGTTTGGTCTCCTTTCTGCTGAGGGCATCGGCTACCACATTAGCCTTGCCTGGATGATATTTAATTGCACACTCGTAGTCATTTAGGAGTTCGACCCATCGGCGTTGCCGCATATTCAACTCCTTTTGTTCCATTATGTGCTGGAGACTCTTATGATCAGTGTAAATGGTGCACTTGGTGCCGTACAAGTAGTGTCTCCAAAGCTTGAGCGCGAAGACCACAGCTCCAAATTCTAAGTCATGCGTCGTGTAGTTCCGTTCATGGATCTTGAGTTGTCGCGAAGCGTAAGCAATAACCTTCTCGCGTTGCATCAACACGCAACCGAGCCCTTGAATAGAAGCATCGCAGTAAACAACAAAGTCGTCGGTACCTTCAGGTAAGGAAAGAATAGGAGCACTGCAGAGGTTCTTCTTTAGTTCTTGGAAGGCAGATTCCTGAGCTTCACTCCATTTGTAAGCAACACCCTTCTGAGTGAGGGTCGTAAGTGGTTGAGCGATCTTAGAAAATCCCTTGATGAATCTTCGATAGTATCCTGCCAATCCCAAGAATTGGCGGACTTCGGTCAGAGTCTTAGGTACAGGCCAATTCTTAATGGATTCGACCTTAGCGGGGTCGACATGAATCCCCTCCTGATTGACGATGTGCCCAAGGAAATGGACTTCTCTAAGCCAGAAATCACATTTCGAGAATTTGGCGTACAGTCGCTCATTGCGGAGGAGTTCGAGAATAAGACGCAGGTGTTGTTCATGCTCCTTTTGGCTCTTCGAGTAGATTAAGATGTCTTCAATAAACACAATTACGAACTTGTCGAGGTAGGGTTTACATACTCGGTTCATGAGATCCATGAAGATCGCAGGTGCGTTGGTCATTCCGAAAGGCATAACAAGGAATTCGTAGTGACCATAGCGGGTTCTGAAAGCAGTCTTAGAGATGTCCTCATCGCGGACTCTCAGCTGGTGATAACCCGATCGCAGATCGATCTTGGAATAATAGCTCGACCCTTGCAGCTGGTCGAACAGGTAGTCGATACGGGGAAGTGGATAACGATTCTTGATGGTAACCTTGTTCAGTTCACGGTAATCAATGCACATTCGGAATGTGCCATCTTTCTTTTTGACGAAGAGCACTGGGGCTCCCCAGGGTGATGAGCTAGGACGGATAAAACCTTTGTCCAAAAGTTCTTGTAGTTGAGTAGAGAGTTCCTTGAGTTCTGCGGGAGCTAGACGATAAGGTGCACGAGCTATAGGTGCTGCTCCGGGAGCTAGCTCGATTTGAAATTCGACCTGATGGTGAGGAGGGAGTCCAGGTAGTTCTTCCGGGAATACCTCAGGATAGTCGCGTACGACTGGAAAGTCTTCAATCCTGTTTTCCATTTTCTGTGTGTCGGCAACGAGTGCTAAGATAGCGGTGTGCCCCTTTCGTAGACACTTCTGGGCCTTTAAGAATGAAATGATGCCTGTGACTTCTCCGCTCTTGTCGCCTTGAACTATAAGAGGTTTGCCAGGGGGACGGGGAATACGAATAGCTTTCTCTTGGCAGAGGATTTCAGCTCGATGTTTGGATAACCAATCCATACCAACAATGACGTCAAAGCTTCCAAGAATGATGGGGAAGAGATCGATACGGAATGTCTGACCAGACAACTCTAATTTGCAGTTACGAATTACGTGTGAGGCCTCGAGGTTTCTACCATTAGCTATTTCAACGATGTGCTTAGAGTTTAGCGGCGTAAGAGTGGACTTAAGTTTCTTACTAATACGTAGGGATACATAGCTAGCATCTGCTCCGGAATCAAATAGTATGGAAACATAATGATCATTAAGGAGGAACTTACCCGCTACAACGTTGGGGTCATTCCTTGCTTCTCCAGCTCCAATCACAAAAGCCCTTCCTCTTGCACCATTCCCAGCATTGTTGTTATTGTTCCCAGCACCCTGATTGTTGTTGTTTTGATTCAGTTCAGGGCAATCCTTTCGTATGTGCCCCGTTGCTCCACACTTGAAGCATCCACGGTTGTTTCCTTGTTGCTGTTGATTCTGCCTAGCTGGAAGCGGGCTCCTGCAGTCTTTGGCTTCGTGCCCCATCTTGTTGCATCGCTGACACTGACTCTTGCCACATGGCCCACTGTGGTGTCGGTTACATTTGTTACACTTGGGGTGGTTTCCCCGATAGCCACCCTGTTGCTGAGGGCCTTTGTTGTTTTCAGTCTTCCTTTGTTGAACTGGGGCCTGAGTGGGGTTAGCATCCTTTCCTTGACTTCCATCCCCCTTTCGTTTGTTATCGCTAGAAGTCCCAGCAGTAGTACCGATCCTCTTGGGCAGCTTGCCCTCCTCCATAGCCTGATTGGTGAGTTTGTGAGCAAGACGAACCACGGGCTGTATGGTATTGAGGTTGGCTGAGGTCACATGGCTCCGAATTTCCGGGACTAAGCCTTTGATGTACAATTCGATCCTTCGATACATAGGTCGGGACATGTTTGGGCAAAGTGCAGCATAGTCGTTGGACTGCTTGGTGTAGGTCTCAATCTCTGACCCAACCATCTTGAGCGCATAGTACTCGTTCTCGAGTTTGTGGATGTCATCCCTGTGACAGTACTCCTCTTTGATCATGTCTTTGAAATCTTCCCATGCAGTAGCATTAGCAGTTTCCAGACCAAGCATCTGAATCTTTGCTTTCCACCATGAAAGCGCGTTTCCTTCAAGCGTACCAGTCGCGAACTTAACCCAGTTAGCAGGGGGACACTCGCAGACAGCAAAGACAGCTTCGGCCTTTTCAATCCAGTGCAGAAGGCCTATGGCACCCTCAGTGCCGTTGAAAGGGAGAGGTTTGCCATCCATGAAAGTTTTGAAAGTACAGACACGTGGCTGTGCAGGCGCAGGCTGACCTGTTGTGAGAAATGGAGCGAATAGGTTTAGAGGTGAAAAGACGATGTGGGGGTAGGATCTAAACATCCTAAAGTAACGAGTTTACCTCCAGGGTGAGCTGCGAAAGCTGCAGCCACCGTGTTGAGCAAGTTAGTGAATTGAGCCTGAGTCATGTTAACGCTTCCTCTTCCGCATCCACTCATTGTCTTCATAACCAGAAAACACAGTATGAGAGTGATGTCGTGTCGTAACGAGAATGAGATAGAAGAGGGATGCGTTTCTATCTAATTAGGCACACTAGTATGCATAGTAGAGCAGTCAACATAAGATAAACAAGCAAGTAAACACAAGTCCGAGCTATGAGGTCTAATATGCTGAGTCTTGCCCTTGGAGTGTAGTGTCGTCACGAGTCACGGGTTATAGTCTGGTTTTCCTCAAAAAGACTCTTCTTTTTAAAACCAAGTTCACTATAACCAATGGCTCTGATACCAATCTGTCACACCCCCAAAATCCACATGCGGAGTACTACCGCTTGGAGGCGTGACTGACCAGGATCCAGCCACCAATCATACTGAGCATTGATTAATAGTATAGGTATTCACCAACCACAATAGTTAGTAAACGCCAAATTTTAAAGTTCCAAAAGGTTAAGTTCAAATAACAGTTTTAAACAAACAGCGGAAGCATAAACCAAACAGACTCAAAACAAGGTTCATAGTTTAGATTATTTAAAACCCACACACGGGTTAAACGACCACTACACATTCCCAAGCTGCAAGCTCCTGAGTCACTGGGTACCTGCAAAGCATGCAGTAGGGTATCAACAAAGATGTTGGCGAGTCCACAAGTTGTCCAGTTTTATTTACCAAAAACTTGTTTCACCAGTTAATTTATCCGTTTATACATGCGTTGGGGAGCTACCCCATAAGTAAGCGACTAAACTGTTTTTACAATACCGAATACTATTCATCCGTACGTTTCCGTAGAGTGCCCCGTTTGTCAATGTTCTATCATCATTGACGGTTGCCAGAGTACATTAGTTCACGCCCGATCCCATACGCGGGCACGGTGTGAGGTTGGTGAGACCTAAATAGCGCTATCAACTAATAACCCGTTCGCCTGACCCCGGCGACTAATCGGTATTAAGAAGTGAGGACTTGAGTGATAGAGTTTTGTTTAGTGTTGCTTGTTGCATCCAGTATAAACAGTAATTAACTAAAAGTCCCATTTAAGGGGAGAGAAGTGGGTTTATATCCCTTACGAGGGGATAGCGTTGTTTAAATTTCCGTTTCCCAACCACCGGGAACGCATGCTTTATTAGTTGTGAACTCACCTTGGGTTGCTCGGCAGTTTAGTTTACTTGGTCAAACACGCTGGTCACCACGTCCTAACATGGTTACCAGTATGGGTTAAGCCCGGTACAATAAGTCACGTAGAATCTACACATAACTAACACATAGCATTCATAACATACAATTATCCTTTAAGTTAATGAGCCTGTTCTAATGTTTGAGCAGTAGACTAGTAACAGTTAACACATACATATATGTCATTCAAGGTTATTGGGCCCGCCCTATCGTGCTAGCAATTCAAGCAGAAATCAGTTAACACTTAGTCCACACAGAAAACAGTCCGTTAACCCAACATGGCCCAATAACAGTATGGCCCAATCGAAACCACGGGTAGGTTGAATCCACTGATGAGTGGTCTCGAGTCGATGCCACTGAGAAGCAGTCTCGAGTCGCAACTACTGATGGTGAAGTTGAGGGGTGGTCTCGAGTCGAAACCACTAATCTCGAGTCATGACTTAATGTGTCGCAACCGGGCAGTGCTTTGACTCGCAACCACTGGTGGTCTCGAGTTGTAACACTGATGACCCTCCTGCGGAGTCGAGACCTTTGTCGAGACAACTGTTCTCGAGTAGTCAGTTGATGGTCTCGAGTTGTCACTTGATGATCTCGAGTCGAAACCGGGGGTCTCGACTCGCAATCCTGGATGCGTGCACATGAAGTCCTTCTAGAACATCTGATGTACTAACCAATAATCTTGCAATTTCATGTAATTGTGTACTAGCCAATAAAATTTCATAAACATGTTTTGTTGTCTAATATTTGATAAAAATGGATCAAACACACAATATTTCAAATATTCATGTCATATTCAACAAGTTCATCATTAGGGTTTTCATCATGTTCAAATCACATTCAAATATTCATACTTGTTCATGTATTCCAACACTAGAGTTTTTATCATTCATCCTAATCTTCAAAGCATGCATATATATCCTTAGTTCTACACATATAACACTAGATTTGATAACAAGAATTATGTGACATACTTTCTAATTATCGAGACAATCATTAATCACAATATTCATCATGAATCGGATGGTGATAAGCATCATCAATCATTCAAGGCACAATGGTTCACATCTCATTCATTATTTAATCAATCAAGCAAGTAAAACAAATCTATTATCTAATAAGCCACATACTCATTCAAATATCCAACTATCAAATGTATTCATAAATCATCATTTTTGACCAAACAACTACAAGGAAACTAACCGGCTAGATGAAAGGGTATGAGGGATTGATGGACTAAGTTCCGAGTGATGATCTCAAGCTAATCCGAGATGATCCGAGAGCCCCTTTGGTTGTCGCCGGTTTGATCCGAGAGAGGGAGAGGAGAGGAGGTGAGCTTGATTTGTTAGGGTTTTCTAGAGAGAGAAAGGATGAGAGGAGAGAGAGAATGGATAAGGGAATGTTTGGGATTTGAGATGATGATTGTTCTTGCCAAAAGAGGAGATATCGGCTACATATGTGGGGTTTTATACCCATTCCGAACATGTGCACCCTAAGGTTTCCTAATGGGGGTGCGGCCCAAGCGGCCCAACTGTTCACTGCTTACTTGAGACCGGGTGGTCTCGAGTCATGGTTTCGGTTCACAAGTATCTTTATACACACATATATATTACATACACGTTATCGACACATAGCACAAGAAGAATAACAACTTCCATTTAATAACATATATATATACGCACTAAGTAATTACAAGGTGTTTGCTCGGAAAAACCTAGAGTGTCACATAGCCTGTAGCTATCCCCCAACCCATGAGCTAGTTCTCAGATTCGGTTCCAAAAGACAGTTTTATTTTGGCTGTTTGCTAAAAAAATAATACAAAAAAATTAATACCGAACCCTTTAAAAAGTTTAAAAAACATTACCTATTTCGGGGTCATCCGACACGTCGAGCCAAGCTCTAGTTAATGCGTACTCCTCTTTATCACGTTTTTTTTCCGTTCGGGCTTCGGTTTTCTTTTTATGGTTGCGTTTGGTTTGGTTTTGTTTTGTTGCGCCTCCTCTACTACCGGTTGTGTATCCGGGACGAAGTCGGGCTCGCGTAGTGGCGAGCCAAATGCTTGTGCCGAGCCGAAGGCTTGAGACGACACGATTCCTCCCATGTTGTGATTCGGGTTCCAACCGTATAGATTTGGGTCCCATGAGAGGGGTTGGTTCAATAGGTTCATGAACCCGGTTTGATTTTGATTGTACTCGACTCCCATGTTGTGATTCGGGTTCCAACCGTATAGATTTGGGTCCCATGAGAGGGGTTGGTTCAATAGGTTCATGAACCCGGTTTGATTTTGATTGTACTCGACAAAACCGGATAGGGTGTGGGTCGAGTGGGAACCGGAGAAACGGGATGGCTAGGATTGGTCGTTTGGTTCGTGCCCGCACTAGAACGCGGAGGAACAAAACCGCGGTTGTAGGGATGCATTGTATAAAAACCTAGATTTTTATAAATAAAGAACGAGAGAAGATGGTTGTTAAGTGTGTAGGTTTTTAAAAGAATGAATTGAAAGGGTGATTATATATAGAAATTTAAAAGAATTATTTTTTTTTAATTAACATGACCGTTCAACAGTCATTTTTTAAAAACATACAAGTTCTCCGGTGTTATCAGTTTCGCGAGGACACGAAAAAATCAACCCATAACTTCAGTCATAGCGGTGTGGTCGAGCGTTATCGCACCCTCCACCCGTAACAAATTTTTATTTATGGATCTACTACTACCTCTGTTATTCTAAAGCAAACCTTTTCTTTTTCTATTGTTGTATGATGACTTCCTTTTCTGGCATTTGTGATCAATCATCATCCACAAACTATGCTCGCATATATTATTTGATTTTACTACTCTGGAGAGTCCACTCAGATTGTGAGAGTAAGGTATATAGAATTTCGGTATTTGGATGTGGGATAAGACTTTGGGATCAATTGGTTCTGGGTTCGATTCCTACAATGGGGTTTTCCACTTTTCCCATATTTATTGGGTTTCGTCCTGAATTTAGGGGTGTTCATCGGTTCGGTTTATGGTTTATTCGGTTTTCAAAATTTTGTACCCCAACCCAAAAACCAAACCAAACCAAATAAGGAATATGCAAACCGATCCAAACCAAACCAAATTAAATTCGGTTTGGTTTCGGTTAGAAACCAAATAAACCAAACTATCCAAATTGTACCTAAGTACTTTTTTTCCTAATTTATGTTTAAGTTTGTGTTCCAACTTTCGAACATCGCAACTGATTTACACCTAACAATATATGAACACAAGAAAGTTTCAGTGTGAAATAAAACAAACATATCCATAAAGTAGTCGTAGACACAACCACAAAGTTAAAGCTTCAAAACATAGATCATAGAATAAATAGTTAACAAGTCTAATGGCACAAAATATAAGTAATCTTCAAACAGTCTTTCGCCAAGATAATGTAAAAATCCTAAACCCTAGTTTCTATAGATCTGAAGTTCTATTATTTTAGAAATGAGCGGGATTGAGTTGGGCATTTAGATTTACATTTGGTATTTTGGGCTGCATAAAAACATAACTATTTTGGGCTAATAAATTGTATATGATTTATAAAATATTATTATTTTTATTTAATAATTAATTAAGTTAAATGGTTTATTCGGTTATCCAAATAAACCAAATAAAATAAAATGTGGATCCATAAACCGAACCAAAAACCATATTCACAATTCGGTTTCGGTTAGAAACCAAACCAATAACTGAATTCGTTATTCGGATCGGTTTATTTGGTTACGGTTACGGTTTGGTTTACGGTTTTTATTTGGTTACGGTTTTTCTGAACACCCCTACCTGAATTGGTGTATAGGCATTATGCCTAGTGGAGATGGATACGATCGGATGGTTCCGCTGGTGGCACGATGATACTCCAGTGGTCCGTCAGTAATTCAAATTTGGCGTTCAAAAAAAATCGGTAAACACTTGTATATATAAATACCGTATCAACATATATTTATTATCCCTCGGAAATTTTATTGTAACACATATGAGTATTGTATACGTTGGATGCTTTCAACTCATTTTCGATCTATAGTTTTTCTTTGGTAAATAAAACCAGTTTGACCCTCTTTAACAATTTTAATCAAGTAGTCGATAAGCAAATTACATGAACTTTTTATCGCTTATTTATTGTTTGTATATGTTTAAATAATCAAACAACAAACATTGTCTCCGTATCGCATATTATTATTCACATTGAAGAATGATGACTTGTGTCTTATATTTTTTTTTTTGAACGGCCGACAGAAATTTTATTAATAGTAGCAAGATGCTACACACCAAATGTACACCGAATTACATCAAACCAATCAAACCAAGCCAATACACTATTACATCTTTATATCACATACCGTCTAGATTAAACCGACTCCAATGTTCTCATGTCAATGTTGTCGCTTTTGCTCGATTCTTAATCCATAGATATGCCCCGGACTTTATCTCGTCAAGAGTTCTCGTGAAGTTTGGAACCGCTTGCCTGAATACCATATCATTCCTTGACTTCCATATACACCAAAAAGCCACAAGAACTATAGCATGAATAGCCTTTCTTCTCCGCGAACCCGAGCTAGAGCCATGTAGTGTGAGAAGGTCCTTAATACCAAACGCTATGATCGGTTGTATATTAATCCAGCCCGCCAAGTTCTGCCACATCATTTGTGCAAAGTGGCACGATACAAATATGTGTTCACACGTCTCAGCATACTCGTCACAAAAAACACACATTTGATTCGGAACCGGCCCATTCCTTCTTGCCAGCGCGCATTTAGTTGGTAGCCTTTCCATTTCTGCCCGCCAAGCCACTATACTAACCTTCTTTGGGACCCAGTTGTTCCATTCGAAAGCACTTCCGGGGCTGCCCCGACCGGCCAAACATAACATTTTTTTAATGCAAGCAACAGAAAAAGAACCATCCACTTCATACCGCCATTTCCATCTATCTGAAGCTGTCGTTACCGAGCCGCTGCTTAACAACACCGTCAACTGCTGCAGTTGATCGGTTGCTTCTGGACCGAGGGCTGGCCGAGCCCAGGCCCAGCACCAAACCGGGCCGACTTCGCTATTGGAGCAACGATCTGAGACCAGGCAGTCTTTAAATCTCTCCTCTTTAAATAGACTCGGGAACTTAAGATAAAGGGGTTCCGGGTCAATCCAACTATCTAACCAAAATTGTGTATTATTACCATTGCCCACCACTGCTGAAAAAGCATTTTTTAGATCTATTTCAGCAACAAATAGTGGCTGCCAGATTTTATAAATACTCCTCCAAGGGCCCGCAACTGAATTTTTTACCGGGATATTATTCCACGCCCTTGGGTTGTGATGGATAGCCCAAACCACCCTACGCCACAGACCTGTTTTTTCCGATTTAAACCGCCACCACCATTTTGCTAACATGGCTAAGTTAGCGTCCTTTAATGAACCAAACCCCAACCCCCCATATTCAGTCGGTGCTATTGTTCTATCCCACGCTACCCAGTTCATTCTGGCTTTCTCTTCCGAACCTCCCCAAAAGAAGACTCTACGAATCCTATCCAAATCATCTAGGACTTTCAACGGTGCTTTGAACAAGGATAGGTAATATGTTGGTAAAGCATTTAAAACCGATTTTATTAGTGTAATTCTCCCACCATATGACAATGTTTTGGCTTTCCATATAGATAGCCTATTTTTGAAAATTTCAATCACCGGTTTCCAATTCCGAGCCAAGTTCATGTTAGCACCAACCAAAAGACCGAGGTGTTTAAAAGGGAACGTACCTTGCCTACATCTCAAGACTTGTGCCATTTCTTGGACAACCTCATCATTAACTCCCACACCGTATATACTACATTTGGCGAGATTAACTCTCAATCCCGAGACTAGGTAAAAGCATCTCAGAATCCGCCTCAAATTATTAACATTTGATAGTGACCATTCCCCCACAAACATGACATCGTCCGCATATATTAAATGGGACAAGGAAGGCCCCTCATTCGTTACTTTTATCCCGTTAAACAAGCCAATCGAAGCTGCCTTTTTCATAATACCGGTAAGTGCTTCCATTACAATAACGAATAGGAAAGGTGATAACGGATCTCCTTGTCGGAGCCCCCTTGAGCATTCAAATTCTCGGGTAGGAGATCCGTTCACTAAGACTGAAGCTTTGGCCGAGTGCAAGGTTGCCATTACCCAAGACCGCCACCTATTCGGAAATTTCATCTGTAACATAATCGAATCTAGGAAGGCCCAATTTACTGAATCGTATGCCTTATTTATATCAACTTTAAAATACATTGCACTACGCTTGGACTTTTTCAACCAACTTAAAACTTCATTTAGAACTAGCGGCCTATATTAGGTTTAGAAATTAGGACATTGGACCTTTCAAAAAAAGAAATTAGGACATTGGACCTTTCAAAAAAAGAAATTAGGACATTGGGCTTTTCTATAAGATTGGGCTCTTTTAATAGACTATTACGTGGCCATCGAAATCCTGAAAAAAAAAATGATTGATTTATCATTTATGTTCTTTTGATATTAAGATCATAAAAATAAAAACTTGAAAGAGCTAAAGTATAAAGAAATAAAACCTTGACGGTGGGATAAAGGGAAGGACCCACGATGATGAAAACGATAGGGGACGGGGAAAGAATTCTCAGAGACGCTACTCTTAGTTATTATAAATTTATAACGACAAGTTTACTATTTTAATGACTTTCTGACCAAATATAGTGTAAATGATAATGAAATTAAAAGTTGATTGATTACTTTATCCTGTTTCTAGTTTGCTGGCTAATCATTTTTTTTTAACGACAAACCATCTATATATAGATATAGAGCCAGTAAGAAACTGGAAGAAGAACAAAGACAAACGAAAACAGAACAGAAACAGTTACAACATAATTGAAACATCGAAATTGATCCAGTCATCCCAAGACGGGACCGTGTTGTTGGCTCTGTGGGAGATCCAGACGAACGCATCTTCCTTGATATCTTCCACAGTCTTTTGAACCGTGATGAAGTTGCCGTCGAATACCTTTTTGTTACGAGCAATCCAAATTCTCCATATCGAGGCTAGAGCTACCGTGTGGACGATTCTTTTCCATTTCTGCGAACCGGGGGTATTCTGCAAGGACTCGAGCAGATCGCCTAGCGAGATACATTCCGGCGGCATCGGAACTTTTATCCAGCGGAAAATATTCCACCAAATACATCACGCAAAGAGACATGAAACAAAAATATGGTATGGGCTCTCCAATTCATACCCGCACCTATCGCACATCAGATTTGGGAGGTGAACTCCTCTGGCCGCTAACCCGATCTTCGACGCAACCCGCCCTTGTAACGCCCTCCATGCTAGAAAGTTCGCCTTAGGAGTCGCCCAAGTATTCCAAAAGAACAATTTATTTTCATCCACCCCTGCTCTCACTTCATTTAACTCCATCCTTAGGCTTTTAGTAGAGAAATTGTGCTCTTCATTATTATCCCACTTCCAAACATCCCCTCCATGTTGAAAAACAAAATGTCCCAGAAGGTTCATCAAGTCCCCTACCATGGCCCATTCCTGATTAGAGGATGGATCTTTAGCCCACTCCCATCCCCAACAGGTAATATCTCCGATTGTGACAACATAATCCGCTACCTTGCCGTTTTTATTTTTAGCTAAACGATACAGGTCCGGAAAAAGGTCCTTAAGCGCTGCTGACCCGGCCCAAACGTCCTTCCAAAAGCTAGTTCCCATACCGTTCTTTACCTCAACCCGGAGCCTATCTTGAATACTTATACCGATTCTCGCCAAAACGTCGTCCATGCCTCCTATATCCTTCCAAACGCTAGGAATCAACCTTTTTACTGGGATCATTTTTTTATTATTTTGGTTGGAGTGGACAGCGTGAACCACTCTAGCCCAAAGATGCGTGGGGTTATCCTTAAAACGCCACCACCATTTTAAAAGCATGGCATCGTTGAAGTCGCCTATACCGCCAATCCCCACTCCACCAAGCTTTTTGTGTCTGAGCAACCTTTCCCATCGAATCCATCTAATTTTTTTTTTTCCGATTAGACCTTCCCCAAACGAAATCCCTACGGATGCCTTCTAGCTTCTTGACAATAGCTATCGGAGCCTTGAAAAAGGAGAGGTAGTAAGAGGGAAGACTCCCTAGCACCGCTTTTGCAAGAGTCACTCTACCGGCGAAAGATAGGGAATTAGCTTTCCAAGACGACAAACGTCGGTTAAATTTGTCTATAACCGGTT
Organism: Helianthus tuberosus; assembly: GCA_030545235.1. Lineage (NCBI taxonomy): Eukaryota > Viridiplantae > Streptophyta > Magnoliopsida > Asterales > Asteraceae > Helianthus > Helianthus tuberosus. The sequence goes on from CM060354.1 coordinate 177,653,351, forward strand.
GCCAAAATTTAATTCTTTTCATGTTGACCCCGATCGGGATACCAAGGTACATGAACGGAAGAGCTCCAATATCACAATTATGGATGCTCGCCATTCTTCCCACCTCATCTTCGTCCACACCTATGCCATGAAGTTGGCATTTACTAGGGTTGACCTTTAGACCCGTCACTAGATATATGCATCTCAGGAGCCTAGAAAGACTCACTATATTGTGCTCCGACCACTCCCCGATAAACAACACATCATCGGCGTAGCAAAGATGAGGGATGCAAGGTCCCTTGTTTGGCGTTTTGACCCCATGGAACAAACCAAGATCAACCGCCCTTCGCATGAACATACCCACCACCTCCATAGCCAAAATAAATAAGTAAGGGGACATCGAACACCCTTGCCTTAACCCTCTCTTAAAAGAGAACTCTCCCGTTGGCGAACCATTGACAAGGACCGATCCTCTCCCCGACTCGAGACACCTTCTAACCCAATTTAACCAAACATCCGGAAAGCCCAAGTACTCCATCGTCTTAAACAGGAATTTCCAATTCAAGCTATCAAAAGCTTTCTGGAAATCCACTTTAAGAATCATCAAATTTTCTTTTTTGTGCTTTTTCCATGACACCAGCTCACTAATGATCATCGGGTTATCCAAGATGTTCCTCCCACCAACGAAGGCAGCTTGGTGGGGGGATATAAGAGCTCCCATAATCGGTTTTAGTCGATTTGCGAGTGTTTTGGCCACAATTTTGTAAATCGACCCAACTAACGAAATGGGTCTGAAGTCATTTATTACCTGCGGGTCAGTTTTTTTCGGGATCAAGGCGACAAACGAAGCATTGCAGCCACTGCTAAATCTACCAGAAACGAAGAAGTCGGCCATCAATTTCATCACCATAGGTTTCAGAAGATCCCAGTAGCGCCGAAAGAAATGAAAAGTGAACCCGTCGGGACCCGAGGCTTTTCTTCCCTTGCACTCACGGATGGCATAAAGATCCTCCTCGCAAGAGAAAGGGGCTGAGAAAGCCGTCTTCTGCTCCACCGATAACTCAGGAAGGCCGTAATTATCAAACGATGGCCTCCTCCGCATTGGCTCCGCAAACTGGCTCTTAAACATCTTCCGAACCTCCTCTTTAAGGATGACTGGGTCGGACACCCAGTCGCCACTAATAGACAGCCCTTGAATCCTCTTCTTCGCCATGTTCACTTTTATAGCCCGATGGAAAAAGCCAGAGTTTTCATCCCCTAGCTTCAACCAGTTTAGCCTCGCTTTCTGTTGTAAATCCGCAGCTCGCACATGTTCAATTTTTTTGAGCCTGGCCCTTAAATCTGATCTCTTATTTCTTTCGCTAGCACTGAGCGGAACCGACTCGGCCTTCGCTTCCAGTTCCTCAATCACCTTTGAAGTATTAACAAAATCCTCCTCTTCAGCGATTCTGCATTTAGCCCTCCATTCTTTTATCTCTGTTTTGCACTTCTTCAGAGCCCTTAGCAGCTCTAAATCCCCAGTTGCTGACATGTTAAAGGAACCCACCACTTTAGACACAATATCATTAACCTCCTTAGAACCCACCCACGTATTGAACAGTTTAAAAGGGATGGGCCCGAAGTCGACCTCAGAGCAGCGAAGGAGAAGGGGACTATGATCAGAGAAATCCCTCCTAAGCACATGCAGAACCGCCCCTGGCCACCGAGCCATAAAGGTATCGCACGCTAAAACTCTATCCAGTTTGCTCAGCTTAGTTCCGTTGTCCGACATGTACGTGAAAGCTCCCCCCACCATATTATATTCCAACAACCCTTCTCTACTAATGAAGTCATTAAAGACGAGGGCAGCATTATGGTCGAAAGTCGAATTCAGTCGTTCCTCTTCAGAACGAACTTCATTAAAGTCTCCAAGCACTACCCACATACCCGGAGAAATCGCTTTGACTTCGCTTATGGAATCCCAGAGAATCCTTCTATTTGCTGAATCATTTGGGGCATAGACATTTAGGAGGTTAATTCTATCTTCAACCCCATTCAAGTGTCCCAACACCAAAAGAAACCCCCTACCCTGTAAGACTTTATCTACCGCTAGGAGATTGGGATCCCATAACGATACAAGACCCCCAGATCTCCCAACGGCATCAGCCGTGGCTACCTCAAAAGGCTCACGCCCCCAGAACCGACTCCAGAAATCCTCTCCTAACTCCGCTTGATGAGTTTCCTGCAGAACCAAGAAAGAAAATTTGTGATCCCGCTTCAGCCTTTTAACCCACACCGATTTCTCAGTGCCTAAAACCCCTCTGATATTTAACGTCAAAAGATTCATTAAGACATATTTTGACCGAAATCCCCTCTAACCATCTTGGTAACGTGATTCCCAAACCCGTCGATCTTTATGCCTAAACAGCTAGCAAAATCCAAAGTCTCCTCCACCTCCTTACTGATAACCTCATCAATATTTCGGACAAAAATATCCGTCGGATTCTCCACTGGATCAGCATTAGCAACGGCGCTGAGATCCTGCCCGCCTCTATTTCCGGGAGCCCCCTTCTTGGAAGATTGTCGGATAATCTCGGAAAGATTAAAAGGATCAGAGTCCTGAGAAAGATTAAGATCTGGAGTAAAAACTGGATGGGCTTCGTTTGTTGCAATCTTGGTGGGCTTAGTCTTCCTCCTGTCCTTGGCCCGTAAAGTGATGTAATCAAGACATTCCTCCTCTGAATTAAAAGAGCCCAAATCGGCATGGTCCAGGGCCAAGACATGGGTGTCAGCAGGTTCCCTTTCCAAGTCAGCATTCTCACTCCTGCTAGGGAGTGGTGTGGTCCCCTCCAGATCCTCCTGACACTTCTCTTTATCTCTCCTGTCTTGGGACTCCTCCCTCGTGTGCATGCATGGCGGCTGTTGCATGGAATCCAAAGCGACAACTTGAATACCCACCCTTCCGGCTGCCCCCTCCACCTGCTCGTCTACCACCCTTTCGGCTACCCCCTCCACCTGCTCGTCTCCCACCCTTTCCTCTGCCCCCTCCACCTGCGCGTCTTCTACCACACCGGCACCCCCTCCCGGCATCTGATCAGGGCTCTGATTGACAACTGGTGGGGAATGATCGAGGAACGTAGGCGACCAACTCTCCTCACACTCCCTGACCCAAACTTGGAATCTTTGGTTCCGCCAGTTTAACGTAACCTGCTTTGAGACAAAGTCGCCAGAGTTAACCACGACGGCCATCTTGTCCACTGAGACGTCCCCGTCCTTTGATGAAATCACCGATCGACTTACCAGCCGTCCACACCATTCTCCAATTCTATCCAAAACATGTCACATAGTGGAACACCTATAATTTTGTTTCTTTTCAAATGATAATTTTTAGTACCTCTTGATATTATTAAAGAGAAAGTGGCCATATCCCAATTAATTTATTTATTTTTTTAAACAAATTGGTGTTTGATATAATATAAGGGTACATGGTATAATATGCGGGGATTTGAGCGGGGACTTATAGTCACCGATCGGTGACTATACCTTGTTGATGAAGATGATCGGTGACTTGGAGAGAGAGAATGAAAATCGGTGAAAGTTCACCGAATTGATTGATGTGATTTTTTTTATATAAACCCATATTTTCAATCCATTTAAAACACACAATTCTTTCAAAAATCTATCTTTCTAGACCTACAAACATCATGAATAAACAAAACAAACACCTAAAATTTGTTTTTCATGACTTTTATGAAACTTGAATTGATTGGTGAATGGTGGGTAACTAATTATACATATTAATTAAAACTTGGAGTTAATTGCCATTTTAGTCCCTGAGTTTTGTCCAAATTTACCATTTTAGTCCAAATAGTTTTTTTTTCGCCTCTGGGTCCCTGACTTTTCCCTTTTGTTGCAATTTTGATCACATACCCTAACTCCATCCAAAAACCTCATTTTTAACCAGGGGTATTTTGGGGATTTTCATTTTAAATCTTTTCAATTGCCATTTTGATCCAATTCTAAAAAATCAAAAAAACCCTAAAAAATAAAAAAATTCTAAAAAATAGAAAAAATCATAAAAATAAAAAAAAAATCTAAAAATAAAAAAAAATTCTAAAAAACAAAAAAAATCATAAAAATAAAAAAAAAATTCTAAAAGATAAAAATCATAAAAATAAAATAAATCAAAAAATCAAAAAAATTCTAAAAAATCAAAAAAACTCTAAAAAATAAAAAAATCACAAAAATAAAAAAATCTAAAAATCAAAAAAATTCTAAAAATCAAAAAAATTCTAAAATAAAAAAAAAATCAAAAAAATCAATTAACTCAATTATAAATATGGTTTTTTTTTCCTAAAGTGTTGCTATAGGTGATATAATTGTCCCACTTGTTGATAGAATTGTTGTGCTTTTATTGACTTTTATCTTAAAGGCCATTTTATATTTTAAATATTACAAAAAACTGTTATCCAAGTTGTGATACACGTTTTTAATAACATAATTCAGGTGGTTGTAAATATTTTTGTATACCCCGACTGACGTTTAATGAGATTTCATTTGACTTGTTACCAATAAATAAAATCTAAATTGACTCATTTTTGCACAAATGGGCTGAAATCGACTCTAGAAGAGTAGAACTGTAGAAGTCCAGATTCGCGTCATTTTTATTCAGATTATTATTTTTTTTGCTTAATGAATGATGAATCAGACAATCTTAGACTCATTCATATAATCATATGTTAATGGAAGAACATATACATGTTTAATTCTGATCAAATCAGGCTGATATGATTAAAATGTCTATCAAGTATTTTTTCAAACAAATGACCCTGTTATTTGTTACCAAAATTCGTTGAACTTGCAGCCTTGATGTATAGATGCATTTTTATTTCCATACTTTTCTCTCACGTTTATTTCCATACTTTTCTCTCACGTTTTTTGAAAATGGACACACGTCCAACAAGGATATTGTTGAATCTGACCTGGAGTTAGATGATTCTGATGTCATAAAACCTGATGATGACCCTCCACAAAAGGTGGTAAAAAATAGATGAATTTTGACCTGGTCAACTACTGCTATACAAGTATTCCTTTTTCTTGTTGTTGTTGTTATTACCTTTCGTTTTAGATGGGTGATCTCTCAATTGAAGTCAGTGATGAAAGCCGTGATCTTGCACAAAGTTTGAAGTCAAAGGCTATGGAGGCAATCTCTGAAGGCATGTTTTACATGTTTTGTATTAGATTTTTTTTTATTTTTTAGATTTTTTTTATTTTTAGGATTTTTTTTTATTTTTGTGATTTTTGTGACTTTTAATATTTTTTTATTTTTTATATTTTTTTGGATTTTTTAGAATTTTTTTGATTTTTTCGAATTTTTTTTATTTTTAGATTTTTTTTTGTTTTTATGATTTTTTTTTTATTTTTTAGAATTTTTTGGAATTTTTAGAATTGGATCAAAATGGCAACTGAAAAGATTTAAAATGAAAATCCCCAAAATACCCCTGGTTAAAAATGGGGTTTTTGGATGGAGTTGGGGTATGTGATCAAAATGGAAACAAAAGGGAAAAGTCAGGGACCCAGAGGCGAAAAAAAACTATTTGAACTAAAATGGCAAATTTGGACAAACCTCAGGGATTAAAATGGCAATTAACTCTAAAACTTGTGATGAACAGTAGATCACAATTTTTAAATATTTATGTGTTATTTTTAGTAATAAATAGTAATAGATAAGTTTTAAGTATTTTTATTTTTTATTGGTTATATTTTATTGATTATTTAATTTGCTTTTTTGTGTTAAGTTTTTACAAAAATAAATAAATAAATCCGTGTCTATGTTTATTTATTTTTTAACATTTCAAGTTATTTGCCCACGCGTTGTGATGGTATGTTACTGCGTTCATTAGATCGGAATCGGTTCGTTACTGTACCAAAACGATACATGCACTTGGTATAGAAATCAACACATGTTTTACATTGCTGAAAACGATAAAAACAAACATCGATACTAGCATCGATGTTGTTCGTACGACACCGATCGGTTTAGAGTATCACGGTACTGGTAACGTTATTGATGTTCGGTATGGTAGGGTAGCAATACGATGTCAGTTTATCGAAAGAAAAAATATATAAATAAACTCCTAAACCGAAAATGATGTTCTTCGGTTGGGTACAATATTGTAGCGATACAGTGTTAACTAATCAGAAAGAAAATGAAAATAAATAAATGTTGGTATCGATACAAATGTTGTTCAGTCGGTTCCGATTCGGTTTGGTATGATAGCGACACAATATTTGTTATCAAAAAAATTTATATCGCAATGTTGAAAAAATAAACAAACATAGAACGCAAACCAATCGAATCGAATCGATATTAACTGAACAACATAGGTACTGGTATCGATATTCGTTTTTTGTTTTCGAACGATGCAAGGTTTTCTCTTTTGATCACTATAGGCTATTGCAAGTACAAGTACTGTAACGAAACAAACAGATACCGATCGAACTCCCGCCGCGAAGCGCGAATGGAATCTCACTAGTTAAAAATTAAAAATGACAAAATAACTACTATGTATTTAATGAGCTTACGTATACGGTCTCTTATAACTTTCTATATTTTACTTTAATCTACATCTTTTAGGTTCAGTAAACTGCTAAAATGGTCTCTGAAGTTTGATCACTTTTGCCATTTTAATCCAAAACTTAACCTTTTGAATTTGGGTCCTTGTGGTTTCAATTTTGTTGCCATTTTCATTCAAAAGCAAAGTCTAGTCAAATTTTTCAGTTAACATCCAGTTTTTTTGTTTTGTTCCTCTTTTTTAATGAAGGGCAAAATGGTCAGATTTTTTAAATTTGTTATAACAAAATTTTAAAAGACCATTTTGTCTTTCATTAAAGGGAGAGAAAAGTCAAAAAAAAAAAAAAACTGGATGTTAACTGAAAAATCTGACAAGATTTTGATTTTGGATGAAAATGACAACAAAATTGAAACCACAGGAACGCAGATTCAAAAGGTTTAAGTTTTGTACTAAAGTGACAAAAATGATCAAATCTTAAGGATCATTTTGGCAGTTTACTCTTTTGGTTTCTAAAGTAGCAAATAAATATTTACTAAAGTGGCAAAAAAAATATTTGTAAAACATAAGCGTATATAATACGTGTCCCAAATTTAATCTAAAAAATATTCGGCTGATGCAAAACAAGATGTTTTATTTTATTTTATTTTATTTTTAGAGTTAAATGCCATTTTAGTCCCTGTGGTTTGGGCTATTTTGCCAGTTTAGTCCAAAGGTTTCATTTTTAACCTGTGGGTCCAAAAAGTTTTCACAGTTGCCATTTTAGTCCACTGGGTTAACTTCATCCATTTTTTCTGTTAACCAGAAGGCCATTTCGGTCATTTTATATGGCTGAATTGCCCTTTTAGTTAACAGAATTACATACAAAATGACCAAATTGGTCTTCTGGTTAACAGAAAAAATGGATGAAGTTAACCAAGTGGACTAAAATGGCAACTCTGAAACCTTTTTGGACCCACAGGTTAAAAATGAAACATTTGGACTAAACTGGCAAAATGGCCCAAACCACATGGACTAAAATGGCATTTAACTCTTATTTTTATTATGCAAAGGACGCCTACTTTAAAAAATAAAAGAAAAAAGGTTAGTTCAATCATTAATGGATAAATGACAAGAGAGCATAGAACACATTACACGTGGCTACAGTTCCACCATGGCATGGTGTGGTCCAGCGTGTCGAGAGTGATGTACACGTACTTTGTTTATCTACGTGTCAAGACAAAACAAAAAACCATAAATGATGATAATCTTTGTAATTATGTTCAACAGCAACCAGGCCCCTCCCCCTCCCCCCTCATGCACATGTCCTGCATGTGCTTCATGGCAGCTGACAAATTTGGTAAAACAGATCAAAATAATATTTTCAGATGCTATGAATTCAATTGAGATCACAGAATATAAATAACTAATGGGTTATCAGTTTGCGATTCAGGACGGGTTTGAAGCGTAGATAAAAATAAATAAAGTACATAAACCATGTTGCGACAGTATTTTTGAAAGTCAGAAAAAAGTTAGGGGGACGGTATGATAGCGGGGACTCCATCGGGGAGTTGTTTTCACCGCTCGGTGAATCGTTGCCGCCCCCTAAGCGATGTTCGGTGAGTATTCACCGATTCGGTGAAGAAGAGGAGAGGTGGGAGAGAGAGTGTGAATGGTGGGTCCTAACTCGTTTCAACAAATCATAATTTTTTTTTTTTAAATTTTTTACCACTCTCCAGGTGTTTGAACCACTCTCAGTGATTGAGTGCAAAATGGGGAGTGAAATGAGGACTTGACATGACATGATATTATTGGCTAGACGGTAACTCAAACACCCTAAAGTGATTGAATGATACCCTCCACCCTTACGTCATTGTATCGAAAGCCTTTGAACAAAATTTACACTAAAACATATATAAAGGGAAACAGGAGGGTAGGTTATTACAACGGGTCGGTTTGAACGTTGGTATAAAGCATGTTTCAATGATGTATTTAGAGATGAGCGTTGAACAATTTAAAAAACCGAACGATTTAAAAAAAAAAAACTTTAGAACAATTGGTTGGCCTAAAATAACCTTAAGAAAATTCATGTCAAAAACGTAGGTAAACATAATATATTACAATTATTTCTCCTATATATTTCAACATACCAATATATCAATATTGATGTACGAAGATTATTTTTCCAATGGGTCACTCATATTAGGAGTTGCATATTTTAACTCTTTGATATTTTTTAGAAGAGAGCCACATTGCATTAATTATATAAAAGGAAAAAGAATACTATCAAGCCAATCAGAATTCGCAGAGCTTTGTGAAAAAATTGAAAAAAAAAGTAAAAAATTGATAGAAAAGACCATCGCTACCGTAAAAATGGTTTTCTGAATTGTTATTTATTTATATAATATGTTTCAGTATCTTTTATCGTTATCTTAGAGGATATAATGTGTATTTGGTATACATTATTTAAAAGATTATGGGTCATTTAACGAGAAAGAGCGTGTTGTTACATAGTCGTCTTGCAAGGTTCGCACAAGACGAGGCTTTTCATTCCGTTTATTGATATGTGTCACATGTTTTATCCTATCATGGACTTAAGAGGAGAGTGTTCCTAACTTTCAATCAGTGAGACTTGAAAAGTGCAAGTATTTTAGTATACTCTTAGTTAACTAGTTAAAACACTCTATAAAGACATGAGAGAGACACTCATAAAACCTTGTGGCTTGTGAGGATGAATTATCTAGATAATAATAATAATAATAATGTGCCTTCACAATTTCACATATTTAAAATAAATACAATAATTTAGGTTCAAATATTCTCAATATTAAATAAATGATTAGAAAACACTTCTCCTCTGTTTTTTTTCTAAAAACTCAAACAGAACACTGAAGGTGACTTAAGAAACAATTCCACTATCAAACACGATATCTTTTATCCACTGTAAATATAAATAAGATATGAAATTGACATCACTTTGGTTTGTCTATATATATGATTTGACACCTTATTTTAATTCGGTCTAATCTAAGCAAGAAGGATCTACAAATCGGGTTCTCATGTCAATTGTACTTCAAACTATTTATCAAGGAAAATTGGAATTTAATAAGGCTATCCAAGTTATAACTCATTTTTTCGATAATAACCCATACTAACCGTGTAACTAAAGGCACTCCTACCTTTCATGTTCGCTTTCAGCCTCACTTGCGGTATGCACGTATAAAGTATATATGTGTGGGTCATGGTGGGGTGGGGGTGGTGGCGTTAATAGCCGAATAACAAGGGGGTACATGAACTAATTGGCTTTTGCTTAGTGTTATGTGCCTTATGTCCAAGGCTTGATGGACAACTACTTTCGAGTCGGAGGTCTCAGTGAAAGAAGTCTCTCTATTTCTACGGGGTAGAGTAAGGCTGTCTATATCATACCCTCCTCAGACCCTACCTTAGCTTTGCTATTGGTGAAATTTACAGAGAGTATGATGATTTCAAGGCCGATCCCTCCTAGTCTAATGGAAAAGTAGCTTCCTTTGTCCAACAAAGTTAGTTTTCCATTAGAGTGAGATTGTCCTTAGCAACGAAAGTTGAACTTAGAAGTGTCATTGACCACATTAAAAGCAGGATTATTATCGTTATATTTTGACTGAAATCAAGGGTTACTTTCGAATCAGTTATGCAGCTGCTACCCCCATGTAGCACCCATGGTTTTTTTTCTTCCAACATACCGCAGACCTTTTTTTCTCTTTTTCACACAAAAACGATCTCCTGCACAAACGAGCGATTCTCCAACACCCTCGCTCCTCCACGTTAACCGACCATCTCTTCAATGTTAGGCCACTCATCTTCCCATCCACATACCCTATTCAAGAATAAAGATGTTCTTATAATCTTCCAAAGACTTGTTTTCATAGATGAATATTATAAAACAATAGTTCTTACCAGAAAAAAAAAAGATTATTATTTATAAATTTCCACATGGCTGGTCATGGTTGGTTATGGATAAGCTAATACAAAAAACACACCTTTCATTGCATATGCATACAGAGGACCCCTGACCCCTTTATTCTAGTATCTATAGTCTATACCCAATCATTGATTTCACTCTATTCTTCCACCCTCTTCTTCTTCCTCTCTTAAACCCCTAACCCCCCCCCCCCCCCCCCCCCCCACCCCCCACCCCCACAACATGCCACCTTCAATCTTCCTTCTTACAGTCTTCACTTTCTCAATCTCAACCCACTTTTGGGTCTCATCCTCTCAACAATCACCAACCATTTATGAACTCCTCAAACTAAATGGATTACCCATGGGTTTGTTTCCAAAAGGTGTGACCAACTTCAGTGTGGATGATTCTGGCAGGTTTCAGGTGTTCTTGGATGAAGCTTGTAATACAAAGTTTGAAGATGAATTACACTACGATCAAAATGTTTCTGGATGTTTGACTTTTGGTAGAATCAATGACTTATCAGGGATTTCTGCTAAAGATTTGTTTTTGTGGTTCTTGGTTAAGGAAATATGGGTTGATGTTCCCAGTTCTGGTTTGATTTATTTTGATGTTGGTGTTGTTTCAAAACAGTTTTCTTTGTCATCTTTTGAAACCCCAAGAGCCTGTGTGGCTTCATCTGTACCTAAGGTATGTAAAGTTTGAAACTTTATTATGTTTGACTTTTTGTTCTTGTGAAATTTGGTGGTATTTTGACTTTTTGGTCATGGGTTATTGGGCTGAGTTCATTATTTGGATACTGATCTTCAATGTGATTCATTAATCAGATAGTTTGAGATGGAATCACTTTAGTACTTTAGTGGTTTCATATGTTTGACTTTTTGTTGATAGATGATTTGTTGTTGATTTGACTTTATGTTTGTGGGGCTTTGTTATTCAGTTTAATGCTTGAGTTCCCAAATGCCATTTTCTCTGTTTCCATGAGGTTTTAATGCTTTGCAATCTATAGTTTTCGGGTTATACTTTTTGGCAATGTGTGTATAAATTGACGGTTCGGATTCTTGATTGATAAAGTTCTAATCTTTTCGATATAGAACTATAGAATATAGATAGGCTTTTGAATTTTGATACAATAAAGTTGTAATCTTTTTTGCTTTTGGTATGTAGATACAATCAAGAAAGGTGGGGAACGATGAACATGAACCCGATCACCAAGAACCAACGAGGGCGATTTTATGAATATGAGTTTAAATGGGTACTTAAAGATGATTCAAATCGGCGCAATTGCTCAAATCAAGTTATGGGTATTTCCATTTCTTGTATGTATATGTCTTAAAAGTCATGTTTTTTTAGTTTAGGTGGTTCTATGCTTCATTGCAGGTGTGCATGCTTTACAATTTTCTTTATGTAGTATATGCAAATATGTTCAAAATGATTGAAATCGAGGAGAAGATGATACAGGAAACGCGACGTAAATGCAGCTGAAATCGAGAGAAGTGTAAGTTATCGTACATGCCAGACCAAGGGGATCATATACGTTCATTGTGGATTCTTGAAATTCGTTGATAGTATGGACATAAAACATTTCAAGTTTGGTTTATAGCCTTTAAGTATTGTTTTGAACAAAGAAATAAGAAATAAAGTCGAATTTTGTTTAGTTTGCTTTCACAATGTTCATTTATCGTTTCACGGATTTGTTCTTTGACGCTTAACCCTTGAATCTCGGGTTTTTAATAAACAAGATTATTGTATGATTCATCTAAATGTATTTATCTAAACAAGATTGTTGGTGTTTATAATCAAATCCTGACAATTGATTTACACCTGTGTATACACTTGTGTATTGATAATCAAAGGTTAGGATTAGTTCACTAGTGTTCACAATTAAGGGGTTGTTCACTAATGAACCTAACCCTGTATATATATATATATATATATATATATTAAATATGAAAATAATCTAACCAATATAGATATTTAATAAAATCATTACAGCTTAGAAAGGAGATTCACTTTATTTGGTAGGGTGTGTTACTGTGTTAAGGACCCTCTTGATACATGTTTATTCTCCTTGAGGAAATCTTTCTGGGGTTTTAATGTTTTTCATGGCTAAAAGTGGCAAAGGGCCTTTAATAGGGTTAGTTAACAAGATATGATAGAAAGGTAAAAGTCCTTTTTATGTGGTAATGATTTGCACATTATATGATAATAAATACTGTTTTTCTTTTCTAGTTTCACATTTTTTATGTTAAAAAGAAGAAAATCTTGGAGCCCATCAATGATGTGGCCCACAGTTTCTTAAAGAGCTAGGCTTTTCTTTATTAATGGGCCTTTGGTTTCGTAGAATAACAATTACTATATATTAATTTTACAATATAACATAAAAAGAGTGATGCCATTAAAATTCCAAGTGCAGGACAAAAAAAAAGGAAATTAAGACTTCCAAGTTATACCAAGTTGTATTCTATATCAAGAATGAGTTCATCGTAAGGAGATATGTAGCGTGGGTGGTCACTAAGGTTTCGCCGAATAGGTTGGGAAAAGAGGAGAGAATTTCATATCAGGCTGATATCATATAAGGTTTGTGAATACTAAGGTTGGAAATATGACGTTTATGATGATGTGTATGGTTGCTAAGGTTAGAAACATGACGATGATGATGCGTATGTTTACTAAATACAAAAAACAGTGCATTCTATGATATAATGTCGATTGATCTACTTATAATAATGACTAGAAAAATATTTTAGGCGCATGTCAAACAAGTAGCCTCAACCCTTGCAACTTTTTTGTTTCACCTTCTGTGCATATCCACTTAAGATTTATAAGACGCAAAGATGATCGCATTCATTATGGTGAGAAAAACGCGATAATTACAACTAACAAAAAAAATTCAGATCGACCCAACTACATCATCCTCTCAACCACTCCCACACTAATTTTCAGTGTGTTTGAAAGTATTAATATGCTCCAAAAAATATGTAGGAAAAGTCAATTTGTTGTAGCTTATGCTAAATTTTTTTTTAATTAATATTGTATCAAATAAAAGTGGGCAGAAACAATCAAATGTAGTCTCCGGTGTTTGTAAACACTATTGGTTTTGTTGTGAATCGGTAAATCACCATATGGACACACTGACATTTTTGTAATAATACACATCTTTAAAATGAGAAGTTTTAAAGTTTTAAAACGCTTCACATATATTTTAGTGTGTGTTCACTAATAAATAGATTATATATAAATATTGCACGGTTACCTATCAAAACAAGTAGACACTAGTGAATTAATTATTAGAACATCTGTAGTTGTGCCTTTTTTGGGCGTTTTTTTAAAAAATAAACGCCCCCAAACGTCCTAGCTTCCGCCCCAATAGGCGTTGTTTTGGTGATTTTGGGCTGGAGCGTTGTTAATTCAACGCCTTCGAGCAAAAGGTTTTGACCAATCACCTGTTTCCATGCTTTTTTTGTCCAATAATATTTTTATGGTTTTTTTTTTCTAATTTTTGACGATGGAATCAATGATATTATATATATAAGGCCAAACAAATTACATCAAGATAGCCGGTAAGCGGGCAACAAGCTGCGCCGCTACCCCCTTTTGAATAGCGAAACCTAACCTAGTAAAAACGAAACCCCGATCTCTAGGAGACGAAATGTTGCTGTGAACAACCCGTTGGACCCGTTCAAGAAATCGGATGGCTTCTGGGGCTAGCGAGCCAAAGGTATCAAAGGCAAAAGGGATAAAGGAATGTTGATTATCCTCGCAGGCTTTTGCGTGTTTGTCCATTTTCTTTGCTGCCGCCCTTGCAATCGCCTGACCAGGGACAAAACATGTATCCCGAAAGCCTACAAGGGGGGAAACCCCGGTAAGATCAACACAAGCGTGTTTACCTGCATCCCACCCGAAAACTAAAACGTCCGCGGGGCGCAATGTGGATCTTCCTTCCCTCGGATCTGTCAAAAAGTTTACGGGGGCTTCTTTCTTCACCGAGATCCCCGCCCGTTTGAGGATGTCCCCCAAGACATCCCGCACCCAGTCGTGCCTATACTTAAAACCTGGCAGTTCTTTACAGTGCAGAGCATGCTCCCCAAATTGGTCTAAGCAAGCTTTCCGGCAAATTGGGCATTGCTCATCATCAGAGAACAAAGGAATCATGAGCCGATATTTTAAGATAGCACGATATTCAACGGCTGACATCTTTTGGCCTAAGCCCTCGATGGGGATGACCGATAGAAAATCTTGGGCGTGGGGGCCCCGCAAGCATTCTAGGACGGCGTTCTGACGGGGGGTCGTACAGAAATCTGATCCAATATTCTGAGCGATACGACAAAACAGAGCACTCGCCAAAGTCTTCTGGGTCTTCGGTGGGGCGGTGTCCCTGTTAGCGAAACCGCCAATATCCAAATCCGGGAGGTGTCTATGCAACTCCCCTAGAGCCATGTCATAATCCCCATCCATTCCAACAACCCCACTCTCGCGCAAGATGTGATCTTGCAGCCCCCATGATTGAGCTCGCGAGGCAACAAAACCGTAAATGGAGACATCCATGGCCGATAGAAGCCCCAGCCCCCCCATCTTACAGGGCAGAGAAGCAACCCACCACTGAAAATCCCCAAAAAAAGGACCCCCACACACCACAATGTCCTCTATAGCCCCCCGTAGCCCTTTATCGAATAAGGATACCGCCTCCTTTACAAACACAGGTTGACAAGTTCGCAGACCAAAAAGGAGCTTGGCGACACCCATGCAAGAGCGCAGCAGGAGAAGCTCACTTTGCGGGTCTCGGAGTTGCGAAAGACTACTCATAAGGTCCACTGCCCGGGAAGCTCGCCGCGCAGCCAAAGCACTAATGAAACTGGGGTCCCGGCTCATAGCTCCCCCAAGGAGTCTCACGCCCCCCGTTGGTCTTCCAATCTCCTTCGGGAATAAACTAGCCTCCAATTTTTCTCCATTGCAAGACGGCCAATATATCTCTGTTTTTTTTATGTTAAGCCGAAGCCCCAAAGGTGGCCCCTCAGATTGAATGATAGCCAGAGCCTTTGCTACCTCAGATGTTTTTCCCATAATAGTACCATCATCCAAATACCACGCGTGGAAGGGGAGGGTGCAACTGTCTCGTATACGTTGTGTGAGGGGGTGCAAGACAAGGGCGAACAAAAGAGGCCCCAAAGGGTCCCCCTGCTGGACCCCCGTGGACGACCCAATACAGTCATTACCCACATAAAGCCTAGCGGTTTGCCCATAAAGAAAATGTACCCACGGAAATATAGACGGGCATCGAATCCCAACCTCCCGCAGAAGAGCTGTGCGATCCACTAGGTTGAAAGCATTGGAGAAGTCAACGGTAAGCATGGCGAAGACCCCATCATCGTGAAAGGCGTTAAGGAACCTGTTCGCGCTATGGAGGATAGCTTCAGCCCCATCTGGTGTCCCAACCCCGAATTGATGGTCCCCCAGGTACCTGACCATCTCTTTCCCTACCTTTTTCATCGCTATCTTGGAGACCAGCCTACGCCAAATGGCCCGACCGCAATAGGACGGATCCCCCCATCAGGTTTCAGCAAGGGGGTCAGAGGAGCGGAGGCAACGAACTCAGCAAGAGACCTGGGGCATAACCCCCCCAAGAAGACATTGACTACCCCGGTGATGGCTAAAACTAAACCCAAGGAAGTTGAGGACCCCTCTCCACAAAAGCTATCCAGTAAGTGTTGCGCCCTGAGCCCATCTCTCCCGCACGAAGTTCCTTTGGGGAAAGACTTAATGCACCCCAAAACGCACTCTGCATCAACAGTTAAGGGTGCCTGAGGGATTGTGTCTGCTGGCACAACCGGAGGGGGTGTAACCGGGTGTTTCTCCGCGAGGGCCTCCAAAGTGGAGGGCCCAAGGGGGGCAACGCCAGAAGAGGACAACACCTTGACCGCAGCTGTGAAATGACCATCTGCCACTTTACGAAGGCACTGCTTAACATTGGTACGACCCTCCCGACGGTCGGACCCAGTTACCGCCCCTTTCTCCTTTACATCCTGAAAGAGGGAAGCAACTAGCTCGCTAATCCCTTCCCCGTCTTTCCAGATAGAAAGAGCCCGTTGGATGCTAAAGCACTGTAACGTTTTCCTGTTCCCGGACCGACGTTCCTGCCTATTGGCAGGGCGCACAACTTTTAAAGTACAGCGAGGCAACAAGAGTAGCTTAACCCAATATTCAACCGACCCAGGGGTAGCAACCACCTTCCGCATAGCCGATGTTAAAGCTTGCGCGAACGCCATTCGACAACTAGGAGGAATGCTCTTGACTGTCGTGATGGGAAGAGAAAAAACCCGCTCCAGAAGGGAGCCATCCACACCGACAGAGGCAATGCCTTCCCCTGAAGCCCCCCCTCCCGAAACTTGTGGTTTGGGAATCCCCACAATAAAGTCCTCGGTCCCCCTCGAGCTAGGGACGAATTTAACAAGGTCATCAACATGATGACACCCCCGGCTAAGAGCATGCACAACCATGCACTCCCCGCACAGCCAGTTGTTAAGCGTTTTCAAAGTTTCTCCCACGTCCTCATATAAGTCGGGACCCTTAGCAATCGCATCCCGTAAAGCATCTTTCCTGTTATCTGACTTGAGGTGGTCCCGTTGGAAGTGAGAGAGCAGTCTCGCGTATCCTTTGGACCCTACAAAACCATCTTTGCAAGAGTGGAAATTCCTGAAGGGGCAGGGCCTAACACCCTCAGGGCCTCCCCCCTGCACAACACCTTTCATCATACACCTAAGGACAATAACCCAACTCGAGTGAAGTAGGGGGATGTGCCAAAAACTAAAACTCCCTGCCAGGGAGGAAGGAGGGGGAGCAACCACGAGTTGCCTGCCCCCCTTACGGGGTTAGGACCCCACGCTTTAAACCATGGACAAAAGGTGCGACTAGATATATTTATTATTATTATTATTTATTTATTTATTTATTTATTTATTTATTTTTTTTAAACTTGAATATAGACTTCTAAAGAAAACACTAATCAACACCCTAACTTTTGAAATATGCAGCCGCCAACTCCTATCTAAAACCCTTGCCGGACCTAAAACCGGCAGAATAACGACGCCGGAAAACGTGACTTACCGGCGTATTTACCAAATACGCCGGAGAACTTGAACTCGCGTTCAAGATTTAAACACGCCAGAAAAATAAAAGTCACCGGGAAAGTGCAAATAAGCCGGAAAAAATGAAAAGGGGACGGATTTGGTGATGGTGGCGGTGGGGTCTAGGATACGGGGTTGAAATGTAGATCTGAAAGGCCAGTTGGGGACTAATATACCAGCTGGAAATCGGAATAAAAACCCAAAACTTTCGAGATATGGATGTCCCGAATCGGACCGATACGATGGCCGGACGGTAAATCTCTGATAGGGGTTTTGTTCGGGTTTAGATTCCGGTCACAATGGTGTTCGAACGGAGGAAAATGGTGGAGGTTTGGAGGTGTAATGGAGGAGCTATGGTGGGTGGGGTTTCGGCGGTGGAACTGATTAATGGAACTTTTGGGCGATGGAATTGAAAATGATTTTTTTTTTCTAATTTAATTCTATTTCACCACAATGTCCACATCCCCACTACACTCATTTTAGAAAACGTCACATAATGCCCCATTGCTAACGGGCTGCCACATGGCGCAAAACGCCTAAGTGTAAGGACATTACCACTACACATGGTCTTAGAAACTAAGTGTTACAAGTATAGTCACGCACATGCGAATACAAGTAAATGAATATTGAATACATTTTCACTAGCTATTCATCAGTAATAAATACTGTAAATAAAAATATAAATGTATTCTGGGTAAACTATATTGAACATATAGCATATATCTATTGTTTTTTAACCGTTAGAATTCATTAGCATAAAACCTATAAGATTTAAAGATTAAAAGGTTCAATCGGTTATAGCAATGGGACCGATAAAATTAGTAAGAACACTTTTCTTTTCTTTTTTCCGGTTTCAATGTTTTGAAAGTGACAAAGGGCTTTCTAGGCTACGTTTACAACTATGTTTTAATAAATATATATTTTTTTTTTTGTATTTTTTCTTCACCTTTTTAGGTTAAAAAGGCTAAATTTTTAGCCCAACAAGTTGGCATTGGCCCACAGTTTCTAGAACAACTAGACTTTGCTTTATTAGTGGGCCGTTAGTTTATATTTTAATAATACATAAAAGTTTATACCAAGTTCTAATGACCATCTTTATAGTGTATGAGTTTTCTATGACTCATTATCAATAGCAACACTAAAAACATGATGGTTTATAGCGGATCTATCTTTACTTTCTATAAAAATAGAAAACCAAGTGACATAAGAAAAGTTGAGGTGGCAGCCATAGAGGCTGTCTAACAAGGCTTTTCATATGTCATTATCGCATCATAATCCTTAATATATAAAATCACTTTAATTTTCAAAGGTCTGGCCCACATCTACAAAATCACTTTAAAATCACTTTAAACATCTGCCCACATATAAAAGGTCTGCTGTTTATAAAAACGCTTCAAACCTCTGCCCATATTCAAAATTTAAAATCCTGGCTCCAAATTCAAAATTCAAACTACATATGAATCTGGCTCCCTATAAATAACATATATGAATTTGACTCCACATTCAAATTTCAATTTATCTCTCTCACTAATATTTGCGATCATATCTCTCTCACTCAAATGCATAGCTCTCATGATTGAGCCGGTTAATCTTTGATTACAGTTCTTTGTTCGAATATTTATTGACTCTGTTTACACATTATCCTTTCAATATAATTGTTCCAACATCGTTGTTTTATTGAAGCTCTGTTTCACACACCAACGTTTCACCTCAGCTTTTCTTATGTCACTTGGTTTTCTCTTTTTATAGAAAATATAGATAGATTGTTACAGGATGCAGAATTTGAATATTTAGTCTGTTCATCTGCGGGTACAGCTTTTTGTACTTCACGTAATTTTTCCAACATCATTGTTGCAACATCGTTGAGGGTTTGTTTTTTTCTCTAATTTTTTATCTTAAATTTTGAACTTATTTTTGAAAGGCTTTGCATTAAATGGCTGCTGTTTTGTATTCAATGTACACGTTTTTGCCTCCTAGATTAGTTTAATGGTGCGGTGAAATTAAGTCTTACCTTTGGGCTGTTAGCTATTTCACTATATAGTATGATTGTCAGTTCAATTGTTTTTCATCACGTTTTACTACCATTATATTCTTCTTTTACATCAAACTTGAAGAAATATACAAGTTAAAAATGTCATCATGGCTGTAGGTTCTTATGATTTAAAGTATCGCTTTATCAAGCAAGTTGAGGATCAAGTATATGAGGATACGGCTACTCTTCAAGAGCTGAAGAGGTGTTTTGATGGACTGCATTTTGGTCTGTTTACAAGAGACCAAGTGTCCAGAAACCTGATGGTGATGCCTTCAAGTGCCGTACGTGACCTTTGTGTTGTCAGTAATATAGAGTGCGGAGATAGAGACTTGGAGTTCATGGCGAAGCTCACAGATATACACAGAGAAGTTCAGTACTCAATGGAGTTGAAGCTAAAATTTCTTAGTTTTTGCTGTTAGATTATTAAATTTCGTTGTTCAGTACTTGATGTAATTGTTGATCTATCGTCATATGTGATAGGTAAATTTTAATTCTATTAATCTTTGCAGAGCATTTTATTATTACTAATTGAGCATCAACAATTGTTAGAGTTGATACCTGCTATTGTAAAGGTCTGTTAAAATTAAATTTTACCAAAAGAGAAGAACTGTTTGGAATCATCGTCTGTTCTTATAATTTATGTTTTATGTAATGACTGTTGAGTTGCTACTGTTGCCAACATCTGTTATTCCCAACAGCAGTTTCCAAAGAATTGTCAACCACTAACACAACAGAAGTTCTAAACATCTGTTATTGCCCAACAGATCTTTGTAAAATGTCTTCAGAACATGAAAACTCCATTCTTAAAAAATAGCTATTTTTTAAATATTGGAAAAAACTCTTAAAAGTTTGTGGAAAACAATTGTTGGGCAAACTTCTATTTTGCTCAAAAAATTGCGGTGATATAAGAAAAGCTGATGTGGCAGGCAAAGAGACTGTCCGACAATGTTTTTTTGAGGTTATTATTGCATCATAATCATAAGTCTTAATATATAAAATAAATTTAAAACCGATTATCAGTGTTTTCATAGTATTTGTTAATGTTTTGAATCAACTTCTGTTTGGATAAAAATTCATCCACTGCTGAAAGGTATTGTCTGTTTTAATAAGTGCTGTTTATCCTAGCGACTGTTGATTTACCACTATTTACAACATTTGTGTCCGATGAAGTGGTAGTAGCCTCTGTTTGCCATGTAGATTATTGTTGGTGTTTAAATGAAGAGTTTTTTTTTAATTTTTTTTATGGCAGAGGTTTAAAATTTGTCCTTTCAGTTTCTTGATATTTAATTTTATAGTTTTCCCACGAAAATTTATTTTTTAAATGTTTTGCATTAAATGGCTGCTGATATTTAATATCAATTTATTTGTTTATATTAAAAGTCTATTGAAAACAACTGTTTTCCAAACCTGTGTTTGACTAAGGACTGCTGACTTACTATTGTTGCATAAGATCTGTTGTTACCCAACAGTGGTTTATAAACACTGCTGAAGGGTATTGTCTGTTCTCATAGGTTCTGTTTAATCTAAGGACTGCTGAGTTACTATTGTTGCCTAACATCTGTTGTTGGCCAATAGTGGTTTTCAAATAACTGTCATCCATTATCAGAGCAGAGGTTCTGATGTGGACAAATGTTAGCCATCAGATCTTTGTAACTTCTGACACGTCAGCATTCACTTTTTCACTTTATAAACCCTTGTTTCATCCCCAAACAGAGGTTTTACTTTCGTCTCGAGTTTAAAATTCATCAGAGTGGTTTCCACCTTCTTCTTCAACACTTCTTCGTCAACCTCTCGCAACTTTCAATTCCGATCATGGCTTTGATGATGAAAAATCCGCATAACTACCTGGCTATTTTTGAGAAAACCGAGAACAATACTCTCTTTCATTCAATGATTGATGTTCTTACATCATCAAAATATAAGGCCATTCTTACCGCCGACGCACCCATTTACCAAACTCCTCTCAAATAAAACTTGTCCCAAGAAACCCATCAGACCCAAAAATACTAAAGTGGAAGTCTGACAAACAGACCCATGAATTGACCATCGGGGCGTGGCACTGAGCGAAACAAATTGTCCAGAAGTTTCCGTAACAACTACGATTACCAATTATTTAAAGCATCACGTCCCATACCATGACATAATAAGTAACATAATTATTACAGGCAAAATCAAGACAAATTGTTCTGTTTCGACAACTCATAATTTAAATACAGACAATTCGTTTATTTGTTTCTAGACCTTTCCTAGCCTCGATTTCACAGCAAGCCAAGCATCTAAACATCTTAAGCACCTGCCACATACGTTAAAGTAAAAGTCAATACACATAGTGTAAAGGTGAGCATACAAGTTTAATAGATATAATAGAGTTCGAAATCGTTTACGCATAACCAGCACGTACACAGTGTGAAATGAAGCACGTAAGTTATCGACATGATCCTATCAATACCAATGACTGCGGGTTGACTGCGCAAGGCAGTTCGTAATACACACTCACCACTATGAGCCATGTAATTAATTGTCCTTAACAACCCCTGAGTGAACAGGTGCTGAGTCCAAACTATAGTGCTATCGTTGCTAAGGCAGGTAGACAGCAACTCATGTGTAAACATAACAAACAAGCATTCATTAAGTCATGTATAATATGCGGCAACGGTTAGCGTTAAAGTATTGCGTAGTGTGTTCGATGTGATTTAGAATAAGTAACGTATGTAACACCCAAAAGTGCGTAAAGCAAAAAGGGTTCGAGTATACTCACAGCGATGACGGATTGAAGGGAGCGCTAGAGTGAGATTAGCCTGATCAGAACGATAGCATAAAAGATAAGCGGCACGTAAATCGATACAAGAGTACCAAGGATCGGATGGTAATCCGATCGGATGGCAATCCGTTCGGATGGTGACCCGGTCGGATGGCCATTCGATTGGATTGTCACCTCGCTTGGTGTGGATGTGTTTGTGTATGATGGTTTATCTTTTGAAGTTTTTGTTGTAGCATTTTGAAAACATAGAAGTATCTCTACCCTTCAGCTCGGTCGATCGAACAGCCGTTCGATCGGACGGCGGTCTGATTGGCGAGGCTTCTCAGGTTGAGAACAAGTTCACCGCAGGACGATCACTCGATCGGATGGCTATCCGACCGGGTGGTAATCCGTATGCATTGAACATGTTGAAAATTGTTTAAGTCCCAAACGTCACACGATCAGACGGTCACTCGATCGGATGGCAATCCGATCGGGTGGTAATCCGTTTCAACGTTCAGATCCTTTGAATAGTTTGAGAAATAGTTTAAGTATGGAACCAAGTGCAGCCCTATCGGATGGTCGGTCGATCGGGCGGCAATCCGATCGGGTGGTAACCCGATCGGACGACAATCCTTTCCGACGGTCTGATCGTCCTAACACTTGTTTCTGTTTGAAGTGTTGTAGCTTTGAATGAGACGTTTTGATATCTTGCTTGAACAACAGGACACTTATCTCATCCCAAGTGACCCGATCGAATAGGAATCACCCTAGTCCGAACAGTTCACGGTTCAAGTCGGCTGTTCATGTTCAAACCCGAGATCAATATCTCTCCCGGATAGAATTCAGATCTGGAACTAATGCATCACTAAGAATGAGTAGAAGATCAGAACAAGCTCCGATTCTATCGGGTTTGAGTGCATTAAGTGTAAAAGAGTTGAAAGAAAGTTAGAAAACCATCTTTCAATCCTTTTCACCATGAATATGTTCAGATCTATGCAAGATCTTTGTTTATTTATGTGGAAATCGTCCAGATCTAAGTTGTTCTTGGTGGATTGAAGCCAAAACATGAAGTTCATATGAACACCATGATGACATCATCCTAGAACACCTCAAATCTAGTGACTTCACGGTTAAAAGTTAATATTCAAAAGATAGAAATGTGTAGGAGTGCGTGTAGATCAAGAAGGTACAAGATTTAGGTTGAAAACTTACAAGAATCGCGAGAAATCGGAAGAAATAGCGGCTGGAGCGAGTTGAGTAGAGAGAGAGAGAGCTGTCAACATCAAGTGATGTGACATATGGGGGTATTTATAGGGTTTCCATAAAAGGAAAGTAGGGGAAAAGTGGCTGGTCGATCGGGTGGCAACTCGATCGGTTGGCCACTCGATTGGAGTGTTCGGCGCGACGAGTTTTGCGGTTTCGATTTGCGTGCTGAGCGTTGCGATGCGGTAGAGTTTCTTATTAAATTACTTTTAATCCCAACTACTATATCTAACATACAATCATCATAATTAACTTGCGTTTAGCGCTTGCGTTTCGATTAATCACCACAACATAAACATAAATAAACATGCACAAGTAACACATTAGGCACACACACGTAAAAACAATAACCATAACGCATAATTCGAGTTGCGAGTGTGATTGCGGTAAGCGATAAAGCGATAAAACATGCGATAAACATTGATTAAACCTCGATTATTAACAAGTACTCCACATAATACAACTAACGTAAAAGCATGAATAGACTTTCTATAAGTCAAAGAAGTCAAAACAGGAATTGAGCAAGGAGTGACAGATCGCAATTGGCAATCTTGTCTCCCTTTGACTTCAATATTGACTTTGACTTTGACTTTCGAAACACGGGGTGTTACAATATGTTCTATCAATATTTGTTATGCATGGTTTTCTAAGAAACGACCCGTGTTTGCACAGGGGTTATTGAAGAATGAGATGCTGTTGGCTGCTGATAAAGCATGAAGCATCACCACAACAAGATGTGCCTGAGTCAGAAGAACCAGATACAAGTCATCATCTGATAGTGATAGTGCATTTGAAGAAGTACCTGTGAACCTGTTTGAAATTGAAGACTTTGCCAAAGAAAAGAGTTGCTTAGAATCCTCCACTTGCATTCTTTTCAACAAGTTTTTCAAGCAAAGCTGATCGTAATTAAGAAGAACAACAAGTCCAAGTTTGAAGATTAAGAGATAAAGTATCTTCCCACAGAGACATGAGATAGACAACAGTTTGATAAAGACAGCATAAACCTAGGGGGATATTGTAAGGCCCTATAACTGTGTAGGTTTACGCTTATCTTTATCAAACACAGTTATAGGCTATTGGGCTTAGCCTTGTAGTGGGTTAGATATTATTAGAATAAGCCATGTGGGCTAATTAGATGTTTTGGGCTTGTTTGGTTAGTAATATTGTGTATGTGGGCCTGGCCCAGTCTGTAACTAGGTCACCCTATGTAACTATAAATAGGGTGAACCTAGTTCATTATTAGGTTAGACAATTTTGAGAGGTTCTTCAGTATTTTCGATTTCTGTGTTGGTGTACCAGACGGTTCTCTAGAAACCGTGTGCACCTTGGTTGTTATAATCGATTGTTTGTTCTTGTTCTTCTACACTTTTCTTCTTCTTCTTCTTCTTCTTCTTCTTCTTCTTCTTCTTCTTCGTTCACAAGCCGTCAAACCAAAACCCTAATTTTGAAAACTCAGCCGACAACCTCATTTCACACAAACAAAACCGGTGACAGGATGGTGGTCGTCGGAGATTGTTCGAACGCTTATGGAGATGACGATACGATGATAAATCTTAAACCCGGAGAAGATGATGGTTCAACGAAACGAAATCGGTGAGACGTTGCCGGTTGCAGGTCGTCGGCGGAGATGATGATGAGGGTGTTGGGCGACTCGAAAATACGGTGATGCGGTGTTTTAAAACCTCGAACTCGAACGGAGAAGATAGTGATCGTCGACGGTGACAATGAATGATATGATGTTTATGTTCGATGAGTTGCAGGTTGAAGATAACGGAGAAACAGAGGTGACGAGATGAACGGTGGTAGTGATGGTTGTTTGTAGTGTATGGTGTTTATTGATGACGATGGAGGTTGTTGTTCTCGATAAACTTGCAAACCAACAGTGAAGTCAATGACCGGAGATGGTTGATGGAGTGGTGGTGGTTTACTGTTGCGGGATCGAAGTACGGTGTCGGTGTGCGAAATCGGACGTGGTAGCAGGTCGGGTTATGTATGGAACGGTGGTTCGACGAACTGTTGATGATGATCAACGTGATGATTGACGATGATGATGAACTTCTGATCGCATAAGCCAAAGATAATCGCACAAGATCCCGTAGTCGCACAAGAAGTTGTTGGATCGCACAAGATGTTTCAGTCGCACAAGAAGGAAGTTCAGTCGCACAAGAATAATATCACCCACCCTTTCTCTTTAATTTCAATCGCACAAGATAATTTTGACAAGATGTAGTCGCACAAGTTTATTCTTTTGTCGCACAAGTGTTGAAGAAGATATTATTCTCTGATCACACAATTTGAAATAATATCACACACTTTGACTTTTAAACCAATCAAATTCCAAATCCCGAAAAATAAGGAACAGATTTCGAAAATCAATTTGGAGAGATTATTTCCACCAAAAGCTTCGAAATAATAGCAAACACTTTAATTCTTCCCAAAAGAAGATCAAACCATCAATTTTCAACTGTTCTTCGTATCTTCAAGTATGTTCTTCGCGTTCTTCGAATCTTCAAACAATATCCGATTAAAACCGAGCCTTCGCAAGACTACTTAGGCTCTGATACCAATTGTAAGTCCAGGAACACTACAATCGGATATCAAACACTAATCAAAGCGCAGAATACTGAGAAAATTGTAGAAGAACAAGAACAAACAATCGATTATAACAACCAAGGTGCACACGGTTTCTAGAGAACCGTTTGGTACACCAACACAGAAATCGAAAATACTGAAGAACCTCTCAAAATTGTCTAACCTAATAATGAACTAGGTTCACCCTATTTATAGTTACATAGGGTGACCTAGTTACAGACTAGGCCAGGCCCACGTACACAATATTACTAACCAAACAAGCCCAAAACATCTAATTAGCCCACATGGCTTATTCTAATAATATCTAACCCACTACAAGGCTAAGCCCAATAGCCTATAACTGTGTTTGATAAAGATAAGCGTAAACCTACACAATTATAGGGCCTTACACAGATGGAGCTAGACGATAAGGTGCACGAGCTATTGGTGCTGCTCCAGGAGCTAGCTCGATTTGGAACTCGATTTGTCGATGAGGCGGAAGACCAGGTAATTCCTCAGGAAATACCTCAGGAAAGTCGCGCACAGTAGGAATGTCTTCTATCTTCTTTTCCTTCGAGGATGTATCAGAAACGAGGGCTAGAATAGCAGTGTGGCCCTTTCGCAAACACTTCTGAGCCTTAAGGAAAGAGATGATGCCCACAACAGCACCACTCTTGTCGCCATGAATCACGAGAGGTTCTTCACCAGAACGAGGAATACGGACGATTTTCTCCTTGCAAATAATCTCCGCTTGATGTTGAGATAGCCAATCCATCCCAATAACGACGTCGAAACTACCAAGAACGAAAGGAATAAGATCGATAGAGAAGGTCTGACCAGCTAAGACGAGGTTACAACCCTTAACTATGTGTGTGGCCTCGAGACTTTTACCGTTAGCTAGCTCTACCATGTGTTTGGTGTTCAAAAGTGTTGGTGTGCGCTTAAGCATTTGACTAACTTTTAAGGACACATAACTAGTATCGGCACCCGAATCAAATAAAACAGTAACAAAGAAATCATCCAGAAGAAACTTACCCATCACAACGTTGGGATCGTTCCTCGCGTCACCCTGACTCAGCACGAAAACACGTCCCCTGGCACCATTGCCATCATTGTTACCCCCGTTATTGTTCCCGTTCCCCTGATTATTGTTGTTGTTCTGATTCTGGTTCAACTGGGGGCAGTTCCTCTTGAAGTGACCTTCAGCACCACACTGATAGCATCCCCTGTTACCCTGTTGTTGCTGCTGTTGATTCTGTGGAGCTGGTGGCTGTTGTTGACGATTCTGATTTGCCGGTCGTGCGCCCCTGCAATCCTTTGCTTCATGACCAAGCTTGTTACACCTCAGACAACGACCCTTATTTCACGGCCCACTATGATGCATGTTGCATCGATTGCACTTGGGGTGATTTCCTCTGTATCCACCCTGCCCCTGACTACCCGAAGATTGCTGACCAGGGCTCTTGTAGTCATCAGTCCTTCGCTGTTGAGACTGAGACTGAGCTGAAGTCAAACCCTTGCTGGAGGCTCCATCCCATTTACGCTTGTTGTCGCTGGGGGCATCAGAAGTAGTAGTAGTAGTAGTACCAATACGCTTGGGCAACCTGTTCTGCTCAACTGCCTGATCAGTGAGACGATGAGCCAAACGAATAACTTGCTGGATAGTGGCGAGGTTTGCTGCCGTCACATGGCTCTGGATCTCTGGCACTAAACCTTTAAGGTACAGCTCGATGCGTTTGATAGGAGGATCCACCATAGTAGGACACAAGATAGCCAGCTCGTTCGATCTTTTCGTGTAAGCCTCTATTTCCGACCTCGTTATCTTTAAGTTGTAGAACTCTACTTCCAGCTTGTGGATGTCATCACGATTGCAGTATTCCTCTTTGATCAAATCCTTGAAGTCATTCCATGGGGTGGCATTAGCAGCAACCAACCCCAGCATTTGGACCTGAGCGTTCCCCCACGTGAGCGCTACACCCTCCAGAGTACCAGTAGCATACTTCACCCTGCGAGCCTCAGGGCATTCACACATCTCGAAGACAGATTCGAGCTTCTCAAACCAGTGGAGGAGGCCTACAGCTCCTTCAGTGCCACTGAAAGTAGTAGGTCGGCAGTTCATAAAAGTTTTGAAAGTACAAACAGGAGACTGAGCATGTTGACCTCCTGCCTGAGCGGATGCGAGTGCTGCAGCAACTTGTTTATTGATTAAAGCCATCAGCTGGGCTTGAGTTAGGTTGATATGTCCACTCATGATCTTCATATCAAAGGAAACATGGGTGAGAGAGGTGTCGCGAAAGTGCGATGACAGAAGAGAGTAAGCACACGTGTGTTTCAACAATAGTTGCTACATCTATCTAAGCATACCATGAACAATCTACTATGTAACTAACAGGTAGGTAATATAAACATAAACCATATCACCTAGAATGTTGAGTCTTGCACGTGGAGCGAAGCGTCGTTGTGGATCGTTGAGCACGGTACAGGTGATAGTCTGGTTTTGTCAAAAAGCTTTTCCCCTTTTTAAAACCAAGTTCACTATAACCAATGGCTCTGATACCAATCTGTCACACCCCCAAAATCCACTAGCGGAGAATCACCGCATGGAGGCGTGACTGACCAGGATCAAGCCACCAATCATATTGAACAACGTAATTAAGTACATGAAACCAAACACAATATAATTGGTGTCCAAAAGAAAGTAAACAACTTTAAGTTAACAGCGGAAGCATAAAACGTGAAACCCAAACATAAGTATTAAGTTCATAAAGTTTAAATGTTTAACATGGAACTCAACAGTCCATGTCCCACAACGACCACTCCTCCCTGTGCAAGTTCCATAAGCACCTAACGACCTGCAAGGCATGTAACAACGAGTCAACAACAAAGTTGTGCGAGTTCACAGTTGGTTGTTTAGTTTAGAAGTTTGTTTTGAAAACCATAAGTTGTTTCGTAAACGACGAGTTAACCAGTATCTTTGTTTTCCCAAACCATATCCATAATCAGTAGGGGCTTCCCCATGTGAACCACTAGACCGTTACCATATCGACAACTGACGAAATTAAGTTGTGCCCTACGTCAATGTCTATCATCATTGACTAAGTGCCCAGATCCATTAGTACACGCCCGTCCTACCGGCACGGTGTGAGGCTTGTCAACCCTAATAGCGCTATTAACTAATGACCCGCTCGCCATTGGCCCGACGATTAAGTCGATATAAAAATGAGGGACTTCATGATAGAGTTTTGTCTAGTAAGTTTAAGGTTGTTGTCCTACCCAAGGAGGATGAACGTACGTATTCTACCCAAGGAGAATACGCAGGATTAATATTGGCATCCTACTCATGGAGGATGGCGGTACATATCCTACCCAAGGAGGATATGCAGGTTCCGTTTTAATTCTTTAACCCATTCCCAACCACCAGGAATCCCATGCCTTAGAAAGAGTGTGAACTCACCTCGGTTTGCTCGGTATGCTTATCTACTTGCACAAACAATTCAGTCAAATCCTATAGTATGCATGTATACACAATCAGTTTATGTTCGCAATGACTCACATGCAATCTATATCACAAAGTGTGTTTGGCAGTTAACATCATGTATCACGTAAACAGTTAATCAAATTCATACAATTCATGCTTCACATAATTGATTTCTCAGTTTATTCTAACATAGTTATCCTTTAACAGACTTAACTGAGTTACTGTGATGGATTCCCAACTTGACAGAACATTCGGCGAAATCCCCTTCGGCGAAAACCCCCAGGCGACGAAATCCCGGGCGAAGAAATCCCATAGGTTTTTCATCGTGATTGAATTTTCGTCAGGACAGGGTTTTCGTCGGGGTAGTGATTTCGTCTGGGTGAAACATGATTATCATCAACAGTACGCAACCCAGAAACCCTAACTATCGTTTAACAGTTACGTCGACCTCACCAATCAATTACCCAATCAGATTAATTTATACAATCACATAATTTACTCAATCATCATTCACACATAATCATCATCCATTTACCATTCATTATGAGAAAATCATTGCGATTAACAGGTATTCGTCAACATCTTTTAACATGGAACCCTAATCTGCTAGACATCCATTATCAAACCATCAACATATCAAGATCATCAACATATAACAAGACCCTAAACATCACCACGTAAGATCATAGTTTCTAATGAAATCCTACAATCACATTAGACCACAGGAAACATATATCAAACTGTCAAAGAATCATGCAATCAATTAAGTAAAGGTGTAACTAACCAAGATGTGTAGAAACAGGAACATAAGCTGGAATGATTCAAAGATGATGATGATGATTGCCGTGTGATTCGAAAGAGAAGAGGAAAGAGTCAAGGGTTTCTCAATAGCAAGTTACGTAACCCACATCCTATTATACGGGAGTTATAAAATACTGGGCCCTTAATGGGCTTCGGCGAAATCATGGGCCGACGAAATCCCTTGATTTCGTCGTGAGGGTTATGGCGAAAACCCTTGGGTTTTCGTCGGGCAGACTAATGGCGAAAACACTCTTGGTTTTCGTCATGAACATTTAAATATATATATATATTAATAGCACCTCACATATTTCACATAATCCATATTTAACATTTAACCAATTAACACTAAACAGCAATTTACAATCAAATAACCAGGTGCACATAGAAGAACGCAACGAGTTAAGAAAACGCAGTTGTGAGAAAAGACCTTGAAAACTCGGGTTGTCACAAAGGGCCAAACCAACCACCCAAGAATGGAATCGTCGAGCGAAAACACTTGAAAACATCCTAGAAGCAGCTTTTCTTGCCACCAGACCTTTCTCCATCAATTAGGAATCTGATGCCGTCACTAAACACATTCCTTAAATTGTAGCCATTTTTTGAGTGTTTTTTTTTTGGTGTCTAACCCGCATATATATCACCATTGCCCTTGATTTTCTTGAATGTATATCTCTTAAATGTTAACATATACACGTGTGATTTAGTTTACGAAGATTTTTCAATGCCGAGAACCTCGATCAGAGAGTAAAAAAGGCGTAAGGTTCACAATGGTGTAAAATTAAAATGGGATATACCGGGCTAGGATTCGAGTTACACGAACAAGGGCCAAACCAACTACCCAAGAATGGAATCGTCGAGCGAAAACACTTGACAACCTCCTAGAAGCAGCTTTTCTTGCCACCAGACCTTTCTCTATCAATTAGGAATCTGATGCCGTCACTAAACACATTCCTTAAATTGTAGCCATTTATTGAGTGTTTTTTTTGGTGTCTAATCCGCATATATATCACCATTGCCCTTGATTTTCTTGACTGTATATCTCTTAAATGTCAACATATACACGTGTGATTTAGTTTACGGAGATTTTTCAATACCGAGAACCTCGATCAGAGAGTAAAAAAGGCGTTAGGTTCACAATGGTGTAAAATTAAAACGGGATATACCGGGCAGGATTCGAGTTACAGGAACAAGGGCCAAACCTACCACCCAAGAATGGAATCGTCGAGTGAAAACACTTGACAACCACCTAGAAACAGCTTTTCTTGCCAGCAGACCTTTCTCCATCAATTAGGAATCTGATGCCGTCACTAAACACATTCCTTAAATTGTAGCCATTTGTTGAGTGTTTTTTTGGTGTCTAATCCGCATATATATCACCATTGCCATTGATTTTCTTGACTGTATATCTCTTAAATGTCAACATATACACGTGTGATTTAGTTTATGAAGATTTTTCAATGCCCAGAACCTCGATCAGAGGGTAAAAAAGGCGTAAGGTTCACAATG
Organism: Helianthus tuberosus; assembly: GCA_030545235.1. Lineage (NCBI taxonomy): Eukaryota > Viridiplantae > Streptophyta > Magnoliopsida > Asterales > Asteraceae > Helianthus > Helianthus tuberosus. Next base: position 177,685,318 of record CM060354.1, read on the forward strand.
GTGTAAAATTAAAATGGGATATACCGGGCTAGGATTCGAGTTACAGGAACAAGGGCCAAACCAACCACCCATGAATGGAATCGTCTAGCAAAAACACTTGACAACCTCCTAGAAGCAGCTTTTCTTCCCACCAGACCTTTCTCCATCAATTAGGAATCTGATGCCATCACTAAACACATTCCTTAAATTGTAGCCATTTGTTGAGTGTTTTTATTTTGTGTCTAATCCGCATATATATCACCATTGCCCTTGATTTTCTTGACTGTATATCTCTTAAATGTCAACATATACACGTGTGATTTAGTTTACAAAGATTTTTCAATGCGGAGAATCTCGATCAGAGAGTAAAAAAGGCGTAAGGTTCACAATGGTGTAAAATTAAAATGGGATATACCGGGCTAGGATTCGAGTTACAGGAACAAGTGCCAAACCAACCACCCAATAATGGAATCGTCGAGCGAAAACACTTGACAACCTCCTAGAAGCAGCTTCTCTTGCCACCAGACCTTTCTCCATCAATTAGGAATCTGATGCCGTCACTAAACACATTCCTTAAATTGTAGCCATTTGTTGAGTGTTTTTTTTGGTGTCTAATCCGCATATATATCACCATTGCCATTGATTTTCTTGACTGTATATCTCTTAAATGTCAACATATACACGTGTGATTTAGTTTATGATGATTTTTCAATGCCGAGAACCTCGATCAGAGGGTAAAAAAGGCGTAAGGTTCACAATGGTGTAAAATTAAAATGGGATATACCGGGCTAGGATTCGAGTTACAGGAACAAGGGCCAAACCAACCACCCAAAAGTGGAATAGTCGAGCGAAAACACTTGACAACCTCCTAGAAGCAGCTTTTCTTGCGACCAAACCTTTCTCCATCAATTAGAAATCTGATGCCGTCACTAAACACATTCTTTAAATTTTAGCCATTTGTTGAGTGTTTTTTTTGGTGTCGAATCTGCATATATATCACCTTTGTCCTTGATTTTCTTGACTGTATATCTCTTAAATGTCAACATATACACGTGTGATTTAGTTTACGAAGATTTTTCAATGACGAGAACCTCGATCAGAGAGTAAAAAAGGCGTAAGGTTCACAATGGTGTAAAATTAAAATGGGATACACCGGGCTAGGATTCGAGGTACAGAAACAAGGGCCAAACCAACCACCCAAGAATGGAATCGTCGAGCGAAAACACTTGACAACCTCCTAGAAGCAGCTTTTCTTGCCACCAGATCTTTCTCCATCAATTAGGAATCTGATGCCGTCACTAAACACATTCCTTAAATTGTAGCCTTTTGTTGAGTCTTTTTTTGGTGTCTAATATGCATATATATCACCATTGCCCTTGATTTTCTTGAATGTATATCTCTTAAATGTTAACATATACACGTGTGATTTAGTTTACGAAGATTTTTCAATGCTGAGAATCTCGACCAGAGAGTAAAAATGGCGTAAGGTTCACAATGGTGTAAAATTAAAATGAGATATACCGGACTAGGATTCGAGTTATAGGAACAAGGGCCAAACCAACCACCCAAGAATGGAATCGTCGAACGAAAACACTTGACAACCTCCTAGAGGCAGCTTTTCTTGCCACCAGACCTTTCTCCATCAATTAGGAATCTGATGCCGTCACTAAACACATTCCTTAAATTGTAGCCATTTGTTGAGTGTTTTTTTTGGTGTCTAATCCGCATATATATCACCATTTCCCTTGATTTTCTTGAATGTATATCTCTTAAATGTCAACATATACACGTGTGATTTAGTTTACGAAGATTTTTCAATGCCGAGAAACTCGATCAGAGAGTAAAAAAGGCGTAAGGTTCACAATGATGTAAAATTAAAATGGGATATACCGGGCTAGGATTCGAGTTACAGGAACAAGGGCCAAACCAACCACCCAAGAATGGAATCGTCGAGCGAAAACACTTGACAACCTCCTAGAAGCAGCTTATCTTGCCACCAGACCTTTCTCCATCAATTAGGAATCTGATGCCGTCACTAAACACATTCCTTAAATTGTAGCCATTTGTTGAGTGTTTTTTTGGTGTCTAACCCGCATATATATCACCATTGCCCTTGATTTTCTTGAATGTATATCTCTTAAATGTTAACATATACACGTGTGATTTAGTTTACGAAGATTTTTCAATGCCGAGAACCTCGATCAGAGAGTAAAAAAGGCGTAAGGTTCACAATGGTGTAAAATTAAAATGGGATATACCGGGCTAGGATTCGAGTTACACGAACAAGGGCCAAACCAACCACCCAAGAATGGAATCGTCGAGCGAAAACACTTGACAACCTCCTAGAAGTAGCTTTTCTTGCCACCAGACCTTTCTCTATCAATTAGGAATCTGATGCCGTCACTAAACACATTCCTTAAATTGTAGCCATTTATTGAGTGTTTTTTTTTGGCGTCTAATCCGCATATATATCACCATTGCCCTTGATTTTCTTGACTGTATATCTCTTAAATGTCAACATATACACGTGTGATTTAGTTTACGAAGATTTTTCAATACCGAGAACCTCGATCAGAGAGTAAAAAAGGCGTTAGGTTCACAATGGTGTAAAATTAAAACGGGATATACCGGGCAGGATTCGAGTTACAGGAACAAGGGCCAAACCTACCACCCAAGAATGGAATCGTCGAGTGAAAACACTTGACAACATCCTAGAAACAGCTTTTCTTGCCAGCAGACCTTTCTCCATCAATTAGGAATCTGATGCCGTCACTAAACACATTCCTTAAATTGTAGCCATTTGTTGAGTGTTTTTTTTGGTGTCTAATCCGCATATATATCACCATTGCCATTGATTTTCTTGACTGTATATCTCTTAAATGTCAACATATACACGTGTGATTTAGTTTACGAAGATTTTTCAATGCCGAGAACCTCGATCAGAGGGTAAAAAAGGCGTAAGGTTCACAATGGTGTAAAATTAAAATGGGATATACCGGGCTAGGATTCGAGTTACAGGAACAAGGGCCAAACCAACCACCCAAAAGTGGAATAGTCGAGCGAAAACACTTGACAACCTCCTAGAAGCAGCTTTTCTTGCCACCAAAACTTTCTCCATCAATTAGGAATCTGATGCCGTCACTAAACACATTCTTTAAATTTTAGCCATTTGTTGAGTGTTTTTTTTGGTGTCGAATCCGCATATATATCACCTTTGTCCTTGATTTTCTTGACTGTATATCTCTTAAATGTCAACATATACACGTGTGATTTAGTTTACGAAGATTTTTCAATGACGAGAACCTCGATCAGAGAGTAAAAAAGGCGTAAGGTTCACAATGGTGTAAAATTAAAATGGGATACACCGGGCTAGGATTCGAGGTACAGAAACAAGGGCCAAACCAACCACCCAAGAATGGAATCGTCGAGCGAAAACACTTGACAACCTCCTAGAAGCAGCTTTTCTTGCCACCAGATCTTTCTCCATCAATTAGGAATCTGATGCCGTCACTAAACACATTCCTTAAATTGTAGCCTTTTGTTGAGTCTTTTTTTGGTGTCTAATATGCATATATATCACCATTGCCCTTGATTTTCTTAACTGTATATCTCTTAAATGTCAACAGATACACGTGTGATTTAGTTTACGAAGATTTTTCAATGCTGAGAATCTCGACCAGAGAGTAAAAATGGCGTAAGGTTCACAATGGTGTAAAATTAAAATGAGATATACCGGACTAGGATTCGAGTTACAGGAACAAGGGCCAAACCAACCACCCAAGAATGGAATCGTCGAACGAAAACACTTGACAACCTCCTAGAGGCAGCTTTTCTTGCCACCAGACCTTTCTCCATCAATTAGGAATCTGATGCCGTCACTAAACACATTCCTTAAATTGTAGCCATTTGTTTAGTGTTTTTTTTGGTGTCTAATCCGCATATATATCACCATTTCCCTTGATTTTCTTGAATGTATATCTCTTAAATGTCAACATATACACGTGTGATTTAGTTTACGAAGATTTTTCAATGCCGAGAAACTCAATCAGAGAGTAAAAAAGGCGTAAGGTTTACAATGATGTAAAATTAAAATGGGATATACCGGGCTAGGATTCGAGTTACAGGAACAAGGGCCAAACCAACCACCCAAGAATGGAATCGTCGAGCGAAAACACTTGACAACCTCCTAGAAGCAGCTTATCTTGCCACCAGACCTTTCTCTATCAATTAGGAATTTGATGCCGTCACTAAACACATTCCTTAAACTGTAGCCATTTATTGAGTGTTTTTTTTGTGTCTAATCCGCATATATATCACCATTGCGCTTGATTTTCTTGACTATATATCTCTTAAATGTCAACATGTACACGTGTGATTTAGTTTACGAAGATTTTTCAATGCCGAGAACGTCGACCAGAGAGTAAAAAAGGCTTTAGGTTCACAATGGTGTAAAATTAAAATAGGATATACCGGGCTAGGATTCGAGTTACAGGAACAATGGCCAAACCAACCACCCAAAAATGGAATTGTCAAGCGAAAACACTTGACAACCTCCTAGAAGCAGCTTTTCTTACCACCAGACCTTTCTCCACCAATTAGGAATCTGATGCCATCACTAAACACATTCCTTAAATTTTAGCCATTTGTTGAGCGTTTTTTTTGGTGTCTAATCCGCATATATATCACCATTGCCCTTGATTTTCGTGACTATATATCTCTTAAATATCAACATATACACGTGTGATTTAATTTACGAAGATTTTTCAATGACAAAACCTCGATCAGAGAGTAAAAAAGGCGTAAGGTTCACATTGGTGTAAAATTAAAATGGGATATACCGGGCTAGGATTCGAGTTACAGGAACAAGGGCTAAACCAAGCACCCCTGAATGGATCGTCGAGCGAAAACACTTGACAACCTCCTAGAAGTAGCTTTTCTTGCCACCAGACATTTCTCCATCGATTAGGAATCTGATGCAGTCACTAAACACATTCCTTAAATTGTAGCCATTTGTTGAGTGTTTTTTTTGTGTCTAATCCGCATATATATCACCATTGCCATTGATTTTCTTGACTGTATATCTCTTGAATGTCAACATATACATTTGTGATTTAGTTTACGAAGATTTTTCAATGCCAAGAACCTCGATCAGAGAGTAAAAGAGGCGTAACGTTCACAATGGTGTAAAATTAAAATGGGATATAACGGGCTAGGATTCGATTTACAGGAACAAGGGCCAAACCAACCTCCAAGAATGGAATCGTCGAGCGAAAACACTTGACAACCTCCTAGAAGCAGCTTATCTTACCACCAGACCTTTCTCTATCAATTAGGAATTTGATGCCGTCACTAAACACATTCCTTAAATTGTAGCCATTTATTGAGTGTTTTTTTTTGGTGTCTAATCCGCATATATATCACCATTTCCCTTGATTTTCTTGAATGTATATCTCTTAAATGTCAACATATACACGTGTGATTTAGTTTACGAAGATTTTTCAATGCCGAGAAACTCAATCAGAGAGTAAAAAAGGCGTAAGGTTCACAATGATGTAAAATTAAAATGGGATATACCGGGCTAGGATTCGAGTTACAGGAACAAGGGCCAAACCAACCACCCAAGAATGGAATCGTCGAGCGAAAACACTTGACAACCTCCTAGAAGCAGCTTATCTTGCCACCAGACCTTTCTCCATCAATTAGGAATCTGATGCCGTCACTAAACACATTCCTTAAATTGTAGCCATTTGTTGAGTGTTTTTTTTGGTGTCTAATCCGCATATATATCACCATTTCCCTTGATTTTCTTGAATGTATATCTCTTAAATGTCAACATATACACGTGTGATTTAGTTTACGAAGATTTTTCAATGCCGAGAAACTCAATCAGAGAGTAAAAAAGGCGTAAGGTTCACAATGATGTAAAATTAAAATGGGATATACCGGGCTAGGATTCGAGTTACAGGAACAAGGGCCAAACCAACCACCCAAGAATGGAATCGTCGAGCGAAAACACTTGACAACCTCCTAGAAGCAGCTTATCTTGCCACCAGACCTTTCTCTATCAATTAGGAATTTGATGCCGTCACTAAACACATTCCTTAAACTGTAGCCATTTATTGAGTGTTTTTTTTGTGTCTAATCCGCATATATATCACCATTGCGCTTGATTTTCTTGACTATATATCTCTTAAATGTCAACATGTCACGTGTGATTTAGTTTACGAAGATTTTTCAATGCCGAGAACGTCGACCAGAGAGTAAAAAAGGCTTTAGGTTCACAATGGTGTAAAATTAAAATAGGATATACCGGGCTAGGATTCGAGTTACAGGAACAATGGCCAAACCAACCACCCAAAAATGGAATTGTCAAGCGAAAACACTTGACAACCTCCTAGAAGCAGCTTTTCTTACCACCAGACCTTTCTCCACCAATTAGGAATCTGATGCCATCACTAAACACATTCCTTAAATTTTAGCCATTTGTTGAGCGTTTTTTTTGGTGTCTAATCCGCATATATATCACCATTGCCCTTGATTTTCGTGACTATATATCTCTTAAATATCAACATATACACGTGTGATTTAATTTACGAAGATTTTTCAATGACAAAAACCTCGATCAGAGAGTAAAAAAGGCGTAAGGTTCACATTGGTGTAAAATTAAAATGGGATATACCGGGCTAGGATTCGAGTTACAGGAACAAGGGCTAAACCAAGCACCCCTGAATGGATCGTCGAGCGAAAACACTTGACAACCTCCTAGAAGTAGCTTTTCTTGCCACCAGACATTTCTCCATCGATTTGGAATCTGATGCTGTCACTAAACACATTCCTTAAATTGTAGCCATTTGTTGAGTGTTTTTTTTGTGTCTAATCCGCATATATATCACCATTGCCATTGATTTTCTTGACTGTATATCTCTTGAATGTCAACATATACATTTGTGATTTAGTTTACGAAGATTTTTCAATGCCAAGAACCTCGATCAGAGAGTAAAAGAGGCGTAACGTTCACAATGGTGTAAAATTAAAATGAGATATAACGGGCTAGGATTCGATTTACAGGAACAAGGGCCAAACCAACCACCAAGAATGGAATCGTCGAGCGAAAACACTTGACAACCTCCTAGATGCAGCTTTTCTTGCCACCAGACCTTTCTCCATCAATTAGGAATCTGATGCCGTCACTAAACCATTCCTTAAATTGTAACCATTTGTTGAGTGTATTTTTTTGGTGTCTAATCTGCATATATATCACCATTGCCCTTGATTTTCTTGACTGTATATATCTTAAATGTCAACATATACACGTGTGATTTAGTTTACGAAGATTTTTCAATGCCGAGAACCTCTATCAGAGAGTAAAAAAGGCGTAAGGTTCACAATGGTGTAAAATTAAAATGGGATATACCGGGCAAGGATTCAAGTTACATGAACAAGGCCAAACCAACCACCCAAGAATGGAATCGTCAAGCGAAAACACTTGAGAACCTCCAAGAAGCAGCTTTTCTTGCCACCAGACCTTTCTCCTTTAATTAGGAATCTGATGCCGTCACTAAACACATTCCTTAAATTGTAGCCCTTTGTTGAATGTTATTTTTTTTGTGTCTAATCCACATATATATCACCATTGCCCTTGATTTTGTTGGCTGTATATCTCTTAAATGTCAACATATACACGTGTGATTTAGTTTACGAAGATTTTCAATGCCGAGAACCTCGATCAGGGAGTAAAAAAGACGTAAGGTTCACAATGGTGTAAAATTAAAATGGGATATACCGGGCTAGGATTCGAGTTACAGGAACAATGGCCAAACCAACCACCCAAGAATGGAATGGTAGAGTGAAAACACTTGACAACCTCCTAAAAGCAGCTTTTCTTGCCACCAGACCTTTCTCCATCAATTAGGAATCTGATGCCGTCACTAAACACATTCCTTAAATTGTAGCCATTTGTTGAGTGTTTTTTTTGGTGTCTAATCCGCATATATATCACCATTGCCCTTGATTTTCTTGACTGCATATCTCTTAAATGTCAACATATACACGTGTGATATAGTTTATGAAGATTTTTCAATGCCGAGAACCTCGATCAGAGATTAAAAAAGGCCTAAGGTTCACAATGGTGTAAATTTAAAATATGATACACCGGGCTAGGATTCGAGTTACAGGAACAAGGGCCAAACCAGCCACCCAAGAATGGAATCATCGAGCGAAAACACTTGACAACCTCCTAGAAGCAGCTTTTCTTGCCACCAGACATTTCTCCGTCAATTAGGAATCTGATGCCGTCACTAAACACATTCCTTAAATTGTAGCCATTTGTTGAGTGTTTTTTTCGTGTCTAATCCGCATATATATCACCATTGCCCTTGATTTTCTTGACTGTATATCTCTTAAATGTCAACATATACACAGGTGATTTAGTTTAGGAAGATTTTTCAATGCCGAGAACCTCGATCAGAGAGTAAAAAGGGTGTAAGGTTCACAATGGTGTAAAATTTAAATTGGATATACCGGGCTAGGATTCGAGTTACAGGAACAAGGGCCAAACCAACCACCCAAGAATGGAATCGTCGAGCGAAAACACTTGACAACCTCCTAGAAGCAGCTTTTCTTGCCACCAGACCTTTCTCCATCAATTAGGAATCTGATGCCATCACTAAACACATTCCGTAAATTGTAGCCATTTGTTGAGTGTTTTTTTTGGTGTCTAATCCGCATATATATCACCATTGCCCTTGATTTTCTGGACTTTATATCTCTTAAATGTCAACATATACACGTGTGATTTAGTTTACGAAGATTTTTCAATGCCGAGAACCTCGATCAGGGAGTAAAAAAGGCGTAAGGTTCACGATGGTGTAAAATTAAAATGGGATATACCGAGCTAGGATTCGAGTTACAGGAACAAGGGCCAAACCAACCACCCAAGAATGGAATCGTCGAGCGGAAACACTTGACAACCTCCTAGAAGCAGCTTTTCTTGCCACCAGACCTTTCTCCATCAATTAGGAATCTGATGCCGTCACTAAACACATTCCTTAAATTGTAGCCATTTGTTGAGTGTTTTTTTTTGTGTCTAATCCGCATATATGTCACCATTTCCCTTGATTTTCTTGACTGTATATCTCTTAAATGTCAACATATACACGTGTGATTTAGTTTACGAAGATTTTTCAATGCCGAGAACCTCGATTAGAGAGTAAAAAAGGCCTAAGGTTCACAATGGTGTAAAATTAAAATGGGATATACCGGGCTTGGATTCGAGTTACAGGAACAAGGGCCAAACCAAGCACCCAAGAATGGAATCGTCGAGCGAAAACACATGACAACCTCCTAGAAGTAGCTTTTCTTGCCACCAGACCTTTCTCCTTTAATTAGGAATCTGATGCCGTCACTAAACACATTCCTTAAATTGTAGCCATTTGTTGAGTGTTTTTTTTTGTGTCTAATCCACATATATATCACCATTGCCCTTGATTTTCTTGACTGTATATCTCTTAAATGTCAACATATACACGTGTGATTTAGTTTACGAAGATTTTTCAATGCCGAGAACCTCGATCAGAGAGTAAAAAAGGCGTAAGGTTCACAATGGTGTAAAATTAAAATGGGATATACCGGGCTAGTATTCGAGTTACAGGAACAAGGGCCAAACCAACCACCCTAGAATGGAATCGTAGAGTGAAAACACTTGACAACCTCCTAGAAGCAGCTTTTCTTGCCACAAGACATTTCTCCATCAATTAGGAATCTGATGCCGTTACTAAACACATTCCTTAAATTGTAGCCATTTGTTCAGTGTTTTTTTTAGTGTCTAATCCGCATATATATCACCATTGCCCTTGATTTTCTTGACTGTATATCTCTTAAATGTCAACATATACACGTGTTGTAACAACCCTCGGTAAAACTGACACCCTAGTATATTTTAAATTACCCTTATATGCCTTTTATTTCACCCCGTATGTGAAAACCGAGCTCGAAATAAGTTATAGTATTTAAAATAAATTAAAAACAAGAAATATTAAGCTGAGGCGGGCCGCGTAGACCAACCCTAACCATTTACGCGGGCGGTATCAAGGTGGATACCTGATTCCGTTTGATTTCCTTTGTTCAAGCGGGCCGCGTAAGACCCCGTTTAAGTTAACGCGGGCCGCGAGAGTCATGAATGGTGGCACAGCCCTGAGCTGACACGTGTCGACATCGTGGCGGACCTACATGCTGACCCAGCTAAGCTACGCGTTGACCATATGTTGACGCGGGCCGCGTTAGCCTTAGCTTACCTTTACGCGGGCCGCGTGAGAGTCAGGTTTTGCAACTATATAAGCAGGCCATCGGGTTTCACTTTCCGTCGTTCATTTCTTTCTTTCAATCTCGAATTTCTGAAGTTATAAGCATTATAGACGGGTATCATATCCCTAATTAGCGAGGTTCTGCTCCGTTGTAAGTATTATAACCCCGGTTTCATAGTAGATACGCTGCCCGATTGGTTTAGGGTTCCGTAATAACTGTCGTGGTTCTGCCCGACGTAGTTATTGGAATGCCGTCTCGGGGAGGGTATCATTAATTTTTTCAAAGGGTTATGATACTAACCAATGTACATTTGTATAAATTACAGATTATATCCAGGAAACCCTTACGCGAAGTCTAAGATAGCAATGTGAGTTTATCCTCTTTTTGTTAATCTTTTTGGAATGTTTTACAAAACTTTAAATGCTTAATAATGTAATTAAGCAGTGATTGAGTCTTTGTAGTTCTTCAATTATTGCCGGTATGTTGGGGTTTTGTATACAAAATTTACTACCTTGTGAGTAGTAAGTCGGGGATGACAGGACGTTACCATTGGACAAAGAGTTAGCCAATGAGTAATATGACCCACAAGTCAGGATTGACAGTACTGAATGAGTAATTGTGTAGAAATAAACAATGTGATCGCTCTCAATACTGTTTTAATTGATAAAATGTTTCTTGATTAAACTGGGATTCACTCACCAGTATTTCCGCTGATAAATGTTTTTAAAACATGTTTCAGGTAACAAAATGTGACAGCCAATTAGTAAAACGCCAGCTGGAGAGCACTGAAGGCTTGGAAAAAATGTGGCTATAAAAGTTATCTAAAAGATGATGTTTTAAATTCAATAAAATAGGGTTTATCCCTATGAATGTATTGTAATATGAAACTTGGGTTTTACCCATGTGATTATTAATATCAAATATGGTGGTTTTACTTTAATAAATATTTCCTAAGTACGGTCCTGATGAAAATTTCGCTGCCAAATTAAAACAACCTGATACCACCGTCACTGAGCTCGCGTCCGCCCGTTCCCGGGAATCAGGGATCAGGGGTTGCGACAGGAGGTGGTATCAGAGCCTAGCCACTGGTCAGAGCCAAAGAAGTGTTCAGTTGACACTTAAATTCTATATTTTGTGTTAGGAAATAACGGAAATATGTGCATAACTGTATTTAATTGTTATGTGTTATTTGACTATTTGTTAGTTTACAGTATCAGTGATCAAGGACCCTCAGATATGAGCCGTCAGTTGTCTGAATCACCTAGGAGTGAAGGTACTTCATCACAGCCTGCCCTTTCGGGGTATTCTTCTGATCAGGAAGAAGGAATATTTGCCTTTAGAGCTCAGTCGGAGGAGCCATTTCCTAATAAAAAGAGAGGATGGTTCAGTAAGGAAGCCTTTGCTCGTAGGAAAAGAATGCGAAAGTTGCAACAGCAAAGAGTTTTAGTGGCTGCTAAGAGAGCTAGGATTCGAGTTACAGGAACAAGGGCCAAACCAACCACCCAAGAATGGAATCGTCGAGCGAAAACACTTGACAACCTCCTAGAAGCAGCTTTTCTTGCCACCAGATCTTTCTCCATCAATTAGGAATCTGATGCCGTCACTAAACACATTCCTTAAATTGTAGCCATTTGTTGAGTGTTTTTTTTTGGGTCTAATCCGCATATATGTCACCATTGCCCTTGATTTTCTTAACTGTATATCTCTTAAATGTCAACATATACACGTGTGATTTAGTTTACGAAGATTTTTCAATGCCGAGAACCTTGATTAGAGAGTAAAAAAGGCCTAAGGTTCACAATGGTGTAAAATTAAAATGGGATATACCGGGCTTGGATTCGAGTTACAGGAACAAGGGCCAAACCAAGCACCCAAGAATGGAATCGTCGAGCGAAAACACTTGACAACCTCCTAGAAGTAGCTTTTCTTGCCACCAGATCTTTCTCCTTTAATTAGGAATCTGATGCCGTCACTAAACACATTCCTTAAATTGTAGCCATTTGTTGAGTGTTTTTTTTGTGTCTAATCCGCATATATGTCACCATTGCCCTTGATTTTCTTGACTGTATATCTCTTAAATGTCAACATATACACGTGTGATTTTGTTTACGAAGATTTTTCAATGCCGAGAACCTCGATTAGAGAGTAAAAAAGGCGTAAGGTTCACAATGGTGTAAAATTAAAATGGGATATACCGGGCTAGTATTCGAGTTACAGGAACAAGGGCCAAACCAACCACCCTAGAATGGAATCGTAGAGTGAAAACACTTGACAACCTCCTAGAAGCAGCTTTTCTTGCCACCAGACCTTTCTCTATCAATTAGGAATATGATGCCGTCACTAAACACATTCCTTAAATTGTAGCCATTTGTTGAGTGTTTTTTTTGGTGTCTAATCCGCATATATATCACCATTGCCCTTGATTTTCTTGACTGTATATCTCTTAAATGTCAACATATACACGTGTTGTAACAACCCTCGGTAAAACTGACACCCTAGTATATTTTAAATTACCCTTATATGCCTTTTATTTCACCCCGTATGTGAAAACCGAGCTCGAAATAAGTTATAGTATTTAAAATAAATTAAAAACAAGAAATATTAAGCTGAGGCGGGCCGCGTAGACCCACCCTAACCATTTACGCGGGCGGTATCAAGGTGGATACCTGATTCCGTTTGATTTCTTTAGTTCAAGCGGGCCGCGTAAGACCCCGTTTAAGTTAACGCGGGCCGCAAGAGTCATGAATGGTGGCACAGCCCTGAGCTGACACGTGTCGACATCGTGGCGGACCTACATGCTGACCCAGCTAAGCTACGCGTTGACCATATGTTGACGCGGGCCGCGTAAGCCTTAGCTTACCTTTACGCGGGCCACGTGAGAGTCAGGTTTTGCAACTATATAAGCAGGCCATCGGGTTTCACTTTCTGTCGTTCATTTCTTTCTTTCAATCTCGAATTTCTGAAGTTATAAGCATTATAGACGGGTATCATATCCCTAATTAGCGAGGTTCTGCTCCGTTGTAAGTATTATAACCCCGGTTTCATAGTAGATACGCTGCCCGATTGGTTTAGGGTTCCGTAATAACTGTCGTGGTTCTGCCCGACGTAGTTATTGGAATGCCGTCTCGGGGAGGGTATCATTAATTTTTTCAAAGGGTTATGATACTAACCAATGTACATTTGTATAAATTATAGATTATATCCAGGAAACCCTTACGCGAAGTCTAAGATAGCAATGTGAGTTTATCCTCTTTTTGTTAATCTTTTTGGAATGTTTTACAAAACTTTAAATGCTTAATAATGTAATTAAGCAGTGATTGAGTCTTTGTAGTTCTTCAATTACTGCCGGTATGTTGGGGCTTTGTATACAAAATTTACTACCTTGTGAGTAGTAAGTCGGGGATGACAGGACGTTACCATTGGACAAAGAGTTAGCCAATGAGTAATATGACCCACAAGTCAGGATTGACAGTACTGAATGAGTAATTGTGTAGAAATAAACAATGTGATCGCTCTCAATACTGTTTTAATTGATAAAATGTTTCTTGATTAAACTGGGATTCACTCACCAGTATTTCCGCTGATAAATGTTTTTAAAACATGTTTCAGGTAACAAAATGTGATAGCCAATTAGTAAAACGCCAGCTGGAGAGCACTGAAGGCTTGGAAAAAATGTGGCTATAAAAGTTATCTAAAAGATGAGGTTTTAAATTCAATAAAATAGGGTTTATCCCTATGAATGTATTGTAATAAGAAACTTGGGTTTTACCCATGTGATTATTAATATCAAATATGGTGGTTTTACTCTGATAAATATTTCCTAAGTACGATCCTGATGAAAATTTCGCTGCCAAATTAAAACAACCTGATACCACCGTCACTGAGCTCGCGTCCGCCCGTTCCCGGGAATCAGGGATCGGGGGTTGCGACAGGAGGTGGTATCAGAGCCTAGCCACTGGTCTGAGCCAAAGAAGTGTTCTGTTGACACTTAAATTCTATATTTTGTGTTAGGAAATAACGGAAATATGTGCATAACTGTATTTAATTGTTATGTGTTATTTGACTATTTGTTAGTTTACAGTATCAGTGATCAAGGACCCTCAGATATGAGCCGTCAGTTGTCTGAATCACCTAGGAGTGAAGGTACTTCATCACAGCCTGCCCTTTCGGGGTATTCTGCTGATCAGGAAGAAGGAATATTTGCCTTTAGAGCTCAGTCGGAGGAGCCATTTCCTAATAAAAAGAGAGGATGGTTCAGTAAGGAAGCCTTTGCTCGTAGGAAAAGAATGCGAAAGTTGCAACAGTAAAGAGTTTTAGCGGCTGCTAAGAGAGAGACAGATGCCCATACACAGGATATGCTTAATAGAAGCCTAGCAAATTTCCATATCCTAGCTACAACTGCTGCTGACCCTAGTCTGGAACAACTAGTAGCCCCACAACCATAAAACTCAGATCAACCCATGGAAATAGAAAATCTTGACAACCAAGTGGAGATGCATGACTTTAACCCAGAAGAAATCCCTAGGATACCTGCACCAAATCCCTTAGACCCAAATTACGACCCCTGGTGGGACGATAATAGGGACTTTGTGCAACGTTACCCTATTCATGAAGACACACCCATACAGAACATAGGAGCCTACCCAGGTATGGACCCTTTAGATCCCTATTACCAAGATGATTATATTAGGGAGATGTTAGAAGATCCTTACCAATTTCAGGAACTTTCACCCCCATATCAGGAACCCGCACCCCAGATTCCAAACCCAGTCCGAGAACCTGCACCCCCAATGAGTGCAGAAAACGTGCAAGAACTTAGGACTTTTGGGGAGGAAATTTTAGAAAGCAGTGAGAGAATGCGTCAGGTGGGAGAGCGTCTCGTATGGAAATACGATGAGCGCAATATGGATTTTTGGATAAATCCATATCCGTGATGTGATGGAGGAAATGGAATAATAATAATAATATAAAATAATAAAATAAAAATAAAATAAAAGATGTGTGTACGGATGCATATTACTATTAGTGTGATTCTATTTCTGTTAGTATTGTAATTTTTATTTCAGTACTAGTGTGTAATAGATGCATAATAGTATATGAATAGAGTAAAAGTAGCAATGATCTACGTTTTTGACTAGATTGAGTATCATGTGATTAACGATATTATCTATTATCTTGTGATATTAATATGGGATAAATGTTTAAAATTCAGATGGCCGACGACAGAAATCAAGGAAATCTGAATAACGATAACCAAAGTAATATTAATGTGGTTAATGAGAATCCAAGCATCAATAACAATGGAAATCAAGTGGATAATAGTGCTATCCAACACATAGTGGCACAAGGAATTATAGATGCAATGCCATTTATTCTTCAAACGGTTCAAGAAGCTAATAATAAAAGTAAACATAGTAGTAAGCGACCAATTGAACCGGAACACAGCGTGAACAATGGACCTGTACTTCAAATGCCTATTCCCAAAAGAAGAAGAACCGTGCCTTACGGTTGTTCTTATAAAGAATTCTGGTCTTGTAAACCAATGGAATTCTCGGGCAACGAAGGGGCCATTACAACCCTACGCTGGATAGAAAAGACTGAGGCAGTCTTAAGGATAAGTAAGTGTGCTGAAGAAGATACGATATTGTTTGCCTCTAATCTGTTTAAGAATGCAGCACTAGAATGGTGGAACACTATCCTTCAATCAAAAGGAAGTGATAGAACCTACAATATGGAATGAGAAGAATTTAAAAACAAGGTAGAAAGGAAATTCTGCCCACCCAATGAGAAGGAACAGATAGCAAACAAATTCCTAAACCTTAGGATGACTGGTGTGGATAGTAAGGGGTACACTAAGTTATTCTTCGAATATGCTAGAATAGTGCCAACTCTTGCTTCACCAGAACCAGTGTTAATCTCCCGTTATATCTGGGGATTAATCGGAGAGATTAGACATGTAGTCAAGGCAGCTAGACCCCAAACCATAGAAGAAACTGTAGAACTAGCCAATACCTTGACTGATGAATTAGTTCGTACCCGAGAAGAGGATCAAAGGAGGAACCTAACCCAGAAGTTGACTCAAGAATTTCGTTCTGGAAATTCTAACCGTGGAAGAAATGTCGGTTCTACCTCTGCACCTTACTGTAGGAATTGAAAAAGAAAGCATTCAGGAAGATGCTCCATATACTGTAACTTTTGCAAAATATCGGGACACAAGGAAGAAGACTGCAGGAAGAAAAACAGCAGGATATGCTACAACTGCAGAGAACAAGGTCACATCAAGCCTAATTGCCCAAAATTAACTCCAGCTATGAACAACAAGAACACTAAAAATGCTAGAGCATTTGTTCTAACTGCAAATGAAGCCAAGATGATTCCAGATGTCATAGCTGGTACGTTTTTAGTTAATGATATCTTTGCTAAAGTATTATTTGACTCTGGTGCGAACCAAAGTTTTATTAATACATCATTTTGCAAAATTCTAAATCAGTCATTAACTAAACTACCACAAGAATGTTTAGTAGAGACAGCTAATGGAGAAACCGTTAGGATTTCTGAAATCTTGCAGGGAGCAAGAATAGAAATTTTAGATCATAAATTTATAGCAAACCTGTATCCCATGACTCTGGCAGGATTTGATGTTGTATTAGGAATGGATTGGTTAATAGCCAATAAAGCCAGTATTTTATGTGATCAAAAACCAATTCAAGTAAATTCACAAAAAGGTAAAACGATCACAATTAAAGGAGATAAACCATTTAGAACTACAAAATTCATTTCTGTGATGAAAACTGCAAGCTATATAAGAAAATGTTCCATAGTGTATATGATTTCCATGATCACTAACACTAAAGGAAAAGAACTAAAAGATATTACAGTAGTATCTCAGTTTTCAGATGTCTTTCCAGAAGAATTACCAGGACTACCTCCAGACAGAGAAGTTGAATTCAGAATTCGTTTGCTACCAGGAACAACACCAATTGCCAAAGCACCTTATCGTTTGGCACCTGCAGAAATGCAAGAATTGAAGAAACAATTAGACGAATTGTTAGAGAAGGGATTTATACAACCAAGTTCGTCACCATGGGGAGCGCCGATACTATTTGTTAAAAAGGACGGATCAATGCGTATGTGCATTGACTACCGTGAATTAAACAAGGTCACGATTAAGAATCGGTACACAATACCAAGAATCGATGATTTGTTTGATCAACTACAAGGAGCTCGATTTTTCTCTAAAATCGATTTAAGGTCAGTATATCATCAATTAAAGGTACAGGAAGAGGACATTCCTAAAACCGCATTCAGAACAAGGTATGGTCATTATGAATTTACTGTCATGCCATTTGGTTTAACCAATGCCCCAGCTGCATTCATGGACATGATGAACCGAATATGTTAGCCATATTTGGACAGATTCATAATTGTTTTCATAGACGATATCCTAATTTATTCTAAGAATAAAGAAGATCATGCAAAGCATTTGCACGCACTTTTAAGTTTGTTAAGAAAGGAAAAGCTTTATGCTAAATTCTCTAAGTGCGAATTTTGGTTAGAACATGTACAGTTTCTTGGACATTTAGTAAATCATGAAGGAATTCATGTAGATCCAACAAAAATCGAGGCGATTACTAAATGGAAAACCCCTGAATCACCAACTGAGGTTAGAAGTTTCTTAGGATTGGCCGGTTATTATAGAAGATTTATTAAAGATTTTTTCTAGAATAGACATTCCTTTAACTAAGTTAACCTGTAAATCTGTTAAGTTTGAATGGGGAGTAAAACAAGAAGAAGCTTTTAGAATTCTTAAGCAAAGATTAACCCATACACCCATACTAGCGTTACCAGAAGGAACTGAAGATTTTGTAGTTTATTGTGACGCTTCTAAATTAGGTTATGGATGTGTGTTGATGCAACGACAAAAGGTTATAGCTTATGCATCTAGACAACTTAAGAATCATGAAGAGAATTATTCAACCCATGATTTAGAACTAGGAGCTATAATTTTTGCTCTTAAGATTTGGAGACATTACCTTTATGGTAGTAAGTTTACCATATTCACTGATCATAAGAGTTTAAGGTATATCTTCAAGCAAAAGGAATTAAATATGAGACAAAGACGCTAGATGGAAATGCTTAGTGATTATGATTGTGATATCCAGTATCATGAAAGAAGAGCAAATGTAGTAGCAGATGCTTTAAGTCTAAAGTATCATGAAAGGATAAAAAAGGTACGTTCTCTTAAATTAAATCTGCAACTAGATTTAAATGATCGGATAAGAGAAGCACAAGAATCAGTAATCAAGGAAGATACTGAAAAATTAAAAGGTATGCTAAAAGAATTGGAACAAGGAATAGACGGAATTTGGAGATTCCATAAAAAGAGAATGTGGATACCTAAATTAGGAAACCTACGTCATCGTATTTTAGAAGAGGCCCATAAGTCTAAATATACGATGCATCCAGGAAGTGATAAAATGTACCAAGATTTAAAGAAAAATTTCTGGTGGATAGGAATGAAAAAGGACATAGCAGCCTATGTTTCTAAATGTTTAACCTGTTCACAAGTTAAAGCTGAACACCAGAAACCCTCAGGTTTGTTACAGCAATTAGAAATGCCAGTATGGAAATGGGAATTGGTAACAATGGATTTTGTTACTAAATTACCCAAAACAAAGAAAGGAAATGATACAATCTGGGTGATTGTAGATAGGCTAACCAAGTCAGCTCATTTCCTACCAATGAAAGAAACTTTTAGTATGGAACAATTAGCTAAATTGTATGTAAATGAAATTGTTTCTTTACATGGTATTCCTTTATCAATTGTTTCTGATAGAGATAGTCGATTTACCTCTCATTTTTGGTCAAGTTTCCAAAAGGCAATGGGAACTAAGTTAAAGTTAAGCACGGCTTATCATCCTCAAACGGACGGACAAAGAGAAAGAACAATTAAAACAATGGAGGACATGCTTAGAGCTTGTGTAATTGATTTCAGAGGTAATTGGGACGATCACTTACCTTTGATAGAATTTTCTTATAATAATAGTTATCACACAAGTATCAATGCTGCACCATTCGAAGCACTTTATGGACGAAAGTGCCGAACCCCAGTCTGTTGGGCAGAAATTGGGGAAAAACAACTATCTGGACCTGAGATAGTGCAAGAAACAACTGATAAGATTATTCAAGTCAAAGAACGACTGAAAGCAGCATGTGATCGACAGAAGAGTTATGCTGATAACCGACGCAAACCATTGGAGTTTAAAGTAAGAGATAAAGTATTGTTGAAAGTCTCTCATTGGAAAGGAGTGGTAAGATTCATAAAAAGGGGAAAGCTAAGTCCCAGGTATGTTGGACCTTTTGAGATTATTAAAAGAATAGGACCTGTAGCCTATCAGCTACAACTGCCAGAAGAAATGACAGGAATACATGATGTATTTCATGTATCTAATCTCAAAAAGTGTTTAGCAGATGAATCACTGATAGTGCCTCTTAAGGATATAGAGGTAAATGAACAACTCAAGTTTGTAGAAAGACCTCTACAAATTGAAGACAGGAAAATCAAGAACCTCAAGCATAAGAGATTAGTTCTGGTCAAAGTGAAGTGGGACTCCAAAAGAGGACCTGAGTACACATGGGAACTTGAATCTGAAATACAAAGGAAATATCCGCACTTGTTCCAGTAGATCTCGAGGACGAGCTCTAAAATAAGGTGGGGAGAATGTAACAACCCTCGGTAAAACTGACACCCTAGTATATTTTAAATTACCCTTATATGCCTTTTATTTCACCCCGTATGTGAAAACCGAGCACGAAATAAGTTATAGTATTTAAAATAAATTAAAAACAAGAAATATTAAGCTGAGGCGGGCCGCGTAGACCCACCCCAACCATTTACGCGGGCGGTATCAAGGTGGATACCTGATTCCGTTTGATTTCTTTAGTTCAAGCGGGCTGTGTAAGACCCCGTTTAAGTTAACGCGGGCCGCGAGAGTCATGAATGGTGGCACATCCCTGAGCTGACGAGTGTCGACATCGTGGCGGACCTACATGCTGACCCAGCTAAGCTACGCGTTGACCATATGTTGACGCGGGCCGCGTAAGCCTTAGCTTACCTTTACGCGGGCCACGTGAGAGTCAGGTTTTGCAACTATATAAGCAGGCCATCGGGTTTCACTTTCTGTCGTTCATTTCTTTCTTTCAATCTCGAATTTCTGAAGTTATAAGCATTATAGACGGGTATCATATCCCTAATTAGCGAGGTTCTGCTCCGTTGTAAGTATTATAACCCCGGTTTCATAGTAGATACGCTGCCCGATTGGTTTAGGGTTCCGTAATAACTGTCGTGGTTCTGCCCGACGTAGTTATTGGAATGCCGTCTCGGGGAGGGTATCATTAATTTTTTCAAAGGGTTATGATACTAACCAATGTACATTTGTATAAATTATAGATTATATCCAGGAAACCCTTACGCGAAGTCTAAGATAGCAATGTGAGTTTATCCTCTTTTTGGAATGTTTTACAAAACTTTAAATGCTTAATAATGTAATTAAGCAGTGATTGAGTCTTTGTAGTTCTTCAATTACTGCCGGTATGTTGGGGTTTTGTATACAAAATTTACTACCTTGTGAGTAGTAAGTCGGGGATGACAGGACGTTACAATTGGACAAAGAGTTAGCCAATGAGTAATATGACCCACAAGTCAGGATTGACAGTACTGAATGAGTAATTGTGTAGAAATAAACAATGTGATCGCTCTCAATACTGTTTTAATTGATAAAATGTTTCTTGATTAAACTGGGATTCACTCACCAGTATTTCCGCTGATAAATGTTTTTAAAACATGTTTCAGGTAACAAAATGTGACAACCAATTAGTAAAAAGCCAGCTGGAGAGCACTGAAGGCTTGGGAAAAATGTGGCTATAAAAGTTACCTAAAAGATGACGTTTTAAATTCAAGAAAATAGGGTTTATCCCTATGAATGTATTGTTATAAGAAACATGGGTTTTACCCATGTGATTATTAATATCAAATCAGGTGGTTTTACTCTGATAAATATTTCCTAACTACGGTCCTGATGAAAATTCCGATGCCAAATTAAAACAACCTGATACCACCGTCACTGAGCTCGCGTCCGCCCATTCCCGGGAATCAGGGATCGGGGGTTGCGACACGTGTGATTTAGTTTACGAAGATTTTTCAATGCCGAGAACCTCGATCAAAGAGTAAAAAAGGCGTAAGGTTCACAATCGTGTTAAACTAAAATGGGATATACAGGGCTAGGATTCGAGTTACAGGAACAAGGACCAAACCAACCACCCAAGAATGGAATCGTCGAGCGAAGACACTTGACAACCTCCTAGAAGCATCTTTTCTTGCCACCAGACCTTTCTCCATCAATTAGGAATCTGATGCCATCACTAAACACATTCCTTAAATTGTAGCCATTTGTTGAGTGTTTTTTTTTGGTTTATAATCCGCATATATATCACCATTGCCCTTGATTTTCTTGACTGTATATCTCTTGAATGTCAACATATACACGTGTGATTTAGTTTAAGAAGATTTTTCAATGTCGAGATTCTCGATCAGAGAGTAAAAAAGGCGTAAGGTTCACAATGTTGTAAAATTAAAATGGGATATACCTGGCTAGGATTCGAGTTACAGGAACAAGGGCCAAACCAACCACCCAAGAATGGAATCGTCGAGCGAAAACACTTGACAACCTCCTAGAAGCAGCTTTTCTGGCCACCAGACCTTTCTCCATCAATTAGGAATCTGATGCCGTCACTAAACACATTCCTTAAATTGTAGCCATTTGTTGAGTGTTTTTTTTTTGTATCTAATCCGCATATATATCACCATTGCCCTTGATTTTCTTGACTGTATATCTCTTAAATGTCAACATATACACGTGTGATTTTGTTTACGAAGATTTTTCAATGCCAAGAACCTCGATCAGAGAGTAAAAAAGGCGTAAGGTTCACAATGGTGTAAAATTAAAATGGGATATACCGGGCTAGGATTCGAGTTACAGGAACAAGGGCCAAACCAACCACCCAAGAACGGAATCGTCGAACGAAAACACTTGACAACCTCCAAAAAGCAGCTTTTCTTGCCACCAGACCTTTCTCCATCAATTAGGAATTTGATGCCGTCACTAAACACATTCCTTAAATTGTAGCCATTTGTTAAGTGATTTTTTTGTGTCTAATCCGCATATATATCACCATTGCCCATGATTTTCTTGACTGTATATCTCTTAAATGTCAACATATACACGTGTGATTTAGTTTACGAAGATTTTTCAATGCCGAGAACCTCGATCAGAGAGTAAAAAAGGCGTAAGGTTCACAATGGTGCAAAATTATAATGGGATACACCGGGCTAGGATTCGAGTTACAGGAACAACTGCCAAACCAACCACCCAAGAATGGAATCGTCAAGCGAAAACACTTGACAACATCCTAGAAGCAGTTTTTCTTGCCACCAGACCTTTCTCCATCAATTAGGAATCTGATGCCGTCACTAAACACATTCGTTAAATTGTAGCCATTTGTTGAGTGTTTTTTTTTGGTGTTTAATCCGCATATATATCACCATTGCCCATGATTTTCTTGACTGTATATCTCTTAAATGTCAACATATACACGTGTGATTTAGTTTACGAAGATTTTTCAATTCCAAGAACCTCATTCAGAGAGTAAAAAAGGCGTAAGGTTCATAATGGTGTAAAATTAAAATGCGATGTACCGGGCTAGGATTCGAGTTACAGGAACAAGGGCCAAACCAACCACCCAAGAATGGAATCGTCGAGCGAAAACACTTGACAACCTCCTAGAAGCAGCCTTTCTTGCCACCAGACCTTTCTCCATCAATTAGGAATCTAATGCCGTCACTAAACACATTCCTTAAATTGTAGCCATTTGTTGAGTGATTTTTTTGGTGTCTAATCCGCATATATATCACCATTCCCCTTGATTTTCTAGACTGTATATCTCTTAAATGTCATCGTATACACGTGTGATTTAGTTTACGAAGATTTTTCAATGCCGAGAACCTCAATCAGAGAGTAAAAAAGGCGTAAGGTTCACAATGGTGTAAAATTAAAATGGGATATACCGGGCTAGGATTCGAGTTACAGGAACAAGGGCCAAACCAACCACCCAAGAATGGAATCATCGAGCGAAAACACTTGACAACCTCCTAGAAGCAACTTTTCTTGCCACCAGACATTTCTCAATCAATTAGGAATCTGATGCCGTCACTAAACACATTCCTTAAATTGTAGCCATTTGTTGAGTCTTTTTTTTGGTGTCTAATCCGCATATATATCACCATTGCCCTTGATTTTCTTAACTGTATATCTATTAAATGTGAATATATACACGTGTGATTTAGTTTACGAAGATTTTTCAATGTCGAGAACCTTGATCAGAGAGTAAAAAAGGCGTAAGGTTCACAATGGTGTAAAATTAAAATGGGATATACCGGGTTAGGATTCGAGTTACAGGAACAAGGGCCAAACCAACCACCCAATAATGGAATCGTCGAGCGAAAAGACTTGACAACCTCCTAGAAGAATCTTTTCTTACCACCAGACCTTTCTCCATCAATTAGGAATCTGATGCCGTCACTAAACACATTCCTTAAATTGTAGCCATTTGTTGAGTGCTTTTTTTGTGTCTAATCCGCATATATATCACCATTGCCCTGGATTTTGTTGCCTGTATATCTCTTAAATGTCAACTTATAGACGTGTGATTTAGTTTAAGAAGACTTTTCAATGACGAGAACCTCGATCAGAGAGTACAAAAGGCGTAAGGTTCACAATGTTGTAAAATTAAAATGGGATATACCGGGCTAGGATTCGAGTTACAGGAACAACGGCCAAACCAACCACCCAAGATTGGAATCGTCGAGCGAAAACACTTGACAACCTCTTAGAATCAGCTTTTCTTGCCACCAGACCTTTCTCCATCAATTAGGAATCTGATGTCGTGACTAAACACATTCCTTCAATTGTAGCCATTTGTTGAGTGTTTTTTTTGTGTCTAATCCGCATATATATCACCATTGCCCTTGATTTTCTTGACTGTATATCTCTTAAATGTCAACATATACACGTGTGATTTAGTTTACGAAGATTTTTCAATGCCGAGAACCTCGATCAGAGAGTAAAAAAGGCGTAAGGTTCACAATGGTGTAAAATTTAATTGGGATATACCGGGATAGGATTCAAGTGACAGGAACAAGGGCCAAACCAACCACCCAAGAATGGAATCGTCGAGCGAAAACACTTGACAACCTCCTAGAAGCAGCTTTTCTTGCCACCAGACCTTTCGCCATCAGTTAGGAATTTGATGTCGTCACTAAACACATTCCTTAAATTGTAGCCTTTTATTAAGTGTTTTTATTGTGTCAAACCCGCATTTATATCACCATTGCCCATGAATTTTTTGACTGTATATCTCTTAAATGTCAACATATACACGTGTGATTTAGTTTACGAAGATTTTTCAATGCCGAGAACCTCGATCAGAAAGTGAAAAAGGCGTAAAGTTCACAATGGTGTAAAATTAAAATGGGATATACCGGGCTAGGATTCAAGTTACAGGAACAAGGGCCAAACCAACCACCCAAGAATGAAATCGTCGAGCGAAAACACTTGACAACCTCCAAGAAGCAGCTTTTCTTGCCACAGACCTTTCTCCATCAATTAGGAATCTGATGCCGTCACTAAACACATTCCTTAAATTATAGCCATTTGTTGAGTGTTTTTTTTTTGCGTCTAATCCGCATATATATCACCATTGCCCTTGATTTTCTTGACTGTATATCTCTTAAATGTCAACATATACACGTGTGATTTAGTTTACCAAGATTTTTCAATTCCGAGAACCTCGATCAGAGAGTAAAAAAGGCGTAAGGTTCACAATGGTGTAAAATTAAAATGGGATATACCGGGCTAGGATTCGAGTTACAGGAACAAGGGCCAAACCAACCACCCAAGAATGAAATCGTCGAGCGAAAACACTTGACAACCTCCAAGAAGCAGCTTTTCTTGCCACAGACCTTTCTCCATCAATTAGGAATCTGATGCCGTCACTAAACACATTCCTTAAATTGTAGCCATTTGTTGAGTGTTTTTTTTTTTGTGTCTAATCCGCATATATATCACCATTGCCCTTGATTTTCTTGACTGTATATCTCTTAAATGTCAACATATACATGTGTGATTTAGTTTACCAAGATTTTTCAATGCCGAGAACCTCGATCAGAGAATGAAAAAGGCGTAAGGTTCACAATGGTGTAAAATTAAAATGGGATATACCGGGCTAGGATTCAAGTTACAGGAACAAGGGCCAAACCAACCACCCAAGAATGAAATCGTCGAGCGAAAACACTTGACAACCTCCAAGAAGCAGCTTTTCTTGCCACAGACCTTTCTCCATCAATTAGGAATCTGATGCCGTCACTAAACACATTCCTTAAATTATAGCCATTTGTTGAGTGTTTTTTTTTTGCGTCTAATCCGCATATATATCACCATTGCCCTTGATTTTCTTGACTGTATATCTCTTAAATGTCAACATATACACGTGTGATTTAGTTTACGAATATTTTTCAATGCCGAGAACCTCGATCAGAGAGTAAAAAAGGCGTAAGGTTCACAATGGTGTAAAATTTAATTGGGATATACCGGGATAGGATTCAAGTGACAGGAACAAGGGCCAAACCAACCACCCAAGAATGGAATCGTCGAGCGAAAACACTTGACAACCTCCTAGAAGCAGCTTTTCTTGCCACCAGACCTTTCGCCATCAGTTAGGAATTTGATGTCGTCACTAAACACATTCCTTAAATTGTAGCCTTTTATTAAGTGTTTTTATTGTGTCAAACCCGCATTTATATCACCATTGCCCATGAATTTTTTGACTGTATATCTCTTAAATGTCAACATATACACGTGTGATTTAGTTTACGAAGATTTTTCAATGCCGAGAACCTCGATCAGAAAGTGAAAAAGGCGTAAAGTTCACAATGGTGTAAAATTAAAATGGGATATACCGGGCTAGGATTCAAGTTACAGGAACAAGGGCCAAACCAACCACCCAAGAATGGAATCGTCGAGGGAAAACACTTGACAACCTCCAAGAAACAGCTTTTCTTGCCACAGACCTTTCTCCATCAATTAGGAATTTGATGCCGTCACTAATCACATTCCTTAAAATGTAGCCATTTGTTGAGTGTTTTTTTTGTGTCTAATCCGCATATATATCACCATTGCCTTTGATTTTCTTGACTGTATATCTCTTAAATGTCAACATATACTCGTGTGATTTAGTTTACGAAGATTTTTCAATGCCGAGAACCTCGATCAGAAAGTAAAAAAGGCGTAAGGTTCATAATGGTGTAAAATTAAAATGGGATATACCGGGCTAGGATTCGAGTTAAAGGAACAGGGGCCAAACCAACCCCCCAAGAATGGAATCATCGAGCGAAAACACTTGACAACCTCCTAGAGGCAGCTTTTCTTGCCACCATACCTTTCTCAATCAATTAGAAATCTGATGTCGTCAGTAAACACATTCCTTAAATTGTAGCCATTTGTTGAGTGTTTTTTTTTGTGTCTAATCCGCATATATATCACCATTGCCCTTGATTTTCTTGACTGTATATCTCTTAAATATCAACATATACACATGTGATTAAGTTTACGAAGATTTTTCAATGCCGAGAACCTCGATCAGAGAGTAAAAAAGGCGTAAGGTTCACAATGGTGTAAAATTAAAATGGGATATACCGGGCTAGGATTCAAGTTACAGGAACAAGGGCCAAACCAACCACCCAAGAATGAAATCGTCGAGCGAAAACACTTGACAACCTCCAAGAAGCAGCTTTTCTTGCCACAGACCTTTCTCCATCAATTAGGAATCTGATGCCGTCACTAAACACATTCCTTAAATTATAGCCATTTGTTGAGTGTTTTTTTTTTGCGTCTAATCCGCATATATATCACCATTGCCCTTGATTTTCTTGACTGTATATCTCTTAAATGTCAACATATACACGTGTGATTTAGTTTACCAAGATTTTT
This sequence comes from Helianthus tuberosus, assembly GCA_030545235.1. Taxonomy (NCBI): domain Eukaryota; kingdom Viridiplantae; phylum Streptophyta; class Magnoliopsida; order Asterales; family Asteraceae; genus Helianthus; species Helianthus tuberosus. The sequence continues at coordinate 177,712,701 of CM060354.1, forward strand.
CAATTCCGAGAACCTCGATCAGAGAGTAAAAAAGGCGTAAGGTTCACAATGGTGTAAAATTAAAATGGGATATACCGGGCTAGGATTCGAGTTACAGGAACAAGGGCCAAACCAACCACCCAAGAATGAAATCGTCGAGCGAAAACACTTGACAACCTCCAAGAAGCAGCTTTTCTTGCCACAGACCTTTCTCCATCAATTAGGAATCTGATGCCGTCACTAAACACATTCCTTAAATTGTAGCCATTTGTTGAGTGTTTTTTTTTTGTGTCTAATCCGCATATATATCACCATTGCCCTTGATTTTCTTGACTGTATATCTCTTAAATGTCAACATATACATGTGTGATTTAGTTTACCAAGATTTTTCAATGCCGAGAACCTCGATCAGAGAATGAAAAAGGCGTAAGGTTCACAATGGTGTAAAATTAAAATGGGATATACCGGGCTAGGATTCAAGTTACAGGAACAAGGGCCAAACCAACCACCCAAGAATGAAATCGTCGAGCGAAAACACTTGACAACCTCCAAGAAGCAGCTTTTCTTGCCACAGACCTTTCTCCATCAATTAGGAATCTGATGCCGTCACTAATCACATTCCTTAAATTGTAGTCATTTGTTGAGTGTTTTTTTTTTTGTGTCTAATCCGCATATATATCGCCATTGCCCTTGATTTTCTTGACTGTATATCTCTTAAATGTCAACATATACTCGTGTGATTTAGTTTACGAATATTTTTCAATGCCGAGAACCTCGATCAGAAAGTAAAAAAGGCGTAAGGTTCATAATGGTGTAAAATTAAAATGGGATATACCGGGCTAGGATTCGAGTTACAGGAACAGGGGCCAAACCAACCACCCAAGAATGGAATCATCGAGCGAAAACACTTGACAACCTCCAAGAAGCAGCTTTTCTTGCCACCAGACATTTCTCCATCAATTAGGAATCTGATGCCGTCACTAAACACATTCCTTAAATTGTAGCCATTTGTTGAGTCTTTTTTTTGGTGTCTAATCCGCATATATATTACCATTGCCCTTGATTTTCTTGACTGTATATCTATTAAATGTCAATATATACACGTGTGATTTAGTTTACGAAGATTTTTCAACGTCGAGAACCTTGATCAGAGAGTAAAAAAGGCGTAAGGTTCACAATGGTGTAAAATTAAAATGGGATATACCGGGTTAGGATTCGAGTTACAGGAACAAGGGCCAAACCAACCACCCAATAATGGAATCGTCGAGCGAAAAGACTTGACAACCTCCTAGAAGAATCTTTTCTTACCACCAGACCTTTCTCCATCAATTAGGAATCTGATGCCGTCACTAAACACATTCCTTAAATTGTAGCCATTTGTTGAGTGCTTTTTTTGTGTCTAATCCGCATATATATCACCATTGCCCTGGATTTTGTTGCCTGTATATCTCTTAAATGTCAACTTATAGACGTGTGATTTAGTTTAAGAAGACTTTTCAATGACGAGAACCTCGATCAGAGAGTACAAAAGGCGTAAGGTTCACAATGTTGTAAAATTAAAATGGGATATACCGGGCTAGGAATCGAGTTACAGGAACAAGGGCCAAACCAACCACCCAAGATTGGAATCGTCGAGCGAAAACACTTGACAACCTCTTAGAATCAGCTTTTCTTGCCACCAGACCTTTCTCCATCAATTAGGAATCTGATGTCGTGACTAAACACATTCCTTCAATTGTAGCCATTTGTTGAGTGTTTTTTTTTGTGTCTAATCCGCATATATATCACCATTGCCCTTGATTTTCTTGACTGTATATCTCTTAAATGTCAACATATACACGTGTGATTTAGTTTACGAAGATTTTTCAATGCCGAGAACCTCGATCAGAGAGTAAAAAAGGCGTAAGGTTCACAATGGTGTAAAATTTAATTGGGATATACCGGGATAGGATTCAAGTGACAGGAACAAGGGCCAAACCAACCACCCAAGAATGGAATCGTCGAGCGAAAACACTTGACAACCTCCTAGAAGCAGCTTTTCTTGCCACCAGACCTTTCGCCATCAGTTAGGAATTTGATGTCGTCACTAAACACATTCCTTAAATTGTAGCCTTTTATTAAGTGTTTTTTTTTGTGTCAAACCCGCATTTAAATCACCATTACCCATGAATTTTTTGACTGTATATCTCTTAAATGTCAACATATACACGTGTGATTTAGTTTACGAAGATTTTTCAATGCCGAGAACCTCGATCAGAAAGTGAAAAAGGCGTAAAGTTCACAATGGTGTAAAATTAAAATGGGATATACCGGGCTAGGATTCAAGTTACAGGAACAAGGGCCAAACCAACCACCCAAGAATGGAATCGTCGAGGGAAAACACTTGACAACCTCCAAGAAGCAGCTTTTCTTGCCACAGACCTTTCTCCATCAATTAGGAATCTGATGCCGTCACTAATCTCATTCCTTAAATTGTAGCCATTTGTTGAGTGTTTTTTTTGTGTCTAATCCGCATATATATCACCATTGCCCTTGATTTTCTTGACTGTATATCTCTTAAATGTCAACATATACTCGTGTGATTTAGTTTACGAAGATTTTTCAATGCCGAGAACCTCGATCAGAAAGTAAAAAAGGCGTAAGGTTCATAATGGTGTAAAATTAAAATGGGATATACCGGGCTAGGATTCGAGTTAAAGGAACAGGGGCCAAACCAACCCCCCAAGAATGGAATCATCGAGCGAAAACACTTGACAACCTCCTAGAGGCAGCTTTTCTTGCCACCATACCTTTCTCAATCAATTAGAAATCTGATGTCGTTAGTAAACACATTCCTTAAATTGTAGCCATTTGTTGAGTGTTTTTTTTTTGTGTCTAATCCGCATATATATCACCATTGCCCTTGATTTTCTTGACTGTATATCTCTTTAATATCAACATATACACATGTGATTAAGTTTACGAAGATTTTTCAATGCCGAGAACCTCGATCAGAGAGTAAAAAAGGCGTAAGGTTCACAATGGTGTAAAATTAAAATGGGATATACCGGGCTAGGATTCAAGTTACAGGAACAAGGGCCAAACCAACCACCCAAGAATGAAATCGTCGAGCGAAAACACTTGACAACCTCCAAGAAGCAGCTTTTCTTGCCACAGACCTTTCTCCATCAATTAGGAATCTGATGCTGTCACTAAACACATTCCTTAAATTGTAGCCATTTGTTGAGTATTTTTTTTTTGTGTCTAATCCACATATATATCACCATTGCCCTTGATTTTCTTGACTGTATATCTCTTAAATATCAACATATACACATGTGATTAAGTTTACGAAGATTTTTCAATGCCGAGAACCTCGATCAGAGAGTAAAAAAGGCGTAAGGTTCACAATGATGTAAAATTAAAATGGGATATACCGGGCTAGGATTCAAGTTACAGGAACAAGGGCCAAACCAACCACCCAAGAATGAAATCGTCGAGCGAAAACACTTGACAACCTCCAAGAAGCAGCTTTTCTTGCCACAGACCTTTCTCCATCAATTAGGAATCTGATGCCGTCACTAAACACATTCCTTAAATTGTAGCCATTTGTTGAGTGTTTTTTTTTTGTGTCTAATCCGCATATATATCACCATTGCCCTTGATTTTCTTGACTGTATATCTCTTAAATGTCAACATATACTCGTGTGATTTAGTTTACGAATATTTTTCAATGCCGAGAACCTCGATCAGAAAGTAAAAAAGGCGTAAGGTTCATAATGGTGTAAAATTAAAATGGAATATACCGGGCTAGGATTCGAGTTACAGGAACAGGGGCCAAACCAACCACCCAAGAATGGAATCATCGAGCGAAAACACTTGACAACCTCCAAGAAGCAGCTTTTCTTGCCACCAGACATTTCTCCATCAATTAGGAATCTGATGCCGTCACTAAACACATTCCTTAAATTGTAGCCATTTGTTGAGTCTTTTTTTTGGTGTCTAATCCGAATATATATCACCATTGCCCTTGATTTTCTTGACTGTATATCTATTAAATGTCAATATATACACGTGTGATTTAGTTTACGAAGATTTTTCAATGTCGAGAACCTTGATCAGAGAGTAAAAAAGGCGTAAGGTTCACAATGGTGTAAAATTAAAATGGGATATACCGGGTTAGGATTCGAGTTACAGGAACAAGGGCCAAACCAACCACCCAATAATGGAATCGTCGAGCGAAAAGACTTGACAACCTCCTAGAAGAATCTTTTCTTACCACCAGACCTTTCTCCACCAATTAGGAATCTGATGCCGTCACTAAACACATTCCTTAAATTGTAGCCATTTGTTGAGTGCTTTTTTTGTGTCTAATCCGCATATATATCACCATTGCCCTGGATTTTGTTGCCTGTATATCTCTTAAATGTCAACTTATAGACGTGTGATTTAGTTTAAGAAGACTTTTCAATGACGAGAACCTCGATCAGAGAGTACAAAAGGCGTAAGGTTCACAATGTTGTAAAATTAAAATGGGATATACCGGGCTAGGATTCGAGTTACAGGAACAAGGGCCAAACCAACCACCCAAGATTGGAATCGTCGAGCGAAAACACTTGACAACCTCTTAGAATCAGCTTTTCTTGCCACCAGACCTTTCTCCATCAATTAGGAATCTGATGTCGTGACTAAACACATTCCTTCAACTGTAGCCATTTGTTGAGTGTTTTTTTTTTGTGTCTAATCCGCATATATATCACCATGGCCCTTGATTTTCTTGACTGTATATCTCTTAAATGTCAACATATACACGTGTGATTTAGTTTACGAAGATTTTTCAATGCCGAGAACCTCGATCAGAGAGTAAAAAAGGCGTAAGGTTCACAATGGTGTAAAATTTAATTGGGATATACCGGGATAGGATTCAAGTGACAGGAACAAGGGCCAAACCAACCACCCAAGAATGGAATCGTCGAGCGAAAACACTTGACAACCTCCTAGAAGCAGCTTTTCTTGCCACCAGACCTTTCGCCATCAGTTAGGAATTTGATGTCGTCACTAAACACATTCCTTAAATTGTAGCCTTTTATTAAGTGATTTTTTTTTGTGTCAAACCCGCATTTATATCACCATTGCCCATGAATTTTTTGACTGTATATCTCTTAAATGTCAACATATACACGTGTGATTTAGTTTACGAAGATTTTTCAATGCCGAGAACCTCGATCAGAAAGTGAAAAAGGCGTAAAGTTCACAATGGTGTAAAATTAAAATGGGATATACCGGGCTAGGATTCAAGTTACAGGAACAAGGGCCAAACCAACCACCCAAGAATGGAATCGTCGAGGGAAAACACTTGACAACCTCCAAGAAGCAGCTTTTCTTGCCACAGACCTTTCTCCATCAATTAGGAATCTGATGCCGTCACTAATCACATTCCTTAAATTGTAGCCATTTGTTGAGTGTTTTTTTTTGTGTCTAATCCGCATATATATCACCATTGCCCTTGATTTTCTTGACTGTATATCTCTTAAATGTCAACATATACTCGTGTGATTTAGTTTACGAAGATTTTTCAATGCCGAGAACCTCGATCAGAAAGTAAAAAAGGCGTAAGGTTCATAATGGTGTAAAATTAAAATGGGATATACCGGGCTAGGATTCGAGTTAAAGGAACAGGGGCCAAACCAACCCCCCAAGAATGGAATCATCGAGCGAAAACACTTGACAACCTCCTAGAGGCAGCTTTTCTTGCCACCATACCTTTCTCAATCAATTAGAAATCTGATGTCGTCAGTAAACACATTCCTTAAATTGTAGCCATTTGTTGAGTGTTTTTTTTTTGTGTCTAATCCGCATATATATCACCATTGCCCTTGATTTTCTTGACTGTATATCTCTTAAATATCAACATATACACATGTGATTAAGTTTACGAAGATTTTTCAATGCCGAGAACCTCGATCAGAGAGTAAAAAAGGCGTAAGGTTCACAATGGTGTAAAATTAAAATGGGATATACCGGGCTAGGATTCAAGTTACAGGAACAAGGGCCAAACCAACCACCCAAGAATGAAATCGTCGAGCGAAAACACTTGGCAACCTCCAAGAAGCAGCTTTTCTTCCCATAGACCTTTCTCCATCAATTAGGAATCTGATGCCGTCACTAAACACATTCCTTAAATTGTAGCCATTTGTTGAGTGTTTTTTTTTTTGTGTCTAATCCGCATATATATCACCATTGCCCTTGATTTTCTTGACTGTATATCTCTTAAATGTCAACATATACTCGTGTGATTTAGTTTACGAATATTTTTCAATGCCGAGAACCTCGATCAGAAAGTAAAAAAGGCGTAAGGTTCATAATGGTGTAAAATTAAAATGGGATATACCGGGCTAGGATTCGAGTTACAGGAACAGGGGCCAAACCAACCACCCAAGAATGGAATCATCGTGCGAAAACACTTGACAACCTCCAAGAAGCAGCTTTTCTTGCCACCAGACATTTCTTCATCAATTAGGAATCTGATGCCGTCACTAAACACATTCCTTAAATTGTAGCCATTTGTTGAGTCTTTTTTTTGGTGTCTAATCCGAATATATATCACCATTGCCCTTGATTTTCTTGACTGTATATCTATTAAATGTCAATATATACACGTGTGATTTAGTTTACGAAGATTTTTCAATGTCGAGAACCTTGATCAGAGAGTAAAAAAGGCGTAAGGTTCACAATGGTGTAAAATTAAAATGGGATATACCGGGTTAGGATTCGAGTTACAGGAACAAGGGCCAAACCAACCACCCAATAATGGAATCGTCGAGCGAAAAGACTTGACAACCTCCTAGAAGAATCTTTTCTTACCACCAGACCTTTCTCCATCAATTAGGAATCCGATGCCGTCACTAAACACATTCCTTAAATTGTAGCCATTTGTTGAGTGCTTTTTTTGTGTCTAATCCGCATATATATCACCATTGCCCTGGATTTTGTTGCCTGTATATCTCTTAAATGTCAACTTATAGACGTGTGATTTAGTTTAAGAAGACTTTTCAATGACGAGAACCTCGATCAGAGAGTACAAAAGGCGTAAGGTTCACAATGTTGTAAAATTAAAATGGGATATACCGGGCTAGGATTCGAGTTACAGGAACAAGGGCCAAACCAACCACCCAAGATTGGAATCGTCGAGCGAAAACACTTGACAACCTCTTAGAATCAGCTTTTCTTGCCACCAGACCTTTCTCCATCAATTAGGAATCTGATGTCGTGACTAAACACATTCCTTCAATTGTAGCCATTTGTTGAGTGTTTTTTTTTTGTGTCTAATCCGCATATATATCACCATTGCCCTTGATTTTCTTGACTGTATATCTCTTAAATGTCAACATATACACGTGTGATTTAGTTTACGAAGATTTTTCAATGCCGAGAACCTCGATCAGAGAGTAAAAAAGGCGTAAGGTTCACAATGGTGTAAAATTTAATTGGGATATACCGTGATAGGATTCAAGTGACAGGAACAAGGGCCAAACCAACCACCCAAGAATGGAATCGTCGAGCGAAAACACTTGACAACCTCCTAGAAGCAACTTTTCTTGCCACCAGACCTTTCGCCATCAGTTAGGAATTTGATGTCGTCACTAAACACATTCCTTAAATTGTAGCCTTTTATTAAGTGTTTTTTTTTGTGTCAAAACCCGCATTTGTATCACCATTGCCCATGAATTTTTTGACTGTATATCTCTTAAATGTCAACATATACACGTGTGATTTAGTTTACGAAGATTTTTCAATGCCGAGAACCTCGATCAGAAAGTGAAAAGGCGTAAAGTTCACAATGGTGTAAAATTAAAATGGGATATACCGGGCTAGGATTCAAGTTACAGGAACAAGGGCCAAACCAACCACCCAAGAATGGAATCGTTGAGGGAAAACACTTGACAACCTCCAAGAAGCAGCTTTTCTTGCCACAGACCTTTCTCCATCAATTAGGAATCTGATGCCGTCACTAATCACATTCCTTAAATTGTAGCCATTTGTTGAGTGTTTTTTTTGTGTCTAATCCGCATATATATCACCATTGCCCTTGATTTTCTTGACTGTATATCTCTTAAATGTCAACATATACTCGTGTGATTTAGTTTACGAAGATTTTTCAATGCCGAGAACCTCGATCAGAAAGTAAAAAAGGCGTAAGGTTCATAATGGTGTAAAATTAAAATGGGATATACCGGGCTAGGATTCGAGTTAAAGGAACAGGGGCCAAACCAACCCCCCAAGAATGGAATCATCGAGCGAAAACACTTGACAACCTCCTAGAGGCAGCTTTTCTTGCCACCATACCTTTCTCAATCAATTAGAAATCTGATGTCGTCAGTAAACACATTCCTTAAATTGTAGCCATTTGTTGAGTGTTTTTTTTTTTGTGTCTAATCCGCATATATATCACCATTGCCCTTGATTTTCTTGACTGTATATCTCTTAAATATCAACATATACACATGTGATTAAGTTTACGAAGATTTTTCAATGCCGAGAACCTCGATCAGAGAGTAAAAAAGGCGTAAGGTTCACAATGGTGTAAAATTAAAATGGGATATACCGGGTTAGGATTCAAGTTACAGGAACAAGGGCCAAACCAACCACCCAAGAATGAAATCGTCGAGCGAAAACACTTGACAACCTCCAAGAAGCAGCTTTTCTTGCCACAGACCTTTCTCCATCAATTCGGAATCTGATGCCGTCACTAAACACATTCCTTAAATTGTAGCCATTTGTTGAGTGTTTTTTTTTTGTGTCTAATCCGCATATATATCACCATTGCCCTTGATTTTCTTGACTGTATATCTCTTAAATGTTAACATATACACGTGTGATTTAGTTTACCAAGATTTTTCAATTCCGAGAACCTCGATCAGAGAGTAAAAAAGGCGTAAGGTTCATAATGGTGTAAAATTAAAATGGGATATACCGGGCTAGGATTCGAGTTAAAGGAACAGGGGCCAAACCAACCCCCCAAGAATGGAATCATCGAGCGAAAACACTTGACAACCTCCTAGAGGCAGCTTTTCTTGCCACCATACCTTTCTCAATCAATTAGAAATCTGATGTCGTCAGTAAACACATTCCTTAAATTGTAGCCATTTGTTGAGTGTTTTTTTTTTGTGTCTAATCCGCATATATATCACCATTGCCCTTGATTTTCTTGACTGTATATCTCTTAAATATCAACATATACACATGTGATTAAGTTTACGAAGATTTTTCAATGCCGAGAACCTCGATCAGAGAGTAAAAAAGGCGTAAGGTTCACAATGGTGTAAAATTAAAATGGGATATACCGGGCTAGGATTCAAGTTACAGGAACAAGGGCCAAACCAACCACCCAAGAATGAAATCGTCGAGCGAAAACACTTGACAACCTCCAAGAAGCAGCTTTTCTTGCCACAGACCTTTCTCCATCAATTAGGAATCTGATGCCGTCACTAAACACATTCCTTAAATTGTAGCCATTTGTTGAGTGTTTTGTTTTTTGTGTCTAATCCGCATATATATCACCATTGCCCTTGATTTTCTTGACTGTATATCTCTTAAATGTCAACATATACACGTGTGATTTAGTTTACCAAGATTTTTCAATGCCGAGAACCTCGATCAGAGAGTAAAAAAGGCGTAAGGTTCACAATGGTGTAAAATTAAAATGGGATATACCGGGCTAGGATTCGAGTTACAGGAACAAGGGCCAAACCAACCACCCAAGAATGAAATCGTCGAGCGAAAACACTTGACAACCTCCAAGAAGCAGCTTTTCTTGCCACAGACCTTTCTCCATCAATTAGGAATCTGATGCCGTCACTAAACACATTCCTTAAATTGTAGCCATTTGTTGAGTGTTTTTTTTTGTGTCTAATCCGCATATATATCACCATTGCCCTTGATTTTCTTGACTGTATATCTCTTAAATGTCAACATATACATGTGTGATTTAGTTTACCAAGATTTTTCAATGCCGAGAACCTCGATCAGAGAATGAAAAAGGCGTAAGGTTCACAATGGTGTAAAATTAAAATGGGATATACCGGGCTAGGATTCAAGTTACAGGAACAAGGGCCAAACCAACCACCCAAGAATGAAATCGTCGAGCGAAAACACTTGACAACCTCCAAGAAGCAGCTTTTCTTGCCACAGACCTTTCTCCATCAATTAGGAATCTGATGCTATCACTAATCACATTCCTTAAATTGTAGCCATTTGTTGAGTGTTTTTTTTTGTGTCTAATCCGCATATATATCACCATTGCCCTTGATTTTCTTGACTGTATATCTCTTAAATGTCAACATATACTCGTGTGATTTAGTTTACGAATATTTTTCAATGCCGAGAACCTCGATCAGAAAGTAAAAAAGGCGTAAGGTTCATAATGGTGTAAAATTAAAATGGGATATACCGGGCTAGGATTCGAGTTACAGGAACAGGGGCCAAACCAACCACCCAAGAATGGAATCATCGAGCGAAAACACTTGACAACCTCCAAGAAGCAGCTTTTCTTGCCACCAGACCTTTCTCAATCAATTAGAAATCTGATGTCGTCACTAAACACATTCCTTAAATTGTAGCCATTTGTTGAGTGTTTTTTTGTGTCTAATCCGCATATATATCACCATTGCCCTTGATTTTATTGACTGTATATCTCTTAAATATCAACATATACACATGTGATTTAGTTTACGAAGATTTTTCAATGCCGAGAACCTCGATCAGAGAGTAAAAAAGGCGTACGGTTCACAATGGTGTAAAATTAAAATGGGATATACCTGGCTAGGATTCAAGTTACAGGAACAAAGGCCAAACCAACCACCCAAGAATGAAATCGTCGAGCGAAAACACTTGACAACCTCCAAGAAGCAGCTTTTCTTGCCACAGACCTTTCTCCATCAATTAGGAATCTGATGCCGTCACTAAACACATTCCTTAAATTGTAGCCATTTGTTGAGTGTTTTTTTTGTGTCTAATCCGCATATATATCACCATTGCCCTTGATTTTCTTGACTGTATATCTCTTAAATGTCAACATATACTCGTGTGATTTAGTTTACGAAGATTTTTCAATGCCGAGAACCTCGATCAGAAAGTAAAAAAGGCGTAAGGTTCATAATGGTGTAAAATTAAAATGGGATATACCGGGCTAGGATTCGAGTTAAAGGAACAGGGGCCAAACAAACCCCCCAAGAATGGAATCATCGAGCGAAAACACTTGACAACCTCCTAGAGGCAGCTTTTCTTGCCACCATACCTTTCTCAATCAATTAGAAATCTGATGTCGTCAGTAAACACATTCCTTAAATTGTAGCCATTTGTTGAGTGTTTTTTTTTGTGTCTAATCCGCATATATATCACCATTGCCCTTGATTTTCTTGACTGTATATCTCTTAAATATCAACATATACACATGTGATTTAGTTTACGAAGATTTTTCAATGCCGAGAACCTCGATCAGAGAGTAAAAAAGGCGTAAGGTTCACAATGGTGTAAAATTAAAATGGGATATACCGGGCTAGGATTCAAGTTACAGGAACAAGGGCCAAACCAACCACCCAAGAATGAAATCGTCGAGCGAAAACACTTGACAACCTCCAAGAAGCAGCTTTTCTTGCCACAGACCTTTCTCCATCAATTAGGAATCTGATGCCGTCACTAAACACATTCCTTAAATTGTAGCCATTTGTTGAGTGTTTTTTTTTTGTGTTTAATCCTCATATATATCACCATTGCCCTTGATTTTCTTGACTGTATATCTCTTAAATGTCAACATATACACGTGTGATTTAGTTTACCAAGATTTTTCAATTCCGAGAACCTCGATCAGAGAGTAAAAAAGGCGTAAGGTTCACAATGGTGTAAAATTAAAATGGGATATACCGGGCTAGGATTCGAGTTACAGGAACAAGGGCCAAACCAACCACCCAAGAATGAAATCGTCGAGCGAAAACACTTGACAACCTCCAAGAAGCAACTTTTCTTGCCACAGACCTTTCTCCATCAATTAGGAATCTGATGCCGTCACTAAACACATTCCTTAAATTGTAGCCATTTGTTGAGTGTTTTTTTTTGTGTCTAATCCGCATATATATCACCATTGCCCTTGATTTTCTTGACTGTATATCTCTTAAATGTCAACATATACATGTGTGATTTAGTTTACCAAGATTTTTCAATGCCGAGAACCTCGATCAGAGAATGAAAAAGGCGTAAGGTTCACAATGGTGTAAAATTAAAATGGGATATACCGGGCTAGGATTCAAGTTACAGGAACAAGGGCCAAACCAACCACCCAAGAATGAAATCGTCGAGCGAAAACACTTGACAACCTCCAAGAAGCAGCTTTTCTTGCCACAGACCTTTCTCCATCAATTAGGAATCTGATGCCATCACTAATCACATTCCTTAAATTGTAGCCATTTGTTGAGTGTTTTTTTTTGTGTCTAATCCGCATATATATCACCATTGCCCTTGATTTTCTTGACTGTATATCTCTTAAATGTCAACATATACTCGTGTGATTTAGTTTACGAATATTTTTCAATGCCGAGAACCTCGATCAGAAAGTAAAAAAGGCGTAAGGTTCATAATGGTGTAAAATTAAAATGGGATATACCGGGCTAGGATTCGAGTTACAGGAACAGGGGCCAAACCAACCACCCAAGAATGGAATCATCGAGCGAAAACACTTGACAACCTCCAAGAAGCAGCTTTTCTTGCCACCAGACCTTTCTCAATCAATTAGAAATCTGATGTCGTCACTAAACACATTCCTTAAATTGTAGCCATTTGTTGAGTGTTTTTTTGTGTCTAATCCGCATATATATCACCATTGCCCTTGATTTTATTGACTGTATATCTCTTAAATATCAACATATACACATGTGATTTAGTTTACGAAAATTTTTCAATGCCGAGAACCTCGATCAGAGAGTAAAAAAGGCGTACGGTTCACAATGGTGTAAAATTAAAATGGGATATACCTGGCTAGGATTCAAGTTACAGGAACAAGGTCCAAACCAACCACCCAAGAATGAAATCGTCGAGCGAAAACACTTGACAACCTCCAAGAAGCAGCTTTTCTTGCCACAGACCTTTCTCCATCAATTAGGAATCTGATGCCGTCACTAAACACATTCCTTAAATTGTAGCCATTTGTTGAGTGTTTTTTTTGTGTCTAATCCGCATATATATCACCATTGCCCTTGATTTTCTTGACTGTATATCTCTTAAATGTCAACATATACTCGTGTGATTTAGTTTACGAAGATTTTTCAATGCCGAGAACCTCGATCAGAAAGTAAAAAAGGCGTAAGGTTCATAATGGTGTAAAATTAAAATGGGATATACCGGGCTAGGATTCGAGTTAAAGGAACAGGGGCCAAACAAACCCCCCAAGAATGGAATCATCGAGCGAAAACACTTGACAACCTCCTAGAGGCAGCTTTTCTTGCCACCATACCTTTCTCAATCAATTAGAAATCTGATGTCGTCAGTAAACACATTCCTTAAATTGTTGCCATTTGTTGAGTGTTTTTTTTTTGTGTCTAATCCGCATATATATCACCATTGCCCTTGATTTTCTTGACTGTATATCTCTTAAATATCAACATATACACATGTGATTTAGTTTACGAAGATTTTTCAATGCCGAGAACCTCGATCAGAGAGTAAAAAAGGCGTAAGGTTCACAATGGTGTAAAATTAAAATGGGATATACCGGGCTAGGATTCAAGTTACAGGAACAAGGGCCAAACCAACCACCCAAGAATGAAATCGTCGAGCGAAAACACTTGACAACCTCCAAGAAGCAGCTTTTCTTGCCACAGACCTTTCTCCATCAATTAGGAATCTGATGCCGTCACTAAACACATTCCTTAAATTGTAGCCATTTGTTGAGTGTTTTTTTTTTGTGTTTAATCCTCATATATATCACCATTGCCCTTGATTTTCTTGACTGTATATCTCTTAAATGTCAACATATACACGTGTGATTTAGTTTACCAAGATTTTTCAATTCCGAGAACCTCGATCAGAGAGTAAAAAAGGCGTAAGGTTCACAATGGTGTAAAATTAAAATGGGATATACCGGGCTAGGATTCGAGTTACAGGAACAAGGGCCAAACCAACCACCCAAGAATGAAATCGTCGAGCGAAAACACTTGACAACCTCCAAGAAGCAGCTTTTCTTGCCACAGACCTTTCTCCATCAATTAGGAATCTGATGCCGTCACTAAACACATTCCTTAAATTGTAGCCAATTGTTGAGTGTTTTTTTTTGTGTCTAATCCGCATATATATCACCATTGCCCTTGATTTTCTTGACTGTATATCTCTTAAATGTCAACATATACATGTGTGATTTAGTTTACCAAGATTTTTCAATGCCGAGAACCTCGATCAGAGAATGAAAAAGGCGTAAGGTTCACAATGGTGTAAAATTAAAATGGGATATACCGGGCTAGGATTCAAGTTACAGGAACAAGGGCCAAACCAACCACCCAAGAATGAAATCGTCGAGCGAAAACACTTGACAACCTCCAAGAAGCAGCTTTTCTTGCCACAGACCTTTCTCCATCAATTAGGAATCTGATGCCGTCACTAATCACATTCCTTAAATTGTAGCCATTTGTTGAGTGTTTTTTTTTTGTGTCTAATCCGCATATATATCACCATTGCCCTTGATTTTCTTGACTGTATATCTCTTAAATGTCAACATATACTCGTGTGATTTAGTTTACGAATATTTTTCAATGCCGAGAACCTCGATCAGAAAGTAAAAAAGGCGTAAGGTTCATAATGGTGTAAAATTAAAATGGGATATACCGGGCTAGGATTCGAGTTATAGGAACAGGGGCCAAACCAACCACCCAAGAATGGAATCATCGAGCGAAAACACTTGACAACCTCCAAGAAGCAGCTTTTCTTGCCACCAGACCTTTCTCAATCAATTAGAAATCTGATGTCGTCACTAAACACATTCCTTAAATTGTAGCCATTTGTTGAGTGTTTTTTTGTGTCTAATCCGCATATATATCACCATTGCCCTTGATTTTATTGACTGTATATCTCTTAAATATCAACATATACACATGTGATTTAGTTTACGAAGATTTTTCAATGCCGAGAACCTCGATCAGAGAGTAAAAAAGGCGTAAGGTTCACAATGGTGTAAAATTAAAATGGGATATACCAGGCTAGGATTCAAGTTACAGGAACAAGGGCCAAACCAACCACCCAAGAATGAAATCGTCGAGCGAAAACACTTGACAACCTCCAAGAAGCAGCTTTTCTTGCCACAGACCTTTCTCCATCAATTAAGAATCTGATGCCGTCACTAAACACATTCCTTAAATTGTAGCCATTTGTTGAGTGTTTTTTTTGTGTCTAATCCGCATATATATATCACCATTGCCCTTGATTTTCTTGCCTGTATATCTCTTAAATGTCAACATATACACGTGTGATTTAGTTTACGAAGATTTTTCAATGCCGAGAACCTCGATCAGAGAGTAAAAAAGGCGTACGGTTCACAATGGTGTAAAATCAAAATGGGATATACCGGGCTAGGATTCGAGTTACAGGAAAAGGGCCAAACCAACCACCCAATAATGGAATCGTCGAGCGAAAACACTTGACAACCTCCTAGAAGCAGCTTCTCTTGCCACCAGACCTTTCTCCATCAATTAGGAATCTGATGCCGTCACTAAACACATTCCTTAAATTGTAGCCATTTGTTGAGTGTTTTTTTTTTGTGTCTAATCCGCATATATATCGCCATTGCCCTTGATTTTCTTGACTGTATATCTCTTAAATGTCAACATATACTCGTGTGATTTAGTTTACGAAGATTTTTAATGCCGAGAACCTCGATCAGAAAGTAAAAAAGGCGTAAGGTTCATAATGGTGTAAAATTAAAATTTGATATACCGGGCTAGGATTCGAGTTAAAGGAACAGGGGCCAAACCAACCCCCCAAGAATGGAATCATCGAGCGAAAACACTTGACAACCTCCTAGAGGCAGCTTTTCTTGCCACCATACCTTTCTCAATCAATTAGAAATCTGATGTCGTCAGTAAACACATTCCTTAAATTGTAGCCATTTGTTGAGTGTTTTTTTTTGTGTCTAATCCGCATATATATCACCATTGCCCTTGATTTTCTTGACTGTATATCTCTTAAATATCAACATATACACATGTGATTTAGTTTACGAAGATTTTTCAATGCCGAGAACCTCGATCAGAGAGTAAAAAAGGCGTAAGGTTCACAATGGTGTAAAATTAAAATGGGATATACCGGGCTAGGATTCAAGTTACAGGAACAAGGGCCAAACCAACCACCCAAGAATGAAATCATCGAGCGAAAACACTTGATAACCGCCAAGAAGCAGCTTTTCTTGCCACAGACCTTTCTCCATCAATTAGGAATCTGATGCCGTCACTAAACACATTCCTTAAATTGTAGCCATTTGTTGAGTGTTTTTTTTTTTGTGTCTAATCCTCATATATATCACCATTGCCCTTGATTTTCTTGACTGTATATCTCTTAAATGTCAACATATACACGTGTGATTTAGTTTACCAAGATTCTTCAATTCCGAGAACCTCGATCAGAGAGTAAAAAAGGCGTAAGGTTCACAATGGTGTAAAATAAAAATGGGATATACCGGGCTAGGATTCGAGTTACAGGAACAAGGGCCAAACCAACCACCCAAGAATGAAATCGTCGAGCGAAAACACTTGACAACCTCCAAGAAGCAGCTTTTCTTGCCGCAGACCTTTCTCCATCAATTAGGAATCTGATGCCGTCACTAAACACATTCCTTAAATTGTAGCCATTTGTTGAGTGTTTTTTTTTTGTGTCTAATCCGCATATATATCACCATTGCCCTTGATTTTCTTGACTGTATATCTCTTAAATGTCAACATATACATGTGTGATTTAGTTTACCAAGATTTTTCAATGCCGAGAACCTCGATCAGAGAATGAAAAAGGCGTAAGGTTCACAATGGTGTAAAATTAAAATGGGATATACCGGGCTAGGATTCAAGTTACAGGAACAAGGGCCAAACCAACCACCCAAGAATGAAATCGTCGAGCGAAAACACTTGACAACCTCCAAGAAGCAGTTTTTCTTGCCACAGACCTTTCTCCATCAATTAGGAATCTGATGCCGTCACTAATCACATTCCTTAAATTGTAGCCATTTGTTGAGTGTTTTTTTTGTGTCTAATACGCATATATATCACCATTGCCCTTGATTTTCTTGACTGTATATCTCTTAAATGTCAACATATACTCGTGTGATTTAGTTTACGAATATTTTTCAATGCCAAGAACCTCGATCAGAAAGTAAAAAAGGCGTAAGGTTCATAATGGTGTAAAATTAAAATGGGATATACCGGGCTAGGATTCGAGTTATAGGAACAGGGGCCAAACCAACCACCCAAGAATGGAATCATCGAGCGAAAACACTTGACAACCTCCAAGAAGCAGCTTTTCTTGCCACCAGACCTTTCTCAATCAATTAGAAATCTGATGTCGTCACTAAACACATTCCTTAAATTGTAGCCATTTGTTGAGTGTTTTTTTGTGTCTAATCCGCATATATATCACCATTGCCCTTGATTTTATTGACTGTATATCTCTTAAATATCAACATATACACATGTGATTTAGTTTACGAAGATTTTTCAATGCCGAGAACCTCGATCAGAGAGTAAAAAAGGCGTAAGGTTCACAATGGTGTAAAATTAAAATGGGATATACCAGGCTAGGATTCAAGTTACAGGAACAAGGGCCAAACCAACCACCCAAGAATGAAATCGTCGAGCGAAAACACTTGACAACCTCCAAGAAGCAGCTTTTCTTGCCATAGACCTTTCTCCATCAATTAGGAATCTGATGCCGTCACTAAACACATTCCTTAAATTGTAGCCATTTGTTGAGTGTTTTTTTTGTGTCTAATCCGCATATATATCACCATTGCCCTTAATTTTCTTGACTGTATATCTCTTAAATATCAACATATACACGTGTGATTTAGTTTACGAATATTTTTCAATGCCGAGAACCTCGATCAGAGAGTAAAAAAGGCGTAAGGTTCACAATGGTGTAAAATTAAAATGGGATATACCGGGCTAGGATTCGAGTTACAGGAACAAGGGCCAAACCAACCACCCCAGAATGGAATCGTCGAGCGAAAACACTTGACAACCTCCAAGAAGCAGCTTTTCTTGCCACAGACCTTTCTCCATCAATTAAGAATCTGATGCCGTCACTAAACACATTCCTTAAATTGTAGCCATTTGTTGAGTGTTTTTTTTGTGTCTAATCCGCATATATATATCACCATTGCCCTTGATTTTCTTGCCTGTATATCTCTTAAATGTCAACATATACACGTGTGATTTAGTTTACGAAGATTTTTCAATGCCGAGAACCTCGATCAGAGAGTAAAAAAGGCGTACGGTTCACAATGGTGTAAAATCAAAATGGGATATACCGGGCTAGGATTCGAGTTACAGGAAAAGGGCCAAACCAACCACCCAATAATGGAATCGTCGAGCGAAAACACTTGTCAACCTCCTAGAAGCAGCTTCTCTTGCCACCAGACCTTTCTCCATCAATTAGGAATCTGATGCCGTCTCTAAACACATTCCTTAAATTGTAGCCATTTGTTGAGTGTTTTTTTTGTGTCTAATCCGCATATATATCACCATTGCCCTTAATTTTCTTGACTGTATATCTCTTAAATATCAACATATACACGTGTGATTTAGTTTACGAATATTTTTCAATGCCGAGAACCTCGATCAGAGAGTAAAAAAGGCGTAAGGTTCACAATGGTGTAAAATTAAAATGGGATATACCGGGCTAGGATTCGAGTTACAGGAACAAGGGCCAAACCAACCACCCCAGAATGGAATCGTCGAGCGAAAACACTTGACAACCTCCAAGAAGCAGCTTTTCTTGCCACAGACCTTTCTCCATCAATTAGGAATCTGATGCCGTCACTAAACACATTCCTTAAATTGTAGCCATTTGTTGAGTGTTTTTTTTGTGTCTAATCCGCATATATATATCACCATTGCCCTTGATTTTCTTGCCTGTATATCTCTTAAATGTCAACATATACACGTGTGATTTAGTTTACGAAGATTTTTCAATGCCGAGAACCTCGATCAGAGAGTAAAAAAGGCGTACGGTTCACAATGGTGTAAAATCAAAATGGGATATACCGGGCTAGGATTCGAGTTACAGGAACAAGGGCCAAACCAACCACCCAAGAATGGAATCGTCGAGCGAAAACACTTGACAACCTCCTAAAAGCAGCTTTTCTAGCCACCAGACGTTTCTCCATCAATTAGGAATCAGAAGCCGTCACTAAACACATTCCTTAAATTGTAGCCATTTGTTGGGTGTTTTTTTGGAGTCTAATCGGCATATATATCACCATTGCCCTTGATTTTCTTGACTGTATATATCTTAAATGTCAACATATACACGTGTGATTTTGTTTACGAAGATTTTTCAATGCCGAGAACCTCGATCAGAGAGTGAAAAAGGCGTACGGTTCACAATGGTGTAAAATTAAAATGGGATATGCCGGGCTAGGATTCAAGTTACAGGAACAAGGGCCAAACCAACCACCCAAGAATGGACTCGTCGAGCGAAAACACTTGACAACCTCCAAGAAGCAGCTTTTCTTGCCACAGACCTTTCTCCATCAATTAGGAATCTGATGCCGTCACTAATCACATTCCTTAAATTGTAGCCATTTGTTGAGTGTTTTTTTTGTGTCTAATCCGCATATATATCACCATTGCCCTTGATTTTCTTGACTGTATATCTCTTAAATGTCAACATATACTCGTGTGATTTAGTTTACGAATATTTTTCAATGCCAAGAACCTCGATCAGAAAGTAAAAAAGGCGTAAGGTTCATAATGGTGTAAAATTAAAATGGGATATACCGGGCTAGGATTCGAGTTATAGGAACAGGGGCCAAACCAACCACCCAAGAATGGAATCATCGAGCGAAAACACTTGACAACCTCCAAGAAGCAGCTTTTCTTGCCACCAGACCTTTCTCAATCAATTAGAAATCTGATGTCGTCACTAAACACATTCCTTAAATTGTAGCCATTTGTTGAGTGTTTTTTTGTGTCTAATCCGCATATATATCACCATTGCCCTTGATTTTATTGACTGTATATCTCTTAAATATCAACATATACACATGTGATTTAGTTTACGAAGATTTTTCAATGCCGAGAACCTGATCAGAGAGTAAAAAAGGCGTAAGGTTCACAATGGTGTAAAATTAAAATGGGATATACCAGGCTAGGATTCAAGTTACAGGAACAAGGGCCAAACCAACCACCCAAGAATGAAATCGTCGAGCGAAAACACTTGACAACCTCCAAGAAGCAGCTTTTCTTGCCATAGACCTTTCTCCATCAATTAGGAATCTGATGCCGTCACTAAACACATTCCTTAAATTGTAGCCATTTGTTGAGTGTTTTTTTTGTGTCTAATCCGCATATATATCACCATTGCCCTTAATTTTCTTGACTGTATATCTCTTAAATATCAACATATACACGTGTGATTTAGTTTACGAATATTTTTCAATGCCGAGAACCTCGATCAGAGAGTAAAAAAGGCGTAAGGTTCACAATGGTGTAAAATTAAAATGGGATATACCGGGCTAGGATTCGAGTTACAGGAACAAGGGCCAAACCAACCACCCCAGAATGGAATCGTCGAGCGAAAACACTTGACAACCTCCAAGAAGCAGCTTTTCTTGCCACAGACCTTTCTCCATCAATTAAGAATCTGATGCCGTCACTAAACACATTCCTTAAATTGTAGCCATTTGTTGAGTGTTTTTTTTGTGTCTAATCCGCATATATATATCACCATTGCCCTTGATTTTCTTGCCTGTATATCTCTTAAATGTCAACATATACACGTGTGATTTAGTTTACGAAGATTTTTCAATGCCGAGAACCTCGATCAGAGAGTAAAAAAGGCGTACGGTTCACAATGGTGTAAAATCAAAATGGGATATACCGGGCTAGGATTCGAGTTACAGGAAAAGGGCCAAACCAACCACCCAATAATGGAATCGTCGAGCGAAAACACTTGTCAACCTCCTAGAAGCAGCTTCTCTTGCCACCAGACCTTTCTCCATCAATTAGGAATCTGATGCCGTCTCTAAACACATTCCTTAAATTGTAGCCATTTGTTGAGTGTTTTTTTTGTGTCTAATCCGCATATATATCACCATTGCCCTTAATTTTCTTGACTGTATATCTCTTAAATATCAACATATACACGTGTGATTTAGTTTACGAATATTTTTCAATGCCGAGAACCTCGATCAGAGAGTAAAAAAGGCGTAAGGTTCACAATGGTGTAAAATTAAAATGGGATATACCGGGCTAGGATTCGAGTTACAGGAACAAGGGCCAAACCAACCACCCCAGAATGGAATCGTCGAGCGAAAACACTTGACAACCTCCAAGAAGCAGCTTTTCTTGCCACAGACCTTTCTCCATCAATTAGGAATCTGATGCCGTCACTAAACACATTCCTTAAATTGTAGCCATTTGTTGAGTGTTTTTTTTGTGTCTAATCCGCATATATATATCACCATTGCCCTTGATTTTCTTGCCTGTATATCTCTTAAATGTCAACATATACACGTGTGATTTAGTTTACGAAGATTTTTCAATGCCGAGAACCTCGATCAGAGAGTAAAAAAGGCGTACGGTTCACAATGGTGTAAAATCAAAATGGGATATACCGGGCTAGGATTCGAGTTACAGGAACAAGGGCCAAACCAACCACCCAAGAATGGAATCGTCGAGCGAAAACACTTGACAACCTCCTAAAAGCAGCTTTTCTAGCCACCAGACGTTTCTCCATCAATTAGGAATCAGAAGCCGTCACTAAACACATTCCTTAAATTGTAGCCATTTGTTGGGTGTTTTTTTGGAGTCTAATCGGCATATATATCACCATTGCCCTTGATTTTCTTGACTGTATATATCTTAAATGTCAACATATACACGTGTGATTTTGTTTACGAAGATTTTTCAATGCCGAGAACCTCGATCAGAGAGTGAAAAAGGCGTACGGTTCACAATGGTGTAAAATTAAAATGGGATATGCCGGGCTAGGATTCAAGTTACAGGAACAAGGGCCAAACCAACCACCCAAGAATGGACTCGTCGAGCGAAAACACTTGACAACCTCCAAGAAGCAGCTTTTCTTGCCACAGACCTTTCTCCATCAATTAGGAATATGATGCCGTCACTAATCACATTCCTTAAATTGTAGCCATTTGTTGAGTGTTTTTTTTTTTGTGTCTAATCCGCATATATATCACCATTGCCCTTGATTTTCTTGACTGTATATCTCTTAAATGTCAACATATACTCGTGTGATTTAGTTTACGAAGATTTTTCAATGCCGAGAACCTCGATCAGAAAGTAAAAAAGGCGTAAGGTTCGTAATGGTGTAAAATTAAAATGGGATATACCGGGCTAGGATTCGAGTTACAGGAACAGGGGCCAAACCAACCACCCAAGAATGGAATCATCGAGCGAAAACACTTGACAACCTCCAAGAAGCAGCTTTTCTTGCCACCAAACCTTTCTCAATCAATTAGAAATCTGATGTCGTCACTAAACACATTCCTTAAATTGTAGCCATTTGTTGAGTGTTTTTTTTTTGTCTAATCCGCATATATATCACCATTGCCCTTGATTTTCTTGACTGTATATCTCTTAAATATCAACATATACACATGTGATTTAGTTTACGAAGATTTTTCAATGTCGAGAACCTCGATCAGAGAGTAAAAAAGGCGTAAGGTTCACAATGGTGTAAAATTAAAATGGGATATACCAGGCTAGGATTCAAGTTACAGGAACAATGGCCAAACCAACCACCCAAGAATGGAATCGTCGAGCGAAAACACTTGACAACCTCCTAGAAGCAGCTTTTCTTGCCACAGACCTTTCTCCATCAATTAGGAATCTGATGCCGTCACTAAACACATTCCTTAAATTGTAGCCATTTGTTGAGTGTTTTTTTTTTGGAGTTTAATCCGCATATATATCACCATTGCCCTTGATTTTCTTGACTGTATATCTCTTAAATGTCAACATATCCAGGTGTGATTTAGTTTACGAAGATTTTTCAATGCCGAGTACCTCGATCAGAGAGTGAAAAAGGCGTAAGGTTCACAATGGTGTAAAATTAAAATGGGATATACCGGGCTAGGATTCGAGTTACAGGAACAATGGCCAAACCAACCACCCAAGAATGGAATCGTCAAGCGAAAACACTTGACAACCTCCAAGAAGCAGGTTTTTTTGCCACAGACCTTTCTCCATCAATTAGGAATCTGATGCCGTCTCTAAACACATTCCTTAAATTGTAGCCATTTGTTGAGTGTTTTTTTTTTGGCGTTTAATCCGCATATATATCACCATTGCCCTTGATTTTCTTGACTGTATATCTCTTAAATGTCAACATATCCACGTGCGATTTAGTTTACGAAGATTTTTCAATGCCGAGTACCTCGATCAGAGAGTGAAAAAGGCGTAAGGTTCACAATGGTGTAAAATTAAAATGGGATATACCGGGCTAGGATTCGAGTTACAGGAACAAAGGCCAAACCAACCACCCAAGAATGGAATCGTCAAGCGAAAACACTTGACAACCTCCAAGAAGCAGGTTTTTTTGCCACAGACCTTTCTCCATCAATTAGGAATCTGATGCCGTCACTAAACACATTCCTTAAATTGTAGCCATTTGTTGAGTGTTTTTTTTGTGTCTAATCCGCATATATATATCACCATTGCCCTTGATATTCTTGACTGTATATCTCTTAAATGTCAACATATACACGTGTGATTTAGTTTACGAAGATTTTTCAATGCCGAGAACCTCGATCAGAGAGTAAAAAAGGCGTACGGTTCACAATGGTGTAAAATCAAAATGGGATATACCGGGCTAGGATTCGAGTTACAGGAACAAGGGCCAAACCAACCACCCAAGAATGGAATCGTCGAGCGAAAACACTTGACAACCTCCTAGAAGCAGCTTTTCTAGCCACCAGACGTTTCTCCATCAATTAGGAATCAGAAGCCGTCACTAAACACATTCCTTAAATTGTAGCCATTTGTTGGGTGTTTTTTTGGAGTCAAATCCGCATATATATCACCATTGCCCATGATTTTCTTGACTGTATATCTCTTAAATGTCAACATATACACGTGTGATTTTGTTTACGAAGATTTTTCAATGCCGAGAACCTCGATCAGAGAGTGAAAAAGGCGTACGGTTCACAATGGTGTAAAATCAAAATGGGATATACCGGGCTTGGATTTGAGTTATAGGGACAAGGGCCAAACCAACCACCCAAGAATGGAATCGTCAAGCGAAAACACTTGACAACCTCCAAGAAGCAGGTTTTTTTGCCACAGACCTTTCTCCATCAATTAGGAATCTGATGCCGTCTCTAAACACATTCCTTAAATTGTAGCCATTTGTTGAGTGTTTTTTTTTTTGGAGTTTAATCCGCATATATATCACCATTGCCCTTAATTTTCTTGACTGTATATCTCTTAAATTTCAACATATACACGTGTGATTTAGTTTACGAATATTTTTCAATGCCGAGAACCTTGATCAGAGAGTAAAAAAGGCGTAAGGTTCACAATGGTGTAAAATTAAAATGGGATATACCGGGCTAGGATTCGAGTTACAGGAACAAGGGCCAAACCAACCACCCCAGAATGGAATCGTCGAGCGAAAACACTTGACAACCTCCAAGAAGTAGCTTTTCTTGCCACAGACCTTTCTCCATCAATTAGGAATCTGATGCCGTCACTAAACACATTCCTTAAATTGTAGCCATTTGTTGAGTGTTTTTTTTTTGTGTCTATTCCGCATATATATATCACCATTGCCCTTGATTTTCTTGACTGTATATCTCTTAAATGTCAACATATACACGTGTGATTTAGTTTACGAAGATTTTTCAATGCCGAGAACCTCGATCAGAGAGTAAAAAAGGCGTACGGTTCACAATGGTGTAAAATCAAAATGGGATATACCGGGCTAGGATTCGAGTTACAGGAACAAGGGCCAAACAAACCACCCAAGAATGGAATCGTCGAGCGAAAACACTTGACAACCTCCTAGAAGCAGCTTTTCTAGCCACCAGACGTTTCTCCATCAATTAGGAATCAGAAGCCGTCACTAAACACATTCCTTAAATTGTAGCCATTTGTTGGGTGTTTTTTTGGAGTCAAATCCGCATATATATCACCATTGCCCATGATTTTCTTGACTGTATATCTCTTAAATGTCAACATATACACGTGTGATTTTGTTTACGAAGATTTTTCAATGCCGAGAACCTCGATCAGAGAGTGAAAAAGGCGTACGGTTCACAATGGTGTAAAATCAAAATGGGATATACCGGGCTTGGATTTGAGTTATAGGGACAAGGGCCAAACCAACCACCCAAGATTGGAATCGTCGAGCGAAAACACTTGACAACCTACAAGAAGCTGCTTTTCTAGCCACCAGACATTTCTACATCAATTAGGAATCAGATGCCGTCACTAAACACATTCCTTAAATTGTAGCCATTTGTTGGGTGTTTTTTTTGGAGTTTAATCCGCATATATATCACCATTCCCCTTGATTTTCTTGACTGTATACCCCTTAAATGTCAACATATACACGTGTGATTTAGTTTACGAAGATTTTTCAATGGCGAGAACCTCGATCAGAGAGTGAAAAAGGCGTAAGGTTCACAATGGTGTAAAATTAAAATGAGATATACCGGGCTAGGATTCGAGTTACAGGGACAAGGGCCAAACGAACCACCCAAGATTGGAATCGTCGAGCGAAAACATATGACAACCTCCAAGAAGCAGCTTTTCTTGCCACAGTCCTTTCTCCATCAATTAGGAATCTGATGCCGTCACTAAACACATTCCTTAAATTGTAGCCATTTGTTGAGTGTTTTTTTTTTGTCTAATCCGCATATATATCACCATTGCCCATGATTTTCTTTACTGTATATCTCTTAAATGTCAACATATACACGTGTGATTTAGTTTACGAAGATTTTTCAATGCCGAGAACCTCGATCAGAAAGTAAAAAATGCGTAAGGTTCATAATGGTGGAAAATTAAAATGGGATATACCGGGCTAGGATTCAAGTTACAGGAACAGGGGCCAAACCAACCTCCCAAGAATGGAATCATCGAGCGAAAACACTTGACAACCTCCTAGAAGCAGCTTTTCTTGCCACCAGACCTTTCTCCATCAATTAAAAATCTGATGCCGTTACTTAACACATTCCATAAATTGTAACCATTTGTTGAGTGTTTTTTTTTTGTGTCTAATCCGCATATATATCACCATTGCCCTTGATTTTCTTGACTGTATATCTATTAAATATCAACATATACACGTGTGATTTAGTTTACGAAGATTTTTCAATGCCGAGAGACTCGATCAGAGAGTAAAAAAGGCGTAAGGTTCACAATGATGTAAAATTAAAATGGGATATAACGGGCTAGGATTCGAGTTACAGGAACAAGGGCCAAACCAACCACCCAAGAATGGAATCGTCGAGCGAAAACACTTGACAACCTCCAAGAAGCTGCTTGTCTTGCCACAGACCTTTCTCCATCAATTAGGAATTTGATGCCGTCACTAAACACATTCCTTAAATTGTAGCCATTTGTTGAGTGTTTTTTTGTTGTGTCTAATCCGCATATATATCACCATTGCCCTTGATTTTCTTCACTGTATATCTCTTAAATGTCAACATATACACGTGTGATTTAGTTTACGAAGATTTTTCAATGCCGAGAACCTTGATCAGAGAGTAAAAAAGGCGTAAGGTTCACAATGGTGTAAAATTAAAATGGGATATACCGGGCTAGGATTCGAGTTACGGGAACAAGGGCCAAACCAACCACCCAAGAATGGAATCGTCGACCGAAAACACTTGACAACCTCCTAGAAGCAGCTTTTCTTGCCACCAGACCTTTCTCCATCAATTAGGAATCTAATGCCGTCACTAAACACAGTCCTTAAATTGTAGCCATTTGTCGAGTGTTTTTTTTGTGTCTAATCCGCATATATATCACCATTGACCTTGATTTTCTTGACTGTATATATCTCTTAAATGTCAACATATACACGTGTGATTTAGTTTACGAAGATTTTTCAATGCCGAGAACCTGGATCAGAGATTAAAAAAGGCGTAAGGTTCACAATGGTGTAAAATTAGAAATGGATATACCGGGCTAGGATTCGAGTTACAGGAACAAGGGCCAAACCAACCACCCAAGAATGGAATCGTCGAGCGAAAACACTTGACAACCTCCTCGAAGCAGCTTTTCTTGCCATCAGAACTTTCTCCATCAATTAGGAATCTGATGCCGTCACTAAACACATTCCTTAAATTGTAGCTATTTGTTGAGTGTTTTTTTTGTGTCTTATCCGCATATATATCACCATTTCCCTTGATTTTCTTGATTGTATATCTCTGAAATGTCAACATATACACGTGTGATTTAGTTTACGAAGATTTCTAAATGCCGCGAACCTCGATCAGAGAGTAAAAAAGGCGTAAGGTTCACAATGGTGTAAAATTAAAATGGGATATACCGGGCTAGGATTCGAGTTACAGGAACAAGGGCCAAATCAACCACCCATGAATGGAATCGTCTAGCGAAAACACTTGACAACCTCCTAAAAGCAGCTTTTCTTCCCACCAGACCTTTCTCCATCAATTAGGATTCTGATGCCGTCACTAAACACATTCCTTAAATTGTAGCCATTTGTTGAGAGTTTTTTTTTGTGTCTAATCCGCATATATATCACCATTGCCCTTGATTTTCTTGACTGTATATCTCTTAAATGTCAACATATACACGTGTGATTTAGTTTACGAAGATTTTTCAATGTCGAGAACCTCGATCAGAGAGTAAAAAAGGCGTAAGGTTCACAATGGTGTAAAATTAAAATGGGATATACCGGGCTAGGATTCGGGTTACAGGAACAAGGGCCAAACCAACAACCCAAGAATGGAATCGTCGAGCGAAAACACTTGACAACCTCCTCGAAGCAACTTATCTTGCCACCAGAACTTTCTCCATCAATTAGGAATCTGATGCTGTCACTAAACACATTCCTTAAATTGTAGCCATTTGTTGAGTATTTTTTTTGGTGTCTTATCCACATATATATCACCATTGCCCATGATTTTTTTGACTGTATATCTCTTAAATGTCAACATATACACGTGTGATTTAGTTTACGAAGATTTTTCAATGCCGAGAACCTCGATCAGAGAGTAAAAAAGGCGTAAGGTTCACAATGGTGTAAAATTAAAATGGGATATACCGGGCTAGGATTCGAGTTACAGGAACAAGGGCCAAACCAACCACCCATGAAAGGAATCGTCTAGCAAAAACACTTGACAACCTCCTAGAAGCAGCTTTTCTTCCCACCAGACCTTTCTCCATCAATTAGGAATCTGATGCCGTCACTAAACACATTCCTTAAATTGTAGCCATTTATTGAGTGTTTTTATTTTGTGTCTAATCCGCATATATATCACCATTGCCCTTGATTTTCTTGACTGTATATCTCTTAAATGTCAACATATACACGTGTGATTTAGTTTACAAAGATTTTTCAATGCGGAGAATCTCGATCAGAGAGTGAAAAAGGCGTAAGGTTCACAATGGTGTAAAATTAAAATGGGATATACCGGGCTAGGATTCGAGTTACGGGAACAAGGGCCAAACCAACCACCCAAGAATGTAATCGTCGAGCGAAAACACTTGACAACCTCCAAGAAGCAGCTTTTCTTGCCATAGACCTTTCTCCATCAATTAGGAATCTGATGCCGTCACTAATCACATTCCTTAAATTGTAGCCATTTGTTGAGTGTTTTTTTTTTGTGTCTAATCCGCATATATATCACCATTGCCCATGATTTTCTTGACTGTATATCTCTTAAATGTCAACATATACTCGTGTGATTTAGGATTTTTCAATGCCGAGAACCTCGATCAGAAAGTAAAAAAGGCGTAAGGTTCATAATGGTGTAAAATTAAAATGGGATATACCGGGCTAGGATTCGAGTTACCGGAACAGGGGCCAAACCAACCACCCAAGAATGGAATCATCGAGCGAAAACACTTGACAACCTCCAAGAAGCAGCTTTTCTTGCCACCAGACCTTTCTCAATCAATTAGAAATCTGATGTCGTCACTAAACACATTCCTTAAATTGTAGCCATTTGTTGAGTGTTTTTTTTGTGTCTAATCCGCATATATATCACCATTGCCCTTGATTTTCTTGACTGTATATCTCTTAAATGTCAACATATACACGTGTGATTTAGGATTTTTCAATGCCGAGAACCTCGATCAGAAAGTAAAAAAGGCGTAAGGTTCATAATGGTGTAAAATTAAAATGGGATATACCGGGCTAGGATTCGAGTTACAGGAACAGGGGCCAAACCAACCACCCAAGAATGGAATCATCGAGCGAAAACACTTGACAACCTCCAAGAAGCAGCTTTTCTTGCCACAGACCTTTCTCCATCAATTAGGAATCTGATGCCGTCACTAAACACATTCCTTAAATTGTAGCCATTTGTTGAGTGTTTTTTTTTGTGTCTAATCCGCATATATATATCACCATTGCCCTTGATTTTCTTGACTGTATATCTCTTAAATGTCAACATATACACGTGTGATTTAGTTTACGAAGATTTTTCAATGCCGAGAACCTCGATCAGAGAGTAAAAAAGGCGTACGGTTCACAATGGTGTAAAATTAAAATGGGATATACCGGGCTAGGATTCGAGTTACAGGAACAAGGGCCAAACCAACCACCCAAGAATGGAATCGTCGAGCGAAAACACTTGACAACCTCCTAGAAGCAGCTTTTCTAGCCACCAGACGTTTCTCCATCAATTAGGAATCAGAAGCCATAACTAAACACATTCCTTAAATTGTAGCCATTTGTTGGGTGTTTTTTTGGAGTCAAATCCGCATATATATCACCATTGCCCATGATTTTCTTGACTGTATATCTCTTAAATGTCAACATATACACGTGTGATTTTGTTTACGAAGATTTTTCAATGCCGAGAACCTCGATCAGAGAGTGAAAAAGGCGTACGGTTCACAATGGTGTAAAATCAAAATGGGATATACCGGGCTTGGATTTGAGTTATAGGGACAAGGGCCAAACCAACCACCCAAGATTGGAATCGTCGAGCGAAAACACTTGACAACCTCCAAGAAGCTGCTTTTCTAGCCACCAGACATTTCTCCATCAATTAGGAATCAGATGCCGTCACTAAACACATTCCTTAAATTGTAGCCATTTGTTGGGTGTTTTTTTTGGAGTTTAATCCGCATATATATCACCATTCCCCTTGATTTTCTTGACTGTATACCCCTTAAATGTCAACATATACACGTGTGATTTAGTTTACGAAGATTTTTCAATGGCGAGAACCTCGATCAGAGAGTGAAAAAGGCGTAAGGTTCACAATGGTGTAAAATTAAAATGAGATATACCGGGCTAGGATTCGAGTTACAGGGACAAGGGCCAAATGAACCACCCAAGATTGGAATCGTCGAGCGAAAACATATGACAACCTCCAAGAAGCAGCTTTTCTTGCCACAGTCCTTTCTCCATCAATTAGGAATCTGATGCCGTCACTAAACACATTCCTTAAATTGTAGCCATTTGTTGAGTGTTTTTTTTTTGTCTAATCCGCATATATATCACCATTGCCCATGATTTTCTTTACTGTATATCTCTTAAATGTCAACATATACACGTGTGATTTAGTTTACGAAGATTTTTCAATGCCGAGAACCTCGATCAGAAAGTAAAAAATGCGTAAGGTTCATAATGGTGGAAAATTAAAATGGGATATACCGGGCTGGGATTCAAGTTACAGGAACAGGGGCCAAACCAACCACCCAAGAATGGAATCATCGAGCGAAAACACTTGACAACCTCCTAGAAGCAGCTTTTCTTGCCACCAGACCTTTCTCCATCAATTAAAAATCTGATGCCGTTACTTAACACATTCCATAAATTGTAACCATTTGTTGAGTGTTTTTTTTTTGTCTAATCCGCATATATATCACCATTGCCCTTGATTTTCTTGACTGTATATCTATTAAATATCAACATATACACGTGTGATTTAGTTTACGAAGATTTTTCAATGCCGAGAGACTCGATCAGAGAGTAAAAAAGGCGTAAGGTTCACAATGATGTAAAATTAAAATGGGATATACCGGGCTAGGATTCGAGTTACAAGAACAAGGGCCAAACCAACCACCCAAGAATGGAATCGTCGAGCGAAAACACTTGACAACCTCCAAGAAGCTGCTTGTCTTGCCACAGACCTTTCTCCATCAATTAGGAATTTGATGCCGTCACTAAACACATTCCTTAAATTGTAGCCATTTGTTGAGTGTTTTTTTGTTGTGTCTAATCCGCATATATATCACCATTGCCCTTGATTTTCTTCACTGTATATCTCTTAAATGTCAACATATACACGTGTGATTTAGTTTACGAAGATTTTTCAATGCCGAGAACCTTGATCAGAGAGTAAAAAAGGCGTAAGGTTCACAATGGTGTAAAATTAAAATGGGATATACCGGGCTAGGATTCGAGTTACGGGAACAAGGGCCAAACCAACCACCCAAGAATGGAATCGTCGAGCGAAAACACTTGACAACCTCCAAGAAGCAGCTTTTCTTGCCACAGACCTTTCTCCATCAATTAGGAATCTGATGCCGTCACTAATCACATTCCTTAAATTGTAGCCATTTGTTGAGTGTTTTTTTTGTGTCTAATCCGCATATATATCACCATTGCCCTTGATTTTCTTGACTGTATATCTCTTAAATGTCAACATATACACGTGTGATTTAGGATTTTTCAATGCCGAGAACCTCGATCAGAAAGTAAAAAAGGCGTAAGGTTCATAATGGTGTAAAATTAAAATGGGATATACCGGGCTAGGATTCGAGTTACAGGAACAGGGGCCAAACCAACCACCCAAGAATGGAATCATCGAGCGAAAACACTTGACAACCTCCAAGAAGCAGCTTTTCTTGCCACAGACCTTTCTCCATCAATTAGGAATCTGATGCCGTCACTAAACACATTCCTTAAATTGTAGCCATTTGTTGAGTGTTTTTTTTTGTGTCTAATCCGCATATATATATCACCATTGCCCTTGATTTTCTTGACTGTATATCTCTTAAATGTCAACATATACACGTGTGATTTAGTTTACGAAGATTTTTCAATGCCGAGAACCTCGATCAGAGAGTAAAAAAGGCGTACGGTTCACAATGGTGTAAAATCAAAATGGGATATACCGGGCTAGGATTCGAGTTACAGGAACAAGGGCCAAACCAACCACCCAAGAATGGAATCGTCGAGCGAAAACACTTGACAACCTCCTAGAAGCAGCTTTTCTAGCCACCAGACGTTTCTCCATCAATTAGGAATCAGAAGCCATAACTAAACACATTCCTTAAATTGTAGCCATTTGTTGGGTGTTTTTTTGGAGTCAAATCCGCATATATATCACCATTGCCCATGATTTTCTTGACTGTATATCTCTTAAATGTCAACATATACACGTGTGATTTTGTTTACGAAGATTTTTCAATGCCGAGAACCTCGATCAGAGAGTGAAAAAGGCGTACGGTTCACAATGGTGTAAAATCAAAATGGGATATACCGGGCTTGGATTTGAGTTATAGGGACAAGGGCCAAACCAACCACCCAAGATTGGAATCGTCGAGCGAAAACACTTGA
This sequence comes from Helianthus tuberosus, assembly GCA_030545235.1. Classification (NCBI taxonomy): domain Eukaryota; kingdom Viridiplantae; phylum Streptophyta; class Magnoliopsida; order Asterales; family Asteraceae; genus Helianthus; species Helianthus tuberosus. The sequence goes on from CM060354.1 coordinate 177,745,638, forward strand.
CAACCTCCAAGAAGCTGCTTTTCTAGCCACCAGACATTTCTCCATCAATTAGGAATCAGATGCCGTCACTAAACATATTCCTTAAATTGTAGCCATTTGTTGGGTGTTTTTTTTTGGAGTTTAATCCGCATATATATCACCATTCCCCTTGATTTTCTTGACTGTATACCCCTTAAATGTCAACATATACACGTGTGATTTAGTTTACGAAGATTTTTCAATGGCGAGAACCTCGATCAGAGAGTGAAAAAGGCGTAAGGTTCACAATGGTGTAAAATTAAAATGAGATATATCGGGCTAGGATTCGAGTTACAGGGACAAGGGCCAAATGAACCACCCAAGATTGGAATCGTCGAGCGAAAACATATGACAACCTCCAAGAAGCAGCTTTTCTTGCCACAGTCCTTTCTCCATCAATTAGGAATCTGATGCCGTCACTAAACACATTCCTTAAATTGTAGCCATTTGTTGAGTGTTTTTTTTTTGTCTAATCCGCATATATATCACCATTGCCCATGATTTTCTTTACTGTATATCTCTTAAATGTCAACATATACACGTGTGATTTAGTTTACGAAGATTTTTCAATGCCGAGAACCTCGATCAGAAAGTAAAAAATGCGTAAGGTTCATAATGGTGGAAAATTAAAATGGGATATACCGGGCTAGGATTCAAGTTACAGGAACAGGGGCCAAACCAACCACCCAAGAATGGAATCATCGAGCGAAAACACTTGACAACCTCCTAGAAGCAGCTTTTCTTGCCACCAGACCTTTCTCCATCAATTAAAAATCTGATGCCGTTACTTAACACATTCCATAAATTGTAACCATTTGTTGAGTGTTTTTTTTTTTGTGTCTAATCCGCATATATATCACCATTGCCCTTGATTTTCTTGACTGTATATCTATTAAATATCAACATATACACGTGTGATTTAGTTTACGAAGATTTTTCAATGCCGAGAGACTCGATCAGAGAGTAAAAAAGGCGTAAGGTTCACAATGATGTAAAATTAAAATGGGATATACCGGGCTAGGATTCGAGTTACAGGAACAAGGGCCAAACCAACCACCCAAGAATGGAATCGTCGAGCGAAAACACTTGACAACCTCCAAGAAGCTGCTTGTCTTGCCACAGACCTTTCTCCATCAATTAGGAATTTGATGCCGTCACTAAACACATTCCTTAAATTGTAGCCATTTGTTGAGTGTTTTTTTGTTGTGTCTAATCCGCATATATATCACCATTGCCCTTGATTTTCTTCACTGTATATCTCTTAAATGTCAACATATACACGTGTGATTTAGTTTACGAAGATTTTTCAATGCCGAGAACCTTGATCAGAGAGTAAAAAAGGCGTAAGGTTCACAATGGTGTAAAATTAAAATGGGATATACCGGGCTAGGATTCGAGTTACGGGAACAAGGGCCAAACCAACCACCCAAGAATGGAATCGTCGAGCGAAAACACTTGACAACCTCCAAGAAGCAGCTTTTCTTGCCACAGACCTTTCTCCATCAATTAGGAATCTGATGCCGTCACTAATCACATTCCTTAAATTGTAGCCATTTGTTGAGTGTTTTTTTTTGTGTCTAATCCGCATATATATCACCATTGCCCTTGATTTTCTTGACTGTATATCTCTTAAATGTCAACATATACTCGTGTGATTTAGGATTTTTCAATGCCGAGAACCTCGATCAGAAAGTAAAAAAGGCGTAAGGTTCATAATGGTGTAAAATTAAAATGGGATATACCGGGCTAGGATTCGAGTTACAGGAACAGGGGCCAAACCAACCACCCAAGAATGGAATCATCGAGCGAAAACACTTGACAACCTCCAAGAAGCAGCTTTTCTTGCCACCAGACCTTTCTCAATCAATTAGAAATCTGATGTCGTCACTAAACACATTCCTTAAATTGTAGCCATTTGTTGAGTGTTTTTTTTGTGTCTAATCCGCATATATATCACCATTGCCCTTGATTTTCTTGACTGTATATCTCTTAAATGTCAACATATACACGTGTGATTTAGGATTTTTCAATGCCGAGAACCTCGATCAGAAAGTAAAAAAGGCGTAAGGTTCATAATGGTGTAAAATTAAAATGGGATATACCGGGCTAGGATTCGAGTTACAGGAACAGGGGCCAAACCAACCACCCAAGAATGGAATCATCGAGCGAAAACACTTGACAACCTCCAAGAAGCAGCTTTTCTTGCCACAGACCTTTCTCCATCAATTAGGAATCTGATGCCGTCACTAAACACATTCCTTAAATTGTAGCCATTTGTTGAGTGTTTTTTTTTGTGTCTAATCCGCATATATATATCACCATTGCCCTTGATTTTCTTGACTGTATATCTCTTAAATGTCAACATATACACGTGTGATTTAGTTTACGAAGATTTTTCAATGCCGAGAACCTCGATCAGAGAGTAAAAAAGGCGTACGGTTCACAATGGTGTAAAATCAAAATGGGATATACCGGGCTAGGATTCGAGTTACAGGAACAAGGGCCAAACCAACCACCCAAGAATGGAATCGTCGAGCGAAAACACTTGACAACCTCCTAGAAGCAGCTTTTCTAGCCACCAGACGTTTCTCCATCAATTAGGAATCAGAAGCCGTCACTAAACACATTCCTTAAATTGTAGCCATTTGTTGGGTGTTTTTTTGGAGTCAAATCCGCATATATATCACCATTGCCCATGATTTTCTTGACTGTATATCTCTTAAATGTCAACATATACACGTGTGATTTTGTTTACGAAGATTTTTCAATGCCGAGAACCTCGATCAGAGAGTGAAAAAGGCGTACGGTTCACAATGGTGTAAAATCAAAATGGGATATACCGGGCTTGGATTTGAGTTATAGGGACAAGGGCCAAACCAACCACCCAAGATTGGAATCGTCGAGCGAAAACACTTGACAACCTCCAAGAAGCTGCTTTTCTAGCCACCAGACATTTCTCCATCAATTAGGAATCAGATGCCGTCACTAAACACATTCCTTAAATTGTAGCCATTTGTTGGGTGTTTTTTTTGGAGTTTAATCCGCATATATATCACCATTCCCCTTGATTTTCTTGACTGTATACCCCTTAAATGTCAACATATACACGTGTGATTTAGTTTACGAAGATTTTTCAATGGCGAGAACCTCGATCAGAGAGTGAAAAAGGCGTAAGGTTCACAATGGTGTAAAATTAAAATGAGATATACCGGGCTAGGATTCGAGTTACAGGGACAAGGGCCAAACGAACCACCCAAGATTGGAATCGTCGAGCAAAAACATATGACAACCTCCAAGAAGCAGCTTTTCTTGCCACAGTCCTTTCTCCATCAGTTAGGAATCTGATGCCGTCACTAAACACATTCCTTAAATTGTAGCCATTTGTTGAGTGTTTTTTTTTGTCTAATCCGCATATATATCACCATTGCCCATGATTTTCTTTACTGTATATCTCTTAAATGTCAACATATACACGTGTGATTTAGTTTACGAAGATTTTTCAATGCCGAGAACCTCGATCAGAAAGTAAAAAATGCGTAAGGTTCATAATGGTGGAAAATTAAAATGGGATATACCGGGCTAGGATTCAAGTTACAGGAACAGGGGCCAAACCAACCACCCAAGAATGGAATCATCGAGCGAAAACACTTGACAACCTCCTAGAAGCAGCTTTTCTTGCCACCAGACCTTTCTCCATCAATTAAAAATCTGATGCCGTTACTTAACACATTCCATAAATTGTAACCATTTGTTGAGTGTTTTTTTTTTGTGTTTAATCCACATATATATCACCATTGCCCTTGATTTTCTTGACTGTATATCTATTAAATATCAACATATACACGTGTGATTTAGTTTACGAAGATTTTTCAATGCCGAGAGACTCGATCAGAGAGTAAAAAAGGCGTAAGGTTCACAATGATGTAAAATTAAAATGGGATATACCGGGCTAGGATTCGAGTTACAGGAACAAGGGCCAAACCAACCACCCAAGAATGGAATCGTCGAGCGAAAACACTTGACAACCTCCAAGAAGCTGCTTGTCTTGCCACAGACCTTTCTCCATCAATTAGGAATTTGATGCCGTCACTAAACACATTCCTTAAATTGTAGCCATTTGTTGAGTGTTTTTTTGTTGTGTCTAATCCGCATATATATCACCATTGCCCTTGATTTTCTTCACTGTATATCTCTTAAATGTCAACATATACACGTGTGATTTAGTTTACGAAGATTTTTCAATGCCAAGAACCTTGATCAGAGAGTAAAAAAGGCGTAAGGTTCACATTGGTGTAAAATTAAAATGGGATATACCGGGCTAGGATTCGAGTTACGGGAACAAGGGCCAAACCAACCACCCAAGAATGGAATCGTCGAGCGAAAACACTTGACAACCTCCTAGAAGCAGCTTTTCTTGCCACCAGACCTTTCTCCATCAATTAGGAATCTAATGCCGTCACTAAACACAGTCCTTAAATTGTAGCCATTTGTCGAGTGTTTTTTTTGTGTCTAATCCGCATATATATCACCATTGACCTTGATTTTCTTGACTGTATATATCTCTTAAATGTCAACATATACACGTGTGATTTAGTTTACGAAGATTTTTCAATGCCGAGAACCTGGATCAGAGATTAAAAAAGGCGTAAGGTTCACAATGGTGTAAAATTAGAAATGGATATACCGGGCTAGGATTCGAGTTACAGGAACAAGGGCCAAACCAACCACCCAAGAATGGAATCGTCGAGCGAAAACACTTGACAACCTCCTCGAAGCAGCTTTTCTTGCCATCAGAACTTTCTCCATCAATTAGGAATCTGATGCCGTCACTAAACACATTCCTTAAATTGTAGCCATTTGTTGAGTGTTTTTTTTGTGTCTTATCCGCATATATATCACCATTTCCCTTGATTTTCTTGATTGTATATCTCTGAAATGTCAACATATACACGTGTGATTTAGTTTACGAAGATTTCTAAATGCCGCGAACCTCGATCAGAGAGTAAAAAAGGCGTAAGGTTCACAATGGTGTAAAATTAAAATGGGATATACCGGGCTAGGATTCGAGTTACAGGAACAAGGGCCAAATCAACCACCCATGAATGGAATCGTCTAGCGAAAACACTTGACAACCTCCTAAAAGCAGCTTTTCTTCCCACCAGACCTTTCTCCATCAATTAGGATTCTGATGCCGTCACTAAACACATTCCTTAAATTGTAGCCATTTGTTGAGAGTTTTTTTTTGTGTCTAATCCGCATATATATCACCATTGCCCTTGATTTTCTTGACTGTATATCTCTTAAATGTCAACATATACACGTGTGATTTAGTTTACGAAGATTTTTCAATGTCGAGAATCTCGATCAGAGAGTAAAAAAGGCGTAAGGTTCACAATGGTGTAAAATTAAAATGGGATATACCGGGCTAGGATTCGGGTTACAGGAACAAGGGCCAAACCAACAACCCAAGAATGGAATCGTCGAGCGAAAACACTTGACAACCTCCTCGAAGCAACTTATCTTGCCACCAGACCTTTCTCCATCAATTAGGAATCTGATGCTGTCACTAAACACATTCCTTAAATTGTAGCCATTTGTTGAGTATTTTTTTTGGTGTCTTATCCACATATATATCACCATTGCCCATGATTTTTTTGAGTGTATATCTCTTAAATGTCAACATATACACGTGTGATTTAGTTTACGAAGATTTTTCAATGCCGAGAACCTCGATCAGAGAGTAAAAAAGGCGTAAGGTTCACAATGGTGTAAAATTAAAATGGGATATACCGGGCTAGGATTCGAGTTATAGGAACAAGGGCCAAACCAACCACCCATGAAAGGAATCGTCTAGCAAAAACACTTGACAACCTCCTAGAAGCAGCTTTTCTTCCCACCAGACCTTTCTCCATCAATTAGGAATCTGATGCCGTCACTAAACACATTCCTTAAATTGTAGCCATTTATTGAGTGTTTTTATTTTGTGTCTAATCCGCATATATATCACCATTGCCCTTGATTTTCTTGACTGTATATCTCTTAAATGTCAACATATACACGTGTGATTTAGTTTACAAAGATTTTTCAATGCGGAGAATCTCGATCAGAGAGTGAAAAAGGCGTAAGGTTCACAATGGTGTAAAATTAAAATGGGATATACCGGGCTAGGATTCAAGTTACAGGAACAAGGGCCAAACCAACCACCCAGGAATGGAATCGTCGAGCGAAAACACTTGACAACCTCCAAGAAGGAGCTTTTCTTGCCACAGACCTTTCTCCATCAATTAGGAATCTGATGCCGTCACTAATCACATTCCTTAAATTGTAGCCATTTGTTGAGTGTTTTTTTTGTGTCTAATCCGCATATATATCACCATTGCCCTTGATTTTCTTGACTGTATATCTCTTAAATGTCAACATATACTCGTGTGATTTAGGATTTTTCAATGCCGAGAACCTCGATCAGAAAGTAAAAAAGGCGTAAGGTTCATAATGGTGTAAAATTAAAATGGGATATACCGAGCTAGGATTCGAGTTACAGGAACAGGGGCCAAACCAACCACCCAAGAATGGAATCATCGAGCGAAAACACTTGACAACCGCCAAGAAGCAGCTTTTCTTGCCACCAGACCTTTCTCAATCAATTAGAAATCTGATGTCGTCACTAAACACATTCCTTAAATTGTAGCCATTTGTTGAGTGTTTTTTTTGTGTCTAATCCGCATATATATCACCATTGCCCTTGATTTTCTTGACTGTATATCTCTTAAATATCAACATATACACATGTGATTTAGTTTACGAAGATTTTTCAATGCCGAGAACCTCGATCAGAGAGTAAAAAAGGCGTAAGGTTCACAATGGTGTAAAATTAAAATGGGATATACCAGGCTAGGATTCAAGTTACAGGAACAAGGGCCAAACCAACCACCCAAGAATGAAATCGTCGAACGAAAACACTTGACAACCTCCAAGAAGCAGCTTTTCTTGCCACAGACCTTTCTCCATCAATTAGGAATCTGATGCCGTCAGTAAACACATTCCTTAAATTGTAGCCATTTGGTGAGTGTTTTTTTTTTGTGTCTAATCCGCATATATATCACCATGTCCCTTGATTTTCTTAACTGTATATCTCTTAAATGTCAACATATACATGTGTGATTTAGTTTACCAAGATTTTTCAATGCCGAGAACCTGGATCAGAGAGTAAAAAAGGCGTAAGGTTCACAATGGTGTAAAATTAAAATGGGATATACCGGGCTAGGATTCGAGTTACAGGAACAAGGGACAAACCAACCACCCAAGAATGGAATCGTCAAGCGAAAACACTTGACAACCTCCTAGAAGCAGCTTTTCTTGCCACCAGACCTTTCTCCATCAATTAGGAATCTGATGCCGTCACTAAACACATTCCTTAAATTGTAGCCATTTATTGAGTGTTTTTTTTGGAGTTTAATCCGCATATATATCACCATTGCCCTTGATTTTCTTGACTGTATATCTCTTAAATGTCAACATATCCACGTGTGATTTAGTTTACGAAGATTTTTCAATGCCGAGTACCTCGATCAGAGAGTGAAAAAGGCGTAAGGTTCACAATGGTGTAAAATTAAAATGGGATATACCGGGCTAGGATTCGAGTTACAGGAACAAAGGCCAAACCAACCACCCAAGAATGGAATCGTCAAGCGAAAACACTTGACAACCTCCAAGAAGCAGGTGTTTTTACCACAGACCTTTCTCCATCAATTAGGAATCTGATGCCGTCACTAAACACATTCCTTAAATTGTAGCCATTTGTTGAGTGTTTTTTTTTTTGTGTCTAATCCGCATATATATCACCATTGCCCTTAATTTTCTTGACTATATATCTCTTAAATATCAACATATACACGTGTGATTTAGTTTACGAATATTTTTCAATGCCGAGAACCTCGATCAGAGAGTAAAAAAGGCGTAAGGTTCACAATGGTGTAAAATTAAAATGGGATATACCGGGCTAGGATTCGAGTTACAGGAACAAGGGCCAAACCAACCACCCCAGAATGGAATCGTCGAGCGAAAACACTTGACGACCTCCAAGAAGCAGCTTTTCTTGCCACAGACCTTTCTCCATCAATTAGGAATCTGATGCCGTCACTAAACACATTCCTTAAATTGTAGCCATTTGTTGAGTGTTTTTTTTTGTGTCTAATCCGCATATATATATCACCATTGCCCTTGATTTTCTTGACTGTATATCTCTTAAATGTCAACATATACACGTGTGATTTAGTTTACGAAGATTTTTCAATGCCGAGAACCTCGATCAGAGAGTAAAAAAGGCGTACGGTTCACAATGTTGTAAAATCAAAATGGGATATACCGGGCTAGGATTCGAGTTACAGGAACATGGGCCAAACCAACCACCCAAGAATGGAATCGTCGAGCGAAAACACTTGACAACCTCCTAGAAGCACCTTTTCTAGCCACCAGACGTTTCTCCATCAATTAGGAATCAGAAGCCGTCACTAAACACATTCCTTAAATTGTAGCCATTTGTTGGGTGTTTTTTTTGGAGTCTAATCCGCATATATATCACCATTGCCCTTGATTTTCTTGGCTGTATATCTCTTAAATGTCAACATATACACGTGTGATTTTGTTTACGAAGATTTTTCAATGCCGAGAACCTCGATCAGAGAGTGAAAAAGGCGTACGGTTCACAATGGTGTAAAATCAAAATGGGATATACCGGGCTAGGATTCGAGTTATAGGGACAAGGGCCAAACCATCCACCCAAGATTGGAATCGTCGAGCGAAAACACTTGACAACCTCCAAGAAGCTGCTTTTATAGCCACCAGATATTTCTCCATCAATTAGGAATCAGATGCCGTCACTAAACACATTCCTTAAATTGTAGCCATTTGTTGGGTGTTTTTTTTGGAGTTTAATCCGCTTATATATCACCTGTCCCCTTGATTTTCTTGACTGTATATCCCTTAAATGTCAACATATACACGTGTGATTTAGTTTACGAAGATTTTTCAATGGCGAGAACCTCGATCAGAGAGTGAAAAAGGCGTAAGGTTCACAATGGTGTAAAATTAAAATGGGATATACCGGGCTAGGATTCGAGTTACAGGAACAGGGGCCAAACCAACCACCCAAGAATGGAATCATCGAGCGAAAACACTTGACAACCTCCAAGAAGCAGCTTTTCTTGCCACAGACCTTTCTCCATCAATTAGGAATCTGATGCCGTCACTAAACACATTCCTTAAATTGTAGCCATTTGTTGAGTGTTTTTTTTTGTGTCTAATCCGCATATATATATCACCATTGCCCTTGATTTTCTTGACTGTATATCTCTTAAATGTCAACATATACACGTGTGATTTAGTTTACGAAGATTTTTCAATGCCGAGAACCTCGATCAGAGAGTAAAAAAGGCGTACGGTTCACAATGGTGTAAAATCAAAATGGGATATACCGGGCTAGGATTCGAGTTACAGGAACAAGGGCCAAACCAACCACCCAAGAATGGAATCGTCGAGCGAAAACACTTGACAACCTCCTAGAAGCAGCTTTTCTAGCCACCAGACGTTTCTCCATCAATTAGGAATCAGAAGCCGTCACTAAACACATTCCTTAAATTGTAGCCATTTGTTGGGTGTTTTTTTGGAGTCAAATCCGCATATATATCACCATTGCCCATGATTTTCTTGACTGTATATCTCTTAAATGTCAACATATACACGTGTGATTTTGTTTACGAAGATTTTTCAATGCCGAGAACCTCGATCAGAGAGTGAAAAAGGCGTACGGTTCACAATGGTGTAAAATCAAAATGGGATATACCGGGCTTGGATTTGAGTTATAGGGACAAGGGCCAAACCAACCACCCAAGATTAGAATCATCGAGCGAAAACACTTGACAACCTCCAAGAAGCTGCTTTTCTAGCCACCAGACATTTCTCCATCAATTAGGAATCAGATGCCGTCACTAAACACATTCCTTAAATTGTAGCCATTTGTTGGGTGTTTTTTTTGGAGTTTAATCCGCATATATATCACCATTCCCCTTGATTTTCTTGACTGTATACCCCTTAAATGTCAACATATACACGTGTGATTTAGTTTACGAAGATTTTTCAATGGCGAGAACCTCGATCAGAGAGTGAAAAAGGCGTAAGGTTCACAATGGTGTAAAATTAAAATGAGATATACCGGGCTAGGATTCGAGTTACAGGGACAAGGGCCAAACGAACCACCCAAGATTGGAATCGTCGAGCGAAAACATATGACAACCTCCAAGAAGCAGCTTTTCTTGCCACAGTCCTTTCTCCATCAATTAGGAATCTGATGCCGTCACTAAACACATTCCTTAAATTGTAGCCATATGTTGAGTGTTTTTTTTTTGTCTAATCCGCATATATATCACCATTGCCCATGATTTTCTTTACTGTATATCTCTTAAATGTCAACATATACACGTGTGATTTAGTTTACGAAGATTTTTCAATGCCGAGAACCTCGATCAGAAAGTAAAAAATGCGTAAGGTTCATAATGGTGGAAAATTAAAATGGGATATACCGGGCTAGGATTCAAGTTACAGGAACAGGGGCCAAACCAACCACCCAAGAATGGAATCATCGAGCGAAAACACTTGACAACCTCCTAGAAGCAGCTTTTCTTGCCACCAGACCTTTCTCCATCAATTAAAAATCTGATGCCGTTACTTAACACATTCCATAAATTGTAACCATTTGTTGAGTGTTTTTTTTTTGTGTCTAATCCGCATATATATCACCATTGCCCTTGATTTTCTTGACTGTATATCTATTAAATATCAACATATACACGTGTGATTTAGTTTACGAAGATTTTTCAATGCCGAGAGACTCGATCAGAGAGTAAAAAAGGCGTAAGGTTCACAATGATGTAAAATTAAAATGGGATATACCGGGCTAGGATTCGAGTTACAGGAACAAGGGCCAAACCAACCACCCAAGAATGGAATCGTCGAGCGAAAACACTTGACAACCTCCAAGAAGCTGCTTGTCTTGCCACAGACCTTTCTCCATCAATTAGGAATTTGATGCCGTCACTAAACACATTCCTTAAATTGTAGCCATTTGTTGAGTGTTTTTTTGTTGTGTCTAATCCGCATATATATCACCATTGCCCTTGATTTTCTTCACTGTATATCTCTTAAATGTCAACATATACACGTGTGATTTAGTTTACGAAGATTTTTCAATGCCGAGAACCTTGATCAGAGAGTAAAAAAGGCGTAAGGTTCACATTGGTGTAAAATTAAAATGGGATATACCGGGCTAGGATTCGAGTTACGGGAACAAGGGCCAAACCAACCACCCAAGAATGGAATCGTCGAGCGAAAACACTTGACAACCTCCTAGAAGCAGCTTTTCTTGCCACCAGACCTTTCTCCATCAATTAGGAATCTAATGCCGTCACTAAACACAGTCCTTAAATTGTAGCCATTTGTCGAGTGTTTTTTTTGTGTCTAATCCGCATATATATCACCATTGACCTTGATTTTCTTGACTGTATATATCTCTTAAATGTCAACATATACACGTGTGATTTAGTTTACGAAGATTTTTCAATGCCGAGAACCTGGATCAGAGATTAAAAAAGGCGTAAGGTTCACAATGGTGTAAAATTAGAAATGGATATACCGGGCTAGGATTCGAGTTACAGGAACAAGGGCCAAACCAACCACCCAAGAATGGAATCGTCGAGCGAAAACACTTGACAACCTCCTCGAAGCAGCTTTTCTTGCCATCAGAACTTTCTCCATCAATTAGGAATCTGATGCCGTCACTAAACACATTCCTTAAATTGTAGCCATTTGTTGAGTGTTTTTTTTGTGTCTTATCCGCATATATATCACCATTTCCCTTGATTTTCTTGATTGTATATCTCTGAAATGTCAACATATACACGTGTGATTTAGTTTACGAAGATTTCTAAATGCCGCGAACCTCGATCAGAGAGTAAAAAAGGCGTAAGGTTCACAATGGTGTAAAATTAAAATGGGATATACCGGGCTAGGATTCGAGTTACAGGAACAAGGGCCAAATCAACCACCCATGAATGGAATCGTCTAGCGAAAACACTTGACAACCTCCTAAAAGCAGCTTTTCTTCCCACCAGACCTTTCTCCATCAATTAGGATTCTGATGCCGTCACTAAACACATTCCTTAAATTGTAGCCATTTGTTGAGAGTTTTTTTTTGTGTCTAATCCGCATATATATCACCATTGCCCTTGATTTTCTTGACTGTATATCTCTTAAATGTCAACATATACACGTGTGATTTAGTTTACGAAGATTTTTCAATGTCGAGAACCTCGATCAGAGAGTAAAAAAGGCGTAAGGTTCACAATGGTGTAAAATTAAAATGGGATATACCGGGCTAGGATTCGGGTTACAGGAACAAGGGCCAAACCAACAACCCAAGAATTGAATCGTCGAGCGAAAACACTTGACAACCTCCTCGAAGCAACTTATCTTGCCACCAGACCTTTCTCCATCAATTAGGAATCTGATGCTGTCACTAAACACATTCCTTAAATTGTAGCCATTTGTTGAGTATTTTTTTTGGTGTCTTATCCACATATATATCACCATTGCCCATGATTTTTTTGACTGTATATCTCTTAAATGTCAACATATACACGTGTGATTTAGTTTACGAAGATTTTTCAATGCCGAGAACCTCGATCAGAGAGTAAAAAAGGCGTAAGGTTCACAATGGTGTAAAATTAAAATGGGATATACCGGGCTAGGATTCGAGTTACAGGAACAAGGGCCAAACCAACCACCCATGAAAGGAATCGTCTAGCAAAAACACTTGACAACCTCCTAGAAGCAGCTTTTCTTCCCACCAGACCTTTCTCCATCAATTAGGAATCTGATGCCGTCACTAAACACATTCCTTAAATTGTAGCCATTTATTGAGTGTTTTTATTTTGTGTCTAATCCGCATATATATCACCATTGCCCTTGATTTTCTTGACTGTATATCTCTTAAATGTCAACATATACACGTGTGATTTAGTTTACAAAGATTTTTCAATGCGGAGAATCTCGATCAGAGAGTGAAAAAGGCGTAAGGTTCACAATGGTGTAAAATTAAAATGGGATATACCGGGCTAGGATTCAAGTTACAGGAACAAGGGCCAAACCAACCACCCAAGAATGGAATCGTCGAGCGAAAACACTTGACAACCTCCAAGAAGCAGCTTTTCTTGCCACAGACCTTTCTCCATCAATTAGGAATCTGATGCCGTCACTAATCACATTCCTTAAATTGTAGCCATTTGTTGAGTGTTTTTTTTTGTGTCTAATCCGCATATATATCACCATTGCCCTTGATTTTCTTGACTGTATATCTCTTAAATGTCAACATATACTCGTGTGATTTAGGATTTTTCAATGCCGAGAACCTCGATCAGAAAGTAAAAAAGGCGTAAGGTTCATAATGGTGTAAAATTAAAATGGGATATACCGGGCTAGGATTCGAGTTACAGGAACAGGGGCCAAACCAACCACCCAAGAATGGAATCATCGAGCGAAAACACTTGACAACCTCCAAGAAGCAGCTTTTCTTGCCACCAGACCTTTCTCAATCAATTAGAAATCTGATGTCGTCACTAAACACATTCCTTAAATTGTAGCCATTTGTTGAGTGTTTTTTTTGTGTCTAATCCGCATATATATCACCATTGCCCTTGATTTTCTTGACTGTATATCTCTTAAATATCAACATATACACATGTGATTTAGTTTACGAAGATTTTTCAATGCCGAGAACCTCGATCAGAGAGTAAAAAAAGCGTAAGGTTCACAATGGTGTAAAATTAAAATGGGATATACCAGGCTAGGATTCAAGTTACAGGAACAAGGGCCAAACCAACCACCCAAGAATGAAATCGTCGAGCGAAAACACTTGACAACCTCCAAGAAGCAGCTTTTCTTGCCACAGACCTTTCTCCATCAATTAGGAATCTGATGCCGTCAGTAAACACATTCCTTAAATTGTAGCCATTTGGTGAGTGTTTTTTTTTGTGTCTAATCCGCATATATATCACCATTTCCCTTGATTTTCTTAACTGTATATCTCTTAAATGTCAACAAATACATGTGTGATTTAGTTTACCAAGATTTTTCAATGCCGAGAACCTGGATCAGAGAGTAAAAAAGGCGTAAGGTTCACAATGGTGTAAAATTAAAATGGGATATACCGGGCTAGGATTCGAGTTACAGGAACAAGGGACAAACCAACCACCCAAGAATGGAATCGTCAAGCGAAAACACTTGACAACCTCCTAGAAGCAGCTTTTCTTGCCACCAGACCTTTCTCCATCAATTAGGAATCTGATGCCGTCACTAAACACATTCCTTAAATTGTAGCCATTTATTGAGTGTTTTTTTTGGAGTTTAATCCGCATATATATCACCATTGCCCTTGATTTTCTTGACTGTATATCTCTTAAATGTCAACATATCCACGTGTGATTTAGTTTACGAAGATTTTTCAATGCCGAGTACCTCGATCAGAGAGTGAAAAAGGCGTAAGGTTCACAATGGTGTAAAATTAAAATGGGATATACCGGGCTAGGATTCGAGTTACAGGAACAAAGGCCAAACCAACCACCCAAGAATGGAATCGTCAAGCGAAAACACTTGACAACCTCCAAGAAGCAGGTGTTTTTACCACAGACCTTTCTCCATCAATTAGGAATCTGATGCCGTCACTAAACACATTCCTTAAATTGTAGCCATTTGTTGAGTGTTTTTTTTTTGTGTCTAATCCGCATATATATCACCATTGCCCTTAATTTTCTTGACTATATATCTCTTAAATATCAACATATACACGTGTGATTTAGTTTACGAATATTTTTCAATGCCGAGAACCTCGATCAGAGAGTAAAAAAGGCGTAAGGTTCACAATGGTGTAAAATTAAAATGGGATATACCGGGCTAGGATTCGAGTTACAGGAACAAGGGCCAAACCAACCACCCCAGAATGGAATCGTCGAGCGAAAACACTTGACGACCTCCAAGAAGCAGCTTTTCTTGCCACAGACCTTTCTCCATCAATTAGGAATCTGATGCCGTCACTAAACACATTCCTTAAATTGTAGCCATTTGTTGAGTGTTTTTTTTTTTTTTTTGTGTCTAATCCGCATATATATATCACCATTGCCCTTGATTTTCTTGACTGTATATCTCTTAAATGTCAACATATACACGTGTGATTTAGTTTACGAAGATTTTTCAATGCCGAGAACCTCGATCAGAGAGTAAAAAAGGCGTACGGTTCACAATGTTGTAAAATCAAAATGGGATATACCGGGCTAGGATTCGAGTTACAGGAACATGGGCCAAACCAACCACCCAAGAATGGAATCGTCGAGCGAAAACACTTGACAACCTCCTAGAAGCACCTTTTCTAGCCACCAGACGTTTCTCCATCAATTAGGAATCAGAAGCCGTCACTAAACACATTCCTTAAATTGTAGCCATTTGTTGGGTGTTTTTTTTGGAGTCTAATCCGCATATATATCACCATTGCCCTTGATTTTCTTGACTGTATATCTCTTAAATGTCAACATATACACGTGTGATTTTGTTTACGAAGATTTTTCAATGCCGAGAACCTCGATCAGAGAGTGAAAAAGGCGTACGGTTCACAATGGTGTAAAATCAAAATGGGATATACCGGGCTAGGATTCGAGTTATAGGGACAAGGGCCAAACCATCCACCCAAGATTGGAATCGTCGAGCGAAAACACTTGACAACCTCCAAGAAGCTGCTTTTATAGCCACCAGATATTTCTCCATCAATTAGGAATCAGATGCCGTCACTAAACACATTCCTTAAATTGTAGCCATTTGTTGGGTGTTTTTTTTGGAGTTTAATCCGCTTATATATCACCTGTCCCCTTGATTTTCTTGACTGTATATCCCTTAAATGTCAACATATACACGTGTGATTTAGTTTACGAAGATTTTTCAATGGCGAGAACCTCGATCAGAGAGTGAAAAAGGTGTAAGGTTCACAATGGTGTAAAATTAAAATGGGATATACCGGGCTAGGATTCGAGTTACAGGGACAAGGGCCAAACGAACCACCCAAGATTGGAATCGTCGAGCGAAAACATATGACAACCTCCAAGAAGCTGCTTGTCTTGCCACAGACCTTTCTCCATCAATTAGGAATTTGATGCCGTCACTAAACACATTCCTTAAATTGTAGCCATTTGTTGAGTGTTTTTTTGTTGTGTCTAATCCGCATATATATCACCATTGCCCTTGATTTTCTTCACTGTATATCTCTTAAATGTCAACATATACACGTGTGATTTAGTTTACGAATATTTTTCAATGCCGAGAACCTTGATCAGAGAGTAAAAAAGGCGTAAGGTTCACAATGGTGTAAAATTAAAATGGGATATACCGGGCTAGGATTCAAGTTACAGGAACAGGGGCCAAACCAACCACCCAAGAATGGAATCATCGAGCGAAAACACTTGACAACCTCCTAGAAGCAGCTTTTCTTGCCACCAGACCTTTCTCCATCAATTAAAAATCTGATGCCGTCACTTAACACATTCCATAAATTGTAACCATTTGTTGAGTGTTTTTTTTGTGTCTAATCCGCATATATATCACCATTGCCCTTGATTTTCTTGACTGTATATCTATAAAATATCAACATATACACGTGTGATTTCGTTTACGAAGATTTTTCAATGCAGAGAGACTCGATCAGAGAGTAAAAAAGGCGTAAGGTTCACAGTGGTGTAAAATTAAAATGGGATATACCGGGCTAGGATTCGAGTTACAGGAAAAAGGGCCAAACCAACCACCCAAGAATGGAATCGTCGAGCGAAAACACTTGACAACCTCCAAGAAGCTGCTTGTCTTGCCACAGACCTTTCTCCATCAATTAGGAATTTGATGCCGTCACTAAACACATTCCTTAAATTGTAGCCATTTGTTGAGTGTTTTTTTGTTGTGTCTAATCCGCATATATATCACCATTGCCCTTGATTTTCTTCACTGTATATCTCTTAAATGTCAACATATACACGTGTGATTTAGTTTACGAATATTTTTCAATGCCGAGAACCTTGATCAGAGAGTAAAAAAGGCGTAAGGTTCACAATGGTGTAAAATTAAAATGGGATATACCGGGCTAGGATTCGAGTTACGGGAACAAGGGCCAAACCAACCACCCAAGAATGGAATCGTCGAGCGAAAACACTTGACAACCTCCTAGAAGCAGCTTTTCTTGCCACCAGACCTTTCTCCATCAATTAGGAATCTAATGCCGTCACTAAACACATTCCTTAAATTGTAGCCATTTGTCGAGTGTTTTTTTTGTGTCTAATCCGCATATATATCACCATTGACCTTGATTTTCTTGACTGTATATCTCTTAAATGTCAACATATACACGTGTGATTTAGTTTAGGAAGATTTTTCAATGCCGAGAACCTCGATCAGAGATTAAAAAAGGCGTAAGGTTCACAATGGTGTAAAATTAGAAATGGATATACGGGGCTAGGATTCGAGTTACAGGAACAAGGGCCAAACCAACCACCCAAGAATGGAATCGTCGAGCGAAAACACTTGACAACCTCCTCGAAGCAGCTTCTCTTGCCATCAGACCATTCTCCATCAATTAGGAATCTGATGCCGTCACTAAACACATTCCTTAAATTGTAGCCATTTGTTGAGTGTTTTTTTTTGTGTCTAATCCGCATATATATCACCATTGCCCTTGATTTTCTTCACTGTATATCTCTTAAATGTCAACATATACACGTGTGATTTAGTTTACAAAGATTTTTCAATGCGGAGAATCTCGATCAGAGAGTAAAAAAGGCGTAAGGTTCACAATGGTGTAAAATTAAAATGGGATATACCGGGCTAGGATTCGAGTTACAGGAACAAGGGCCAAATCAACCACCCATGAATGGAATCGTCTAGCGAAAACACTTGACAACCTCCTAGAAGCAGCTTTTCTTCCCACCAGACCTTTCTCCATCAATTAGGATTCTGATGCCGTCACTAAACACATTCCTTAAATTGTAGCCATTTGTTGAGTGTTTTTTTTTTGTGTCTAATCCGCATATATATCACCATTGCCCTTGATTTTCTTGACTGTATATCTCTTAAATGTCAACATATACACGTGTGATTTAGTTTACGAAGATTTTTCAATGTCGAGAACCTCGATCAGAGAGTAAAAAAGGCGTAAGGTTCACAATGGTGTAAAATTAAAATGGGATATACCGGGCTAGGATTCGAGTTACAGGAGCAAGGGCCAAACCAACAACCCAAGAATGGAATCGTCGAGCGAAAACACTTGACAACCTCCTCGAAGCAACTTATCTTGCCGCCAGACCTTTCTCCATCAATTAGGAATCTGATGCTGTCACTAAACACATTCCTTAAATTGTAGCCATTTGTTGAGTGTTTTTTTTGGTGTCTTATCCACATATATATCACCATTGCCCTTGATTTTCTTGACTGTATATCTCTTAAATGTCAACATATACACGTGTGATTTAGTTTACGAAGATTTTTCAATGCCGAGAACCTCGATCAGAGGGTAAAAAAGGCGTAAGGTTCACAATGGTGTAAAATTAAAATGGGATATACCGGGCTAGGATTCGAGTTATAGGAACAAGGGCCAAACCAACCACCCATGAATGGAATCGTCTAGCAAAAACACTTGACAACCTCCTAGAAGCAGCTTTTCTTCCCACCAGACCTTTCTCCATCAATTAGGAATCTGATGCCGTCACTAAACACATTCCTTAAATTGTAGCCATTTGTTGAGTGTTTTTATTTTGTGTATAATCCGCATATATATCACCATTGCCCTTGATTTTCTTGACTGTATATCTCTTAAATGTCAACATATACACGTGTGATTTAGTTTACAAAGATTTTTCAATGCGGAGAATCTCGATCAGAGAGTAAAAAAGGCGTAAGGTTCACAATGGTGTAAAATTAAAATGGGATATACCGGGCTTGGATTCGAGTTACAGGAACAAGGGCCAAACCAACCACCCAAGAATGGAATCGTCGAGCGAAAACACTTGACAACTTCCTAGAAGCAGCTTCTCTTGCCACCAGACATTTCTCCATCAATTAGGAATCTGATGCCGTCACTAAACACATTCCTTAAATTGTAGCCATTTGTTGAGAGTTTTTTTTTGTGTCTAATCCACATATATATCACCATTGCCCTTGATTTTCTTCACTGTATATCTCTTAAATGTCAACATATACACGTGTGATTTAGTTTACGGAGATTTTTCAATGCCGAGAACCTCGATTAGAGAGAAAAATAGGCGTAAGGTTCACAATGGTGTAAAATTAAAATGGGATATACCGGGCTAGGATTCGAGTTACAGGAACAAGGGCCAAACCAACCACCCATGAATGGAATCGTCTAGCAAAAACACTTGACAACCTCCTAGAAGCAGCTTTTCTTCCCACCAGACCTTTCTCCATCAATTAGGAATCCGATGCCGTCACTAAACACATTCCTTAAATTGTAGCCATTTGTTGAGTGTTTTCATTTTGTGTCTAATCCGCATATATATCTCCATTGCCCTTGATTTTCTTGACTGTATATCTCTTAAATGTCAACATATACACATGTGATTTAGTTTACAAAGATTTTTCAATGCGGAGAATCTCGATCAGAGAGTAAAAATGGCGTAAGGTTCACAATGGTGTAAAATTAAAATGGGATATACCGGGCTAGGATTCGAGTTACTGGAACAAGGGCCAAACCAACCACCCAAGAATGGAATCGTCGAGCGAAAACATTTGACAACCTCCTAGAAGCAGCTTTTCTTGCCACCAGACCTTTCTCCATCAATTAGGAATCTGATGCCGTCACTAAACACATCCCTTAAATTGTAGCCATTTGTTGACTGTTTTTTTTTTGTGTCTAATCCGCATATATATCACCATTGCCCGTGATTTTTTTAACTGTAAATCTCTTAAATGTCAACATATACACGTGAGATTTAGTTGATTAAGATTTTTCAATGCCGAGAACCTCGATCAGAGAGTAAAAAAGGCGTAAGGATCACAATGGTGAAAAATTAAAATGGGATATACCAGGCTAGGATTCGAGTTACAGGAACAAGGGCCAAACCAACCACCCAAGAATGGAATCGTCGAGCGAAAACATTTGACAACCTCCTAGAAGCAGCTTTTCTTGGCACCAGACCTTTCTCCAACAATTAGGAATCTGATGCCGTCACTAAACACATTCCTTAAATTGTAGCCATTTGTTGAGTGTTTTTTTTTGTGTCTAATCTGCATATATATCACCATTGCCCTTGATTTTCTTGACTGTATATCTCTTAAATGTCAACATATACACGTGTGATTTAGTTTACGAAGATTTCTAAATGCCGCGAACCTCAATCAGAGAGTAAAAAAGGCGTAAGGTTCACAATGGTGTAAAATTAAAATGGGATATACCGGGCTAGGATTCGAGTTACAGGAACAAGGACCAAATCAACCACCCATGAATGGAATCGTCTTGCGAAAACACTTGACAACCTCCTAGAAGCAGCTTTTCTTCCCACCAGACCTTTCTCCATCAATTAGGATTCTGATGCCGTCACTAAACACATTCCTTAAATTGTAGCCATTTGTTGAGTGTTTTTTTTTTTGTGTCTAATCCGCATATATATCACCATTGCCCTTGATTTTCTTGACTGTATATCTCTTAAATGTCAACATATACACGTGTGATTTAGTTTACGAAGATTTTTCAATGTCGAGAACCTCGATCAGAGAGTAAAAAAGGCGTAAGGTTCACAATGGTGTAAAATTAAAATGGGATATACCGGGCTAGGATTCGAGTTACAGGAACAAGGGCCAAACCAACAACCCAAGAATGGAATCGTCGAGCGAAAACACTTGACAACCTCCTCGAAGCAACTTATCTTGCCAACAGACCTTTCTCCATCAATTAGGAATCTGATGCTGTCACTAAACACATTCCTTAAATTGTAGCCATTTGTTGAGTGTTTTTTTTTGGTGTCTTATCCACATATATATCACCATTGCCCTTGATTTTCTTGACTGTATATCTCTTAAATGTCAACATATACACGTGTGATTTAGTTTACGAAGATTTTTCAATGCCGAGAACCTCGATCAGAGAGTAAAAAAGGCGTAAGGTTCACAATGGTGTAAAATTAAAATGGGATATACCGGGCTAGGATTCGAGTTACTGGAACAAGGGCCAAACCAACCACCCATGAATGGAATCGTCTAGCAAAAACACTTGACAACCTCCTAGAAGCAGCTTTTCTTCCCACCAGACCTTTCTCCATCAATTAGGATTCTGATGTCGTCACTAAACACATTCCTTAAATTGTAGCCATTTGTTGAGTGTTTTTATTTTGTGTCTAATCCGAATATATATCACCATTGCCCTTGATTTTCTTGACTGTATATCTCTTAAATGTCAACATATACACGTGTGATTTAGTTTACAAAGATTTTTCAATGCGGAGAATCTCGATCAGAGAGTAAAAAAGGCGTAAGGTTCACAATGGTGTAAAATTAAAATGGGATATACCGGGCTAGGATTCGAGTTACAGGAACAAGGGCCAAACCAACCACCCATGAATGGAATCGTCTAGCAAAAACACTTGACAACCTCCTAGAAGCAGCTTTTCTTCCCACCAGACCTTTCTCCATCAATTAGGAATCCGATGCCGTCACTAAACACATTCCTTAAATTGTAGCCATTTGTTGAGTGTTTTCATTTTGTGTCTAATCCGCATATATATCTCCATTGCCCTTGATTTTCTTGACTGTATATCTCTTAAATGTTAACATATACACATGTGATTTAGTTTACAAAGATTTTTCAATGCGGAGAATCTCGATCAGAGAGTAAAAATGGCGTAAGGTTCACAATGGTGTAAAATTAAAATGGGATATACCGGGCTAGGATTCGAGTTACTGGAACAAGGGCCAAACCAACCACCCAAGAATGGAATCGTCGAGCGAAAACATTTGACAACCTCCTAGAAGCAGCTTTTCTTGCCACCAGACCTTTCTCCATCAATTAGGAATCTGATGCCGTCACTAAACACATCCCTTAAATTGTAGCCATTTGTTGACTGTTTTTTTTTTGTGTCTAATCCGCATATATATCACCATTGCCCGTGATTTTTTTAACTGTAAATCTCTTAAATGTCAACATATACACGTGAGATTTAGTTGATTAAGATTTTTCAATGCCGAGAACCTCGATCAGAGAGTAAAAAAGGCGTAAGGATCACAATGGTGAAAAATTAAAATGGGATATACCAGGCTAGGATTCGAGTTACAGGAACAAGGGCCAAACCAACCACCCAAGAATGGAATCATCGAGCGAAAACATTTGACAACCTCCTAGAAGCAGCTTTTCTTGGCACCAGACCTTTCTCCAACAATTAGGAATCTGATGCCGTCACTAAACACATTCCTTAAATTGTAGCCATTTGTTGAGTGTTTTTTTTTTTGTGTCTAATCTGCATATATATCACCATTGCCCTTGATTTTCTTGACTGTATATCTCTTAAATGTCAACATATACACGTGTGATTTAGTTTACGAAGATTTCTAAATGCCGCGAACCTCAATCAGAGAGTAAAAAAGGCGTAAGGTTCACAATGGTGTAAAATTAAAATGGGATATACCGGGCTAGGATTCGAGTTACAGGAACAAGGACCAAATCAACCACCCATGAATGGAATCGTCTTGCGAAAACACTTGACAACCTCCTAGAAGCAGCTTTTCTTCCCACCAGACCTTTCTCCATCAATTAGGATTCTGATGCCGTCACTAAACACATTCCTTAAATTGTAGCCATTTGTTGAGTGTTTTTTTTTTGTGTCTAATCCGCATATATATCACCATTGCCCTTGATTTTCTTGACTGTATATCTCTTAAATGTCAACATATACACGTGTGATTTAGTTTACGAAGATTTTTCAATGTCGAGAACCTCGATCAGAGAGTAAAAAAGGCGTAAGGTTCACAATGGTGTAAAATTAAAATGGGATATACCGGGCTAGGATTTGAGTTACAGGAACAAGGGCCAAACCAACAACCCAAGAATGGAATCGTCGAGCGAAAACACTTGACAACCTCCTCGAAGCAACTTATCTTGCCAACAGACCTTTCTCCATCAATTAGGAATCTGATGCTGTCACTAAACACATTCCTTAAATTGTAGCCATTTGTTGAGTGTTTTTTTTTGGTGTCTTATCCACATATATATCACCATTGCCCTTGATTTTCTTGACTGTATATCTCTTAAATGTCAACATATACACGTGTGATTTAGTTTACGAAGATTTTTCAATGCCGAGAACCTCGATCAGAGAGTAAAAAAGGCGTAAGGTTCACAATGGTGTAAAATTAAAATGGGATATACCGGGCTAGGATTCGAGTTACTGGAACAAGGGCCAAACCAACCACCCATGAATGGAATCGTCTAGCAAAAACACTTGACAACCTCCTAGAAGCAGCTTTTCTTCCCACCAGACCTTTCTCCATCAATTAGGATTCTGATGTCGTCACTAAACACATTCCTTAAATTGTAGCCATTTGTTGAGTGTTTTTATTTTGTGTCTAATCCGAATATATATCACCATTGCCCTTGATTTTCTTGACTGTATATCTCTTAAATGTCAACATATACACGTGTGATTTAGTTTACAAAGATTTTTCAATGCGGAGAATCTCGATCAGAGAGTAAAAAAGGCGTAAGGTTCACAATGGTGTAAAATTAAAATGGGATATACCGGGCTAGGATTCGAGTTACAGGAACAAGGGCCAAACCAACCACCCAAGAATGGAATCGTCGAGCGAAAACACTTGACAACTTCCTAGAAGCAGCTTCTCTTGCCACCAGACATTTCTCCATCAATTAGGAATCTGATGCCGTCACTAAACACATTCCTTAAATTGTAGCCATTTGTTGAGAGTTTTTTTTTTGTGTCTAATCCGCATATATATCACCATTGCCCTTGATTTTCTTCACTGTATATCTCTTAAATGTCAACATATACACGTGTGATTTAGTTTACGAAGATTTTTCAATGCCGAGAACCTCGATCAGAGAGTAAAAAAGGCGTAAGGTTCACAATGGTGTAAAATTAAAATGGGATATACCGGGCTAGGATTCGAGTTACAGGAACAAGGGCCAAACCAACCACCCATGAATGGAATCGTCTAGCAAAAACACTTGACAACCTCCTAGAAGCAGCTTTTCTTCCCACCAGACCTTTCTCCATCAATTAGGAATCTGATGCCATCACTAAACACATTCCTTAAATTGTAGCCATTTGTTGAGTGTTTTTATTTTGTGTCTAATCCGCATATATATCACCATTGCCTTTGATTTTCTTGACTGTATATCTCTTAAATGTCAACATATACACGTGTGATTTAGTTTACAAAGATTTTTCAATGCGGAGAATCTCGATCAGAGAGTAAAAAAGGCGTAAGGTTCACAATGGTGTAAAATTAAAATGGGATATACCGGGCTAGGATTCGAGTTACAGGAACAAGGGCCAAACCAACCACCCATGAATGGAATCGTCTAGCAAAAACACTTGACAACCTCCTAGAAGCAGCTTTTCTTCCCACCCGACCTTTCTCCATCAATTAGGAATCTGATGCCATCACTAAACACATTCCTTAAATTGTAGCCATTTGTTGAGTGTTTTTATTTTGTGTCTAATCCGCATATATATCACCATTGCCTTTGATTTTCTTGACTGTATATCTCTTAAATGTCAACATATACACGTGTGATTTAGTTTACAAAGATTTTTCAATGCGGAGAATCTCGATCAGAGAGTAAAAAAGGCGTAAGGTTCACAATGGTGTAAAATTAAAATGGGATATACCGGGCTAGGATTCGAGTTACAGGAACAAGGGCCAAACCAACCACCCATGAATGGAATCGTCTAGCAAAAACACTTGACAACCTCCTAGAAGCAGCTTTTCTTCCCACCAGACCTTTCTCCATCAATTAGGAATCTGATGCCATCACTAAACACATTCCTTAAATTGTAGCCATTTGTTGAGTGTTTTTATTTTGTGTCTAATCCGCATATATATCACCATTGCCTTTGATTTTCTTGACTGTATATCTCTTAAATGTCAACATATACACGTGTGATTTAGTTTACAAAGATTTTTCAATGCGGAGAATCTCGATCAGAGAGTAAAAAAGGCGTAAGGTTCACAATGGTGTAAAATTAAAATGGGATATACCGGGCTAGGATTCGAGTTACAGGAACAAGGGCCAAACCAACCACCCATGAATGGAATCGTCGAGCGAAAACACTTGACAACTTCCTAGAAGCAGCTTTTCTTCCCACCAGACCTTTCTCCATCAATTAGGAATCTGATGCCATCACTAAACACATTCCTTAAATTGTAGCCATTTGTTGAGTGTTTTTATTTTGTGTCTAATCCGCATATATATCACCATTGCCCTTGATTTTCTTCACTGTATATCTCTTAAATGTCAACATATACACGTGTGATTTAGTTTACGAAGATTTTTCAATGCCGAGAACCTCGATCAGAGAGTAAAAAAGGCGTAAGGTTCACAATGGTGTAAAATTAAAATGGGATATACCGGGCTAGGATTCGAGTTACAGGAACAAGGGCCAAACCAACCACCCATGAATGGAATCGTCTAGCAAAAACACTTGACAACCTCCTAGAAGCAGCTTTTCTTCCCACCAGACCTTTCTCCATCAATTAGGAATCTGATGCAATCACTAAACACATTCCTTAAATTGTAGCCATTTGTTGAGTGTTTTTATTTTGTGTCTAATCCGCATATATATCACCATTGCCTTTGATTTTCTTGACTGTATATCTCTTAAATGTCAACATATACACGTGTGATTTAGTTTACAAAGATTTTTCAATGCGGAGAATCTCGATCAGAGAGTAAAAAAGGCGTAAGGTTCACAATGGTGTAAAATTAAAATAGGATATACCGGGCTAGGATTCGAGTTACAGGAACAAGGGCCAAACCAACCACCCAATAATGGAATCGTCGAGCGAAAACACTTGACAACCTCCAAGAAGCAGCTTCTCTTGCCACCAGACCTTTCTCCATCAATTAGGAATCTGATGCCGTCACTAAACACATTCCTTAAATTGTAGCCATTTGTTGAGTGTTTTTTTGTGTCTAATCCGCATATATATCACCATTGCCCATGATTTATTTTTGACTGTATATCTCTTAAATGTCAACATATACACGTGTGATTTAGTTGATGAAGATTTTTCAATGCCGAGAACCTCGATCAGAGAGTAAAAAAGGCGTAAGGTTCACAATGGTGTAAAATTAAAAAGGGATATACCAGGCTAGGATTCGAGTTACAGGAACAAGGGCCAAACCAACCACCCAAGAATGGAATCGTCGAGCGAAAACATTTGACAACCTCCTAGAAGCAGCTTTTCTTGCCACCAGACCTTTCTCCATCAATTAGGAATCTGATGCCGTCACTAAACACATTCCTTAAATTGTAGCCATTTGTTGAGTTTTTTTTTTTTTGGTGTCTAATCTGCATATATATCACCATTGCCCTTGATTTTCTTGACTGTATATCTCTTAAATGTCAACATATACACGTGTGATTTAGTTTACAAAGATTTTTCAATGCGGAGAATCTCGATCAGAGAGTAAAAAAGGCGTAAGGTTCACAATGGTGTAAAATTAAAATGGGATATACCGGGCTAGGATTCGAGTTACAGGAACAAGGGCCAAACCAACCACCCAATAATGGAATCGTCGAGCGAAAACACTTGACAACCTCCTAGAAGCAGCTTTTCTTGGCACCAGACCTTTCTCCAACAATTAGGAATCTGATGCCGTCACTAAACACATTCCTTAAATTGTAGCCATTTGTTGAGTGTTTTTTTGTGTCTAATCCGCATATATATCACCATTGCCCATGGTTTATTTTTGACTGTATATCTCTTAAATGTCAACATATACACGTGTGATTTAGTTGATGAAGATTTTTCAATGCCGAGAACCTCGATCAGAGAGTAAAAAAGGCGTAAGGTTCACAATGGTGTAAAATTAAAATGGGATATACCAGGCTAGGATTCGAGTTACAGGAACAAGGGCCAAACCAACCACCCAAGAATGGAATCGTCGAGCGAAAACATTTGACAACCTCCTAGAAGCAGCTTTTCTTGCCACCAGACCTTTCTCAATCAATTAGGAATGTGATGCCGTCACTAAACACATCCCTTAAATTGTAGCCATTTGTTGAGTGTTTTTTTTTGTGTCTAATCCGCATATATATCACCGTTGCCCGTGATTTTTTTAACTGTAAATCTCTTAAATGTAAACATATACACGTGTGATTTAGTTTACAAAGATTTTTCAATGCGGAGAATCTCGATCAGAGAGTAAAAAAGGTGTAAGGTTCACAATGGTGTAAAATTAAAATGGGATATACCGGGCTAGGATTCGAGTTACAGGAACAAGGGCCAAATCAACCACCCATGAATGGAATCGTCGAGCGAAAACACTTGACAACCTCCTAGAAGCAGCTTTTCTTCCCACCAGACCTTTCTCCATCAATTAGGATTCTGATGCCGTCACTAAACACATTCCTTAAATTGTAGCCATTTGTTGAGTGATTTTTTTTTGTGTCTAATCCGCATATATATCACCATTGCCCTGGATTTTCTTGACTGTATATCTCTTAAATGTCAACATATACACGTGTGATTTAGTTTACGAAGATTTTTCAATGTCGAGAACCTCGATCAGAGAATAAAAAAGGCGTAAGGTTCACAATGGTGTAAAATTAAAATGGGATATACCGGGCTAGGATTCGAGTTACAGGAACAAGGGCCAAACCAACAACCCAAGAATAGAATCGTCGAGCGAAAACACTTGACAACCTCCTCGAAGCAACTTATCTTGCCACCAGACCTTTCTCCGTCAATTAGGAATCTGATGCTGTCACTAAACACATTCCTTAAATTGTAGCCATTTATTGAGTGTTTTTTTTGGTGTCTTATCCACATATATATCACCATTGCCCTTGATTTTCTTGACTGTATATCTCTTAAATGTCAACATATACACGTGTGATTTAGTTTACGAAGATTTTTCAATGCCGAGAACCTCGATCAGAGAGTAAAAAAGGCGTAAGGTTCACAATGGTGTAAAATTAAAATGGGATATACCGGGCTAGGATTCGAGTTACAGGAACAAGGGCCAAACCAACCACCCAATAATGGAATCGTCGAGCGAAAACACTTGACAACCTCCTAGAAGCAGCTTTTCTTGGCACCAGACCTTTCTCCAACAATTAGGAATCTGATGCCGTCACTAAACACATTCCTTAAATTGTAGCCATTTGTTGAGTGTTTTTTTGTGTCTAATCCGCATATATATCACCATTGCCCATGATTTATTTTTGACTGTATATCTCTTAAATGTCAACATATACACGTGTGATTTAGTTGATGAAGATTTTTCAATGCCGAGAACCTCGATCAGAGAGTAAAAAAGGCGTAAGGTTCACAATGGTGTAAAATTAAAATGGGATATACCAGGCTAGGATTCGAGTTACAGGAACAAGGGCCAAACCAACCACCCAAGAATGGAATCGTCGAGCGAAAACATTTGACAACCTCCTAGAAGCAGCTTTTCTTGCCACCAGACCTTTCTCAATCAATTAGGAATGTGATGCCGTCACTAAACACATCCCTTAAATTGTAGCCATTTGTTGAGTGTTTTTTTTTTGTGTCTAATCCGCATATATATCACCGTTGCCCGTGATTTTTTTAACTGTAAATCTCTTAAATGTAAACATATACACGTGTGATTTAGTTTACAAAGATTTTTCAATGCGGAGAATCTCGATCAGAGAGTAAAAAAGGTGTAAGGTTCACAATGGTGTAAAATTAAAATGGGATATACCGGGCTAGGATTCGAGTTACAGGAACAAGGGCCAAACCAACCACCCATGAATGGAATCGTCTAGCAAAAACACTTGACAACCTCCTAGAAGCAGCTTTTCTTCCCACCAGACCTTTCTCCATCAATTAGGAATCTGATGCCATCACTAAACACATTCCTTAAATTGTAGCCATTTGTTGAGTGTTTTTATTTTGTGTCTAATCCGCATATATATCACCATTGCCTTTGATTTTCTTGACTGTATATCTCTTAAATGTCAACATATACACGTGTGATTTAGTTTACAAAGATTTTTCAATGCGGAGAATCTCGATCAGAGAGTAAAAAAGGCGTAAGGTTCACAATGGTGTAAAATTAAAATGGGATATACCGGGCTAGGATTCGAGTTACAGGAACAAGGGCCAAACCAACCACCCATGAATGGAATCGTCTAGCAAAAACACTTGACAACCTCCTAGAAGCAGCTTTTCTTCCCACCAGACCTTTCTCCATCAATTAGGAATCTGATGCCATCACTAAACACATTCCTTAAATTGTAGCCATTTGTTGAGTGTTTTTATTTTGTGTCTAATCCGCATATATATCACCATTGCCTTTGATTTTCTTGACTGTATATCTCTTAAATGTCAACATATACACGTGTGATTTAGTTTACAAAGATTTTTCAATGCGGAGAATCTCGATCAGAGAGTAAAAAAGGCGTAAGGTTCACAATGGTGTAAAATTAAAATGGGATATACCGGGCTAGGATTCGAGTTACAGGAACAAGGGCCAAACCAACCACCCATGAATGGAATCGTCTAGCAAAAACACTTGACAACCTCCTAGAAGCAGCTTTTCTTCCCACCAGACCTTTCTCCATCAATTAGGAATCTGATGCCATCACTAAACACATTCCTTAAATTGTAGCCATTTGTTGAGTGTTTTTATTTTGTGTCTAATCCGCATATATATCACCATTGCCCTTGATTTTCTTCACTGTATATCTCTTAAATGTCAACATATACACGTGTGATTTAGTTTACGAAGATTTTTCAATGCCGAGAACCTCGATCAGAGAGTAAAAAAGGCGTAAGGTTCACAATGGTGTAAAATTAAAATGGGATATACCGGGCTAGGATTCGAGTTACAGGAACAAGGGCCAAACCAACCACCCATGAATGGAATCGTCTAGCAAAAACACTTGACAACCTCCTAGAAGCAGCTTTTCTTCCCACCAGACCTTTCTCCATCAATTAGGAATCTGATGCCATCACTAAACACATTCCTTAAATTGTAGCCATTTGTTGAGTGTTTTTATTTTGTGTCTAATCCGCATATATATCACCATTGCCTTTGATTTTCTTGACTGTATATCTCTTAAATGTCAACATATACACGTGTGATTTAGTTTACAAAGATTTTTCAATGCGGAGAATCTCGATCAGAGAGTAAAAAAGGCGTAAGGTTCACAATGGTGTAAAATTAAAATGGGATATACCGGGCTAGGATTCGAGTTACAGGAACAAGGGCCAAACCAACCACCCAATAATGGAATCGTCGAGCGAAAACACTTGACAACCTCCAAGAAGCAGCTTCTCTTGCCACCAGACCTTTCTCAATCAATTAGGAATCTGATGCCGTCACTAAACACATTCCTTAAATTGTAGCCATTTGTTGAGTGTTTTTTTGTGTCTAATCCGCATATATATCACCATTGCCCATGATTTATTTTTGACTGTATATCTCTTAAATGTCAACATATACACGTGTGATTTAGTTGATGAAGATTTTTCAATGCCGAGAACCTCGATCAGAGAGTAAAAAAGGCGTAAGGTTCACAATGGTGTAAAATTAAAAAGGGATATACCAGGCTAGGATTCGAGTTACAGGAACAAGGGCTAAACCAACCACCCAAGAATGGAATCGTCGAGCGAAAACATTTGACAACCTCCTAGAAGCAGCTTTTCTTGCCACCAGACCTTTCTCCATCAATTAGGAATCTGATGCCGTCACTAAACACATCCCTTAAATTGTAGCCATTTGTTGAGTGTTTTTTTTTTGTGTCTAATCCGCATATATATCACCATTGCCCGTGATTTTTTTAACTGTAAATCTCTTAAATGTCAACATATACACGTGTGATTTAGTTGATTAAGATTTTTCAATGCCGAGAACCTCGATCAGAGAGTAAAAAAGGCGTAAGGTTCACAATGGTGAAAAATTAAAATGGGATATACCAGGCTAGGATTCGAGTTACAGGAACAAGGGCCAAACCAACCACCCAAGAATGGAATCGTCGAGCGAAAACATTTGACAACCTCCTAGAAGCAGCTTTTCTTGGCACCAGACCTTTCTCCAACAATTAGGAATCTGATGCCGTCACTAAACACATTCCTTAAATTGTAGCCATTTGTTGAGTGTTTTTTTTTTTGGTGTCTAATCTGCATATATATCACCATTGCCCTTGATTTTCTTGACTGTATATCTCTTAAATGTCAACATATACACGTGTGATTTAGTTTACAAAGATTTTTCAATGCGGAGAATCTCGATCAGAGAGTAAAAAAGGCGTAAGGTTCACAATGGTGTAAAATTAAAATGGGATATACCGGGCTAGGATTCGAGTTACAGGAACAAGGGCCAAACCAACCACCCAATAATGGAATCGTCGAGCGAAAACACTTGACAACCTCCTAGAAGCAGCTTTTCTTGGCACCAGACCTTTCTCCAACAATTAGGAATCTGATGCCGTCACTAAACACATTCCTTAAATTGTAGCCATTTGTTGAGTGTTTTTTTGTGTCTAATCCGCATATATATCACCATTGCCCATGATTTATTTTTGACTGTATATCTCTTAAATGTCAACATATACACGTGTGATTTAGTTGATGAAGATTTTTCAATGCCGAGAACCTCGATCAGAGAGTAAAAAAGGCGTAAGGTTCACAATGGTGTAAAATTAAAATGGGATATACCAGGCTAGGATTCGAGTTACAGGAACAAGGGCCAAACCAACCACCCAAGAATGGAATCGTCGAGCGAAAACATTTGACAACCTCCTAGAAGCAGCTTTTCTTGCCACCAGACCTTTCTCAATCAATTAGGAATGTGATGCCGTCACTAAACACATCCCTTAAATTGTAGCCATTTGTTGAGTGTTTTTTTTTGTGTCTAATCCGCATATATATCACCGTTGCCCGTGATTTTTTTAACTGTAAATCTCTTAAATGTAAACATATACACGTGTGATTTAGTTTACAAAGATTTTTCAATGCGGAGAATCTCGATCAGAGAGTAAAAAAGGTGTAAGGTTCACAATGGTGTAAAATTAAAATGGGATATACCGGGCTAGGATTCGAGTTACAGGAACAAGGGCCAAATCAACCACCCATGAATGGAATCGTCGAGCCAAAACACTTGACAACCTCCTAGAAGCAGCTTTTCTTCCCACCAGACCTTTCTCCATCAATTAGGATTCTGATGCCGTC
Source organism: Helianthus tuberosus (assembly GCA_030545235.1). Classification (NCBI taxonomy): domain Eukaryota; kingdom Viridiplantae; phylum Streptophyta; class Magnoliopsida; order Asterales; family Asteraceae; genus Helianthus; species Helianthus tuberosus. The sequence continues at coordinate 177,778,179 of CM060354.1, forward strand.
ACTAAACACATTTCTTAAATTGTAGCCATTTGTTGAGTGATTTTTTTTTGTGTCTAATCCGCATATATATCACCATTGCCCTTGATTTTCTTGACTGTATATCTCTTAAATGTCAACATATACACGTGTGATTTAGTTTACGAAGATTTTTCAATGTCGAGAACCTCGATCAGAGAATAAAAAAGGCGTAAGGTTCACAATGGTGTAAAATTAAAATGGGATATACCGGGCTAGGATTCGAGTTACAGGAACAAGGGCCAAACCAACAACCCAAGAATAGAATCGTCGAGCGAAAACACTTGACAACCTCCTCGAAGCAACTTATCTTGCCACCAGACCTTTCTCCGTCAATTAGGAATCTGATGCTGTCACTAAACACATTCCTTAAATTGTAGCCATTTATTGAGTGTTTTTTTTGGTGTCTTATCCACATATATATCACCATTGCCCTTGATTTTCTTGACTGTATATCTCATAAATGTCAACATATACACGTGTGATTTAGTTTACGAAGATTTTTCAATGCCGAGAACCTCGATCAGAGAGTAAAAAAGGCGTAAGGTTCACAATGGTGTAAAATTAAAATGGGATATACCGGGCTAGGATTCGAGTTACAGGAACAAGGGCCAAACCAACCACCCATGAATGGAATCGTCTAGCAAAAACACTTGACAACCTCCTAGAAGCAGCTTTTCTTCCCACCAGACCTTTCTCCATCAATTAGGAATCTGATGCCGTCACTAAACACATTCCTTAAATTGTAGCCATTTGTTGAGTGTTTTTATTTTGTGTCTAATCCGCATATATATCACCATTGCCCATGATTTATTTTTGACTGTATATCTCTTAAATGTCAACATATACACGTGTGATTTAGTTGATGAAGATTTTTCAATGCCGAGAACCTCGATCAGAGAGTAAAAAAGGCGTAAGGTTCACAATGGTGTAAAATTAAAAAGGGATATACCAGGCTAGGATTCGAGTTACAGGAACAAGGGCCAAACCAACCACCCAAGAATGGAATCGTCGAGCGAAAACATTTGACAACCTCCTAGAAGCAGCTTTTCTTGCCACCAGACCTTTCTCCATCAATTAGGAATCTGATGCCGTCACTAAACACATCCCTTAAATTGTAGCCATTTGTTGTGTGTTTTTTTTTTTGTGTCTAATCCGCATATATATCACCATTGCCCGTGATTTTTTTAACTGTAAATCTCTTAAATGTCAACATATACACGTGTGATTTAGTTGATTAAGATTTTTCAATGCCGAGAACCTCGATCAGAGAGTAAAAAAGGCGTAAGGTTCACAATGGTGAAAAATTAAAATGGGATATACCAGGCTAGGATTCGAGTTACAGGAACAAGGGCCAAACCAACCACCCAAGAATGGAATCGTCGAGCGAAAACATTTGACAACCTCCTAGAAGCAGCTTTTCTTGGCACCAGACCTTTCTCCAACAATTAGGAATCTGATGCCGTCACTAAACACATTCCTTAAATTGTAGCCATTTGTTGAGTGTTTTTTTTGGTGTCTAATCTGCATATATATCACCATTGCCCTTGATTTTCTTGACTGTATATCTCTTAAATGTCAACATATACACGTGTGATTTAGTTTACGAAGATTTTTCAATGCCGAGAACCTCGATCAGAGAGTAAAAAAGGCGTAAGGTTCACAATGGTGTAAAATTAAAATGGGATATACCGGGCTAGGATTCGAGTTACAGGAACAAGGGCCAAACCAACCACCCAATTATGGAATCGTCGAGCGAAAACACTTGACAACCTCCTAGAAGCAGCTTCTCTTGCCACCAGACCTTTCTCCATCAATTAGGAATCTGATGCCGTCACTAAACACATCCCTTAAATTGTAGCCATTTGTTGTGTGTTTTTTTTTTGTGTCTAATCCGCATATATATCACCATTGCCCGTGATTTTTTTTACTGTAAATCTCTTAAATGTCAACATATACACGTGTGATTTAGTTGATTAAGATTTTTCAATGCCGAGAACCTCGATCAGAGAGTAAAAAAGGCGTAAGGTTCACAATGGTGAAAAATTAAAATGGGATATACCAGGCTAGGATTCGAGTTACAGGAACAAGGGCCAAACCAACCACCCAAGAATGGAATCGTCGAGCGAAAACATTTGACAACCTCCTAGAAGCAGCTTTTCTTGGCACCAGACCTTTCTCCAACAATTAGGAATCTGATGCCGTCACTAAACACATTCCTTAAATTGTAGCCATTTGTTGAGTTTTTTTTTGGTGTCTAATCTGCATATATATCACCATTGCCCTTGATTTTCTTGACTGTATATCTCTTAAATGTCAACATATACATGTGTGATTTAGTTTACGAAGATTTTTCAATGCCGAGAACCTCGATCAGAGAGTAAAAAAGGCGTAAGGTTCACAATGGTGTAAAATTAAAATGGGATATACCGGGCTAGGATTCGAGTTACAGGAACAAGGGCCAAACCAACCACCTAAGGATGGAATCGTCGAGCGAAAACACTTGACAACCTCCTAGAAGCAGCTTTTCTTGCCACCAGACCTTTCTCCATCAATTAGGAATCTGATGTCGTCACTAAACACATTTTACAAGATTCATGACTACTTTTGTTAAACACTTCTTTTAACTTACAAGTCATGAATCCTTCATCAATAAAACCTATGTAACTCACAGGCATTTTTATGCTGACGTACCTATTTTCACATGTGTTTCAGGAGCTATTGCATGATGATGGTCGTGACACACTTAGGCGGACTTGGGTCTTAGTGACTTAAAACTATTAAAGACAGTTTAATTCATGTTATGTTTCTGTAAATTTCTAGACAATGTAAACATTTTAATTAATAAAACCAAACTTCAAGTACCATGTATTGTGAAACAATGATTCTGTTACGACACTCCCCGACGTTTCCGTCGCGGTTTGTTGCTTTAATGCGGTCGGGGTGTGACATGCCTTACCTGTTCAAAAGTCATAGCTGAGCATCAACGACCTTCTGGTCTACTCGAACAACCTTAAATCCCCGTTTGGAAATGGGATAGCATTGCTATGGAATTCATAACCAAACTCCCTCGTACGCCTTCTGGTCACGATAGTATTTGGGTAATCATCGACCGTTTGACTAAGTACGCTAATTTCCTTCGTATTCGTGAAATTTTCAAGGTTGAACGACTTGCTCGACTCTACACTGACGAAATCATATGCCGTCATGGTATTCCTCTCGACATCATTTCTGATCGTGATGGTCGTTTCACTTCACATCTTTGGCAAACTTTCCAGTCCGCTATGGGTTCTCATTTGAATCTTAGTACAGCCTTTCATCCTCAAACGGATGGACAGACTTAACGTACTATCCAAACCCTAGAGGACATGCTCCGTTCTTGTGTCATCGACTTTGGTGGTAGTTGGGATGTGCACTTACCATTGATTGAGTTCTCGTACAACAATAGCTACCACTCCAATATTCAAATGGCTCCTTTCAAAGCATTGTATGGTCGCAAATGCCGATCTCCTCTTAGCTGACATGAGATTGGTGACAAACAATTTACTGGTCCTGAGATCATAGAAGAAACAACGGATAAGATTCTTCAAATCCGTGATAACTTACTCAAGGCTCGAAGTCGACAAAAGAGCTACGTTGACAAAAGACGGAAGCCATTGGAATTTAACGTTGGTGATCAAGTACTACTCAAGGTATCTCCTTGGAAAGGAGTAGTTCGTTTTGGTAAAAAGGGAAAACTTGCCCCTTGCTATGTTGGTCCTTTCAAGATACTCAAGAGGATTGGCAAGGTGGCATATCGACTAGAATTACCTCAAGAACTCAACAATGTTCATCCAACGTTTCACGTTTCAAATCTCAAAAAGTGTCTAGCTGAAGAAGGACTCCAAGTTCCTCTCGAAGACCTCCAATGGACCGAGGTGTCAAGAAACTGAGGCGCAGTCAAATTCCTATCGTTAAGGTTCGATGGGAAGGAAAACGTGGCGCTGAATTTACTTGGGAACTCGATAGTGATATGAAGACCAAGTATCCACATCTCTTCATTACCTCTTCCTAAATTTCGAGACAAAATTTTCTAAAGGAAGGGAGACTGTAACGCCCTGCTTTTTTCGTACTTTCTATATTTAGAAACCTTTGCTTGTAATTCTATTTTTGGAAACTTTGTATTCTTGTAATCGTTCTTTCGTTGTAATCGACGTAAAATCTGAGACTTGGATCATAGTGAAATTCACTTTATCGTTACATTTATGTTACATACACTTCATACATGTTTTCACGTTCGAATTGGCTAAACATACAACACCTTATTCATACTTTGTGCTAAATATGTCAAACTTACAAACTTGTAATCTATATGCTCAATTTATACAATTTCGATACTTATTTACGACAAATATACGTGTTTATACTTGTTTATGTTGGTTTTATGAAATAATTACATTCCATACCCTTAAACATGTTTCTTGTGCATAAAACACCCTAAAACACACTTAAAACATCATTTCATGAAAGTTTAGGGGCTAAAATGAACAAAGAAACAAAACTTGAACCCAACCAGACTACCTGGCGGCCCGTGACCCGGCCTAGGATAGTCTTCGCGGCCTGCAAGAGCGGCCCAGTCTGCAAATGTTCGATCAGACGCGTTTTTTAGAGGGATTTTGTGTTTTATTTGATTTTTAAACTCATTTCTTGCATTAATTAGTCACCAAACCCAACCCTAATCACTTCCCTATAAATCCCACACCTCTTCCAAGCTTTTTTCACTTTACAACATCCTCATTTCACTCTCAAATCTCTCTCAAAAGCTGCTGGAAATCAGAACATAATCAGATTCATAACAAGTTCTTCAAGTAAGCATATCTCACTCATTTCTTAGTCTTTTACTTTGATTCTTTTTCCTACTCACTTGGATTGACCTTAGGGACATTTCCTTAGGTTTTCCATGGAATACCAAGGTCTGGAATGTCTCCAAAAAGGCTCCAAAGTGGACTGCAACTTTCTGTTTTCACTTAAACTTTGTTAAACTTAGTTAAACTTAAGTTATCTCATCCCAAACCTATGTCCTTGTGCTCATAATCAATCGAATGGTTAGTTGGGCTTAAAAACAAGGCTGAGACAAGTAAAATCAGAGGTTAAAACTCATAAACTTTATGTTTTGTTTAGGGTTTTACCCACAAGTAGTGTTCAAGCTCAAAGCTTGATGTTTTTGTGAGTGTGGAACAAGCTTGGGCTATTCCACTTGAAAATCCACATACTACTTGATGTTTTTCCATAGATTAGTTGTACATATTTCATTCTTTACTTGTAAGTTCATGACCCTCCTTGTTGTTTATAACAACAAGTGTAGTGGTGAACAAAGAGGTGCCTAAATGGAAGACTTGATTCTTCCTACCTCATGGATGATTTCTATGATACTAAGAGGTTCCTAAATGGGAGATTTATCCCTCTACCTCATGCTTGACCAATATGACATATTAATATTCATATAACCTATATAATATATTCAACAAACCGAACTCTTGATGATGAACAAATGGACATTTGTCAAGATAGTAAGTACATCATCTTAGGCATTTGATAACTTGTCATGATTCTAATGGGTTTTGTCCCATGAAAACATTTAAAACTCTTTCGAGTTTCATAGTGTCTAGAACAAGTGTCATATGTACTAAATGATTATTTTCATTTGTTTATTTTCATGTTGTTTAAATTCCGAATCTATAATCTTCCGTTAACTCCCCAAACTCACACACCTATGTTTCTTCGTGTAGAAGGACAAGGTGCTCCACTCTAAACAACCAACACTTGCGGGATTATCAAGAAGGAAAGCTTGCAAAACCGTGAGTATACTCAATCCCGTTTTCCTTTTTATCACTTTTGGGTGCAACATGTATGTTATACAAACTTACACTTCACATGAAACTATTTTAAACTCTATCCATGCTTAACATGAAACTATATGATGCTTGTTTAGACTTGTATGCTAATGTAAACTATCTGTGTCGATTATATGCTTCATTAACTTTTCTAGCCTACCTTAACAATTATAGCACTATAGGATTAACGCACCACCCATGAAACTTGGGGTATTGTTAAGTTAAACATGTTAACCTCCCGCTACTCTATTAGGATAGGCTATTTTAACGCGTTGGATTCTTGGGTTTGAATATATAGCAGTGGCGGAACTAGCCCATTAAATAAGGGGTATCCCAAAAAAATTTTACCGTACAATCATACAATATAAAAAACAACAATTAATAAATAAAGTAAAAAAATACCTAACTAATTGGGCCACAATTTCAATCATATTTGTCACACCCCCAAAATACCACATGCGGAAACCCACGCGAGGTGTATGACGTACCAGGATCTAGCCACCAATCACATTGAACTCATAACAAGATTTCAAGTAAAAACTTTCATTTATTAAAATAAGTCGTACAAACATTTTATTGTTCAGCGGAAGCATATTACAATAGTTAAGAATTTCATAACCCAAGTGAATAAAAACCAATAGACTCGTCTCATAATTCCATGTAACTCGACCCATGACCACTCCAGCATCCCATACAGCAAGTTCCAATTATGTATACCTATAGACCTGCAAGCATGCAGAAAAGTGTATTAGATAACACTGGTGAGTTCACAGTTTTGTTTACCGAGAATCGTATTACATGTTTTGCTGCCAAAAGTTTAGTTCAGTTCAAAAGCATTTTCCAAAAACAATGTTGATAATAACTCGATACCGTACAAGATGGCTCCAGATTATTTTGCCCGTCCCCAATGCCCCTATCAAAGCATTGGTCATGATTTAAGGTAATTAGTTCATGCCCGTCCTCCCCGGTACGGTGTGAGGGTGCCAAACCTAATAGCGCTGTCAACTAATAACCCCGTTGCCTCCCCGGCAACCTTTTCGGTAGAAGATGGGACTTAAGGTGATAGGAGTGAGTGTATTATCCAACATTCCGGTTTAACATTATCAAACCCATTACCCAATATTCCTCCCCAGAATATTTACCAGATGTCCCTCCCCGGGACGCATGCTTGAAAAAGAGCAGTGAACTCACCATAGATTTGCTCGGTATGTTACGTTATATTACCCGTTCCAAGTTGGTCAACCAAACCCTACCGTGGTTACCAAAGATGATTAGTTTCGTAAACACATATCTAGATCACGTATTCAACAAGTCACACGTAACAACATTGTCACGTAATACATAGCAAACGTTTAGATTTCATAGCGTTCATAAAACAAGTTCTTGTTCCCAACAGTAGTTACCAAATAACATCAGTTTCATAGTAATTAAAACACGTATTATCACAGATTGCATTTATCACAAAGATCACCGTACACACGTAGCACATACCCAGTTCTTCTATAAATCCACATCCCATGTGAATGTCACATAACAACCCATAACAGGTGAGTTTCTACTTACACCAGTCAAATCAGATTCTCATTCTTAATCAGCATGGTTATCGGGCAACACATAGTATTTTATAAACACAAGTATCCATCAACATATACATCATAAACTCTACTGTTGGCTTACACACATGCAGAATCTCCACGAAGAATCCATTCTTCGTGGGATGCTCCCTTGGCGAAGAATCCTCTGGCGAAGGTCTATCCTTCGTCGGGGTTGAGTACGGCGAAGAACTATATGGCGAAGAATCATACTTCGTCGATAATGAATATGGCGAAGTATCCTTATGGTTCGTCGAGAAGGCCAGTCGACGAAGGATCATAGTTCGTCGACTTCGGTTCTTCGTCGGGGGTAGTTCTTCGTCGCTGCACTCCACAGGTGATCATGATTTCCCTAAACCCTAATGATTCAGGCAGTTACTCTGTCACTGATCATGACCCAATTGATTACTATGTTTATTATGCGAGCACAATCATCATTATCATCAACAGTTTACAAAGATTTTATATAAATCACATAACCCTAGTTTATCACATCACACCGTAACTGATAATTTACATAGATCTAGTGATTCATCGTTGTCAGGAATTATCAACTAATCATGATCCAAACATTCAGATCGAATCATATGAAAACATCTGTTTATCATCACCATATAGAGTCTTGGTTAACAATCATTGTTCATACGATCATAACAATCAAAACATCAAGTATTACATAGCAAACAAACTAATAATGATGGGGCACTAACCGAGATATCGAATGGGCTGATCACAAGAGACAAGCTTCACAAAAGAGAGGAGGCTTCGAAGGAGAGGACTGCCGTCGAGGGAGAGGAGTCTAGGGTTGCAAAAGATGTGGAGTATGCACATGTACACGCGTATATTCTAAAGAAAGTGGGTTGGGCCACAACTGGGTTTCAATTGGGCCGACTCCCCGTTGACAAACAACCCTCTTGACGAAGGACTATACTTCGTCAAGAGTGTGGATGACGAAGTGCATTCTTCGTCGAGATGGATGGTGACGAAGACTCATTCTTCGTCGAGCAAGGTTGTGGCGAAGAGTCATTCTTCGTCATCTTGGGTTTCCATTACACATTAAACATAAAACATCACACATTTAACAGCCAAGCATAAGAATACTCTAATTATTCAAATAAACTACACACGACACCACGTAAAACAAATTGTAAAAACAGGATTGTGAAACAAGTGATGCGTATAGTAAAGACCTTGAAATCTCGGGTTGTCACATCAACCCCAACTTGAAAGAAATTTCGTCCCGAAATTTAATAAGCAATCTCAAGAAAGTGATGTGACAGACTAGGATGACTGTGGATTTCCACGAGTGCCATATTATCCCCAACTTGAAAGGGAATTTCATCCCGAAATTCACCAATCGCAACAGAATTTGATTCCGCAGTTTTGAACAATTACGGATACTTGAGCCTCATCTGATTCTCGCGTTCCCACGTGAACTCCGGTCCACGTTTTGAGTTCCAACGAACTCTCACGATCGGGATTCGACTATGCTTACGGACCTTGACTTCCTGGTCCATGTTTTCAATGGATTCCCCGACAAACTGCAACTTGTGATTAATCTTAGGCTCTAGCAAGGGTATCACAAGTGTTCCATCGGACAAACACTTCTTTAGGTTCGAGACATAAATGACATCGTGAACGTTACCCGATTCGTCAGGTAACTCGAGTTTGTAGGCCACATTACCGATTCTTTCCAGAGTTTTGAATGGCACAACGTAACGTAACGTAACGTAACGTAAATTAAGCTTGTCACGCTTCCCAAACGTACCACACCCTCCCAGGGTGAGACTTTCAACATGACACGCTCGCCTGCAGCGAACTCCCAGTGTTTCCTAAGCTTTTTAGCTTTTCTGGCGGTCATGCGTTGCCGCCATACGTTTTCTGCTCTAAACAATCTTCTCAAGAGTTTCGAGTACTAGTCCTGGACCTGTGATTAGGTTGTCACCCATCTCAGCCCAACAAGGAGATCAGCATTGTCGTCCAAACAATGCCTCGAACGGAGCTGCCTGATTCCTAGGATGGTAACTGTTGGAAATCTCTTATCAAAGGTAAATATCCTTTCCAACCTTAACCCAAGTCAATCACACATGCTTGTCGTATGTCTTCGGGTGCCCTGACGGTTCGTCCATTCCGACCATCTGTCTGAGGGTGATAAGCCGTGCTCACGTCTAGATGTGAGCCACAGAATTTGTGTGTTGCCTGCCATAAATCGGGTATAAACGCGGATCATAATTAGAGATAATAGAAGTTGGCACCTCAGGCCTAGAACCGCCTCTCTCAGAGGAATATTCACAAGCTGTGAAGACTCGTCAGTTTCCTTGATTGCAAGAAAGTGTGCTGGTTACGTGAGACAATCAACGATCACCCAGGTGATATCGTCTCCGTTTCGAGTTTTAAGTAGACCAGTGACAAAATCCACGGCAGTCTGTTCTCATTTCCTCATAGGTGTTTCTGGTTGCTGACACAAACCAGAAGGTTTCTGATGTTCCACCTTGACTTTCGCACAAGTCAAACATCGTTCACATACATTCCTATATGGATCTTCATGCCCGGTTGCCTGTACCAGATTTATAGATCCTAATATCTCCTATCAAAATCCAGACGACTAGAATATCAAGGCTGGTGTGCTTCGCTAAACACAAGTTCCCTTGGATTGCTGTATAGTGAGACCCATATTCGCTCCATGAGGTAGTGGGTATCGCCCGATTTGCCAAAAGTTGCTCCTCCATGCCCTGCATGGACTCAACTTGGAAATTCTCTTCCTTCAGTGCTTCGGTTCGAACAGGGCGAATCTGATCAGGTAGGTTAGAGTCGATGGTGTGCTGCGAGGCTCGTACACATCTAGGTTTCCTAGTCGATACCGTTCGAGAGTTCCATCCAGCGACGCCGTTGTTCGCTTAACTCTTGCTAATCATAGATATGCTGAAGGCCCTTGTGATCGGTCTAAATAGAGCTTTGGTACCGTACAAGTAATGCCTCCAGATATCAAATGCAAAGACCATGGCTTCCACCACTACTGAGAGACATAAGCTATCACTTTCTCGCGTTGCATCAACACGCAACCGAGACCCTCAATCGAAACTTCGCGGTACACTACCAAATTATCTGTACCATCGGGTAAGGACAGTACTCAGTGTACTGTAGAGTTTGGTTTCAAAGCTGAAAGGACGTTCCTCTGTTTTGTCCTCCACAAATACACAACACCCTCCTGTGTTAACGCGTTACAAGCTGTGAGATCTTCGAAGATTTCCTGATGAACCTGCAATATTACCGAGCGAGACCAAGAAGTTTGCCGCATATCCAGAGGAACCTTTGGTGCCGTTCCAGCTTCGGGTATAATCGACTCTAGCGAGTTCCTCTTATATTCCCAACTTGTTGACTATGTGACCAAGAAAGTGTACTTCCCAGATCCAAGAGTCACACATAGAAAGACTTCGCGTGGAGTTGCTCCTCCCTCAGGAGCTCTAAGGTAAGACACAAATGTCGCTCATGGTGTTCCTTTCTCCTGTAAATGGTTCAAAACGTCATCAATAAACAAGGTTGACTAATTCGGTGAGATAAAGTTTACACATATGATTCATGCAATCCATAAGACTACTGGTGTGTTGGGAGACTTGAATGACATGAACAGAAGATCGTAATGGCCATACTGCATTTGAAAAGCCGTCTCAGGAAAATCCTCCATTAGGTCTCTCATCTGATGATATCCCAGTCTTAAGTCGATTTCCGAATGGAAGCTTGACCCTTGCAGCTGGTCAAGCAGATCGTCGATGCGAGGTAAAGGGTAATGGTCCTTCACTAACACCCTGTTAGGTTCTAGATAATCGATACACATGTGGAGAAACCAAGCTTCCCTGCTCTCAATTAGGACTAACGTTTCCCCAGGGCGAAAAACTAGATAGGACAAAACCCTTGTCCAACTGCTCCTGAAGTCGATTAGGCAGTTCTTGCGACCCTCCTGGTGCAAGACGATAAGAAATACGAGTAATCAGGGCTGCTTCTGTCGTGAGATCAATCTGTGATTCCACATGACGATGTGGAAGTAATTACCTGGAAGTTCTTAGGGAAACTCATCGGGAAAACCACGAACAACTGGTAGATCTTCAATCTTCTTTTCCTCAGGCTGTGTGTTGGTAACCAGTGATAGAGTAGTAGGATAGCAGAAACACCTCCGGGCTTCCGTCACTGAGGTGATACTGACAACCAGGGAAAATGTACGTGCTGGTTTCTCCTTACCTAGAATTTCTGCTCGGGGCTTGCTTATCCAATCCATCGCAACGACTGCACCAAAGCTTCTAAAAGTAGTAGGAGGGGGTCAATATCGAACATGTGACTTGAAAGATCGAGCTTGCACCTTAGCTGAACGCGTGAGACCTCAATTGGCTTGCCATGAGCCACTTCTACAACGTGTCTGTCTTCAAGAGGCATCAGGGCTAAACAGAACAGAGATGAAGCGATTAGTTACCCAAAAACATACAAGCTACCATGTTTCTATTACACCTGGCGTCGCCTACACCAATCCTAAATGCCCTTCCACGAGCACCACTTCCAGTGTTGTTGTTACTGTTACGAGGGTTCCCAATACTGTCATTGTTCCCTGGGTTGTTGACGTCTTGACTTAACAACGGCCAATCCTTGTTAAAGTCACCTCCATTTCCATACTGAAAGTCATGATTTGTGAGTACCTTGTTGTCGCCGTGGTCATTACCTCTAATGTAGTTGCTTTGAAAACATATCCTTGCGATCTTTTTCCCTTAGGGTCCACCTTCCCGTTGTCCTTGTCACGTCCTAGGGTACTGCCCATGGCGCTAGTAATTACACATTCCACACTCCAGTCAATTGTCATCGTTTGTCCCCAGATGAAGTTGTAAGAGTTAGCTCCTGGAGGTTGCTGACTAGTGTTAGTGATTTGATTGAAATCAATCTGCTGGTGTTCGTCGTCAGAAAGCGGTGTCGTCCTCATACTAGGGTTGGTAATGTAGCATGTTCACCTACTTATCCAACGGCCTTGCGAGTCGATTGATCAATACACGGTGAGTTACTAGAGAACACAGAAGTGGTCATACTTCAAAATTTGAGGCGTTGATTCGTCAGGTTCAGGTATTCAAGAAAAGTAAGGAAAGTACAGACCAAACGTTCAATGATTCGACAACTAGTTCAGAGATGTTCGCACTAGTACCTAACTTTCTCATACGGGTTACTTAGGCGTTCAGATACGCGTTTAAGCAACACCTAACATCAACGTGATTCGTAAGGATTTAGAGGGAAGTGAAAGGATCACGCTCAGGTAGGAGGCAGTCATCGCTATGACCCCTATAGATTTATTATGTTTCCCGATAGATCGAATGATGGAACAGAACCCCTTTCACACTCGTTAAGTCTCACTGGGAATCACATGCACCCCACATTATTATTATGTGTGCACCCACAATAATAATATGGTTTGCATGCTTGTCTCAGTTCCTCCCAACTCGTGTCAAATGGTTCCTCAGATTTCGAGTGGCAAGACAAAGGACATCACAAAACATGAAGCATAAAGGTCTAGGGGAATGTCGCACTGTGACACTATCAATAGCATATCATAAGCAAGTAACACACGAATTCATACTGTAGTGCTAAGTGTGCAATCACATGCAATATCATAAGTAAGTGTTCACTAGTTACGCTGTGCAATGAGTATACGAGAGACAAACCTTGCAATCTGGAGCTGAGTGTCATGGTCGATTTTGAAATTGTTCGGTTATAGTATGGTTTTATAAAAATGTTTTAAAACCAAGTTCACTATAACCAGTGGCTCTGATACCAAACTGTCACACAACCAAAATATCACATGCGGAAACCCCCGTGAGGCGTGTGACGTACCAGGATCTAGCCACCAATCACATTGAACTCATAACAAGATTTCAAGTAAAAACTTTCATTTATTAAAATAAGTCGTACAAACATTTTATTGTTCAGCTGAAGCATAATACAATAGTTAAGAATTTCATAACCCAAGTGAATAAAAACCAATAGACTCGTCTCATAATTCCATGTAACTCGACCCATGACCACTCCAGCATCCCAGACAGCAAGTTCCAATGATGTATACCTATAAACCTGCAAGCATGCAGAAAAGTGTATCAGACAACGCTGGTGAGTTCAAAGTTTTGTTTACCGAGAATCGTGTTTCATGTTTTGCTGCCAAAAGTTTAGTTCAGTTCAAAAGCATTTTCCAAAAACAATGTTAATAATAACTCGATATCGTATAAGATGGCTCCAGATTATTTTGCCCGTCCCCAATGCCCCTATCAAAGCATTGGTCATGATTTAAGGTAATTAGTTCACGCCCTTCCTCCCCGGTACAGTGTGAGGGTGCCAAACCTAATAGCGCTATCAACTAATAAACCCGTTGCCTCCCTGGCAACCTTTTTGGTAGAAGATGGGACTTAAGGTGATAGGAGTGAGTGTATTATCCAACATTCCGATTTAACATTCCAATCAGACCCATTACCCAATATTCCTCCCTGGAATATTTACCAGATGTCCCTCCCTGGGAAAGCATGCTTGAAAAAGAGTAGTGAACTCACCTTAGATTTGCTCGGTATGTTACGTTACATTACCCATTCCCTACCGTGGTTACCAAAGATGATTAGTTTCGTAAACACATATCTAGATCACGTATTCAACAAGTCACATGTAACAACATTGTCACGTAATACATAGCAAACGTTTAGATTTCATACGCGTTCATAACACAAGTTCTCGTTCCCAACAGTAGTTACCAAATAACACCAGTTTCATAATAATTAAAACACATATTATCACAGATTGCATTTATCACAAAGATCACCGTACACACGTAGCACATACCCAGTTCTTATATAAGTCCACATCCCATGTGAATGTCACATAACAACCCATAACAGGTGAGTGTTCTACTTACACCAGTCAAATCAGATGCTCATTCTTAATCAGCATGGTTATCGGGCAACACATAGTATTTTATAAACACAAGTATCCATCAACATATACATCATAAACTTTACTGTTGGCTTACACACATGCAGCATCTCCACGAAGAATCCATTCTTCGTGGGATAATCCCTTGGCGAAGAATCCTCCGGAAAAGGTCTATCCTTCGTCGAGGTTGAGTACGGCGAAGAACTATATGGCGAAGAATCATACTTCGTCGATAATGAATATGGCGAAGTATCCTTATGGTTCGTCGAGAAGGCCAGTCGACGAAGGATCATAGTTCGTCGACTTCGGTTCTTCGTCGGGGGTAGTTCTTCGTCGCTGCACTCCACAGGTGATCATGATTTCCCTAAACCCTAATGATTCAGGCAGTTACTCTGTCACTGATCATGATCCAATTGATTACTATGTTTATTATGCGAGCACAATCATCATTATCATCAACAGTTTACAAAGATTTTATATAAATCACATAACCCTAGTTTATCACATCACACCGTAACTGATAATTTACATAGATCTAGTGATTCATCGTTGTCAGGAATTATCAACTAATCATGATCCAAACATTCAGATCGAATCATACGAAAGCATCTGTTTATCATCACCATATAGAGTCTTGGTTAACAATCATTGTTCATACGATCATAACAATCAAAACATCAAGTATTACATAGCAAACAAACTAATAATGATGGGGCACTAACCGAGATATCGAATGGGCTGATCACAAGAGACAAGCTTCACAAAAGAGAGGAGGCTTCGAAGGAGAGGACTGCCGTCGAGGGAGAGGAGTCTAGGGTTGCAAAAGATGTGGAGTATGCACATGTACACGCGTATATTCTAAAGAAAGTGGGCTGGGCCACAACTGGGTTTCAATTGGGCCGACTCCCCGTTGACAAACAACCCTCTTGACGAAGGACTATACTTCGTCAAGAGTGTGGATGACGAAGTTCATTCTTCGTCGAGATGGATGGTGACGAAGACTCATTCTTCGTCGAGCAAGGTTGTGGCGAAGAGTCATTCTTCGTCATCTTGGGTTTCCATTACACATTAAACATTAAACATCACACATTTAACATCCAAGCATAAGAATACTCTAATTATTCAAATAAACTACACACGACACCACGTAAAACAAATTGTAAAAACAGGATTGTGAAACAAGTGATGCGTATAGTAAAGACCTTGAAATCTCGGGTTGTCACAATATTATTAGGAGTGCTGAAACCAAAAAGTTTTAACCGAAGGATCAATATATATATATATATAGGGTCAGGATTTAGAGAAAACGGTTGAAAGTGTGAGAATGGTGAGAACGCTTATGGGTCGTCCGATCAAAACAATCCATGGACTAGATTGCGTGGTAGCGTTTTCGTAAATAACATCAATTTTATTATATGGGACGCGCTTCATTAAGGGTAAAATGGTCTTTTACCGCTCAAATTCAAAACGCCATCAAATGATAACACGCCATTAAAAAAAATTAAACGCCATTAAAAACAAAACGCAAAAAATTAGTGCTAAAACGCGTTGGATATTACAGAAGAGGAAACAACACAGTAACTGAATTTCAGTTATTAACATTTATTATAAGAAATTCCCTCCTAAATTACGTGCCAAAAACATCATTATATAAACGACGTAAAACATCCCTTCCATAATCACTTCAATCTATCCATTTCTGCTAAAAAAAACATCTTTAACCAAAAACGCTAACTTAACCAAAACGCAAAAAATGGCAACAATCGTTAGTTGGAGATACACTCTTGCAATCAGGCAATTCGTCCTGCGTTTTGACAACAGAAGGAGGGTGTATGTTATGACGATCAAAGCTATTTTGAAGATGGAAGAAGAGGTACAAAGGGGTATCCTATCCCTTGGCATCGCTCTAGACAACGAATGCCATGAGACAAATATGCTTATGAAAGCATTAACAAGGAAATTTGGGCCAATCAAAGCAGATGTAAAGCCGGACCCTGTCATGACATCATGGCGTTTTGATGATGAAACAGACATGGTGACTGTTATATACGACAGCGGAGAGTAGGAAATCTACTGGCTTGAAAACATCATGACAAAGCAGGGGCTTGGTTTCATGGAAGAATTGCATAACGCCACTTGTTTGAACACAGAAATGGATTCAAAATTGGAGTTAATGCAAAACATGTTCAAGTGGAGGCTTCAGAATCTTCAGGAACAAGAAGCCAATGAAGGTGAAGGTGATGACATAGATGAAGATCCAGATGAAGACTCCAAGGAAGAATGACGCAAGTGATGGATACTTTTCGGATAAAGTACCTTTTGACGAAGGGTTTTAATTTTTTTTTCTTTTTTTCTTCTGTGTAATCTTCTTTTTTTTAAGATAATGAAATGATATATTTCTCTATTTATTTGCAAAACGCCAAAAAAATACTAAAAAGGGTTATTGCTTACAAAACGCCAGAAATAACAAAAAATATTTTTCCTGCTTAATATTTTATTTTCTCAGTTAATGTATTTTGTCATCTTGGTCTGCATAACGCCATTTAAAAAAAACGTCAAACTTAGAAGATGGGACGTCTATCACCTATAAACTGATAAAGCTGATCAAAACAGTAAATACAAAAACAGTAACTGAAAAGACAGTTACTTTATTACCATCATTTATTACAATAAAAAAATCTCGCCAAAAAACTCCTATAAGAGAGGGGTCTATACACAATGAATTGATCACACCCAGAAAAACAAACGACATATCCTCTAGAAACCACTCACTTTAAAACGCCAAAAAAATATTGGTTAAAATAACCACATATGTCAAAGCTTTCACTGAATGGATTCTTTTTCTGAGGGGGTTATCTCAATAATATTTTGCTGATTGAGATGCTATCATGTGAGCTTTGTTCTTGATGAATATCGGCATGGAATAAATGGATTAACACAAGTGTAAAATGTTATTTTGGACTTCATTATTATAAATAGCATCAAGCAAGAGTTGATCTTCATGACATGCCACCAAACAAGAATATCACACCGAAAAACAGGATGCCACTAAGCAGCTTCGTCTGAAAAAGACGGGGTTTATGTAGGAAAGTTGGCATCTAGCTAAGGTATTCAAAAAAGGTTCAAAACGCCAAAACAAATTCAAGAAAAAAGAGGCTGATGACAGTGAAGATTCGGAAGAGAAATCAGATTACCATTTTTTATTTTCATTTTATATTGTTTTGTTATCAAGTTATATGTTGTTTTGTTATCTAATTCTCTACAAATAAAATACATTATTATATAAAACGCCAAAAACTACAAAACACCAACACGCTAGTAGTATGAAAACTGTGAGAACGGGTGCTGGCAAAGCACCTTGTCAAATGTATTAAACGCCAAAAAATTCACTAAACGCCAAAAAAAAATTGGTCTTGTTGTAATCTTATGAAAATATTAATGACTCGTAGTGAATTATTAAACAAAACGCCACAAAAAATTACCAGAAAACGCTATAACTCCAAAAAATTATCTATGTGACATAAAAACAATTAATTCAACTCCAAAAAGTTTAATAAAAACAATTAACGCCAAAAAAATCTTAAACGCTAGAAAATGTTGGCAAAGCACCCTGATCATGTCCCGCACCACGTGTTTGGCCAGAATGCGTTTACACCGTTCTCACACTTTTGGGCGTTTTCTCTTGATCCCGTTTATATATATATATATATATATATAGGGTGAGAGTTGGCTACAAAGTCTATTTTTCCTACAAAGTGTAAAAAAGTCATAAAACACCATAATGTTAACCATAAAACACACTCAAAACCCACAAATAACAAAGTGAATATTACTAAAACGCCATATTTGTGGGTTTTGTGTTGTATTTTGGCTGATAAGGCTTTGATTATCGAATTACTAAAATTAGTGTGTTTTATGTTGATTATCATATTGTGTTTTATATTCATAGTTCTACTATGGTGTGTTTGAAGTTTTATTGACTGTTAGGGTTTAGATATTGTGTTTTAGTTATCTTCACTCTGATATTTGTGGGTTTTAAGTGTGTTTTATGGCTGAAATTATGGTGTTTTATGACTTTGTACACTTTGTAGAAAAATGAACTTTGTAGCCGAACCCCACCCAATATATACGTGTGTGTGTATAGTTAACTATTTATGTAAGTCTACTAAATAAATAAAAGAATAAATAAAATAAAAACTAGTTATATTTTTTAAACTAAATTAATTAAACTCACAACTAAAAATCTATACTATATAATAAAAGAAACCACTTTTGGGACACTTGTCATCATATTAGACCATCTCTTATAGATAATTATAATTTTAGTTTAATCTCTTATAATTAATTATAGATAACCCTCCTACTAAATATTATTTAGTTTAATATATTATATTATAGATAATCCTCCTACTAAATATTATTAGTTTAATATCTTATGGATAATTATTAGAGTTAATTGCCAAAATCGTCCCTGAGATTTGGGCATTTTTGTCATTTTCATCCAAAATGACTTTTTTTATTATAGATAATTATATTTTAGTTTAATCTCTTATAATTAATTATAGATAACCCTCCTACTAAATATTATTTAGTTTAATATCTTATATTATAGATAATCCTCCTACTAAATATTATTAGTTTAATATCTTATGGATAATTATTAGAGTTAATTGCCAAAATCGTCCCTGAGGTTTAGGCATGTTTGCCATTTTCATCCAAAATGACTTTTTTGTACCAAATAGTCCCCCACGTTTGTAACTTTTTGTCATTTTTATCCAAATGCCTAACTGGGTTAGAAACAATCGATTGATGAGGTGTTTTTTTTTTTTTTGAAATTTCACAAGTACAGGGCCTGAAATGTAATTTCTTTTTAAACCTAAAACCATCACCCTCTGCTTTCTCTGTCTACAACCTTCAAAACAAACCATCAACTACCACTCACACCGTTACTCACCTCCACCGTGTAATGCTCATAAATAGATATAAAACTAAGATGTATCGACCAGTACCCATCACTATATGCCCTTCAACGAAACCTTTTATGTATCGACCTGTACGTAATGAAATAAATTAATCTGAACATGTTAGCTGAACTCATATTTCAGTTGGGTAGATCATATACAAAAAAAAGCTAAATGGGTTTAAACTGTCATCAGACTGCAGCTAAATGAAGTGGTTACCGGTTTCAGCCTTTCACGTTTTTGGGATACATGCATACCTCAGACATAAAATAACAAGGAAATTCGAAGTAACTAACAGAAACCATGAATCAAATGGAAATTCCAATAATACTAAGACTACCTAGGACATGATTATATTCGGTTTCATAAATTTGTAAAATTAGCACATGATGATATTCTGTTTACAAAATATAATGGAGAGGGATAAAAGGAAACAGAGGAAGTAAACATGAAACTAAGAACACTTGGAAGGCGACGTTCACATGTTTCTTATCAATAAGCAAAAACGATAAATATGTTAAAAATTGGCATATGACTGTAATACTCCAGAGCATATAAGTATAATTCGTCAAAACGGAAGTTAAAGATACCATAATAGGCCTATATATAATTCTACAATTTGTTTTACATGTAAATCTTTACTTTTATAAAGTTAGAGTTTAAAAAGAAATTATATTTCAGGCCCTGTACTTGTGAAATTTCAAAAAAAAAAAAAAAACCTTCATCAAACGGTTGTTTCTAACCCAGTTAGGCATTTGGATGAAAATGACAAAAAGTTACAAACGTGGGGGGCTATTTGGTACAAAAAAAAATCATTTTGGACGAAAATGACAAACATGCCCAAACCTCATGGACGTTTTTGGCAATTAACTCTAATTATTATTTAGTTTAATCTCCTTCTCATTTATAATATTATTTATTTGAATTAATTATATCTGAACGTTTTGTTTAGTTTGGTATGAAATAGATTTTACGAAACTTTTTATTATTTAGTACAGATATAAAATTAGATTTATTATAGATATAACTTTTTATTATTAGATATATAAAATTAGATTTATTCAATTCGTACAATACACGGGGTTTTTAAGGATATATATTTTTTATTATTTAGTACAGAAAATTACATTTATTCAAACCATGTAATACGCATATTTTTAAAGATGTAATTTTTTTATTATTTGGTATATAAAATTACATTTATTCAACCCGTGTTATAAATGAGGTTTTTTAAAGATGTATTATTTTATTATTTGGTAAACAATTGTACATTTATTCAACCCATGTAATACACGTGGTTTTAAAGATATAACTCTTTTATTTGGTATATTCAATTACATTTATTCAACCCGTACAATATGGTTCTTATAGATATAACTTTTTATTATTTAATATATATAATTATATTTATTCAACCCGTATAATAAATGAGGTTTTTAAAGATATATATTGTTTTATTATATAGTATATAAAATTTATTTAATCAACCCCGTGTAATACACGGGGTTATAACCTAGTAAATAATAAGTAAAACCGTTACTAAATAAAAGAGCTATTTAAACTATTATTAAATTATATATAGTTAATTATTTATATAAGCCTACTAAATTAAATGAAATAAAATAAAAGTTGGTTGTATTTTGTAAGCTAAATTAATTAATAAATTAATTAAACTAACAACTAAAAATAAATATTTTAAGTAATAACGTTAGTAAATGAAAAACTACTTAAACTTAATTAAATTGACAAGAAATGTCAGAAGGTTACTGAGTATAATAACATTTCTCTTTTATTGGACATGGCTAATTACAAAAATGCCCCTCACTTACTAATATATTTACCATGTTACCAATTATCTTCCTCGCATCACTCGCCTACTCTGCAACTCCGGCAAAGATAGAATGAAATTCCGATGAACCCAATTTGGGTTAGTTAGGAGTATCCTTGTATTATTTTTTGGTTGGTTAGGGGTATCCTTGTATTATTTTTGGGGTATTCTTGATATAAAACCGAAAAAAAAATTAAAAAAAATACACTACGAATACGCACTTGAGCCGTAGCCCGTGCTACAGCTGCTAAAGCATTGGGTCCGCCCCTGACATATAGTACATCGTTTCGGCATGCTTGTAAACTTGCTTATTATGATTCATGTTGGATATGAGATTTTAAACAATTTTATGCTATATTATGCTATGTAACAAAACTTGTATACTCGCCAACTTTTTTTTGATATATTTTAATACATGTTGCAGGTTGATTGATGAGATGATGTTACAAGATGAAACAAGATTTAGGTGGACTAGATACACACCTAGATTAAATTATTTTGATATTATGTTTGTTTTGAGATAATGTTGTTCTTTCTATTTGAAACTTGTATGACATTTAGTTTTGCAATAAAATTTAAATTTAATCTATATTGTCGCATAGTGTTATGAAGTCTCTTGCAATCTCGTTTTCGTCTCATCCCGATGTTTCGGCCATCGGTTGGGGTGTGATACTTGGCAAGCTATTCCGGCTAAAGTGTCCTTGGCTAGTCCGTGGAAGCAAATTTTTGGGATTTCAAAAGCTCTTCTACCTTTTGGAGTTGATCTTAAAAAACTATTAAGGGGGAGGTGTGTCGGGGTTCGGATATTGCCTTTTGGCTTGATGTGTGGATCGGATTAGAGCCTCTTGCCAATATCTTCCCAGCGCTTTTTGCTTTAGAAGCCCACAATGGCTGCAACATTTTGGACAGCTGGGTTAATGGCTCGGGTTGGGGTTGGGTCTGGAAGCGATCTTTTTAACGCTAGTGGAAACTTTCGAGTTGTCGTGCATCAGCAACCTGCTGGCCTCTGAGGGTCCGGTTGGGCTCTCGGATAACCGGGACCATTGGATTTGGACTGTGGATGATTTTGGGAAGTTCTCGGTCGGTAGTTTCAAACGGGTCATTCGTGATTCTGCTTCTACTTAGTCATACTCCATTTTTTGTGGAACAAATGGGTTCCCCCAAAAGTGAGTATTATTGCGTGGCGAGCGCAAAAAGAACGGCTCCCAACTAGAGAAGCATTGGTTAGAGGAAACGTCCAGATTAGTTCGAACTTGTGTTGTATTTGTGGCGAGATTCCGGAAACTAGTGAACATCTTTTTTATTTCCTGCAGCTTTGCCCAAACTTTTTGGAATATAATTTTGCAGTGATGCAGACTCCCTCATGTTTTCATATTTGACTTAAAGGATTTGTTGGGTTTACATTCTTATGTGCATGGGTCCAACAAGAGGAAAAAAACTTTTCATGCTATAGTCTTAACTGGGATTTGGAGTATTTGGGGTATGAGAAATGAAGTAATTTTCAACAATAAAATTGCTTCGTTGTCAAAAGTGGTAGAAGAGACGAATGCGCTTAGCTACATATGGATCAAAAATAGGTCCAAGGCGTTGAGTATGTCAATCGAGGCTTGGAGAAGTTTCAATGTTTTCACTCATTAATTTTTTCTTTGTTTTGGTGTATGTTTTCATTGTCCCGGTGGTCTGTATGTGTGTTCTAGCTTCTGGCTAGACGCCTTCTTGTTCATATCTTTAATAAAATGTCCTATCTTTTGTTTGCCCTTAAAAAAACTATCACCAACCTTATAAAATTGCATCATTATCATGGACATCCAACCATCTTCATCATCATAACATCTTCACCATTACCATAGAAACAACATCATCACCATTGTATAAACATTATTATGGACATCATAATTGTTATCTTGTAACAACACCATGATAGCACAACCGTCATCTTCGCAACCATGGTATCACCATCGCCCAACATGCTGAATCGGTGCCCAATAGACTCTTCGGAAGCTAAGGGAGTTTCGTCCAAAATGTGGCTATAACCACCACCATGAATAGAAACTAGTTGCCCCATTCAGTTGCACAACACTGTCGTACACTACCACTATATCAAAACAACGCAAATCTGCTTAAACCTAAGTTGATTGTCTCCATTTTCTACACCAGCAAAACACCAAATTCGATTTGTGAAGCAAGATGTCGATCGTTTAAAAGTTTGGGGTTTAGGTCATAAAGGGGCTTTTGATGCAATGGTATGTAATTTGCATATTTTGCCTTTGATTTAATTAATGTTAACTGACCTAAATAATTGGGTTTAGTTTAAAGGATTCAAAATGTTAGTAAAACTAAGAATATGGATATAATCTGTAATTAGTCTTTTTAACGGGCATGTTTCGTAAATTATATATCATACATAAAGGACACAGTGTAATTTATGTAGATTAAATATGGTGAAACACAAGTTGTTCACACCAAATAAGGGGGCGTTTGGTTCGCATGAATTCAATGGAATTTAAGGGAATTGGAATTTGAATTCCATCTCTTTCGATGTTTGGTTCACTGAATTTGATGGAATTGGAATTCCAATTCCAATCTTCATGTGTTTGGTTGATAATGAAATTGGAATTGGAATTAGGCATGAATTCCTTCATATTCCTTTAACTAAAGGAATTCAAAATCCTTCCTATATGTGAAGGAATTAAAGTAAATTCATTGGAATCTTCGACCGTTTCGACCCGCACGGTTTCAACCAGTACCGTTTCGACGCGAACCGTTTCGACCCGTACCGTACCGTTTCGACGCGAACCGTTTCAACCCGTACCGTTTTGACCACTACCGTTTCGAATCGAACCGCTTCGACCCGAACTGGTGATTGTGGGTGTCGGGATGATGGATTTCAATTCATTTGACAACCAAACACAACAAAAATGGAATTGAGATTCCAATTTCAACAATTAGCAATTCCAATTGGAATGTTTAAATTCCAAATCTAGTTCATTCAAATTCTAATTCTAATTCCTATACAAATTCCAATTCCAATTCCAAATTGTTCCACGAACCAAACGACCCCTAAGAGTACTACAACCAAGTAATATGTTGCACCTATATACATATCGTTAACTTGCCATCCATAATCCATTTCTCAAAGATAACATATGTGTGATTGTGTGAACTTTGACTTTAAATAGAAGCTTCATTTTGAATATACATAAAAGCACATAAACATAAAAAGTACTACACATATGTCTATCATGTATTAATGTACGTAATTGTGTATATGTGTGATCATGGTTTTCATTTTATGGTATTCAGATATTAAGTAGTCTGGTTGTATAACTTTACTCACTAGTACAGACAGAAAAAGTTCTTATGTCGTTATAATGCGTCTTTAGTTAAGAACATATATTTTTGTTGGCCTGGGCAGTTAATAATCAACAACAAAACAAACATCGTTTTGGGAGGCAACTCGTGTCAACTCGTTTCGAGTAAAGTTAAACTCGATACTCCAAACATGATTACAAAGCTCTATAATTATACTAACCGTTAAACTAATCATACTCTAACTCAAAACTCAATTCAAATAAACAAACCAAAAACCGGCTAAACCTAACAAATAAAACTAAACATTTAATTTAAAAGTTCAACTTTATCATTTCTTTATCTCAATCTTTTCTCTTGACTTATAGGGTTATCCTTTTCTCCTTTGATCCGATCCAAATTACTCCAACAATTTCAAGCTTTCAATTACCTCTCATATTATAAAATTGACAATAAAAGAGTATACACCTCCTTTCATGGAAAAGTATATATTAAAGAGTATCTATTAATCTGTACTGAATTCACAATAAAACTATTTGAGAAAATTCTCTTATATGTCTTCTAAAATAGTCCCTAATCTTTATGATTGTATACTATGTTACCTCAAGAACATCACATGTGCACATGTGTCTATATATTAAACACCAACAACCCTGGTAGTAATATTTTCACAACATATATAGAAAACTCACAAAAGCAAGACCATGTTTATCACTCTATATTGTACAAATCAACCTTGAATTTGTTCCTTGAAATATAAAAGATAAACCTTTACCATCCCAAACCACCTTTATACATCCTCTTCACCAAGATTATGCACACATTAATCCTGTACCAAAGTAACACATGTATACCACTTTGGGTGTATGTGCGTATATATATGTATATATATATATATATGTATACTATTATATTCAAGTGGTAGCATAGAGATCCACAAGGGTTTTCATGACATCTACCTGGGCAGCAAGGCACTTGATATAATCAGCAGTTTCACCCATCAAACACCATGAATCCATGGTTCCAGCACCAGGAACCAGTTTCCTCAACTTTAATTCTTGACTTGAATCTCTAAAAGGATTGAAACCTTGTCTTTTAGGGTTAGGGTTTCTTCTCTTTAAAGACATGACCTTTGCGTGATGATGACAATTAGTGATTTTATGAACAACCCTCTTTCTATTCCTTATTAGCAACAAACCCCGATTTCTTGATTGCTTTCTGATCCTCCATAAGACTGCACGGCTCCATGCTCTTCTTGATCCAACAACAGAAGCCATAGCAGTGTATGCTGCAATCTTGACACGACCAGTTCTTCTATGCATCTCGTTATGATCACGGGCTGCTGAGTTTGTGTGGTTTAGGTTGTTTAGAGCTCGAACGAAACGATGGGCGAACTGGTTCTTAAGATAGGCAGGGTTTGTGGATGTGTGTTGATGAGATGGTGACATGATGATGAAGAAGATAAGGGATCTTGGATTAGGGTTTTCTGAAAAAAAAAAAAAAGGCAATTTTGGGTATGAAAGATCTTTGTTTCTGACACAAAGGGGTGTCAAGAAGAAGGACAAAAATCAAGAAAAAACACTTTGTTTCTGACACAAAATCTACATATAGATGGAGAGAGGGAGTTTTTTTTTTTTTTTTTTGAACGGTATATTTTTTTTTATTTCTGTCGTATATGAGACTTGAACCCAAGATCTTTCTTCCAAAGTGTTTAAAGGCTTTTCTCTTTGCCAATAGACCACCACCCCTTGGTTGAGAGAGATATATGTGTGGCTTGTAAGGAACAAACATGTGAGGAGATAAAAGCTAAAAAGAAAGAATATATATATATATATATATGAAGAGAGAGAAGATTGAAAATGGGTGTGGGGGATGTGCGTACGTGAGAGAGAGTACACGAAACTTGAGGATCAATCTTTATGAAACATTGATGATGCATCTTAAAGCATCTCTAATCCATGTTGCTAATTAATATACTTTCTAGCACCCATTTTGATGCATTTTATGAGTATTTTTAGACGCGCCATGTAACGGGTTTTTACTAGATTGTGTAAATGGACGGCGACCACCACTAAACAACTTAGGCTATGCGCCACTCATGCCACCACATGTGAAATGGTCTAGCCAACTGGTTTTCTTTCGCACATGATACACCATTTCTCCACCATATGAACAAAGAATCGGAAATGAGGTGGTATAGGCGTGAATGTGAGGCGTGCAGCTCATTAACCATTTTTATAAATTAATCAACAATTAGTTAAACATCCCAATTGATTATTCAATAACAATTTGTACCCGTTAGCTTGAGAAAATGTTAATCACGCAGTGTTATCTGTTTTTTAAAAGTTAAATTACATAGTGTTGTCTATCTTCTTTTTTTTTTAGTGAACATTCACTTTTAATTTTTTTATAACCAACTTGATTTTAATATAAAGTATTTTTTTGGTATCGTAAACAACTTTGACATGTACTTGTATCAATAATTTTGGCGGAACATATCTATGCATTTCAACTACCCAACAACTATGAATAGTAGGGAAGAGCATGGAACCGAACCGGTACCGAAAAACGGGGAAAATGAGTACACGTACCGATATCGAATATAACCGGTACGGTACCGGTATTTTGGTTGATTTAAAATACAGGTACCGAAAAATGGAAAAAATGGGTACGTACCGGTACCGAAAATAACCGGTACGGTGTACCAGTACCCGGTACCAAATATTCATCTCTAATGAGTAGTTGATATGTTTTTGCATTTTACGTTTGGTTAATTATCAAGTTGAAAACGATCAACCAACTAGACAAAGACGAATGTCGTGCAACTTGTGAGTACGATAAACGATTTTCATCACTTTTAATTTTTGAACGGCATAAAGAATCACACCCAACTCACCATTTACTTAACTTACATGTACATTTTGTTTTTTGATTACAAATTGTTAAAATGAAGAGAGAAGATTGAAAATGGGTGTGGGGGATGTGCGTGAGAAAAAAAGTAGAGAAGACTTGAGGATCAATCTTTATGAAACATTGATGATACATTTTAAAGCATCTCTAATACATGTTGCTAATTAGATGTGCTTTCTAGCTAGTTATAGGTTTTGATGCATTTTATGAGTATTTTTGTACGCACCATCTAACGGGTTTTGATTGTATTGTGTAAATCGGCGGATATTACTACTAATCAGCTTAAGGCTATGAGGCGCGTCATACACGTCATCACATGTGAGATGATCTGACCACCTGCCTATTTTTTCACACATGATACACATCAAGCCTCCACCATATGAACGACTTGGAAATGAGGTGGCGTTGGCGTGAGTTTTCACACGACTGATTAACCATTTTTTTACAAAAAAAAAAAAATCAACAATTACTTAAGCATCTCAATTGATTATTCGGTAATGATTTGTACCTCTTAATTAAGAAAGTTAATTACACACTATTATCTATTTTTTTAAATGTTAAATTACACACTTTTTATTTTGTGTGAACATTCAGTTTAACTTTATTGATAACTGACTTGGTTTCAATATATAGTATTAATGGATATTGTAAATGGTTTTGACACGTACTTGTATCAGTAATTTTTTTAAGCATTTCGACTACCCAACAACTATGAGTAGTAGATACTTTTTTGTATTTTACGCTTGCGTAATAATTATAAATTTGAAAACGATGATTTCAACTAGAGAAAGATGAATGTCGTGCAACTTGTGAGCACGATAAAAACGATTTTCATCACTTTTATTATTTAAATGACATACGAAATCACACCCAACTCTTCATTTATTTAAGTTACTTTTATATTTGGTTTATTAATTACAAATTGTTAAAATATAAGAATATTATTTGTATCTAAACAAATAGTGTGTCAAATTTTCACATGTCATATGTGAAAATCTTTTATGATGTGATGTTAAAATTAATAGTGGCAATTTTTCACATGTGATAAGTGGAAGGCACGCCTAAATAATAGCCTTGTTAGACACACTATGTACAATGGTTTGGATGCATCGTTGCACACACACCGCACCAATAAGGGATACATCTTCAATTATATATAAAAAAGAGCTTTAAGAAGGATTGAGTATGCGTGTAGTTATGCATTAAAACCATTTATATGGTGCGTCTAATAAAACCATTAGGTGTAACATCCCGAAAATGGTAATTAAACCAAATTAAATAGGGATGAAAGGATAAAATATCATTAGTAGTAAAGATCAAACCGGTTAGCATTGGGATATAAATAAATAAATCTAATGCTAATTAAGGGAAAATAAGTGTTTTATAGAAGATAAAGTTTATAAAATGCTCGAGCTATCGGGACTTAAATTTAAATCGGGTGGGTTGTACCCGGTAACGCCCCAAATCCCTATTTTATGAGTTGTGCATTTCTTATGTATGTCAAGAAATAAAAATAACTAAGTTCACTAACTAGTTAGAAGATGAGTTAAATACTAAGAGATAAATAGGTTAAAGTTAAACATAAGTGACTAGCTAAACCTAAGGGGCTAAAAGTGAACATGTTGGAATTTTAGATAAATAAAAAAAGAATGAGAAGGCAGTGTGTGTGTGGCGTGGATTAAAGAGGGAAGACAGAAATTCTCCCTTTCACAAGAACTCAAGAATTCAGCTAAATCAATCTAGTGTAGAATCCTTGCATGTTCACAAATTGCTCATCATCTAGTCACTACAAACCTAACATATGTGGTGAAATTGCATATGATGAGTTTTTATGTTAAGTGGGTTTTGATGGCGTGATAAAATTGATGATGTATTGTTGTTTATAATCATCATACTTTCTTGTATGTGTAAAATACTTGAACAAATTAGAGATTTGATTCAGTGTTCATACATGTTATGAAGTGGGTTTTAACCTAGGTATGAAATTCAAACTCTTGTATGATTAAATTGATAAATTGCCTTGATATATGAAAAAATTGGGTTAGCTAGATGTCAAGGAATGTATGAACTTGTTGAGTTGAAAGATACATGGTAATTTGGGATGACAAATTAGCTAATGTGATGGCTTAATAATGATACCCACCAAGTGCTCGATAAAATGCCTAAGTGAGTTTTATCGAATTGTTAGTGTGTCTATGTGTGTCAATTGGCAGTTTGACTTCTAACCCAAAATAGAATGGAATGATAAATGAGGTATAAAAAAATTCCATAAGGGTGATGATTATGGTATTTGATGACTAATCTAATCATCTTGTGGTTATGATGTGATAGTTTCACTTTTAACAACCTAGGTGTGGGCTTGGAAAGGAATATGTCAAACGGGTCAAAGGCGCGAGGAAGCTCGAATGGACGCAAGGTAAGTAAATCTTACACCTCCTAGAAAAGAACTACTACTTGTGCAACGAAAAGTGTTTTGGTTAATAAATGAGAATTGTAGAAATAAGACCCTATGATGTAAACCGTAACAGGCCAAATTGGTAAAATGGAAAGAAAACACATTTTGGTGATAAATGAAAATTGTAGAAATATGACCCAATGGTGTAAACCATAATGGGTCAAATAGGTAAAATGGTAAGAAATCACTTTTTGGTGATAAATGAGAATTGTAGAAATAAGATCCTATAGTGTAAACCATAACGAGTCAAATGGGTAAAATGGTAAGAAATCTCATTTTGGTGGCAAATGAGAAATGTAGAAATAAGACTTTATGGTGTAAACCATAACGGGTCAAATGGGTAATTGTTGGTGCATACGTCTGTCGACTTCGTCTTATATCGAGTCTTACATTGTATTAGATTAATCGGGGCTCGAAAAACGAGATAATAGGCCAAAGGGCTAGTTCAAGCGAAATTACTTAGGGTAATTCCGTTTGAAGGTGACACATGGTTTCAAGCGAAATCACTAGGTTAATTTCGCTTGAACCTAATCTCGCTTCAATGTAATTCCGCTTGAGACGTGTTCAAGCGGAATCACCTGCCCTATATATAGTTGTTTCCTAATTCCGTTTGAGTAATTCTTGTGTGTCTGTTTTCCGACGGCGAAGCTCTGTCGAAGTGTCTGTAGATCTGTAATCGTTTCAGAATCAATATAAAAGACAGTTTAAGTGTATATCTAGCTTAATTCAACTCATCATGTCTGTTTTCGCCTTTCATTTTGAGTAGAACACATCTGATCGACTCGTTTTGGGTCCATACATGATCCTACAAGTGGTATCAGAGCTCAAGAGGAGGAGTTCTGCATATTTCAGCTTGATTTCATCTCATTTTCTTACTTCTACACCTTCTTTTATCAATTGAACAAGTTTTAACGGTTAAAATGGCCTGAATTTTTCACAACATAAGCGAAATACTGTTTTAACAAAGCCTTGAGAGAATTAGACCAAAATTCAGCTTAAAAGTGACAAAAATGGACCTAAGTTCTAATTCCGTTTGAACGAGTTACTTAATTCCGCTTGAAAAGTTGAGGCCATTTCAAGCGAAATAACTAATTTCGCTTGAAAAACATAATTCCGCTTGAGAATTCCAAACGGAATAAGTAATTCCGCTTGAAAGTTGTTATTTCGCTTAAAACATTTCAAGAAAAATCAGTTATTCCGCTTCAGTGTGCTATTTCGCTTGAAAGTTCAAACGAAATCAGTGATTCCGTTTGAACTTCTAATCCCGCTTGAAACTTTAATTCCGTTTGAAGTGTTGTGTAGGTAATCTCGCTTGAAAGGTTAATCTCGCTTGGAAGTGATCTCGTTTGAAAACTAATTTCGTTTGAAAGTGTTTGTCTTGATAAACGTGATACCGAATCATGAGTGAAGAATTTTACAACGCATTTGCAACATCCCCAACTACTCCGGCTACCATTGCTCAAAACATGAACTTGGAAAATGAGACTGGAACTACACAAAAACCCCCGAAACTAATGAGCATTGAGGAGTATTACGGTTGGAAAGATCGGTTTGAGAACTGGGTTCAAGCTAATCACTTGAGATCTTGGGAATGTATTTTGAAAAAATATGTACTACCACGTACTGATCTGCAAGTTGAAAAAGAAATCTATGAATTCACTGACAAAGAACGAGACATGTACAGAGCTGAAAAGATGATGATTAGTCTACTTCAGCAAGCTATTAAAGAAGACATCTTTGTATTGCTTCAACATGACAAAACTTCAAAATCAATTTGGGATGCTCTTAAAATCAAATTTGAGGGAAGTGATAAGATGATCAAAAGTAAAAGGTCATTGCTTAAGAAAGAATTTGATTTATTCACAAGTCTGCCAGGGGAAGATACAAACAAATTGATTGAAAGATATTGCCACTTAGTGCGTTCTATGTCGTTGTTAAGCATAACCAAAGAACGAGAGGAATGGGTCGACAAATTAGCTGATGCTTTACCTCAGAAAGAATGGGGTACATTTTTTATGATCTTAAAGAACACCGGAGTATATGATGGTTTGACAATCTCTCAGTTCATCGAGAAGACTGAGGGTCAAGATCTTGAACAACAAAAGATTGCGTGGATGAGTAATCCGAGTGGTCAACAAGATGTGAAAATGTATTACAAAGGCAATGTTCAAGAGGCTGAAAACAGTCCGGAAATTCAAACTGCTTTTAGTGCTGGAGACTCATCTGGAACTGTTGATCAAAATACAAACAGTAGCAGTGGATTTTCTTCATATCCGAATGTTAATCCGAAGAGTTCAACTTCAATTTTTCATTCTCAAAGTTCAAAAAGTGGAAATGGTTGTGTGATACAGTGTAACATTGCATTGAATCTTCCAGATGGTCAAAGTTTTCCTGAAGAAATTGCGAAAGATCACATGGAATTACTTGCAACTGTGCTACAATCCTATGAAGGTTTGGTTGCAGGGAGGATCGGAAATCCTATGCTGACGAAAGAGGATTACGATCAGATAGACGCTGAAGAGATGGAGCTCATGGACATCAAATGGTGTCTAGCTAGTGTTTTGAGAAGAGCAGAAAAATTTAAAATGATCACAGGAAGAAATGATTTTTTGGATGCACATGTGTCTACTTTAGGTTTTGATAAATCTAAAGTTACCTGTTTTCGATGCAAGTAGAAAGGTCATTTCAAAAGAGAAAGCAAAAATCAGGAAGCGAATGGAGCAAAGAATCCTTTTGGAAAAGATGATTACTATCGAAAAGCCATATATCAACAGGTTGCTCATCAACCGCATCAACAAAAAGATTCACAAACTGCTCATGGGAAAATGATCGAAGATGCTAACAAGAAAGCCTATTTTGGTATCATTGATCAAGATGATGAGAAAATGGCTCCAGGATTCAGTTGGGACAAATATATTTCAGCTGATAGTAAAGCATGTCTAATAAATCAAGATGATGAAAAATTACCTGAAGGGTTCAGCTGGGATCAGTTTGTAGATGAGAATGGGAAGTTTAAAGCTTTCATTGCAAAGATAGTTCAAAAGCCTGATTTGTTTACATAATGGATGAAAGTGATTGGTGTTCAAGTGAAGAATCAAGAAGAAGAATCTGTTTCATCCGATGAAAGTTCTGAAGAAGCAACTGTTCTTGATCAAACATCATCTGATTCTGTTACTTCAGATGATAGTTCTGAAAAGACATTAGATTTTGATCAAACACCATCTGATACTAGTTCTTCAGATGATAGTTCTGAGAAGATAATAGATTTTGATCAATCACCAACTGATGACAGTGGTGATGATGAGGAAGAAAGATATATTAATGTTGCAAAAACTCATCTATCTCCTGAAAGTTTTCAATTTTATTTTGCAGATCGCTTGGAGAAGCTGAAGGAGAGACGAGCAGCAAAAGAACAAAAGAAAATGAAGTGTAATAGTGTTGATCAAATGGAAGAGACTGTTCAAAATGAAGAAGTTAAAGCTGAGAAGGTGATTGAAGCTGAAACAGTGATTGAGGTTGAGAAAGTCATCGAAGTTGAAAAGATTGTGGAAGTCATCAAGCCTTGCTTAAAGTGTTTAGAATCTTGCAAGCAATGTCCAGAAAAAGATAAGAAACTGAGCGAGCAAGAAAAGATGAAAGAACAATTATTGTTCAATCTCAACTACGTGAAAGAATCTTACGATGTATTGAATAGAACGGTAACTGGTCTACAAAAGACTAATTCAGAAAGAGAAGATGCATTGACCATGATGAATGCTGTGATGATGACAAAGCAGAAGGCGATAAATCACTACATTGAGGAATGTGCCAAGTTGCAGCAGGAGTTGGAGACAGAAAAGATTGAAAATGAGAGAATTAGACGTTTACTGCAAAGTTATTCTAGTTCTGATTATCTCATTGATCGAATTTATCCAACTGTTGCAGGTTTTGAAGCATTTAAAGATGAGAAGCCAAAGAAGAAGGATACTGGTAAGAAACAGAGTGTTAGTTATAACAAATGTCCACCTCCGATTTGGGAAGGGTATTCTCCTAGAAAACCAAATGAGGAGCAAGTCGAAAAAGCAGTCAATATAAAGTTAAAGTCCGATATAACCGATGAATTACCAGAAAACATTGATGTCGTTTTTACATCGTCTGACACTGATCATGAGTCCGAGTTAATTAAAAAGGTGGTCGATCAGGTGTTGGATACAGATGAGGAGTCGGAGTTAAAGTCTGAGTCAAAGTCCGAGTCTGGGTGTTCAAGTTTGTCTGTCAAAAGTTTGAGTTCGTCAGTTAACAGTTCAAAGTCGTCGGTTAAACGGGTGTACAATAAAGAATTCATGTTATCAAAATCTAATTTGAATGACGAAGCAATAAAAGTGGCATATACATTGATTGATTCAGACAAATTATATTCTGATGAGGAATTTCCAATAAGAGGTGTCAAATCTGAGATGATCAAAAAGGTTTTCAAACTAACAGAAATTAATATTTCTGAAATAAAAGATGTAAATCTTACTGATAAACCTAAAAAATACACCTCAAGAGTTCAACAAAGAGAAAACAAGAAAAAGGGTTACAGTTCTGGTTCTGGTTATCGAAAGAAACCAAACCATAACGGTAATTTCAAAAAGAAAGGCCTTGGATTTATTCCACCAGAAAATCATAAAAATGAAAAATATGTTAGAGATTTTAAATCAAAAATGATATTTGTTTCAGGTACATCATCTGAAGAAGAGAAAGAAAATTTGTTCAGGAACCAGTCAAACAAAGAATTCCTTGCGAAGAAGCAAGAAGAAATGAAGAAGATGTTTGATCATAAGATGAAAGAAACGAGAACCTGTTTCCAATGCAACACTGTTGGACATATTGCCAAGAATTGTTCCAAGGCAATACAATTAAAACAGGGAGTTTCTCGTAAACTAAAAGATAAAGAAGTTGTGTTTGAACCACCAATTGATAGAACAAAACTTTTCAAAAATTCGATTTTTGAAATTGGTGAATGTTCAAACAGGTTTTACAAGAAAAGAGCAAACCTTGACAACCAGAAATGGGTTGTTAAGAAGTCTGATGATAGTTCTAGCAATGATTCTGATTCATCAAAATCAGAGGAGCTATCTTCTGGCGATGAATCTAACTCCACAAAGTTAGACGAGCCACAAGTTGAGTTAAAAGATGAAAACTCAGTACCTCCAATGGATGATATTCATTTTCCACCATTGAGGGCTGAGAATTTTAAATCAAAAGTTGGAAAAGTTGAGATCTCGAATCAGTTCTATTCTGAGAAGAAAGAATTTGATGTCGAGAAAGCGTTTAATGGAAATGTGAAAAAGATTTTTGGAAAAATGGTTGAGGGTAAGGTCAAAGGGGTAAAAGAATTCTATGAAACAAAGAAGGCAACATACACCCTGACTGAAAGTGAACTTGATAAGCTTACATCCAAGCTTGCTGAGGCTTGGATGTCTGTGTTTAATATGTAAAAATCTGGACTTGCCGGAGCTCCCAGATTGGTAAGAGTGGAGCAGGAATCGGCATCTTTCTTGAGAAATTCACCTTTGTGATATTTCGACTTACAAGTGGTAAATCAGGTACATTAAGTTGTACTTGATTTTCTACATGTGTTATTGTTGGGAAAATCTA
This sequence comes from Helianthus tuberosus, assembly GCA_030545235.1. NCBI lineage: Eukaryota > Viridiplantae > Streptophyta > Magnoliopsida > Asterales > Asteraceae > Helianthus > Helianthus tuberosus. The sequence continues at coordinate 177,813,686 of CM060354.1, forward strand.
AAATTGTTAAATTTTTCATGTGGTATTTTGAAAAACAATATGATGAACCCCTAAACTACAAATGGTAAAATCAACCAACAAAACTTATTTTCTGGAAAAATCATTTTGATTAAAACAAACTTAAGTGTTTTGAAATCATAATGAGAAAATAGTTTGTTGTAAGGGGGAGTTCTGATTGTTTATGCCAAGTGGATGGCGATTTGAAGCAATTTGATATCAGTTGTCAATTTACTTGTACAGTTTGTTTTCAAATTTTCTTAAATGTGTTTGCATTTTAGGGGGAGTAAGAGTTTTCTGAAAATCCAAAAACATTAGAAAAATTGAAAAAGTCAAAAACATGATAAAATGCAAAAATGAGTTTTGTTGTAAAAAAGAGGAAATGATAGAAAATCAGTGGACTGTCACAGCATGCTAAAGAAATGGAAAGATAAAATGTGATAAACGGTCTCACTAAAGATGTGATGGTAGGCTCAGCTAGACTAGTAGATTTGCGATAACGATACAAACTTAAATGAAAAAGCCTAGTTCTAGTGGGAAACATGGTTAAAAGCATAGTACTTAGTTTTTTCCTTCTTGATTGTGTGCCTACTCAGTAATCCCTGATTGTAGAAAGACATAAAACTGGTTAAGTTTGTGAACTTTCACAACTTTGCTGAAAAAATCGCTGTGATTGTGTATTTCATTTTGCAAAGATTTAAACTTGTTTGATTTCTTTATTTTGTTTAAGCATTGGACATCCTTTGCGTATACGTGAGTATCGACCTGGATGTTATTGTCTAAACGTTCTGCTTTATTTTCTTTGGTGTTTCGTTTAAGCTTTGGACCTCCTTTGCGTATACGGAAGTATCGACCTGGTGGTTAAAGCCTAAACAAATTCAACTTGTTTTTATTTTTCTTATTTTGTTTAAACATTGGACTTTCTCTGCGTATACGGAAATATCGACCTGATTGTTAATGTTTAAACATTCTGAGTTGTTTTCGCACAAATCACAGTTGATAAAAGTTTAAAGGCATTACTCGAGTCAGTGTATTGCATGATGAGAGGATATGCTGAGATCGTGGGGTCCATAAGAATTTAGTGCAAAATTAATACACCCTAACGTATCTGTAAGCATTTCGAAAGTTTTTAGTTTGAGTTTAAGTGGACAACAATATCGTCAATCTATGTGAATCGTTTAGAACTGAAAATGTTTAAAGCTTAACGGTGTTGGTGAGTTGTCTCAGAAACTGATATGATCCTCTTACACAAACTCACAAAAATATTGTCTGTATATATTTCTTTACTGCATTTCATTTCTTTCAAAAATACAAAAAGATTTTTAGTGTGTTTTAGTATAAATTTTGAAAAATTCAAAAAGATTTTCGACAACTAATGTTGGAGAGCTGATTTTCAAAATTCCAAGTGCTGAACATGATGAGCATGTGGTGAGGGGAAGTGTGTGTCTAAATGAGAAAATATTTTGAATATTTGCTTACATGTGGTTCATCAGAAATTATCATTGATAAATCATTCTGGTTTATTTTGAAGGAAAGTTTGAATAGATAAATTTGTAAATTGTTAAATTTGTAAAATTTACTTTTGGGTAGAGAATGTGCAGGTTAGTTGATTCTGAGTGATAGAGAGCCAGGTTCCGATACCTGAGGACGTTGTGATTTCAAAAAGCCAGACTGCGATCCCAGCATATCGAAAGGGGGAGTCTGAAGACATCCGAGTAGATAAGCTTGTTCGAGTGGAGTCTGTTGATGCTGAAGAAGAGAAAGAGATAAAGTTTGAGGATGCTTACACGGTCAGATACTTCAAAAAGAGCGATCAGACTGATAAAGACTGAAGACGTTGAAGACTCGACACTTAAGAGTCGTCAACATCCGAGGGGGAGTCTGTTGGTGCATACGTCTGTCGACTTCGTCTTGTATCGAGTCTTACATTGTATTAGATTAATCGGGGCTCGGAAAACGAGATAATAGGTCAAAGGGCTAGTTCAAGCGAAATTACTTAGGGTAATTCCGCTTGAAGGTGACACATGGTTTCAAGCGAAATCACTAGGTTAATTTCGCTTGAACCTAATCTCGCTTCAATGTAATTTCGCTTGAGACGTGTTCAAGCGGAATCACCTGCCCTATATATAGTTGTTGCCTAATTCCGTTTGAGTAATTCTTGTGTGTCTGTTTTCCGACGGCGAAGCTCTGTCGAAGTGTCTGTAGATCTGTAATCGTTTCAGAATCAATATAAAAGACATTTTAAGTGTATATCTAGCTGAATTCAACTCATCATGTCTGTTTCCGCCTTTCATTTTGAGTAGAACACCTCTGATCGACTCGTTTTGGGTCCATACACGATCCTACAGTAATAATGATGTTGAATCACATTTTAGTGAATAACAATAAACTGGTTAGGTTGAGACGCCAAAAGGGCAAACTAAGAATGAGTCAAATGAACAACGGGCCATACGGGTCAAATGGTGATGTTATTTGAACTTGGTATTTAATGCTTATCTTGTTAAGTTCCATACCTACAAGTAAGCATAATGGTAAGGCATGCATTGCCATCAATTAAACAACAGAAATTTGCAAGGTATTGGTAACGGGTCATTACTTTGACCCCGCCAGGTAAATGTAATGGGTCATACTTTCAGTAAGGGCCTATGGCTCGACTAAAGATGGTCGAGTCAGAATTGGGTAATAGTCCACCTCAAGTGTGGTATTTCTAGTATTTGAATAAAATGGCCCATAGAGCCAAGAATATGTCTTTGATGCGAAATTATGACTAAATGAGTTTTAAAATACAAGGCCATTGGAAATATCCATGTCCTTAGGGACATAAATAAACTTAAGGAGGTAATGAGTTAAAAGTGCCCACTAAGTTTCATTTAAACTTGTAAACCCCCCGGGTTGGAAAAAAAAGAGATTAAAATGTACTAAAGTGCCATCGGGTAACGGGATTGAGTAAACCAGCTCCATGGGTAAAATTTGTATAATGGGTTCTACGATCGAGTTAATCATTTGGCCCAAATGACATTCAGTAGGTGAATTCATAAAATGATTAATTGTAGTTTATAGGACTACAATGGAAAATAATGGTAATAAATGGTCGTTCATAGTCAATAAGACCTTGAACGACTAAGCAAACCTGAAAAATTGATCTTGTGTTGACTTTTTGACTTGGTCTTCTGGTCTTGAGCTTTAAATTATTGACTTGGTTGTTGACTAGTTGACCCAACACTATTGCATTCCAGTACTTTGTACTTGTCTTCACAATTGTTTGATGTAGTAGTTCTGTTTCAGCAGTTTTGTCACACCTCGACCCGCAGCGGATTAGGTGACCGGGACATGATTGATTGCTCACAGCTTATGAAAAGTTATTTAAAAGTTGAAGCATTATTAATAATCAAATTAAACATTGTCACAAAACAAATACTCCAAATAATCCTTTAAACCAAACATAACATAAAATAATCCGTTTTATTCTCTAAGGCATCATCCCTACGTGTCATAAGCCTTAGCTTCAAACTTGTTCACCTGTATCATATGTAAAAAAAACTTAAAGGTCAACATAAATTGGTGAGTAAATCTATTGTTTTAAATAAAACTATTTTGGTTTATTTGTTTAAAAGAAAATATGTTAGCATGCGATTCAATGGTAATTAAATGATAAAATCAATAATACTAATAGTTAAACCAAAAAACAAGAAATCAACTAATCATGATGATGTGATAATGTAAAATTGCGGTAAATCTGATAATGCGGTAAATGATAACACTGTAAATATGAGACTCGAGCCCACCGACGAGCGGATCTAAATGTGGTGGCGATTCTATGCTACAATCCATGGCCGTGGGGAACCTAGTCAGCCGATGGATCCATGTGAATAATGATTAGCAATACTGATTAGTGAAAATGGTTAGCAATACAAAACTTGAACAAATAATAACTACCACATAATTACACACTTGAACTTTGCATGTACTTGAATAATGAAAACTTGAAGTAATGAAACAATGCATTAATGACACATAATATACCTCAAAACCTTTAAATTGTAAAAAGGGGAATTAAGAAAGATCTACTCACGGGTTGCGTTTTGTGATTCCTTGAAACAAGCGCACGAATGAGAAAGAAAAACTCCAAAGGACGAACTACCCTAAAATATAAAATACGAAGTACTAAAACACAAATAAAAAATATAATCAAAACGAAATCTATAAATTTGGGGATTTTGTATAACTAATAATATCAAATAATTAATTTAACCGATTCGTTGATTTGTAAAGTACGTGTCTTGTGTCATCATGTTTTCCTTGATTTTGGATGATACGGATGAGATCAGTGATCAACATCACTTGTAAGGTTAGCTTTTCCGACGATATACTTTTACAAATAACATAAATCGATTTATTTTTATAACATAAACATGAATTTAACATATTTAGAGATTAATAAAATAAATTATAATTTATATTTTCTATCAAATAAAAATAATATTTATAAAGTTTATTTTTAATAATTAACATATTTTAAATTAGTTTTATATGATTATAATATCATTAAAATATTAAATAAATTCAAACATGACCGAAAAAAAAATTGTGAGTGTTATTCTTTGATGATTAAGAAGAGTAAACAAACACCAATTTAAACAAAACGCAACATCTATATCAAAAGCTCCAAATCTAAATAAACTAAGAACACTATACTTATGAACGGATCTAAGATACCCTCTAATAATTATGTGAAATAAGCTCAAGAATTACCACGTTTGGTTAAAAATTGAAGGAGATATGAGAACTAAAGGTTACAAGCCCTAGAATCATTCTTGATTAAATTCGCGAGTTCTAATAGTTGTTTCCACGATTTGGAGGCTGGGGTTTATGTTTTACAGATGGAGAAATCGTTTGGTGGTTGCTACAATCGTTATAGTATACGAATTCGTTAGAAAGGAATTTTGATATCTTTATAAATTTAATGGTGATATGAAAATCTATAAAATTAAGAAATTTAAAGACGAATAAAGAGGTTTTAACATCATATATTAGTATTAGGACTAATAAATGATATTTAGGATATCAAATATTTGATAAATATCAAAGATTCTAGCTTAGAGCATAAGTTTTTTTTGTTGTGTTGGGTTGGTTCCGCGAAGGAGGTGAACAAGGCCCGACTTTATTGCTTTATAAATACACTTCGGTCCTTCTTATTCACGAAAAACGAGTGTGGTGTTGTGGTTGTTCGTGTGTTGTTTAAACCGTTACCCGGGTGGAGACCCGAGTTCGAATCTTGTCTCCACCCAATTTCTTTTTCCCTTATCCTTTAAACAACTTTCAATTAACTGCACAAACAGTCCCTCAACTTAACTAACTTGTGTTAACCTAGTTTACGTTAATTAATTAACTTAGTTAGTTATTCCTTTAGTTTGCAGTTTCTAATAATTACAAATATAACCCCTCAAAGTGTAACTTAAATTAATTTATAAAACTAACTCCGTTATTGCTTCCCTATTATAAATCTAACCGAGAACCCTTATACATTTAACGTTTTTAGCCCAGTTTTTATCCAACACGATACGTAACTATGTTAAATAATAAATTAATATAATAAATAAGAATTTTAAAAATTCTCATTTTAATTTATTTCTGATGGGTCCAGTTTTACCAATCCGTGTCGGGTTTTGAAGATTCGTTTTTGGCGGATGTTACAGGTTTGGGCAGTTGTTTGGGAAGCCTTCAAGGGGAAACTTTTGGAATGTTGTTTGTACTTCAACTTATTCCATCAGGCAGGGAAGATGGTTCTCTTGGGTTTTGATTTTCATTATCAACAGATCTTACATATCCTAATAAAACTCATTGTTAATGAGAAAACTAAAAACTCTATTTGATGTATTACATACGTGTAATACATTGAAAAAACACGTCGAGCATGGGCGTTTTTTATATTACACATGTGAAATATATCATATATTTCACATGTGTAAAAGTGTATTTTTTACCAAATTTTTATTTTTCATGTAATGCATAAATGCATTATATCCAAAAAAAATATAATAAATTGAGAAAACACATTATTACATATGTGTAATATAAAAAACGCTCATGCGAACCGCAAGCACTATTCCTTGCGGTCCTCGACGTGTTTTTTTTATTTTGGATACATGTATTGCATATACGTAATACAACTTTATATGTAGTTTTTTAGTTTTCTCATTAAGAATAGTTTTTTCATGATCTTTCTCCATATATAACCTTAGACTAAGAAACATAGAAATAAAAATAAATAAAAAAACAAATCTTGAGATGGTTCCAATACATCTTTATGGTTTTCTCATGATGCTTATTAGTTATTAGTTATGTTACTCTCTCCTACTATATATACATATATAAACGCACACACATACTATGTTAGAAATCTGTGTATTAAACGGGTTAAATGAAATAAATATTAAAAGGTTAGCAATAAAGAATTATCTCTCTCTCTCTCTCCTGTATATATACAAATATATACCCATGGCATTATAGCCTAGTGGTATCTTAGGGGTGGGATAAGGCTTATGACCATTATGTCATGAGTTCGATTCCCACAAAGGGGGTTTTTCCCAGATTTGTTGGGTTTCCTCCTGAATTGGTATATAGGCATTATTGCCTAGTGGAGATGGATATGATCGGATGGTTCTGTTGGTGGCACGATGATACTCCAGTGGTCCGTCAGTGATCCAAATTTGCCGTTCAAAATATATATATATTTAAGGGTTTTGGGCAAAAAAAATAAAAAAAAGTGCCGAGTAGATATTTTTAAAAAAAAATAAACAAGTTTTGGTGTAACATATGTTACATTCATCTGACATATTTGTAACATGTGTTACACCAAAACTTGTTTATTTTTTTTTAAATATCTACTCGGCGCTTTTTTGATTTTTTTTTGCCCAAAACCCTTAAAACATGTATATAACATGTGTAAAAAAAAAAAATTTAAAAAAATCGGGAGGTTAGAGTTTCCCAAGTTTTCTAAATAAAAGTGGGTTTTCTATAGATACTTACATTATATATAGAGTAGGGATCCTGCGGAAAGTGTGTTTTTCCTAGAAAGTTTAGGAAGCGGTCTGGGCCATCCAATGGGTGTGTTTAATGGTTAAGCTGAAGTCAATGGCAATCTTGTAATTTTTTAGTTTATTTAATTCATTGTTTTAAAAGGCTAGGGGCAATTTTGTCAATATATCATGTTTTAAATCAATTAGATAACCGTCAGTCAAACCCAGTCCCTAATTTCACGCGATTTTCCCTCTCTCTCTCCAAACCCAACTTCGAAACTCCAATCCCTACAAAAAAATAACTACAATCATGGAAGAAGATAACTTTAGAAAGGATGGAGAGCACCGGATCAGTTGTCGGAAGCCGTTCGAAAGAACCCGTAGTCGCAGGTATTAATCATGCAGGGCACCAAGAACATGTTGTTAAAACACAACGTCAAGAAACATCAAGAAAACACATTGTATTAATCTGCTTGCTGTTAAAACACAGCGTCAAGAAACATCAAGAAAACACATCGTATTAATCTGCTTGCTGTTAAAACACAACTGTATGAATCTGAATGCTAAAACACAACTGTATGCATCTGCTTGCTGTTAAAACACAACTGTTTGAATCTGAATGCTAAAACACAACTGTATGCATCTGCTTGCTGTTAAAACACAATTGTTTGAATCTGAATGCTAAAACACAACTGTATGAATCTGCTTGCTGTTAAAACATAGCTGTATGAATCTGAATGCTAAAACACAACTGTATAAATCTGCTTGCTGTTAAAACACATCACCAAGAACAAATTGTTAAAACACACTACCAAGAACATGCTGATAGATTCCAGCAAGAAAACGAAGGAATGATTGATTGATATTAAGTGAGATCAGAAATCGAAAACAAAAAATTCCGAAATTTATGGATAGTTAGTTATTGAAGATAATTTCCTAAAATAAAAATAGATTGTGAAAGTACATAAATGTCCTTTTAGATAAAATCCTTCAATGCCACATGTCGCGTTCTTATTGCTTCCTAGACTTTCTAGGAAAAACACACTTTCTACCCAACTCCTACTCTATATATATATATATAAATATATACGCGCACACACATACTATATTAGAAATCTGTGTATTAAATGAGTTAAATGAAATAAATATTAAAAGGTTAGTAATAAAGAATTAGAATTACAAGAATGTTGCTTTGATGTAAAATATATTTACAAAAATAAGAAATAAAATGTGAAAAGGCGATTAAGAGAAGAAGGAAAACGAATTTTGGACTCACAGAATTATGACACGTGACGCAACCACTTATTTATTTATTTATCAGGTATAGATGTGTGTGTGGTGTCAAACATGTCGAGTTGGAGAGTTGAAATATTTCGAGTTGGCCGGTTATATAGGTGAACCCGGACCCAACTCATATTGTATTTGTATCACGCTGAACACATTTAAAATCATCTTGTGTTTTGAGCTGAAATAAGATAAGTGGGTAAAAGAATTTTAGGGTTATAAAATTGTGAAACGTAACGCAGACAATTAGTTATTTATTAAAGGTTGTGTGTTTTTATGTATCTAAGACAAAAAAAAAAGTTCCATTTTACTTATATATGTGTGAGATCCATATAAACATTTGTATGTAACTAAAATTATAAAGATGATTATTTCTACAACATAACCGCCTCTCTCTCTCTCTCTCTTTAATGACTAATTTCTTAAGTAAACTGCCATTTTGGTCCCTGAGGTTTGGTCACTTTTACCACTTTAGTTCAAAACTCAAACCCTTTGAATACGGGTCCCTGTTGTTTCAGTTTGAATTTGTTATAATAAAACTATAATGACGGTTTTGCCCCTAAGGAAAATGACAAAATACCAGAATTTTATTTGAGAAATTTGAGCTGGTTTTACTTTTGGATCAAAATGGCAATAATTATTTGAGAAATCTGAGCTGATTTTACTTTTGGATCAAAATGACAATAAAACTGAAACCACAGGGACCCAAATTCAAAAGATTTTAGTTTTGGACTAAAGTGTCAAAAGTGACCAAACCTTATAGACCAAAATGATAGTTTACTCCTAATTTCTTTTAATTCATGTTGTTTATAGGATTTGAACCCAAAAGCTTCTTTTTTCAACTCAAGTGTTTAAAGACCATTACCACATTGGTATAACCGTGTTATTTATGTATTAAACACCGTGTTATTCATATAATTTAATAGTGCTTTTTTATAATTTTATGAAGAAAAAAAAAAGGGTATTAGTAGGTGAAAGGAAGAGGTTAGTGTGACCTACGAAGGCCCAACCACCTCTACGTCGCACATGGGTTTCCAACTTTTCATTGCCCACTGTAAAGTTAGTGGGCCCAAGCTTATTCTATTTTATATTTCTAAAACCATTCTTATGTGATTAAACACTTGCATGTTCGTATGAAAGCGAAACCTTATATTTCTTTTAAATTATGATTATATATTCATCTCATCATTTAAGTTTCTTTTCTTTTTACAAAACTATCATAGTGTTTTGTTTTATTTTATTTTATTACAAAACTATGGTATTTTGTTTTAATTAGTTGACTTGGTGTAATTTTTATTTGTGTCATACAACTGTCTGACATACGTTCATTTGTCCTAAAAAATTACAATTTTACCCCAGTTTAAAATTATAGTCTTTCCATCATTTTAGTTTTTTTAGCAAAAGTATGGTAGTGTTTAGATCATAGTTATTAAAGGCGCGAGGCGCACTCAAGGCGCATAGGCGTCGCCTGGGGCCTAGGCGCAAAGAGCAAAAAAAAAAGCAAGGGCCAAAAATAAAGTGCATAAGGAAAAAAATTATATTATGTATTAGAAAAAGAATACTATTCTTTAAATAAAATAAACAAAATCTATTATATAACACTTTATATCATTTATTTAGTACCAAAAGTTCTAAAATATTAATGCACTAGTACAGAAAAGTAGTTTTCCTAAGACAAAAGTACGGATCTGGCTAGAATCTTGCAGGATTTAGAAAATTTGGACAGAAACTCTCCGGAATCTAGGAATCTCGTCGGAATGTGCACCTGAACCATCACCTGGAGAATTAAAGCTCAATTTCCTTGACTTAAGGCACAACTGTCTCGTCTCGCCTGAAAAATGGGCCTAGACGCAAGAGGCGATGGCTTTTAACAACTATGATTTAGATAAAATATAAAATAAATGAAAAAAAAAAGTTGAGTAAATGATATACCAAAATGTGTGCTTTTAAACGATTAAGGGGTTGGGGCACCCTACGGGTTCACCATGCGGGTTGGACGGGTACACCAGCGCAACCACCAAAGGTTCACCATCCGGCTTCACTTCTTGGTTCATGAACCTGCCCATGATATATGTTGATCTTTTGTATCCATTGACTTTATTTTATTCTTCTAAGTAACTCTACGACACGAAACAACTCTAAGCGTTGAACTTTTCTTTTAAAATAGTTTTCGTAGTTTTTATTATTTAATTGTTATTGTATCAACTTATAAGAACAATTTTTAGTAACGGTAATTTAAATATCATGTAAACGAATTTATATTTAATTTTCTTAATATTTAAAATATAATAACATCCCAACCTGAATTTAAAATATATGTAGATATTTCGACATCAGAACAAGTTCGATTAATTTGAAAGAAACTGGACCACAATCAAGTGGCAGAATAAGTAAATCAATATGTAAGATAAAGCAAATCACTAAGTGATGCGTATTCTTTTTCTAAAAAATGTTTTTATAATTTGTGGGCTTTATTTTTTTTTTATTTTCTTCTTTTTCTAAAAATTGTTTTTAATTTGTGGAGGTTGTAAAAGTAACCAAATAGCAAAACAATATAGCAGAGATGAAGGGAGGAAGGGATTACTATTTTATTAATAGGTACAATTTACAATGAGATACAATAGTGGTTTATATAGGTGTACAAAATTTGAAGAGAAAGCTAATCTATTTTTGGTGTTGATAACCACGTTAATATTAATAATAAATATATTCATAACACTTCACATTGGTTATCAACATAATACGCTTGATGCTACCTCGTTAAAACCTTGCTAGGGAAACCCGGTGGGACAAAACCATAGCTAAGGGAAAAAGAGTGCAGCGTGTAATGCGCATTAGTCCCCACTGATACTTCTAGATCAGATATGTTGCCTCATTAAAAACCTTACTAAGAAAACCCAATGGGACAAAACTTAGTCAAGGGAAAAAGAGTGCAACTTAAATAAGTCTCCCCTCATTTTAACATGTATCATTTAAGTGACGTGCGTCCATCTTCCTTGAAAGTTGATCAAAGTTTTTATAGTCAATGATTTGTCGCTCAATCCCTTAATGTGCAATCCTTTATGTTGAGCAATGTTGTATAATCTTCTAACAAGACTTTAGGTGCCTCCTTCCAAAAAATATCATGTGTCCAGGACTGTGTTTAGTTACATTCCTGCATCTACAAGACTAACCAAATTTGTTTTGATGGGTTAGTAAAATATAATCAAATATCGTTTATACCTGAGATATTTCGTTGAACTCATTTCAATGTCTCTTCGCTTGACAAAGGTTATATCATGACAATAAGCTCAAGTGAAAGATATTATAACCATACATAGCTAGCAAAACATTTTACACGTGCATTTAACGATGGTACTTCTAGAATGAGAATTTTTACTTTGGTAAGAGAGGATAATAGGCATTTCTTATAACAAATGACTTAACAACCTTTGATATACTTTAAGGTTCAACTATGTCCATACTAAAATATCCCAACATCATCTTCTAGATGTACTTGAGGGATTGCTAAAATATAATTACATATATACTCGAACTGCAGTTCGACTGTTCGAGTAATAATTAGATCGTGCCAAGATCATTAAAAAGTTCTCCCTCTAAAAGCTCGACAGTTTCTCTCGATGATGCCTAAACATCATCACTGTAAACTGCGATTATAGTGAACTTTTAAAAGTAGAATGTTGATAAAACATGGCTAAGTTAATCAAACTTATATCCCTCTTTATGTGAATATCTCGAGTTGTACAACACTCGACTCGACTATTTTAGTCCATACATATTTTGTCAACTTCATATAGTATGTTCTTGCGGTTTTGACATCAATTCTTCTAGCATTATCAATCCATGAAGGAATTTGTTCCATCTTATCCAAATATGCAGGTGCTTTCACTCTTTAGAAGTTTTGCTACATAAAATTGCCCATTTAACACATAGATATCTATATCATATGCAAAAATTTCATGAACACTTGCTTTTATCACCGAAATCCATATTGTACCATGCGTGTAAACTATTTATTAAGATATCACAATCACCGGGTACAAGTTTTCTATGTATGTTTATTGGTGCACAAGTATTACATCGTTAAGATGTTTCAATTAACCTTTTAAGCACTCAATTGCTTTAGAAACTCATCAGGAGTTCCAATAATATCCAACATGTAAAATAATCATAACCTATTCAAATCCGAATATGTATAAATGATCACATTGTTCTCGAGAACTTACTTTACATGACTTACATAATTTAATCCTTCAGGACTTTCATGTAAACTTTCAGTGTCAAGTGATAAATAACATTCATAAGACGCATATCAATTCTCTCTTTATATTACCAGACTAATAAAATATTGGAAAGTCAATGCATCCATCACTAGAGAATACGTCTCCTCATAATCAATCATAGGTATTTGCGAAAATTCTTATGCCACCAATTTTTCCTTATATCGCTCAATTGGATTTTCACATAATTCACATAAAAGACCCGTTTATATCCAACATATTTTACAACTTCAGTTGTATGGATTGTTGGTCCAGATACTTTCCATGTCATTAGAGAATTCAACTTTGCCTTATTTGTGTCTTTCCATTTTGGCCAATCATTTCTATGTTTACGTTCATATGTAAATCTCAAATCTTGATCCTCATCATTTAATCATTTCAAGCGCTAGATTATATACAAAAGATAACGACGTCGATTTTTATTTCGATTCCATACATATCTTAGACATGATACACCTTATCGAGATCTCATTATTTTCAGGTACCTGAGGTTCTTCTTGAACCATCATGTCTATTGTCTCTTCAGGAGACCTTTTTAATATAACCTCGACTTGACCATCTTAATTAGTTGCTCCAACTTTCGAGGAATTTTATTATTGGAATCGACTGGTCTACCAAGCTTCAGACGTGCAATAGACTCATTACAAAAATATGGTGATTGTCCTTCTGGGACACTCATCTTAATTGGAGCACTAACAGTTGGTATATATGACACAGTCACCTTGTTAGGGTCGGTTAATTCGTCTGGTAATATATTCGCTAATATTTGTAAATGAGTTATTCTTTGAACTTCTGGTTCACACTTTTATTTTTGAGGATCAACGATAATTCATACCAACTCATTTCTTTTCCAGCTGCTTTTTATCTCCCCCTGATGTTGGGAATGTTAATCCATTTAGATGGATATCAATTAATTGAGTCATAAATAAATATCTCGTGAAAGGCTCTATTCGTTATCATATATTCCCAACCACCTTTTAAGGTCCCATTTTTGTGCGTAGTGGTGGATCAATTTCAATATATACCGCACAACCAAAATCTTATAAAGGACATCTTTGGTTCCTGACCAAAAACCAACTATAATTGGGGAAAAACTATTACAACATATTGGGTGATGTGAATTAATTTTATTTCATGTAAAATTACATGTACTCATATATAAACATGAACTTGCTCTCATGATTATTGGCTTTGCTATCATCGTAGACGTTCAGTGATTGTCTTAAGAAAAGCAATTCGTGTATGAACATAATCTATAGGAAGTTCAACACTTATTCCGTCGATCATTAATAGCTAGGGAAATAAACTTATCATCACTACTAATAAATACATGCAATTTGGAATATTGTGCTTGCTATCTTATTAGCTAAACCATAAATTACACAAAAACCAAGTTATGAATTTGATAATCATTTAGACGATGCATCATTTAAAACACTAAATGGTATCATGTTGGGATATGTATTCCAGAATGATAGGGGTACACACCCTTAATTGGCAAATACATAATTTCCCTTAGGAGCAAACAATGCATGCTATCGGCTAGAAGAATCTTCAAGTTCTTCATTATGTTTCACATCATCATTGACTTGGTTTGGTCTAACCGGTCATACCAATAAAGTAAATAATCATGATATATAAACTTCTGGTTTTTGATTGTATATGTATTAGTTGCATTATGCGAGAGAACAATGCATTGTCATTGCGAACTATCATGTTATTAAACTTTTATCCTTTACACATTTTGTTCTCATATAATCACTTTCATTATTTGCCACTTCTTGTGGTAAATCTCAATATGACAATTATTATGATTATGATAGCTGATCTCATTGTTAACTTGGCTATCATAACAATTCAGATGGCCAATCTCATTATTAACATGATCATTACAAATTTCTCAATTATGTCCATGATCACGACGATCAATACCAAATAGGTTTCATGATTTTCACTATTTTCTTGGACATACAAATATAAAGTCACTTCAAACCTTTCATACTCTTTTAACAATATTGCTACTTAAGAGCATATTTGAGGTGTGACAAACTAAAATTGTTTTATCTGACTTCCCTTGTAAATAATCTTCTCTTTTCAATTTTTAAAACACTGGTAGAGAAGTAACTAGATGTTCAAGTTATATTAGATTTATTGGTCTAGCTTTTTACGACCTTTAGTAACATCATAATGAGATTTAGAGAGTATGACACTTCGGGTGTAATGTCTAAGCATGTCTATACTCTATAATAAACTACAATTTTGATAATAAACCTCAAATTTGGTTTTATTGTTGTATTTAGTACTATCTATATAAACAAATGATAGTATGGAAAATACAAGGCATGCCATAAAATCAAATTATACAACCCATGACATAGTAATATGTCTTCATATAAAATGATTTGTAATAAAACTTTATGAAATACGATATTTTTATCACTTGCAAACAAATATATATAATTTTAATATTAACCTAGATATCATGATGTAAAAAAATCTCTATCAAGTCTCCTTAATGTTTTACTTAACATGTGATCCTTTGTTACATGTAAATAACTTTTTTTTTTTGTAATAATAAATTTTATTAGGAGATCATCCACAAATATTAAGGTAAATAAACAATTTCTAAAATCAATAAAATATAGAACTACTTTAGTGATAATCAAATTGTATTTCATTCATAATATAATCGGTTATATTTAGAACCATGATAATGATTTTATTTCATATTTTATAAATTTCAAACAAGATGATTTAAACATATTCTATCAAAAATAGCATAGAAATACAAACAAAACATCAGAATTCATATAAATTGCTTAAAGGACACATCCTAACAAACCAACAAAGTGATTTTTAGATGCTCTAAGGTCTTGAGATAAATGGTCCATCTAGGTATTTCATATTGCAATATTGAAATCATTATCCGTAAAATAAATCTATAAGATAAAATATTATTTCCAAGAACTTCAAATATATCCTAAGTATAATATGAACCGAAGCAACCGTACAAGAGAATATATTAAGCTTCTAGATAACACATAATTTTTTATATTATGCATGCTTGTTGAATACAAATTAAATTAATGTAAATTTAATTATAATTACAAATCTATATCTAACCCTGTAATATATACGTTCGATAAGCACAATAATTTACAATCATAAAACTCATAGAAAGGATCATCTAATTTTGGTAGAGAATCAATTGTTATTATTTTAACCAAGGATAGCAAATTTACTTATCATTTACTCAAACTTCATGTAATACTTGAAATGTGAATAGGTAAAACTGACATTTCAAATCAACTGAGAAGATAAATTTAAAATTTAAATATATCTAATACATATATATCATCGATAATATATTTAAGATGTATCTATCCACACCATGAACACAAAAGCTCACTTTTTGAATAAGCATATGAAGGGTAGTTAAACGCATTATGTGGGTTTATAAACAATTATTATTGTCAATCACTATTACGTTATTCAACATAACCCTTCACCGAAAAGATCCCAATATACTAAACGATAAAATAAAATAAGTGTTAGCATCTACAAATAAAATACAAAATAACTTTTATGACAATTATTGTATATATTGCCATCTCACCTATTAACATGGTTTTTTTGTTATGAAATTGTATAAACATGTCGGTCAATAATTTTGACAATAAGATATGATATAGATATCTATGATTGATAGGAATATTATGGATCAAATTAAACTTACTTATAAGTTGGTTAGACTGGTCATACTTTGATGAAGCGAAAATAAATACACACCTCGATTCGACTTTATGATGATACAATCCAACTCTAAAAGCGACTCACACTGATAACGTGTTGTGAAACTAACCTAATAGCAAAACAATATAGCAGAGATGAAGGGAGAAAGGGGTTGTTATTTCATTAATAGGTACAATTTACAATGAGATACAATAGTGGTATATATAGGTATACAAAACTTAGAGAGAAAGCTAATATATTTTTGGTGTTGATAACCACATTAATAATAAATATATTCATAACAGTGGCTTTATTTTTTTGATTTTCTAAAAATTGTTTTTAATTTGTGGCTTTATTTTTTTGATAGATATACTTTATGGGTTTAGGGAATGGCTTCGGCAAAACCAGGGTTGTAGCGGCCATGTCACCACTTACTGAATTTACCAAGATTAGACGGTATGGTTTTGCTTCACTTATCGACTCTGGTATCAAATGTTTCATTCCGTTTGTAACTTTCGGTGTGGAGGGTTAATTGCTTAGACCTCCTTGCCCGATTCAAAAGTCAAATAATCATACTAGGCACATTTCACCTAGGGCCAAATTCGGTACCAAATTGGTTTTACCGAAACCATTCCCTCCACCCTTAGTATGTGTAGTATAGTTTCCAAATCGAGTTTCAACTGGTATGAGCTTGCTCGCGGCTCGCTTACTTACCGGAATAACTACCCATTGTTTCTTTCCATAAGTCCACCTAAATATAATTAAATCCTTCTAATTTTTTCCGGTTTATCTAATTTTGTACGGTTGTTGACTCGGTATGGAATTTCAAGCTAAGTCAAGATGACTCATATAAAGTTAGGGTCTTTTTTTGTATGTATATGAGTATTTATAGACAAGAAACTAAGAAACACATGTTACATTAATCATCTAATGAAATATTTGATATTACTAGTTACAAGTTAAATTAGTTATAGGAAAGTTTGTTGGGAAACAAGTCATATGTTAAACATCATATCAAGTTTTCTAATAATATAAATGTTTCAATCATAGAAAAGAGAAAAATGCTCGGATAGTCCCTGTGGTTTGCTTATTTTTCACCTTTAGTCCCTAACTTTCTAAAATTACACATATAGTCCGCAATAAGGGTATTTTTGTCCTCAAGTGTTAGTTGCGTGTGAAATGACAAAAATACCCTTATTGCCAAATTAATAACTAAAAAATTAAAAGAAATATAATTAATATTTTACAATTTATGTGGGACCCACCACCCATCCCCCCACCACCACCACCACCACCACCACCGTCGCTTATACTCTGCAACTTAACACTTTTACTTCTTTTTCAATAAAATTCAGTTGCAACTCTCAATTCTAACACTATTGTCGCAAACAACAATATCTACGATACAACCAGCAGCTAACCAATTTAATGATACCTTACTTCTTTCTTCGTTTCTGAAACAAATCACAAACACTCAACTTCTATTACTCACAATTACCTCAACAACACACACATATCAAATATCAATCAGCCTAACAATTTCAATCTAAGATCTAATAACCTGCAAATCAACTTTTCAATCCTACTTTCTTTTGTTTTATACAAACAGCAACAGTAATATTCAACGATAACAACAAGAAACATCAATTCTTTTTCAACCTGCAAGTTCATATATATAATTAATTTCCATTTTTGAAAAATTCAAAAAAAAAACCCTGCAAGTCCACCGTATGTAATGCCTTTGAAAAACAAAATACAATATTAAGAACATATATTGCATTTTGATTCCTCCTCCTCCGGTGCCGTTAGCACCAGTGTCGTCTTGCGTCTTCTCCTGCGGTGGACTGGAACCCCAACTGGTAGGAATCGCAGCTATGACTCCGACTGTCGTCTATTCACTGTTGAACTCTCTTCTCCGTCATCTAAGCACCCTACGTCGCCGCCAAGTGCCTGAACCCTAACCCGCAGGCAACATCCCCGTCGTCGCCATGGACCACGGTAACTACCGTCTAACACAATTGCACGCTACTGAACCCTAGCCGCTGCTTGTGGTTGTCTGAATAAGAACCATCTCGATCTTCGTTTTTGGATGGAGGCAACGGTGAGAGAGGGAGAGAGGTGTGTCGTGGTGGTGGGGGCAGTGGGGTGGGGATGATGATGATGGTGGTGGTGTGTGTGGAAGTTAAAGTAGGTCAGAGTTATAATTAAAATATAGTGGTGGGACCCACTTATATTTATAAATGATCTATTATTGTTTTACTGTTTTTAATGAAGGGTAGTTTTATCATTTTACACTCACTTAACTGTGAAAACTAACTAATGTTAGGCCTAGGGACTATCCGAGAACGAAAATTGAAAAGTTGGGGATTATAGAGGTAATTTTAGAAAGTTAGGGACTAAAGGTGAAAAAAGCCAAACCACAGGAACTATCCGGGCATTTAACTCCATAGAAAATAAGCTCTATTCGAAAAAGTTGTCTGATATTTTCATCTCCGTATCTTTGTATTTTTTAAATTATATACATGAAATTATATACATGATTTATCTATGTGATGTGCTCATATTGTATATCCAACCTTTATGTCAAGAAATAACATATATGATCATTTTTTCATATACGTGTAGGCCTTTTCAGTAACTAACGTTAATAAAATGTGTTAAATCAATTTAAGATTTAGGTTTTTAAACTTTCTTTATTTTTGAAGAAACGATCAAAATGGTCCCTGAGGTTTAGTCACTTTTGTCAAAAACTCAAACCTTTTGAATCTGGGTCCCGATGGTTTCAATTTTATTGTCATTTTCATTCAAAAATCAAAATCTGATCCGATTTTTTAGTTAACATACAGTTTTTTGTCTTTTTCCTTCTTTTAATGAAGGACAGATCCCCAGGTGGCATATTACAAAATCCTAGAAACAAGAGAATAAATGATGCAACCAAGTATATCATGGCAGTACCAAACTGTTTAATTAGAATATTGAATACCTTTATGAAACATAAAAATATCCAATCAAAAACCCCGTGAGTGCTAAAAGAGCCAAGAACCGACGGTGGAGGCAAGTCGTCGTGGTGGTTGTTGAAAGGTTTTGCGAGGTGGGAGGTGTCAGAGGTGGTGGGACGATGTGGGAGTCGGAGGTGGTGGTTGGGGTGCGCAAAACGGGGCGGCGAATGTGGTGGTTGGGAGGAGATAAACCGGTGTCGGAGGTGATGGGACAATGAAAATTTCCGACACATTTCTTACTCATACCGATTCCTACGAATTTCCAACTAATAGTTAAAATGAAAACGAATTCTGTCAGAAATCCGTGGAAAATTTCTGACACTTTTCCTACGCATAACAATTTGTGGCTTTTTTGTCGCTTTTTTGTCACAAAACTAAGACCCTTTCTTGTTCGTCGGAATTTTCGTTCGTCGGAAATGTGTAGGAAATTTTGGTAGGAATAGTAGCAGTTTTCTAGTAGTTAAGTAAAACACAAATTCTTTTAAAATAAAGTTATTGTAATATCCGGAATATTTTTATAATTAAATATATTTTTTGTTGACCAGGCCTCCTTCATTGTGAAGAATTATGTGCGGTCCTTTTCATTTGAAAAAAAAAAGATATTACTACAATGGTGAATCAATCCATTCATTTGGATTAGAGTGTATTTTCTTCAAAATGATAAGGTTTTTAGATCAGCAAATTCATCTATCTCCAAAGTGGTGGAGGATATTATAGAAACATCTTTTTGGTGGGTGATTAAGAGATCAAAGTTAAATGGCATTTCGTTGGAACCGGAGCTCTTTTGCAATTATTATTTTGGAGATGTAATAGTTAGTAGCTGTTTTGTTTTGTTTTGCCCCTCCTTTCTGTTAGCAAGCGATAGAAGAGGTGGGTCTGTTTGTTTCTATTTTGGTGGTTATAAAAGTCTTTTGATTCAAAAAAAGTGGAGGTTATGATTTCATAATTAAAAAGACTTCAAGAGTTTTCGGTCAATTTGTCAAAAAAAAATTGGCTTTTTTGAAACTGATTATCTAAAGTCACCATAATCAAATTTTATATGCAAGTCCAAGCAATGATTCTTGATGTTTTATTTCTAAATCTAGGTTTTTTAGGTACAATCTGATTTCCTGTTACCTGCAAATCTAGAATTTTGGATGGGATAGAATTGTGTTTAATATATAAAATTTAAATATCCGAACCCATGAGTATTCACGGGTGATAACCTAGTTCTAAATATATAATATGTAAATAACACGAATGCAATATTAAAAACATATATGCAGTTTAAGACATTATATTACTTCCTATTGCATTTGTGTTAGTATTATTTACATATTATATATTTAGAATTTGTTTACTGAAGTTTATTAAAGATTTTTTTAAACGTCAAATTAATTTATTAGTTTCTTTTATCGATATAAATTTGTCTAATATTTTGATTTTATAAACACATACTTACATATACGTAAAAATTACCTTTGAGTTTGAGTAGTTTTAAAACGTCCGTTATAATATATATAATTGTGAAATATTCTGGATCTACAATAACTTTATTTTAAAAGATTTGTGTTTTAGTTATACTTTATATAAAAAGTACTTTATCTTGTTCTTGTTATTTACTTTATAAAAATATTAAAATCAGAATTTTATAAAATAAATTTAAAACTATTTTTTATATATGTTTATATATATATATATATAATTATTAACAAATAATAACGTTTTTGCAACAAAAAAAAATTACTATATATATAATAAAATTTTGCACAAATCAACCTTTATGTTATAAATAATCTTTTTGCACAAATCAACCTTTATGTAATCAAAGACCATAGTACCCTCACATGCAAAGCATGTGAGGTAACTTAACTGAGTTTTTGGACGACGTTAGTCGTAAAGGTTATAGAACGTTACAGAACATGAACATAAACGTTGGATTTTGCCGATTTCATAGTGAAATGTATGAAGTGCAGTTTAGGTATAACATAAAGGCTGATTTATGCAATTTAGTCTATATATTATTAACTGTGGTCATTCTTCGTATATTACACATAGAAAAGAGAATCACATATAAGATAATTAACACTAAAAAACCCTATGCGGTCACTCGATCTCGATACCCTACAATTGGATCTGCATGAACATGTAAACAGGGGCAGACCCACATAGAGTGGGTCGAGGTCCCCAGACTCCAATGTTTTTAAAAAATTAATAGATCCGGTATATTAAATTTGCTAAGAACCCCATAAAACTAATTAGGTGGACACCATAAATAGAAAAGGAAAGTTGATGTAGTTGTAATCCCTCCTTTTTATAAACAAGAAGTCACATGTTGAATTCTTATACAACTTGTTTTTAGTGTGTTGCTTTCTCTTAACACCAAAAAACAAGCCAAAGCAATACAGAACACAAGCATGCACACACCACCAACTCACAACCCTTGTATGATATGAATTTGAACTTTAAAAAATGCAATGTTTTTTTTTTCGTTTTGAATTATGTTATATTTTTATTGTGTTTATTTCTAATGAGTAATAATCATACATTTTTGTCGCATGTTTCTAGCCCCGACCCGAACGACGGCCGACCCGAAAATTTTAACATTACGTTGTGAAAATTTGAACACCGAAAAAAGTGAGCCCATTAGAAAAAAAAAAGAGTGGGTTGCTTTAAACGTATACTGTGATTGAACACTGAATTTTTATGCTTTACCTTGGACCCAATAACCCAAAACAAATAAGCTACTGATAGTTTTTCCTTTTTCTGGTATTTTTGGCCCTTTAATAAGCCCAAAAGGTGAGTTTTGCACTTTTGCCTCATAATTTTATAGCTAAAACTTTAAATGTAGTAATATAACAAATATCACGTTTTAAGGCTATACGGTGTGGGAGGGTATAGTCACGTTAGCACTTGTCAGAAGGGTGGCGTAGTGCAACAAAGCGCGGATGGGATGGGGGCGTGGAAAGGTGACGTGGTGTGACACGTGACATACACTTTTTATATTTATTTTATATTTAAAAAAAAAAAAGAAAATCAAATATAAAACCCACCACCCAATCAAAATACCACACCTCATCACCATCCTCCCTCCACGCCGGTGAAGAATCCACCACCCACACCAACCTCCACGCCAGGCATGGGCCCGTGAGCAGGCGTGGTTGAGTACTCCACGCCCTCCTCCATGCTGCACATCGTGTGTTCTGATATAAGTTAATTAAAATACAATTTGTTTCATGCTTTGTTCAGTTCATAATGATATTTAAAACCGATGAAACAGTATATTTTATGTTTATGTTGAGCTCATAATAATATTTAAAACCAAGTAGTCACTTAATTCTGTTTTTATGATCATCCCTAAAACTAGTATATATAACCTTAACTAATATTCTTTAGGATAATTATTGGGTCGATCAAACAACATATGGAACCCGACATAACAACCTTTAGACAGGCTAATTTTTTTTTTTTTTTTTATCAATAAGAATGTGACATAATATGTACATAAATAAAATACATGATAAGAGCCACGGGATACCGTAATACACGAGACCACTGGTAAATAAATCAACTTTAATGTTGTATGAAGTATGAACCACCTTCGAACAAAATTAACGTGACATATCCACAAAATAATAATTAATTACATGAATGATTAGTGCTAAATTTGTATTCATTTTTCTTATAACCTTACAGGCTCACACTATTCTCGCACCTTATATTTTATTCTCATACCCTTTTTCACTCTATCTCTTTTTTATATATTTATGTATAGAGAGAGATATAGAAATGAGAGGTGTGTCAATATTAACACCCTACTTAGGCCACCCGGGGCACTCCACGGGTAGGCGATGACGGGTTTGAACCAACGCTAGAACATTGCCGCCACCATTGTGGGTATGGCTGACGAGTTCGGCTGGCTAGCACGACCACCTGCTGGAGATTTGTGATTTCGGTGAAGTTTTTGACTGTTGCACCCAAAAAATGACCGTTTACCCTTTATAAAAAAAATTCAAATTACCTTACTCCCTCAATTACCTTTCTCTACTTAACCAACCCATTTTTATTATTTAATCTACCCATCCACATAAAACTCTTTCAATTTTATATTTTCATCTACCAAAACCTTTCTAAATATTATATTTTCATCTTCCAAAAATGGCAACGAACTCGTGGACCGAAGAGGAAGACATAACCATCCACTAGTAGAAGGGCTTCTTTTTGCAACAGTGTGTTCCAACAATTATGCATCCACGTTGGTGAGACCACCCGAAACATGCATCTACTAGACTCATGTTTTTCGTTTGTCTGTTTCAAGTGTGCAAGATTCCATGGAAGGTTTATGTATGTGGAAAATCCCCACAACGAGCTCTCGGAGTCGGAAGTTATTCAAGTGGCTCTTGTGGACTGCAAGCACGCATACAACGAGGACTTTGAACACGTTTCGGTGTGGCAAATTATTAAGATGTATGTTTAAGTTTTGTGTTTTAATTTTATGTAATGTTTTAAGTATTATATTTTATTTTAATGTAAAGTTATAAGTTTTATTTTTATTTAATGTTATAAGTTTTAAGTTTTATTATAATCAAATTTAATTTTTATATAAAATTTTGCTTTATTTAATTTAAAAAAAAAATAGTTTATGGCATGGGTAGGCGCCGCTAGTGTTTACCAGCTAATGGATACTTTGTACTAAAATTAACATGGCGGGTGATGATTTGATCGGGGCTAAAGTAGTAGCTGCCTTTGAGTGCCCCTTCCTCCTTCGTATTGATGTGGAAGCAACTTGAAACCATTATTTTTTAGACAGGAGAGTAGATAATTCTTGTGAGACCATACCAAGTGATGATGATGCTGTTTAGGTAGTGTGTCTTGTACTTTTTAACACTATTTATGCATTATCCATACACGCTCTTGTAATAGCATTGAATACCATACATTATACACACCGCCAACATTAATGTAATACATCTATTATATTATCCAAGGGTTTATAAAATTATATTTTATTATTATATAATATATTTCCTATACACACACATAAAATACATATATGGTAAAAAAATTGTAACTGGCTTAAGGCAAGTCACGTCATTTGATTGAGGCTCATAATACAAAATTGTATGGAAAACGTGTGTTATCGGACATGTTAACCGGCCTTCCACCATTACCCTGATGAATGATGATCGAGGAGGCGTCTCCTCGTCTGAGACTAAAGGGGCAGGAGCTAACTCAGTACTAGTAGGCCAAGACGTATTTGTGTAGAACTGAACCACGCCTTAGGCCACTCAGCTACACCCCAGGGACTCATGATACATAATTACATATAGTGGAAATTATTCTAAGATATATAACATTTAACATTATCATAATACATAAACAAATGAGTAAATTACAATTTTGGCCCATGTGGTTTAACCCTTTCAGTACAAAAAGGAATCTTTTAATATATTAGACCCTAAAATTGCATTTTATAACGGTTTTGACCACCTAACACTAACTATGTTACTTTTTCTAGTTAAATATAAGGGTATTATGGTCCTTTTCTGCAAGTTATAAAGTTCTTTTAATATTTTTATTTGTGTAATTACTTAAATTTTTTTATTTCACGATTATAATTTAACAAAATATGTTTTAAATATAAAAAATAAATACATATTTCTTAAACAATTTGTTTTTTATAAATTTCTTTTTTAAATTGTTTTTTAACCTTTTTTAAAATCGTCTTTCGTTTTTTAAAATCATTTCTTTTTAAACTATTTTTAAACTCGTTCTTTTTAAGTCTGTAGTTTTTTTTAAATCGAACAGTTCATTTTTACCATTCTTTTTAAAACCATATGTTTTTTAAACAATTCATTTTTTTAAAGTGGTTCATTTTTATAGCCATTAATTTTTAAAACTTTCCTTTTAGAACCGTTTTTTTTGTAAAACGTTCCTTTTATTTTTAAAACGCCGTTTATATCGTTTATCTTTTTTAAAATCTTCCATTTTTTGGACCATTCGTTTGTTAGAAATTCGTTCATTTTTTAAACATTTTATTTATTAAAACCATACGCTTTTTTAACCCTTATATTTTTAACATAATTTTTAGTACCTTTTACTTTATTTTTATAAACGTCGTTTTTAGATCTTTGAAAAAACCATTCGTTTGTTAAAAAAAGAAAGGTAAAATATGAACAAATTTAAACAAACGAACATTTTTTTCGAATAAATAAACAACAACGTTTATAAAAAACAAATGGTATTAAAAAATTATGTTAAAATATATAAGGTTTTAAAAAGAAAATGATTTTTGTAAACAAAATGTTTAAAAAATTAACGAATTTCGAACAAACAAAAGTCCAAAAAAATGGAAGATTTTAAAAAGATAAACGTTTCGAATAACGCTTTAAAAATAAAAGGAAGTTTTACGAAAACGATTCTAAAAGGAATGCTTTAAAAATAAACAACTTTAAGAATTAATTGTTTAAAAATCATATGGTTTTAAAAAGAATGGCAAAAAATGAATTGTTCAATTTAAAAAAAATGAAAGACTTAAAAAAGAACGATTTTAAAAACAAACAATTAAAAAGAAACGATTTTAAAAACGATAAACGGTTTTAAAAAGGATAAAAAAAACTGTTTTTTAAAACGACATTTATAAAAAAAACAATTTGTTTAAGAAATATGTATTTATTTTTTATATTTAAAACGTATTCTGTTAACTTATAATCGTGAAATAACGAAATAAAAAAATTAAGTAATTACACAAATAAAAATATTAAAAGAACTTTATAACTTACCTAAACAACCCCTAAACTATAAAACGACCATAATACCTTTATAATTCACTAGAAAAAAGTAACATAGTTAGTGTTATGGGCCAAAATCGTTATAAAATGCAATCTCTGGGTCGGATATGTTAAAGGATTTCTTTTGGGACTAAAAGAATTAAACTAGTTAAACCACATTGGCCAAAATAGTAATTTACTCTAAACAAATTACTATCGGTTTTTTTTTTTTTTTTTTTTTTTGTATTTATGAATTTAAAACTTTTATAATACAACAACAAAAACCATACCCATATAATCTCATTCGTAGCCAAGATATTGGTGGGGTCTGAGTAGGGATGGACAATTCGTTCCTGGTACCGGTACCGGTACCGAACTTACCGAACCGGGTACTTTTTCGGTACCGATTCGGTACCGACTTTTAACATTTTCGGTACCGGTCCGGTATGGTACCGGTTCGGTACCGGTATTTACTCTCAAATACCGGTACCGAACCGGGTATATTCGGTACCGGTACCCACTTTTGAGGATTTTCGGTACCGGTTCTTTCGGTACCGGACGGTACCGAGCTCATCCCTAGGTCTGAGGAGGGTGAGAGATAGGTAAGTGTTTCCTCTACCCCGAGGGATAGAGAGACTCTTTCCAACGAGACTTCTTACTCTAAAGATACATCTATCTATAAAAGTCCAAGTAAAACACACATAGCTACTAAAAAAATATGCACAAAAAAACATATGATACAAAACACATGATATGGATAACTAACGCACCAAATAGACACATCGAGTAACGATAACATGCAAAGGTCACCTATATAAATTGAAAAGCTAAGCTAGAGCCTAGAACAACACCTAACCATCCACATAAAAATCCTTGATCTTAATCCTACGTTTCCACGAACTCCGATTCTCGACCATGTCCTCAGAGATATGCGATTCTAGTAAATCATTCCTAATTCGATCGTCCCAGGTAAGTTTAGGTATGCATCTACTCCTTCCCTCTACACTAAGAGTTTTCGCAGTTCTAACGGTAGCAGTTGCATGCCTCCTCTTAACATGTCCAAACCATTTTAACAACTCATCTCTAATCTTATCTGATATACTAGTCATCCTAAATCTTTCCCTAAAAACCTCATCTCTTATCTTGTCTACCCTAGTATGTCCACACATCCACCTTAACATCGTCAATTTAAAGAAAATGTTCCCTTTTCTAATAGAAAAATTAAAAAAAATTGTGTTTTTAAGCTTTTTTAAGTAGTTGTGGTTGTGTTCACACTGGTTCTTATGGTTCTCGCGATAAAGATGGTTCTCGCATGAACCCTACCCTAGACCTAATTTTATAGAATTTTCAATGCAATTTTCAAGAAATTAAATTCTATTGAATTTTACTTGAAGCAATATTAGTAAAATCTAGCTCGACCACAACCATGGGCTCTGCTCCTTAGACCCCACTTCTAGGTGTGATGCCTCTTTGGAACACCCATTGCTTAGAGCATGCCCGTAAAGATCAATGAGGTTCCTTAATACTTAATATACTAACAAATATGCATTGCGCACTTACCTAACTTATTTGATAGTTATTTGATGTAAATTAAGATACACTTTGATTAATATGTCCAATCCAATTGCGCTAAAATAATTAGCATGGTTTGTCAATCTTTAAAAAAAATTGTTTGTTGCTAGATTTATGTATATTTCCAAACTACAAATAAGCAACACTTTCCTATTTTATGTTGTTGTAACATATGTATTGAGAGTTTAAAAAAAAAATTTGCATTTTTCACTTTTAACCTAAAGGTTTTCTCTTTTGTATTTTAACCCCAGTGACTTTTTTACTTTTTATCCAAAGTTTTTCATGTTTTGGAATTTAACTACAATACTCTTTTATTTTCAATTTGGTCCCTCATACTTTTCATCCTCGCAAGTTTTTCGTTTTACGTTTCGTTCTAAATTTTACGAGTCAACACGTCGCAACGTGCGTGTGGGGTTCAATGTTTTTCCGCCTGTTTTTCCCGTTTGACAGTATTTTTCTCCGTTTGACATGTTTCTCGCAACGTGCGGGTCCTAGATCGACTTAGTTATTATTTTATGCGTTTTACATTTCTGTCTAATTTCTTCGCATTAACACGCAGCAACGGGCGTGCTTGGTTCAAGGATTTTACGTCGTTTTTTCGTTCGACGTTATTTTTTACTTTTTTTACGAGCTTTTCTGATGTTGGTGGTTACTGACAGTGGCGTGACATTAGTGCTACTTGACACGATTTTACGAACGTATTTAACCTATTAAGTTTTTTTACTAATACTTTGTTTCAAGTTTACCGCTATATCTCCTTTACTTAAGAAAAATAATTTTTTACATGCATATTTTTATTTAGGTATCGGTATAAATTCGATTTGCTCTACGTTTCGACGTAAACTTTTTCTGGAAACGAGTCAGGTCATATACAATACATTTTCGTTTAAAAAAACCATTTTTACATGAATTTTTTGTGCGTTTTGGTATAAATTCGAGTTGGTGTATGTTTTGACGTAAACTTTTTTTTTTGAAACGAGCCAGGTCAAATATAATATGTTTTCGCGATTAATTTTATGAATGCTTTGTAGATTTTGTTTCCAACCGAGTGGAGCCAAATTGTGGTTTCTTTTTTCCCTTTTTCAAAAGATGTAACTAATCACTTTTGATTATACGTGTCAGCTTTTCTGTTATACACATTACATTTTCTATGTAGGACTCGAGTCATATATAATATGTTATCATTGTACGATATAGATTTGATTTGATTTAATTTATGTTTTAATCCAATCGCAATGCTTTTATATATGTTACATTGAGTTCAATCAGATACGTCGAAAAGTATGTTTTCATATGGTTAACGCATCACATAACGTTTGAACTAATCCATTTGAGGTTTACGATGTACCCGTGTCGCAATGTGCGTGGGTCTTATTGCTAGTTTTGTGTTAAATTTGAATAGACCAGTTTCTTTTTCTCTTAAAAAAAGTGAAGTGAAATTTGAATCAGCTAATGAAATGAGAGATTGGATGTGGAAGACTGGAACATCATGGTACCAAAATTCAATACAAAGCCTGAGTGCCAGACTTGATGTTTACACTCAATTTTCAGTTTTATAACAGCTCCGAGTCTTGTTATATATTAATATAGGTATCCACTTGGTAATAGCCCAGTGGTTTTGGTGAGTTTAGATAGAGCGTAGGATAGGAGAGGTCAGGGGTTCAATCCCCATTGTGTGCAACGTTAGTCATTCAAAATATATATATATATATATATATATTAATATAGGTATTCGTGATTTTTCTTTGGGGAGACTAGGGGTGTAAAAAATCGGAGCGGCTCAAGACCTACTCGAGATCGGATCGATAAAAATTTCAAATGAGCCCGAGCTCAAGCTTTAAATACAAAGCTTATTTAGTCTCTCGTCCAAATAAATTTTATATTATTTTTTATACATAATACATGCTATTTAACATTGGCGAACCGGACTCTAACCAAGCTTTGGCTCATCTAAGCTATGAAGCGAGCTCGAGCCGAACTTTTAACTCGTTTAAAATTGTTCTCAAATTACGTCGAGCCGAGCTTTTAACCCGTTTAAAATTGTTCTCAAATTACTTCAAGTCGAGCCGAGCTGAACTCGAGCCAGTGGCGGATCTAGCCCAAAAAATCAGGGGTATCCCAATTTTTTTTATTTTTTATTTTTGGAATCATGGGTATCCTTTGTATAAAACCGAAAAAATACAAATTTTACACTACGTAGATGAATTGAGAGGTATTTTTACACTACAAATACGGGATTGAGCCGTAGCCCGTGCTACCCCTACTAACACATTACCTCCGCCACTGAGTCGAGCACTTGGGTTTTAGTTTCTAGCCGAGCTTGATCTCAAAATAGTAGGCTTGATCTCGACTCGTTTACACGCCTAATGTATTTTTTGTATTATAATTGCACAAATTTGAGCCAAAACTAAATATAAAAATTAGGATCTGCTAACAATTACATTGATAAAAATAGATAAGCGTAATAAATTGAAATAACAACACAAAGAATTGTTTATCACAAATTATAGAATTATTAAACTAAAAATCACGTGAGTTATGCAGTAAGTTGCGTTTATGACAATAAACTTAAAATATGTTGGTACTTAGCTTTATGTTTCAATTTTCTTTTTTGAACGACTAACAAAAGCATAATCAACTAAACAAACCCAATGGCAAACGAATACTAACACCCGCGAACACAGACGACGTTGATGACCCAGCGAGCCACTATTTAGAGGCAACATACCGCCTAAAAGCCTACTGTCAGACAAGACTCGAACTCATATATAACATCCAATTTGAAAAGTCATGAAGTTGTTGGTACACCCAAAAGAGGCTTTATATATCAATGTAACAAGCATCACCTAAGGGGGGAAGTGGCACTAGCGGGCACCATTTTTTTTATAGCGAAGTCGGTAAAATAGTTAGTTTAGGGTAGCGGATGAATTGAGTGATACAATCATACGAAGCAAGATTGACGGGATATAGGACATATGGGTTAATGGGTTAAGTGCCCCTCCCCTTAATAGATTTATAATTTAGTAAAATATGTGACATAAAATTTGAAGTATTAAATGCTCCCGTCACCTTTATCTGAATCTCTGTGTAACAAAGTAGGGAACTATTCCCCACATCACCTTTACTACCGAAGGGGTGTCTTCCTTTGACCTAAGACTCTGGGGTATGGGGCTTGGGTTGGGGCGTGGGTTGGAGGAAAACGCCTAAGCCACCACCCCGGGTGGGCTTGGGTTGGGGCGTGGCCCAAGGGGCGGGGGTTTGAAGCCGGGCGTGGGGCAGGTCTAGCAAGGTGACATGACGGGCTCTCAATGGCCAATTCAAACTAGCCGTTGGGGGCATTTTTTTTAAATTCCTTTATAAATATCTTACCATATTTAACATTTTTCTCACACAATATCAAACACATAAAACACAATCTTGCCATGAGTTCTTCAAGTTCAAGTGTATCGTCATCATCATCTGACGATGGTGCGGAAATATTTCTACAAACGATCGCGGCGGTGGTGAAAGCTATCGTGGAAGACGAAGACGATGAGGAAGAGACCCCGCAACCTAAACGGAGGAGAAGGTACATCGCTCGTGAACGGCACACCGCTAACAATTTGTTGGTAAACGATTACTTCTCAGCGGAACCTAAGTACGATGAAAAAATGTTTAGGCGTCGTTTTCGTATGAGTAGAAACTTATTTTTAAGGATATTTAGAGATCTTGAGGAGAAGTATGTTTATTTCCAACAAAAACTGGATGTAACCGGGCAATTAGGATTTAGTACGTGGCAAAAGGTCACGACCGCACTTAGGCAGTTAGCGTACGGCAATAGTTCAGACATTATGGATGACTATTTAAAAATGTCTGCACGTGTAGCTAGAGAAAGTCTTTACAACTTTTGTTCGTGTATTCTAGAACTTTATAGGAAAATATATTTGAGAAAGCCCTTGTTTAGTGACATGCAACAAATATTGGAACATCACGCATATTATCATGGGCTACCCGGGATGCTAGGTAGTTTAGATTGTATGAAATGGCCTTGGGAACTTTGTCCTACCGCATGGCAAGGCGCTCACACGAGTGGATTTCACGGGATGCCAGCCATCATGCTTGAAGCGGTTGCGTCCCAAGATCTTAGGATATGACATGCGTTCTTTGGTATGCCAGGTTCACATAATGATATTACCATCATAAACCACTCGCCCATTTTCAATGATCGGGTAAATAGTATAGGACCCAAAGGAACTTTCTTTGTAAACGGGGTTGAGTACGTGTATGGGTACTACCTAGTTGATGGGATTTACCCAGAGTGGGGGGTTTTCGTAAAATCGTTCACAAAACACGGTACCATAGATCCAAAGAGATTAAAGTTTAACAGGGTCCAAATGGCTGCATGTAAAGATGTCGAGCGAGCATTCGGTGTTTTGAAGAAAAGGTGGCGAATATTGGCAATGCCTTGTCGACTATGGGACAAGGATCAGATTGGAAACGTGATGTACGCATGTATCATTCTTCACAACATGATTTTGGAGGATGAAGGTAGAGCGGTCGTTACCTACTATGATGACGATGACCCCCAACCAGGTAACGTAACAGACGAAGATAAAGCGGCAAATGAATTTTTGATCAAGTCAAGGGATATACATCACAACCTTCGATCTGATTTGGTGGATCATGTTTCAACGATTACTGGGTTCGAAGACGACAAAGAATGATAGTTTTTTATTTTGATAATTATTTTGTATGTTTATGTAGTTTTTAACGGTTATAAATAAATATATATATATATATATATATATATATATATATATAGAGAGAGAGAGAGAGAGAGAGAGAGAGAGAAAGTATAATGTACAAAACTGCTTATCATACATTATCGTACGCGACAATACACACAACATGCGTGATTATTTTTTTTGCCATTTATAACGTGCGTGATTAACTACCCATGCGTGATTATCACCTCTCATGCGTGATTATCACAAAAAAACTGCTCCCCATGCGTTATTAGGGCTCCATGCGTTATTTTTACCCAGATCGGACGGTTGGAAGCGTAGCGTATGTGAAGTATGATAAGCCATTTTGTATGTTAACCTACCCCTATATATATATATATATATATATATATATATATATATATATATATATATTAAAAAAAACCCTGATGTGGCTTGGCCACGCCAACCAAGCCACGCCCACCATACCCCATACAAAATGGGTTTGTGAATTGAGTTTTTAAAGTTTCACGTGTCAACCCATGCCTCAAACCCTCGCCCCACCATACCCCACGGTCTAACTTAAATTAAACGGTACTTTCAATTCTTTTTACTTTGAAAGGTTTTCATTATCATAGTAACAAAGCATTACATTTTAATATATTATATTATTATTGTTATTAAGCACACCAGTGTGTGATCAATCAAAGATAACTATATCATATTTTAGAATCTTATACAAGTACTTGTTTTGATTGTTTAGTTATTATTAACAATCACCACACATCTCGGCAAAAGAGATCTCCATTAGTAATTAGTATTCAATACCCAATGAAACAAGTAACACCCATAGTTATTTAAAATCTGGTTTTTATAACGTACTGAATTGTGCTCATAAAAGGTTTAACCAGATATATAAAATTAATCAAATTAATCGCAAATAAAAATTAAAGAGATGACTCAACAACTAGATGTTTAAAGTTGTTCTAAAATAGCTCAAGATTTATAACGTATTTGAGGGAAAAAAAAATATTATTTACATTAATTATCTCATTATATTATTTAGTATAATAGGTATAAAATGTCACAACTTGTCAATTTTCCCAACCTGTATATGGACATGAAACTTGAAGGTGCTTGTGTTGGCCAAAAAGGCACATTGACCCATCTAAAGGACAAAAAGATTTTGTTGACTTTAAAGGAGACCAATAGTCTAAGTAGGAGGGGTAGCAGATAGATTCTAAACAAAATCAAATCCAGTTTCCCTTGTTTTATACATATTGTACCTATCATTTATTCATTCTACCAATTTTATACCCATCATCATTTAATGATCGTATGCAATTCATATTTTAATATATATTATTATTTTTTAATTAAAACTAACAGTTCTTGGAATATTATATATTTCAATCATACCTATATTACATTAAATTCTTACACTAAATTAATATGTTAATACTACGCGCTACGCGGCGAAAACTCGATCAATATCAGTACATTTCGTTATGGAACTAAACTCGCTACAGCGACCGAAAGGAAAGAAATAAAGTCGTGATATGTCTAAAAGAATATCGACACATTTTCACATCAATGTAAAACTATAAAAATGAATATCGATTCCGATAATACAAATACCGATATTGTTCAGTTGAAATCGGTTCAGTTCGTTACTATTACCTCTCTAAATCAACATTGCTATGTGTAAGAATAAAAGATAATATTATATGATTAATGTCGATAATGAAGTTAATGAGAGGACATGATATTATTATTATCCATATAGTAACTTTTTAGGAATATGTTTTAAAGTTTTTAGAAAGGGAATGTTGGAGAGTGTGATCGTTAATTGAGGCAAAAAGTGTGGACACATCGAAAGCAATGAAACAGGGTTTGACATTTTGGATGAACACATATTAATCTTATGCCTGCACGACTACGAGACATCGCTTTCCCCCCTTTTTTTAAGTAAAACTTCATAAAAAAAAAAAAGAACACACCCGAAAACCGGGAGACATCGCTTTCCTGATTCTCTTTCTATTGCGATTGTCGTTTATAGTCGTTCTATCTTATTTTATTAGGCATAAACGTTCTACCTTACTTTACATGCCATAATAAATTTAATAAAAATAACGGAAATGTTGGCTAAATTTACTATTTTGTACTTTAGACTAGGCTTATGATAAAATGACATAAGTTCTCCTATAATATGTTTGATATAAAAATTCAAGTCTAGTGGGAGGAGAAGTTTACGCGTCAAAATGTTTGCTAGAATATAGGAAATGATGATCGCGCCCATGTTCAGCTATCTGTTAAGGCGTTCCCACCTGCATGTCTGACCGCTAAAGCCAATCCTAATACAATCCTTGTAGTCCTTTCATCTGCAGCGCAGTGGTTGTGACATTCGGGTGAAGGCTCGGCTCGGGATTCAACCCGGGTTCGAGTCCAACGGGGGGCGAGGGTTTACCCATTCCATGGGGTTCCCGCGCATCAGGGGTGTGCTACGCTTTCTAGCGGTGGTCGAGTAGTCGGCCTTTGGACATAGCTCCGAAACGATGGGTTTACACGTGTAAAGCAGTTAGCCGTTCAAAAAAAAAATACAATCCTTGTAGATGTATGTATCTTTCTCATTCCCCGTTGTCCTGGACTATTCACTACTTAGACAAGTTTACACGACGTGTTCGCCATCACGTTGTTGCTTTACATGGGGTTCTAGTATCTGCTTTTATGTATTGTCATTAGCTAATAATATACTAAGGGGCTGTTTGGCAACTTCTGAATGGTTAAGTGTTGAACCAGTAAGAGGGTCTGAATGTAACAACCCGACCTTCTGAAGTCAAAGTATAAGTCAAAGTCAATGTCAAAGGAAGAAAAAATTGCTAATTCGATCTGTCATTCCTTGCTTAATTATCAGTTGTACTCTTTGACTCGATAATCAATACTTTAGATTATGTTATTTTAGTTGTATTATGTGGAGTAAATGCAATAATCGCAATTAAACGCCAATCTATTTAACGTCATCTCATCGCTATCGCATCGCAACTTTAATCGCAAGTTCTGTATATTGTTTTACGTGTGTATGCTATTATGTGTTACTTGTGCATGTTTAATTATGTTAAAGGTGTTAATCGCAAACGCAATCGCAACTCTATCGCAACGCAATCTCATCGCGAACTGGAAACGCAAGATTACTTATGATATTGTATGTTAGTTATGTTATTTGTGTAGCTATTATTTAAAACTATCGCATCGCTTAATCGACACTCGCTTAAACGCATCGCAACGCTCAACGCACGAAATGAAAAGTCGGAAACTAACTCACTCGAGCCATCCGATCGAAGGGCCCTCCGACCCACTAACTCACACCGCCTTCTCCCCTCTCACCTATAAATACCACCTGTCACATCACTGTTCATGATGTGACAGCTCTCCTCCGACCCTTCGCCTTCTCAGCCGTTTTTCTCTCGATTCCTCGCGATTCTTGTAAATTTTCATCTCAAATCTTGTACTTCCTTGATCTACACACACTTACTCATCAATTTTACCCACAAATATCAACTTTTAACCATGAAATCACTTGATTTCGGGCTGTTCAAGGGTGACGTCATCACGGGTTAGTATGAACTCCGGAGAATGACTTCATTCCACCAAGTACAACTCGAATCTAACGGATTTCTACAATGTTTAAACACCGATTTCACCTAAATCTAAACATACTTCTAGTGTTTCAAACTTTTCTTCAACATTCTCAACTTTTCACATAAAACCGATAGGATCCGAGCTTGTTCAGGCCTTCCGCTCATTCTCTAGTGAAGTGCCGGTCTGAGAACGGGTTACTATCGAAGAGATGACCGACTTAACTTGTTGAATATGAATTTCCGTCAAGAACAACTAACTGACCAGACGGGGTGATTCCCATCCGATCGGATGACTTGGACTTGATGGGGTTCCTGTTGTTTAACACGTTGTCATACCGTCTCGGTTCAACCACAAAACTTTCTAAACTTAACAAATTTTACAAGTTTTACAAACGAACAGGTTGCCAAGCGGATTGCCGTCCGATCGGATCCCCATCCGATCGAACGACAATACGAACGGATGACTTGTGATTCTCAACACTTAGCCAAATTTGCAAACTTCCAAAAATATCCGTTTCCAACGAATAGCCATCCAATCGGATGGCCATCTGATCGAATGACTATTCTATCAGGAGACTTGGATCTGTGAAATATCTCACTTGGATGGATCGCCATCCGAGCGAACGACCATCCGTCCGGATGACCGTTCGACCGGACGACCTGAAAGGTAGAGATTCTTCTCTCTTTTTAAAATGCTACAACGAAAACTTCAAAGCCACATCATACACAAACACATCCTTCCCAAACGGATAACCCTCCGACCGAATGGTCATCTGTTCGGACGGTCATCTGATCGGATCACCCTTCGTTACTTATTCCACTGACACACTGTTTAACGCACCGTTCATCGCTTATATTATCATACTGTGATCAGGTTAATCTCTCCAGCGCTCCCTTCAATCCAAGACCGTGTTTATTCATTAAACACGATTTGTGAGTATACTCGATCCTTTTTGCTTTACGCACTTTTGGGTGTTACATACGTTACCTATTTCCAAATCACATCAAATCACACAACGCAACACATTCTATACGCTAACCTCTCTGCATGTTATACGTATTACTCGATGAATGCTTGTATGTTATGTTTACACAGTGATTGTTGCCTGGCACCTTAGTAATGATAGTACTATAGTTTGGACTCAGCACCTGTCGTTGACAGGGGTTGTTAAGGGTTTTTACTTCACGTGTCACAGTGGTGATATGTGTTACGCATTCTACAACTCGCAATCATGTCTGTGCATATTTCATTGTCGATAACCTGCTAACTTCACATTTCTACGTGTTACATGCTGGTTATGCGTAAACCGCTTTTTGCTACTATTATACTATTAAACTTGTATGCTCACCTTCACACTATGTGTATTGACCTATTTTAACGTATGTGACAGGTGTCTAGGATACTGTTATTTGCTGAATGTTATGGAATCAAGTCTAAGGGAGTCTGGAAACAAACGAAACAATTTATGAGTTGTCGGAACATTTTTTATTTGTCTTTGAGAACAATTTATTTGTAATAACTGTGTTACTTTATATGTTACGGTATGGGACGTAATGATTAAAAATTCGGTAATTACAGTTGTTATGGAATCTCTTGGACAATCTGTTTCGCTCAGTGCCTCACCCCGATGTTTCTGCCATCGGTTGGGGTGTGACAGATTGGTATCAGAGCCATAACTATAGGGAATTAGGCAAGACTCGACCTAGTCCGGGTCGATGTCTTAGAAACGACCTAGTCTATAGTCTAAGTACCAACAGACCGCCTTGTGCGAACCCGGTAGGGGTTCCGCTCGAGCTAAATTCTGTTATTCGATCGACTCGCGAACATACTACACTCCATCGACTTTTCCTGAGGTCGAACACTATCACTTTGCCTTTCCTGAGGCAAGCACACCGCACACTATTTTTCAAAAATGAACGAGTGATTGGATCGAGACTAGGTATGGAAACCGCAAACACTCGATCAGATCGCTTGCTCGACGCGCCTTTTTCTATAAACACGAGAATTTGCATTGAATCATGAGTGAAATCCATATTCCGATGCAAATATCCCACTCTATCTCAAGATTCTATCACACAAACAGGAATGCAGTTGTTAAGTTAGGGGTGAAACCCAAACCTTGACGACTTATTCCGCTCGCTATTTTGGTTTTACAAACTCTCACCAAAATCTCGATGGATTCCAACGACTCAGTTCACGTGCTGAGCGAAAGGATGCGTGCCATTTACCGTATGACGGTGAGAGAGCACAGTCTATTAGGCCAAAACGTGTACTTGAAGTTCTTGAGAATAGTCGAATCACTTTGGGTAGTCAACGTCTAAACACCTGAGACAATCTATTTTCGATTTCAATCCCGCAATCGCTAATTTCATGTGTTTCGATTCTGAGCTCGCAAACCGCTGACTTTGTGA
Source organism: Helianthus tuberosus (assembly GCA_030545235.1). Taxonomy (NCBI): domain Eukaryota; kingdom Viridiplantae; phylum Streptophyta; class Magnoliopsida; order Asterales; family Asteraceae; genus Helianthus; species Helianthus tuberosus. Next base: position 177,852,071 of record CM060354.1, read on the forward strand.
CTCCTCGCTATTTATGTGTTTTTACGTGTTTTTATGTGGTTTTAAATGTTTATGTGTTCGATTTTGGAGATTTATACGCTTTTCGCTTTTCACTTTGATAAACACGCACAACTCGCACTACACATTTACCTCAATATGCTAACAAATCGCATGCTATGTTACTCGCTTACGCTATACTATTCGCTGTGATACTCGCTACTCTCGAACGCGCTTCGCAAACTTGAATGATAGGTGAATACGTGCAATATATGTAGGTGAATACGTGCAAAATGTAGTGTAAAGCGTGGTTTTGGCGAGCTATGTGCTTATATGTTTACGTGCTTATGTGCTTACGTGCCTATGTGAATTATGTGCCTACGTGATTATGTGACCATGTGTTATGTGCTGACATGTTCCTAAGCTTTATCTAGCGGTAGTATGTTGTGAGGTAAGATTCGATTATATCGTGTCTGAATCCTATGACGATGTCTGTTGCAGACAATGTCGTCATTTGGTTCGCAAACTTCTCGCGCCGCCTGACGTAATCATGCTGACAAGCGTATCGCTTCTCTAGTCGTAAAGCAGATGGCTAAGCTCATTCCGCAAATTGTCAGCGAGCTTAATGAGAATGCTAGCAAGTCCTCTGAGTAATCTAGGACCGACTCTCCAAAGGGTACTTTCAGCTTCAAGCAATTTAAGGCCTGTGGCCCAAAAGACTTCACAGGCAAAGACGGACCAAGCGCTATGTTTCAATGGTTCGACTCAATAGAAGTCACGCTACGCCAAATCGAATGTCCCGATCACCTAAGCACTGTCAACGCAACTGGCGTTTTCCAGTCTAGGGCTCTGGATTGGTGGACCGCCGAAAGAAACAGACGTGAGAACGACGGAGCCTATGGGCTTACTTGGGATGAGTTGAAGGAACTTATGATGAAAGAGTTCTGCCCTCCCCATGAGCTCCAGAAGCTGGAGAACGAATTTTGGAACATCAAGCAAGAGGGTGGCGTTAACGCCAGTCTAACTGCCCGCTTCATACAACTGAGTATCATTTGTCCCAGCTAGGTGGCAACACCTGAGATGACGATCAAGAAATACATCCGTGCTTTACCGGATTGTGTTGCTGATTTCGTGCAAGCCGCGAAGATGACAACCATCGAAGAGACTTATCTACTCGCTGCCGAGATTAGTGGCAAGCGAGTATTGGCTGGTTACTTCAAGAATACCACCAAGAGTCTCCATCAAGCCACCGCTGCTCCCACCGTTGAAACCGCCTCGCCGCCAGCTTCCAAGTCTTCACGCCGCAAACGCAAGAACAACAGCAACAAGAATTGTGCAGTAACCGCCGCTCCCCTCCAAGCTCTCCCTACTCAACTGCAACCCCAGAACCGCCAAGTAGCGGCAATAGTGACCAATGCACCGCCGGCTAAGCGTGCATATACTGGTCCATACCCGTTATGCCCTACTTGTACCTATCATCATCCTGTTAGGATCGCGTGTCGATTTTGTGTTCACTACAACGTGTACAACCACTTTACTGCCAACTGCCGTACCGGTCACCGCCAAGCTCAAGTTCAAGCTCCTGCACTGCCAGCTCCTCTTCCTGCTCCCCAGGGTCAACAAGCAGCTCCAGCCCCCGTTGCTCACACAAGAGCCTGCTTTGCATGTGGTAATCCCAACTACTTTGCAAATGTCTACCCAAACAGAGTGGTGAAGCAAGAGCCACAACAGCAACCAACATAACAACATCAACAGCAGCAGCCTCAGCAGCCAGCAGCCCGCGAACGTGCATTCAACATCAACGCCTGCCAGGCGCAAGCAGACAACAATGTGGTTAATGGTACGTTTCTTGTCAACGGTATATATGCTTCGTGTTTATTTGATACTGGAGGCGATAACTGTTTTGTATCGTTAGAATTCGAAAAGCTCCTAAACCGCAAACGCGCTAACCTTCCTTCGACGTTCGATGTAGAAGTTGCCACTGGAAGAACCGTCACTGTTCGCTCTGTTCTCCGTGATTGTACGCTTGAACTCAACAAACACGTTTTTCCTATCGACCTCATCCCGATGCAGCTAGGTAGTTTTGATATCATAGTAGGCATGGATTTTCTTCGTGAAAATTGTGCTGAAGTCATTTGCTTTGATAAAATGATTCGTTTCTCGCTCGCTAATGGTGATTGTCTCTGTGTCTATGGCGAAGTCTCATCGAAAGATCTTAAACTCATGTCGTGTATCCAAGCAAGCAAGTATCTCTGAAAGGAATACAAAGCTTTCTTGGCACAAATCGTAGCAGCGGAGGAAAAGGAAAAGAAGGAAATGGATAAGGTGCCAGTGGTTCGTGATTTTCCTACTGTCTTTCTTGACGATTTACCTGGTTTACCCCCGAGTCGTGATATTGATTTCTGTATCGACCTCATTCCTGGAGCAACTTCTGTTGCTAAAGCTCCCTATCGCCTCGCTCTGTCTGAAATGCGCAAACTCTCGAGTCAACTATAGGAATTGCTTGACAAAGGCTTCATTCACTCTAGCACCTCTCCTTGGGGTGCACCTCTCCTTTTCGTTAAAAAGAAGGACGGATCGTTCCGGATGTGCATTGATTATAGGGAGTTGAATAAGCTGACTATCAAGAATCGCTATCCCCTGCCCCGCATCGACGATTTGTTTGATCAATTACAAGGTGCTACGTGTTTCTCGAAGATCGATTTACGCTCAGGTTATCACCAGTTACGAATCCAGGAGGAAGATATACCTAAAACCGCTTTCTGAACCCGATACGACCATTATGAATTCGTCGTAATGCCCTTTGGTTTAAACAATGCACCCGCGGTTTTCATGGATTTGATGAATCGCGTGTATAAACCATTTCTTGACCGTTTCGTCATCGTGTTTATCGATGATATCCTGATCTATTCGAAGTTGAAAGCCGAACACGCGCAACATCTACGTTTGGTTCTCGGATTACTCCAAGGGGATTGACTCTATGCCAAATTCTCCAAGTGCGAATTTCGGCTGGAGGAGGTTCAATTCCTCAGTCACATCGTCAATAGTCAAGGTATACACGTCGACCCCGCGAAGATCGAAGCTGTTAAGAGTTGGGTTACACCAAAATCACCATCTGAAGCTCGTTCGTTCCTCGGATTGGCGGGTTATTACCGCCAATTCATCGTGGATTTCTCGAAAATCATCGTGCCACTTACCTCTCTCATGCATAAAGACAAGCCTTTTGTTTGGGGAACCGAACAAGAACAAGCCTTTCAGACACTGAAGCATATGCTCTACAATGCTCATATCCTTGCCTTACCCGACGGAAACGATGACTTTGTAGTCTATTGCGATGCCTCGAACCTTGGTCTCGGTTGTGTACTCATGCAACGGGACAAGGTTATCGCGTACGCCTCTCGTCAGCTCAAGATCCACGAGAAGAACTGTACAACCCACGATCTTGAGCTTGGTGCAGTTGTTTTTGCATTAAAAATCTGGCGACACTACCTTTACGGTACCAAGTGTACGGTCTTCACCGACCATAAGAGCCTGCAGCATATCTTGGACTAAAAGGAACTGAATATGCGCCAACGCCGATGAGTTGAACTTCTCAATGATTACGACTGTGAGATTCGTTACCATCCTGAAAAAGCAAATGTCGTTGCCGATGCTCTAAGCCGACAAAGCTATTTGCATAGCGTTCGTAATACTCACGCCCAGCACGACTTCGAAGCCTTAATCCGTGACGCTCAGCACGCCTTCTTCATTGAGAATACCTTGCGAGAGGAAATGAAGAAGTGTGGTGCTGAATCTTAATTTGTCACCAAATCGAACGGTATCTACTACTATCTAGATCGCATCTGGATTCCAAGTCGCAATAACCTTCGGGAGATATTGTTGACTGAAGTGCACAAGTCTCGATATTCCATTCATCCCGGTGCCGATAAGATGTACCATGACCTTCGTCTTCGGTATTGGTGGCCTGGAATGAAGAAGGATATCGCTATCTATGTTTTGAAGTGCCTGACTTGTTCGAAAGTCAAGGCTGAACAGCAAAGACCCTTTGGCTTACTCGTGCAACCCAAGATCCCTATGTGGAAATGGGAGAGTATAGCCATGGACTTCATAACGAAACTTCCGCGCACGCCATCAGGTCACGAGAGCATCTGGGTTATCGTTGATCGCCTTACTAAATCTGCTCATTTTCTACCGATACGAGAAGACTTTAAGGTAGAACGATTAGCATGGATCTATACCGACGAAATCATCTGTCGACACGGGACGCCTCGTGATAACATCTCTGACCGCGATGGTCGGTTTACCTCGCGTATTTGGGAAACATTTCAATCTGCTCTCGGTACTACTCTTAATCTAAGTACCGTTTTCCATCCCCAAACCGACGGTAAGACTGAACGCACGATACGTACCTTGGAAAACATGCTTCGCTCGTGTGTCATAGATTTCGGTGGTAATTGGGACGCGCACTTACCTTTGGTCGAATTCTCGTACAATAACATTTATCATTCTAGCATTCAAATGGCACCATTTAAGGCATTGTATGGAAGAAAATGTCGATCGCCTATTGTGTGGCACGAGATCGGAGGTGTGCAAATTACCGGTCCTGAGCTACTGCAAGAAACGACTGACAAAATCCTCCAAATTCGAGACAATCTGCTGAAAGCTCGGAGTCGTCAGAAAAGTTACGCCGATAGACGCCGCAAGCCCTTGAATTTGACGTTGGCGATCACGTACTCCTAAAGGTTTCACCTTGGAAGGGGGTGTGACAACTGTCAAAATTCCAGGTATCCGTACAATTATTAAACAATGATTAGTGCTTAAATGACTATGCTGAATTACAATTAATGACTTGAATTGCTTTCTGATTATTGCCATATACATACATGTGCATCATATATTGCAAATGACTTATCATTATTGCATGTAAACCTTATTGACTCAAATGATGCACAAAACACAGTTAGCACAGTTATCAGATAAATCAGAAATATGCTGACGGAGTTCAGTACACAAACAGACATTGTATTGAGACACAGAATGAGCCAGAAACCAAGTATTACACTAGTATAGTGTGTAGGAAAGTAAGGATCACAAAACTTCCTTCCTAGAGATAGTTTAAGTGCTGGAAAGTGCCTAAAACTCACATAAACTGCAGAATTCTGCAGAAATAAGCAAAATTTAGCATTTAAACACTCTAATATCATGCAGAAATATGGTTAAATGGTCCTGAATGCTTTCCTAAGTATCGGGAATCAAAACTGTCACAAAAGGGTAACATGAAGCACACTAAACTGCATAGTTTAGCACCTTAACGAACCGGTAACCAACCGAACAACCAGACACTACCAGAAACACCAAATTTTCACTAGAAACATTGTTTTAACATTACCAAGCTAGTTATGGTCCCCGAACATCATAACACACTATGTAACATCTAGTAACTAAATAACCTAACTAATACTTGATTTTTAACCATATTAACTAACTACTAGTTACCACCTAGCCTAAGACCCCCCCCCCCCACCTATGATCGGCCAACATTGTGGCCCCACTCAAGATTTTATTTGAATATTCAAATGGATCATGTATAACCTTTACTAAACATATTATACAATAGATTTAACACTTGTGGAGTATTATAAGTTTAACCCTTAAGACATAACCTTCATTTCTCAACACACACCAACACTTGAGCTCTCTCTCCCTCCCCTCTTCTACTCTCGGCCGAACACCACCCCAAGCACCACCATCATCATCAATCATCCCTCATACAATCTACATATATACAAAGGTGTTAGAAGGTGTATAAGGAAGCTTGGAACTCTTAGAGGCTAAAGGACCTCTCACATAAGCTTTTATCCACTCCATTTTCATCTAGTGATCATCCCTAGCCTTGAGCTAGTAGTAAGAACACTCTACACTTCATTTTACCTCTTATTTTGGTGGTTAAAAGAAGATACAAGTTGTTAATCTTAATGAACACTAAGAATCTTGAACTTGAAACTTGAACATAAGACTAAATACATAAGAAATCATGATATTTATGTGTTGTTATGCTTGTTGATTGCTCATGTTATTGATGTAGATCATCATGTGATCTTGCTAGATAGTGATTAAAGACATAATCTAGTGTTGGTCCCAGTTTGGACTTAAAAACTTCTTTTCACGTAATATGGGAAGTGATTTCAGTAGATGTGAAAAAGATGTGCGGAAATCGAAATCAGACTTTCAAGAAACAAGACCTACAGAATTATCAAGTTTATATCACTTTGAAACAAAATGGTTTACAAGGTGATTGTAAGATTATTATCTAATACAAATGAATACTTGAATTATATGGGTGAGAGGGAATGGAGTTTGTAGTATGTATTGAATGCTAAGCTTAACTCCTTGTCTTCTGCTTGGTGAGCCTTCTATTTATAGAAGGATGGATACATGAATTAACCTTTGTTTATTCATGTAAAAGTCCTGCAAAAAGTAACAAGTTGACATATTCATTGAATCCAACATTCAAGTTGCCTTTGTCATCATGAGATCCAATAATGTCAATTGCTTCGGTTAGTGTGGCAGGATAGAGCTGAATTTTAGACAAGTGGGGTATTCATCAGAATTTCAGATAAACCACTTCATCAGAAATTCTGGTGAACAAATCATCAAAAAATCTGATGATCAGAATCGTCAGAAACTGATGATCCATCAGAAATGACCTTCTCTGATAATCTTCTTCAACTCTTGATCAACTTGTGATTCTTTGAAGTAGATGTTGTTCTTTTCAGTTGTCCAATCCGATCTTCTTCTTCTTGTTGTGATCTTCAGGACTGTTGTCTTCTTCATAGATCAAGTTCAATATGATTTTCTTCAATACTTACAAATAAAGTTTCGTAACAGTTTCCCCCTAAGTATTGTAAGAAAATGAACTATCTCTATATCTAACATAAACAACTTTCAACTAATCCTTGAAACGAAAGTTCAGACAACTAAGTTCAGAAACATAAAACATAATCAAACCAACCATTGTTCAAAACATACAGAAATAAAATATTGTTCTCAAAAACAGAAATTTAATCTCATCAATTCATTAATTGATCTTCACTCCACTTCTGTATTTGTCTCCTGGTTTCAGCCTTTTCTTGTGATCAATTGCCTTTTGAGTTTCCTTGTAAAGTTCTTTGTACCATCCTCTGGATTCCATCCATTTTTCAATGCAATCTTCAATTGTTTTTCTCAGCTGTTCATTGTTCTTTCTCTTCTTTTTGAGCTGCTCTTGTTTCTCATTCATGCAATTCTTTATATATTTCAGAGTTTGATTTGAATACCTACATATTTCACTGATTCTGAACAGAGCTTTCTCATCATGAGCATCTTTGAAGACCACACACATTTCTGGTTTGTCAAAGATTGCTCCAGTTCTCACTAGTTTAGAAGGAATTTCAGCTGGAATTGTGTTGTTGGGAGGAGGTATTAGGACCTTATTGCTATACTCAAAATTGATACATAAATCAAAGTCTGCCAGTGCAGCCCTTTTATATAACTTTGCTCCTGCACTTTTGATGCTGTCAAGGGCTCTTCTGATCACAACTGAACCACTTTTCTCACTATCAATGATATTCTTCATTTTGACTGTTCCCAGTGGGTGAATATCATCAGCCAGATTTCCATCAGTAACCTTTTGTTCACTGTTATCCTTTCTGATCAAGGTGTATTTATTCTGCCCTTCATTCCCTAAGACACCTCCTCCAGTGGTTAAAGTGTTGATTCTCTCAATAGAGACTATTGGATTGGTCACTGGTTTGTGCAGAACTTCCCAGCTTCCATTATTTCTGACTTGAACAATATTTTTGCTCATCAGAGAGAGTGGCCTTCTTGGGTTGTCTTCTTTACCTTTCCAGTAGTAATGCTTTAGGTGTTCTTCAGGGTACATGATTGTGTGTAAATCACCTTTCAGTACTTCTATTTCTTTGAAGTTTCCATCTGAATATTCTCTAATCACTTTTCTTGGCCTTTTTGAAGAGGTTACTTCATGTTCCATTCTTCTCTTCTCTTTTGTATCTATTTTTATGCTGAATTCTATTTCTCCTCTGAGAGCTGTGGAAGATGATTGAACTGGAACATGTTCTTTCTGTTGGACCCTTGAAGTATCTGGCTTTGGGATGTTTGGTGGAGGACCCATGAGTAACTTTGGTTTACTAGGAGGAGGACCCATGAGCTGCTTCTGTTTTTGAGTTGTTGGTGTTTCTGATTGTTTGGTTTGATCTTGTTGAATGATTTCTGGTTGTTTGAGTTTTTGTTGAGAAGTTTTTGGTATTTATGCTTTTTTTCTTGTGGAATTAGGGCTTTCAGTTCATGAACATCAACGTTTGCCAGTCTAGCAACATTGTACTCCAACCTCTTTACCAACAGATGAACATCAGCAAGATCTTGAGTATTTGATTCTTCTTGTTTCTTCATTCTCTGAAATTCCAATTTATTCTTATCTTTCTGTGCAGACAATTCCACTATCAGCTTCTCAATAGCCTCAGCCATGCTGTTGTTGTTGGCTCTGAGGAACTGAATTTCTTCAAGGATTCTTCCTAAACTTAAGCTTTCCCCAGCACTTGCAGCCTCAGCCATCTGTTTCTTGATTTCTTGCAATTCATTGAGAGCTTTATTGAATTCTGGTGAGCTCTCTCTGTTTTCTGATGACTTTTGTAGTTTGTTGAGGGCTGTAGAGTTGTCTTCTGTTTGCTTCTGCACAGCTTTGACAGTTTCTGATAGTACTTTGATGTCTGATCTTTGATTTCTGATCTCTTCCAATATCAGATCAAGCTTATCTTCTGTGGCTGTTTTCCCAGTACAAACAGCAGTTGTGTCTTCAAGTTCCTTATGTAGTTGTTCAGTTGACATAGATTGATGTCCTTTGAAAATAGGAGGAACAACAGATGTTCCACCTCAAATACCAGCAGAAAACACATTCTCTTCTGTTCTGAGGTTAAGAGGATTGAAATATTCAACATTCTCTATACCCTCACCAGAAAATTGAAACACATTTAAGTTCTGGTTTTCCTCATATCCTTGAACCTTTTCAGGTTCTCCATGAGTTGTTGAGAAACTCTCAATTTTCTCATCCAGGTTTATTTGATCAGTAGATTGATCTCCACCTGTTGCCACCACATTTTCTTCCTCAGAATCTGATTCAAAAAATGGGTCTTTGGTTCCACTCACATTTTGTCTTTCAGAAACAGTGCCTCTTTGTAAAATTTCATAATTTCCTTGAATTGAATCATTAGAATCACTCTCAGAATTATGAAATATATTAAGTTTAGAGTGTTGTGCACCTGTTTCTCCCATATGTGAGATTTCAGCATGATGTTTTTCTGTCACAGGACTCATGTTCACATCTTCATCAGCTGGGTGAGGTTCTGATTCACCTTGCTGCTCCATTGTTGGTGTGCTTGACTCTTGTGCATCATGCTCCATGGGGGATACACTATCAAAGACTTCCCTGTTCTCTGGCTTTTTGCTCAACATCCTTAGATATTCTGCTCTGTAAGGTGAATCTTCTGGTATGAAATTCATCATTCTTTCTGATAGAACAGGCACATCATGATCTGACTTCCAAGACCCTCCTGCAGTCCAAGGTCTCATGATTTCTGTACTCCACATATTTTCTGATGCTGGAATTTCTAGGTTCCTTTCAGAAAATGCATCAGAAATTATGACTGACAGAAATCTGGTAAAAGGTAGATGAGAGCTATCCTTCCAGTGTTAGTCAGAATTGTTCTTCTGATCAAATTAAATATTTCTGTTCCAAAATCAATATTCAATCCACTAGTGAGACTGAACATGATTGTTAGAACATTCATATTTATCTGATCTGTACCTCCAATTTTTGATGATAAACACTGTTCAGAATTTCCATTAATACTTGCCAGAAGGCAGGTAGCTGATTCCTCTTGAATTCATTGATTTTTGAGATCTTTGTTTTGTAACCCATTACTGCATCAAGTAATGAAAACATATCTTCCTTCTCTGGTGTATCTTCATAGCTTTGGCTTAAGGGTAGTTCCAAACTTTCCCTTAATTTCTCCGGTGAGATTGTAATGAAGATATCTCCCCACACATGTGCAGTAAGCTCAGTTTTATTTGAGAGTTTGAGTCTTTACAACTTGTTGTATAAGTTTTTCTGGTACCTCTCTGGTCTTTGTGAGAGTAGGAGCTATTGGGCATCTGGTCAGAAATTCAATTAGGATTTGACACTTTGTATCATATTCTTCAATATTATCATTCATCGCTTCATTGTTGCTCTTTAATGGAAGAAATTCAGCTTCGGTAATGAAGGGAACAGAGTGTTCAACTGGTGGCATATTGATGTTGATGGTAGCCATTGAGAATTTGGGTTTCTGCTTCGCAAAAGAGTTTTTAGGGTTTTGAGTTTGAAGGTTGAAGATGGAGGTCTCTGTTTTGAATGAGGTATTTATAGTGTTTTGTGACAAAGATGTTTGAGTGTTTTCCGTGGGTTGTTTGCATTTAAGGTGGTTAATGACACCTTAATGATGTTTCTAATCCGTTTGGGAAACAATCGTTTTTGAAAACCTTTGGTTTATCTCTAATTCAATATCAATCTTTTAATGAGAATCAGAGGTTCCAAGGATTTAGCGAATAAACACAAATGTCCAACTTGCACATTTTCTTCATGTGGGACCCCTTTTGTTTTAAAAAGGTCCAATAGAAGCCCTTTTGAGATTGTGTATCTTCCCAAGTTTTCCTTTTGATGATTTATATCAGAAAATCTTTGAATAATATCTTTGAGAGTTGGATTTTCTTCATAATTCATCCGAATGCATTTGATTCATATGTAGAAATTGAATCATCATTTTTTTTTGAGATGAGAGGGAATAAGTAGAGATTGAGGTTTTAACTTACATTGCGATTCTGATCTCCACATCATTGTTCTGATTTCCAGAAAGTGTTGGTTATACAGCTTGTTCCAATCCTCAGAAAAAAATATTTTGAAAGAAACTTATTTCAAAAATTTAGTTGGTTATAAGTTTCTTTGAATCTGGTTTAAAGCAATGTTTCCTGATGTTTCATTCTGATGATTTGTCAGGCTTCCTGGTTGTCAAGAGACTTTTCTAATAAAAATTTGATCTTCTGATCCATTATCAGATTTTATGGTAAGTTTTCTGATGTTAGACAGATTCTGATGATTTATTGTTTTTGTTTTTTTTTTGAACAATTATCAGATTTTCTGATTGATCATCAGATTTTCTGAGTTTCACTAAATCTATCAGATTTTATTTGAGTTTCACCAGATTTTCCTTGTTTTTATTAGAAATGTTGTTTTAGTTCCCCCTAGATCTATTGTCTTGTTTTTTTTCGTTTCTTTTTTCAAGTTAAAAGAAAAGAAGAAAAACAAACATATAAAGATACGAATATGTCATTAAACACAAAAAAAAAAACAAGCAAACAACAACTACTCCTCCTTGAGTACGTTGAACATGGCCTTCACATATAACCACAGACAAGTTATATGACCAGTGTGATTATTTGATGGGACAAGGGTAGGATCGCTGATGTTCTGTTGTAGCGCTAGTTCAGCCCTTGGATACCAGCTTCTTACTCCTTCGAAGTCCAGCTGACTAGTAATCACCTTGGTCACAAATCGAGGGTAGATCAGAAAAGGTTGACGGTCTTGAATGTTAGCTACTAAGTCTCTCAAGAGAAACTTAGAAAATTTGTAAGGTTTTTCCTGTACAACTGCATGAATCACTTCCATCATCTTGAATGACAGCTCGTTGAAGTGTCCTATCTTCTTAGAGAAGCAGACACTAAGCTGTGTCACCAGGTACTGGAAAGGTGGTATGAAACCAGACTTGCTGATTTGCCTTGACACGTTGTATGTATGGTAGCCCATGTCCGTCAAGGTTTGTTACACCGGTTCCTTATCCAGGAAGGTGTTTTCCTGATCATCACCCAACTGGAGGACTTCTCTGAGAGTCTCATCCTTTAGGGTGATTTTAACCCCCATAACCTTACTTTCAATCCACATGGAGGTGCCACTGAGAATGATTTCTGAATTCCACCAGAACTCTTAAAGAAGATCTGGATAGATGGTGACATGCGTAGACACAGCAAAGGCCAAGGGACTTTGCATGGTCATGTTATACACATACCTGCAATCTTCCCATGCAGGTCCTTCCAAATTAGACCTAAGTCTAAGGTTATGATGTCTGTGAAGTGGGAGAGGAAAGAGAGATTTTTTCATCATTTTTGGGTATGCCATTTTTCAAAATTAAGAAATTTTCTGATGAGGAGCTTTTGAAGAGAAGATTGTTTGGTGAAGAAAGTCTTTTTCTGGATGTTAATATTTATAGATGAAAGTGATTGTTATACGATAAATGTTATTAACAGCCAAAGATTTTCATTTTCATTTCAATCTTGTCATTTAAGACGATATCTATTGCAGTGGGAATATGACAGTGAATATGACAGTCTACTTAAGCCCCGTGTGTGAGAGAGCATTGAATAGCTAGGCGGCTATGTTTATAGCCCCTAATCATTTTTGTGCCTACGTGTCTCTCAAACTTCTTATGAAAAAATGACGTTGCATACATTGATAATTTTCTGTAAAAAAATTTCTCTTGTGACGGTTGATTTTCTTTGCAGTGATATTTATCTTAATGCATGTTACCTTTCCCCCTTTTTGTTGTTTTTTTAATCTAAATAAAAAAAATACAAAAATAGAATATACACAATTATGAATTTATACACATATGAGATATGTATGAAGATGGAAATTTTTGATGATCAGTGATCATTCTGATTTTTCAGCAAAGTTTCTGATGTCATATCAGAATTTCTGATGCTCTTATCAGATTTTCTGATACTTCTTCAGATTTTTTTGTTAAATCATCACATTTATTGATGATTTATCAGATCTTCTGAAATTCCATCAGTTTGATGGATTTCTTTGTCAGAAACCTGTTGATTTACTCTTTGATTATCAGAATTTTGGTGTTCATCAATTTGTGTCCTTTAGTCCTCAGAAAAATCTTCATCTTTTATATTAACCATGCCAAGTTTGCTGATTAAAAAATTGTGTCTCTTTTCATCAAGAGGTTTTGTAAAGATATCAGCAATTTGGTTTTCAGTTTGAACAAAATACATTTCTATGTTACCTTTCTCAACATGATCTTTTATGAAGTGATATCTGACATCTATGTGTTTGGTTCTTGAGTGATGAACTTGATTTTCTGTTATTGCAATTGCACTCTTTGAATCACATAGGATTGGTATTTTTGTCAGATTTACTCCATAGTCTCTCAGTTGAGTTTGCATCCACAACACTTGTGAACAGCAACTTGCTGCTGCTGCATATTCTGATTCTACTGTTGATGTTGCAACACAATTTTGTTTCTTGCTTGCCAACATACCAATTTTTCTCCCAAGATTTGACGTGCACCAGATGTGCTTTTTCTGTCAATCTTGCACCCTGCATAATCTGCATCTGTATATGCAATTAGTTCAAGGTTTGTATCCTTAGGATACCAGAGACCAAGATCTGATGTGCCTTTAAGATATTTGAAAACCCTTTTTACAGCTTTTAGGTGGGATTCTTTAGGATCACATTGATATCTTGCCAGAAAGCATGTTGCAAACATAATATATGGTCTGCTTGCAGTTAAATATAGCAATGATCCTATCATCCCCCTATAGGTTTTAATATCTACACTTATTCCATCTTTATCAGAATCTAATTTGTTCCCTGTTTCCATAGGAGTTTTTGAAACAGAGCAATTTTCAAGTGAGTATTTTTGCATAATTGTTTTCACATACTTTGATTGACTTAAGAATATTCCATCAATTCTTTTTTTACTTGTAAACCTAAGAAAAAGGTTAACTCACCCATCATACTCATTTCAAAGTGGCTGGTCATTAACTTTTTACAGAAACTTTCATTTGTTGATCCAAATATAATGTCATCAACATATATCTGGACTAACAAAGTGTGACCTTTGTGTGTTTTGAGGAAAAGTGTTGTGTCAATAGTACCTTTAGTAAACCCATAATTGAGTAAGAAGTTTGTGAGTGTTTCATACCAGGCTCTTGGAGCTTGCTTCAAACCATACAAGGCTTTGTTTAACCTGTAAACATGATATTGAAATTTTGGATCAACAAAGCCTTCTGGTTGATGCACATAAACTTCTTCCTCAATTTTACCATTCAGGAAAGCAGATTTTACATCCATTTGCTAAACTTTGAAATCTTTGGATGCAACATAAGAAAGAAAAATTCTTACTGCTTCTAATCTAGCTACGGGTGCAAAAGTTTCATCATAATCAATACCTTCTTGTTGACAATAACCTTTGACCACTAACCTTGCTTTATTCCTGGTGATTATGCCATTTTCATCAGATTTATTCCTGAATACCCATTTTGAGCCTATGACAGATTTGTCATTTGGCTTGGGAACCAGATCCCATACCTTGCTCTTTTCAAACTTATCAAGCTCTTCTTGCATAGCTTGAATCCAGTCTGAGTCATTTAGAGCTTTTTTGACAGACTTGGGTTCTATTTTGCTTAAGAACCCAGCAAATGCACACTCATGTGTTGTTGCAGATTTTGTTCTCACACCGTCTGCTGGATTGCCAATGATGTCAGAATGAACATGTCCTTTAATCCATCTTAACTTGTTGTGAAAAGTTGTTGGTTCTGATGGATTTGAAGTTTCCCCCTGAACAGTTGCCTCAGTTGTGTGTAGTGTATCAGAATTTTAATTCAACACTTCTGATGCACTACTCATTTGTTCTGCAGGGTTAGTACATGAAATATCTATAAATTTGTTTGTGAGAGATTTATCATGTTCTAAGAAATCTTCTGTTATCATTTCAAAGAGATGTTCATAATTTTCTTGTTTGTCAGAAAAATTTGTTTCTTTCATGTATTCATCAGAAACCTCTATTTCTGATGAGTCTTCAAAAGAAACATAAAGACTTTCTCTGATTGTCCTTGTGTTTAGAATAAATAACCAAGAAAAATACCCTTTCTGCTTTTCTGTCAAATTTCTCAAGGCTTTCAAAATCATTGAAAACAAAACATCTACAACCAAATGTATGTAAAAATTTTACACTTGGAATTCTTCCATTGATAATGTTGTATGGTGTTTTGTTGTGCCTTTTATTGATTATGGTTTTGTTTTAGGTAAAACAGGCATTTGCTATTGCTTCTGCCCAAAAATGAGTTGGCATTTTAGCATAAGCAAGCATTGTTCTGGCAGCTTCCACCAAGGTTCTATTTTTTCTTTCAACCATCCCATTCCGTTGAGGGGTTCTGGGAGTAGAAAAATCACGAGAGATTCCTTTACTCACAAGGAAGCTCTCAATTTTTGAATTCTTAAATTATGTCCCATTGTCTGATCTGATCCTTCTGACTGTTAGTTTTAACAGATTTTCAATCTTTTTGATAAAATTAATGATTAGATCAGGAGTTTCACTTTTCTTCCTTAAAAATTCTACCCATGAGTACCTGGAAAAAACATCTACTATTACTAGTATGTATTTCTTTCCAGAAAAGCTTTCTGTACTTATGGGTCCACACAAATCCATATGTAAAAGTTCCTAATTTTGTGTAATAGAAGACTCAGAAATTGATTTGTGTGAGCTTCTTTTGGATTTTCCCATCTCACAAGCTTCACAAATTTTATCCTTCTTTGAGGATATCAAAGGTAATCCTTTTACCAGACCTTTGCTTGCTAGTTTGCTTAGGTTTTTGAAATTTAAGTGGGCTAACCTCTTATGCCATAACCAACTACTACCCTTGTTGATTTTTGAAAATAAACATAATTTTGGATGTTCATTTTCTTCTTTGAAATCAAAATAGTAAATGGATTGCCTTATCCTTTTTCCACTTAGATAAATTTTATTATCATCCATACCTATTAATAAGCATTTTTTCTGGAAAAAATGTTACCTGAAAACCTTTATCACAGAATTGACCACAACTTAGCAGATTGTACTTTAAGCCTTCTACATAGGCTACTTTTTCTATGGTCAAACATCCATACCTTATGCATCCATATCCCATGATCCTCCCTTTCACTCCATTTTCAAAATTTACCATTTTACCCAGCTTTGAAACAAAGTTGCTGAGTAAGCTCCTGTCCCCAATCATGTGCTTGGAGCTTCCTGAATCGCAGTACCAGATCTGTTGCACATGATGGTCCTGAAATGGAAAAATTAGAGGGTTTTTGGTACCTAGGCTTGCTTGGGTATTCTTTCTGATGAGATTCTAATCAGATTATTTTTTCTTGATGGCCTTTCATCAGAATATCTGTTAAATGCTGAGCCATAAACAGATTTTTCATTTTTCTTTTGGAGATGGTGTTGAACAAGCTTCAGTATGTCAACACACATACAATATTCTTTATCATAATTTTCTGATATTTTTTCTTGTGATGGAATGAGTGGATAATTTTGAAAAGATGAGTGAACTACTTCTGGAACATTTAAAGATTTTTGTTTGCATTCACTTATCTTTGCTTTGAAGTTGGGTTTTTCAAAAGAGTATTCAGAACAGGTTGATTTGCATGATTCAGAGTCAGATTCTGATAAAAATTTATCAGAAATCTGATGGGTTGCTTTTACAAAGACAGTGGGTTTGCTATTTCTTGTTTTTACATATCCCAAACCCTCTCCTTTGTTCTTTGGTGTGGACACAATGAAGTTTATGAATTCTTTAGCTTGTTGAAAACCTCTTACATTAATTTATTTATCATTGATTTTCTTGTAAAGATCTTTTCTTTCATTTTCATAGAACTCAATTTTAGCTCTGTGATCTAAACTTTCTTCTATTAGTAATTGGTTTTCAAGTAAGATTTTATTCATGGTCCTTTGCAACTCATCAGATTTTTTACTATCTGACAGTTGTTTATCTTGCAGATTTAGAAAATCTGACATGAGCTTGTTTAGCTTGTGTTCAAGATCAAGATTATCTAAATTTACCTTTTGTCCTGAAGTTTCTGGTAGGTCTTCAGAAAGTGCCATAAGACAGAAATTAGCTACTTCTTCTTCTTCTTCATCAGAAGAATCATCAGATAGCCATGTATCTATCCCAGCAATTAAGCTGACTTGTTGCTGCTTCTTTGCCTCTTCTAGCTTCTTCTCATAATAAGCAACATCCTTGAGCTTCTTGGTCTTGCATTCTGATGCATAGTGACCTCTCTGCTTGCACTTGTAACACACAACTTCAGCCTTCCCGTTATCCTTAGATCTACCTTCTTTCTTAGATCTTCCATCCATCCTCCCTCTGTCACTTCTCTGGTATCTTTGGCCTCCTCCCCTCAACCTCTGCTCAAATGTTTTGGTGAGCAGTGCTATTGCTTCAGCAAAAGTTGAAAAATCTGATGATGTATCAGAAATTTCAAGATTTTGACTATTTGAAGGTTGTGGATCATTGGTAGGTGGTGTTCTTTATGAGTTTGAGATAAGAGCTAAAGATCCCTCTCTTTGAATGGTTTCTTCAAATATTTCTTCCTCTTTGCGGACCAAGATGCTGTATAAGTCATGAAGACTCATATTTCCTAGTTCTAAGGTTGAGGACAAAGTCATGGTTAGACTTATCCATTCTCTAGGTAAAGCATCTAGAAATTTTATGTTTCTTTCATCATTTGATTTTGTTATTCCAATTTTTTTTAGCTCGTTCAAAAGTTTGGTAAATCTTTGATATGTTTCATTTAACCTTTCATTAGGTAAACTTTTGAACCTCTCATATGAGGAAACATTATTTGTTCTCTTGTTTCTCTTCATCATTTCTCCTCCTTAACAAAGATTTTCCAACTGATCCCATATTTCCTTAGCTGATGCACATGCATCAACTTGTGAAAATATGTCATTGGGGATATCCATTATTAAAAGTGACTTTGCCCTTTCATCCCCAGCCACCTTTTCCTTGCCTTCCGGGCTCCAGTTTATTTCACTTTTGGGAGTTCGGGAGGCAGGGATTGCAGGTGATTGGTCAGTTGCTGGAATAGCTGGTATTTCAGTCATTGGTATATGTGGACCCCTTTCAATGGATTGAAACAGAGTTCGGTCATGACAATTAAGGAGATTGACCATCCTGATTTTCCATTGGGGGTATTCCTCTCTGACCAGAGTCAGAGGTTTAGACATATAACCAATGTTAAAAGCATTATTCAATGATTGAAAGCTGGCCATATTTAGAGAAAAGAAGATGAGCGATTGATCGTTTGAAAATAATTTATTCAATCTGCTCTGATACCAATTGTTGGTCCCAGTTTGGACTTAAAAACTTCTTTTCACGTAATATGGCAAGTGATTTCAGTAGATGTGAAAAAGATGTGCGGAAATCAAAATCAGACTTTCAAGAAACAAGACCTACAGAAATATCAAGTTTATATCACTTTGAAACAAAATGGTTTACAAGGTGATTGTAAGATTATTATCTAATACAAATGAATACTTGAATTCTGTGGGTGAGAGGGCAATGGAGTTTGTAGTATGTATTGAATGCTAAGCTTAACTCCCTGTCTTCTACTTGGTGAGCCTTCTATTTATAGAAGGCTGGATACATGAATAAACATTTGTTTATTCATGTAAAAGTCCTGCAAAAAGTAACAATTTGACATATTCATTGAATCCAACATTCAAGTTGCCTTTGTCATCATGAGATCCAATAATGTCAACTTGTTTCGGTTAGTGTGGCAGGATAGAGCTGATTTTTAGACAAGTGGGGTATTCATCAGAAATTCTGGTGAACAAATCATCAGAAAATCTGATGATCAGAATTGTCAGAAACTGATGATATTTCATCAGAAATATCATCAGATCCATCAGAAATGACCTTTTCTGATAATCTTCTTAAGCACTTGATCAACTTGTGATTCTTTGAAGTAGATGTTGTTCATTTCAGTTGTCCTATCCGATCTTCTTCTTCTTGTTGTGATATTCAGGACTGTTGTCTTCTTCATAGATCAAGTTGAATATGATTTTCTTCAATACTTACAAATAAAGTTTCCTAACATCTAGTAAGATGAGAGGATGATTATGTTAAAGATCAATAGATCATCCTCATGTAAATCATGAACTTGAAAGTATGAATTATTTTTCTTGTAAAGTGATGATCAAAGTAAGTATAAAGTCTTGTAAATCTATGATTTCAAGAATGATTTTTCAAGAAATCAAGTTTAAAACACAAAGTTTACTTAATCTTGGTTCTTGAAGAAATTAACCACATTTTTAGTTGTTAAACAAGTATAGAAATACTTATGTAACAAGAAAAACTCAAGAAGAAACATTTTTAGAAAAATGATCTACAAGTTGTAAAGGACTAATTTCTTTAAAAATGATGTTTTTAATTAAACAACCACACTTTAAAGGGTAACTAAGGGGCTGTTTGGTAGCCTCTGAATGGTCATTAAGAGGCTACCTCTTAATGGAACCATTAAGAATTTTACCAATGAGAAGGTAGAAGAATGTGACATGTGATAATTTACCATTCAGAGGTTACCTCTTAACCATTTAGACTAGAGGTTACCTCTTATTCATTCAGAGATTTTAAACCATTAAGAGGTAGCATCTGAATGGTCATTAAGAGACTACCAAACAGCCCCTAAGCTTACTAAACACACTAGTAAGCATGGTTGCAAAAGTCGTTAGGCGCTCCCTAGTCGGTCGACCGGGGAGTTGAGAGTACTCGGCCTAGGCGGAGAGTACTCGTGGAGTACTCGGACATGTTAAATTATAAAGAAATTAGTTTTTGGAAATTATATATATGTCAAATAACATAAATTTACTAATATCTATAAGAAAATACGTGAAAATGATATTATTTCTTTAATATAATAGGCATAGAAATTATGTTTTATTACTTTTTAAGTCAAACTCGGCCCGAGTTGACCTACTAGATACGATTTTGGCCGAGTTTGACCGCGTTTGACCAATTTCAAGTAATTAGGCGGAGTCAAAGAAAGTCGCATCGGCAGCCTACCTTGTAGCGACTACTCGGGGAGTACTCGGCCTTGGAAACCTTGTTTTACAACCATGTAGTAAGTTACTACAAATTTTTGTAAATTTTCAAGTTAATGAAGTAGTAATTTATGCTTGATTTTGGCAAATTGGTAAGTGTTGATTGGTTTATTGTTGATTGTGATGATTTATAAAAGAAAATGATATGCTTTAAAAACATGGAAGCCTCCATTTTTAGGGGAAAATATGGCAAAATTTTTCTAAAATTTAAACACTTAGAAAAATATTTTTAAACAAATATTTACAAGTATATTTTAAACCATGAATTTTCACATAAAGTTTGCCATAATTTTTGTTACAAAAATTATAAGTATTGGAGGTTGGTTTTTATAAATAAAAGTGACTAAATATGTATTTAGGAAATATATATATTTAGAAGTCACCATGTGTGTGATTATTTGTATATTATGTGTATTAGTTATATTATTTTAGGACTTGAAATAATATAACTCACCAAATACCAAAATTTACAATCTAAAATATTACCAAAATTCCAAGAATATGAATATATAATCCATAATCAAAATACTGGAGAAACCGAACAAAGAATATAACTCACAAAATATTCCGGAATTTAATTCATATGTATATTTTGGTAAATGGTATTTTGGACACCAAGAGAACAAAAATATGATTTTTACAATTCTTACAAAAATATATCATATTTTTTTGGCAAGGAGAAAATATATTATTTTTGGGTAGATAAAAATATATATTTTCTTGAAATTATTAGAAGACATTATTTTTGGGAGAAAATGTATTTTCTTAAATAAACTTAAAATATATTATTTTTGGATGAAAAATGGATTTATATATATATATTTCTAAGTTAGACTTGAAAATATATTATTTTTGAAGTTTACATGAAAATACAATTATTTTTGCCAAAGAAAAAATTATAAATAATTTTTCTATGTAATATCTCTTAAATATATATTTTGAGAATATATATTGATGAATTTTTATCAGAAATATTATTCCAGAAAAGTTAATACAAAAGTTAAGCATAAGAATACTTAATAATTACAATAAAAATACATATTCTCGTACGTATAAATATACCCCGGAATACGCCACCGATACTTGGAAAAAAAATTCAAGTATAAGAATACGAATACGAATACAAATACAAATACAAATACAAATACACCCATCCTTGGGAAGGATATACATGTATAAATACATAAAAAGTAACAAGTTAAAATATATTATTTTAACTATTATTCCAATATGTAATAAATATAAAAGTTAAAAATATTTATTATTTTAACAAATAATTATATAACTTGGAATAATATTGAAGACACAATGAAACGTAACTCAAAGACACTAATTAATACTGAGTCAAGGCACGACCCGCTCGTCTAATAGACCGTAGTACGTGTAGGTAGTCGCGCACACTAGTAGCAGCTTGAATTATGGCGGATTGAAGAACGCAAAACTATGAGTTCATGTCCCCCTTTTCTTTTAACTGTTTTCAGTTTTATAACTTCGGGGGTGAAGTACATGTTACAAACTGTTTACAAACATTTATATGTGGTATGGTTAGCTAAGGAAAGGTAAAGCTACATGTTACAAACTGTTTACAAACATTTATGGTGGGTAAAACACTTAAGACCATTAATCCTCGTTGTAGGACCGAGGGACATGAGTGATTGATCTATTTGGGTGTAGCGAGCCCACACCCATGTGGACCGAGGTTTGGCCCATGAGGTGATTATGTCTTACAGCCGGAGGCCCGGTACAAAATCTGCTAGGTTTGAGCCTTCCTGCATCACGTTACACATATTAATGGCCTCACAAACCATTAATCGATCTGTTTTCCTTGTTTGCTTTCATACCGGGGTTTACAAAACATACATACTTACAATGATTACAAAGGTTTATTCGTGCACACATACAAAACACATGAACTCGCTCAACTTTTGTTGATGTTTTCAAACTACATGTATTTCAGGAAATTAAGTGTGGATCTGGTGGGCGTTTGGAAGTTTCAAGTGATGTTGGGAATAAAAGATGTCATCCGGAGTCTAAGGGTTTGGATAGTGTGTCTCATCCTGGATAAGACACATCATTCAAAGCCTGGTTTTTAATAATGTCTTTTGTCGAGTCCTTATGGAACTCTAAACAATTTGCATGGTTTGTATTTTGGATTTGAAGTCTGTGTTGGATTTCTATACAATATTGTTTGTGATTTTTAAAACTTAATCAATGGATGAACATCTCTAGTTTTATCATATAGTTGTTTGTTATGGTTGAATGCAATGATATTAAGCAAGTCACACATAATCACGCTTCCGCGAAAGTCAGGGTGTGACAGTTTGGTATCAGAGCTTCGATTGTAGCGAACTGGGATTATTTCTCGAGTCTAGACTACAATCATTAGGTCTCTCACGAAAATATTTTTACAACATGTTTTCATTGCATAGACGAAACACCCAGATCCATGGAACAAACGTTTTACAAAAGCAAAGACAAGAAATACGATTGCATGGTTACATTTGTGGTTTAGTCTGGGGTAGACTAGGAAGGATAGAAAGGATTCGTGAGGAATAATGAGGATACATGATTTCATGATACATTGCCTTTGATTGCATGCTAAATGATAGTGGTTAATATGTGTGCATATGTTATGATTGTTCTGTTACAGACATTATGTCTTCATCCGAGAGCGGATTGTCCAACACTGATGACCCTATGGCTATTGTCTTCGATGACGAGATCGCACCAGAGCCGGAGATCTTTACATCAGATACTGAGAGCGACCCAGATATGCTATCAGACGACGAGGACGACTTTCAGCCGTTCGCGTTGCCTGACTTTGGAGATGACTTACCCCTTGCTGATGGTATTCCAAACGAGGATCCTTTTGTTGCTCCCATTCCAGTCCATGATCATCTTATCATCGGGCATCCCGATGGTGAGCATATTACGGCATCGATCCTCGCTCCCGTTCCTCTCGTGGTCATCCCTCCTGAGGGTTGGCCTTTTGATGATTTGTTTGATGATGATGTTGATCTGTTTGTTGATGGTCCCCCTGATGACACCCATGGTGATGGAGAGATAGATGAGGACGTGGTTGTTATTCCTCCTCCTGATATCCCTGTTATCGAGTTATCCTCTAATACTAGTTTACACTCTGTCTCAGATTCCTTTGAGTCTGTGACGTCTTCAGCTTTGCAGGTGGTTGGATTACAGCACTATGCCACTGATTCTAATGATGATACTGCGATGTCAGCTGCACCATCTCCTCCACACGACCCCGAGCCTGGTCTTGAGCCAGATTTTGTTCCTGCTGATCCGCCTGATGTTGCACCTGCTGATCCTGAGCCCATGCCTGATCATAACCCTATTCCTTTTGGCATACCAGACATTGCACCCCTCATACATGACCCAGTTTCTGCACCCGTTGACCCTCCTGTTGTTGAGCCATTTGTTCCTGCACCCGCTCCCGTTGATGTTGCTCCTTTTCATCCTGTGGAGTCCGACGTCCATCGCACTGACTTGCCTATCGTTTTACTTCAGGACATACCCGCACCCTGTTCAGGGGAAGGTACTTCTGGTCAGCACCCGCGTGATGATCCTTTTGTTTCAGTAGCTCATTCCCAGATCCCTCAGTCTGCACCTTTTGCTCCTTTCACTTCCTCACCACTCGATGAGCCATTCTGATGGTTCCTATCGCATTTTATGCCTATTTCGGATCCCTACTATCCCTCTCATTTTGTTGGCTATACACGGGATGAGTTACTTATATCACTTCAGCTCCAGTTTGAGATTATGAGTCGCAGGATTTTGGAGCTCGAGCTGACTCCGCGTCCCCTACCGTGTCCTTGTCAGCCTGCTTTTGTTCCCCCTCGTTCGTCACCGTCTCCATTTTCACATCCACCTGCTCCTCTCACTCCTTTTCCAAAGTTTGATACTCGATTTTTCACTGTCGAGCAGCAGATCAGTTATCTGCTGCGTCATGTATATGAGCTTGAGGAAGAGCTTGCGCATGTGCGCAGCTTGTTTTTCTTTCCTCCACCTCCTCCTCCATCACCACCATCAGCATAGTGGTTTTTGGTTTTATGTAGGTTGCATTACTTTTGATGAGAGCACCACTATTGAGCCGAGCTTGTGAAGCCTTTTGGAGACCACCTTTTGATTGTATGACTTTCGTAGATTGATAGACTTGTTGGACAAGGGTAGTGTGACCCTGTTCCTTTTGATATGATACACTTTGTAAGACATTTAACAATACTTTGTGGTCGATGATTAATGAAAGCTCAATCGTCATGTTCTCATTAAATACGTTGTTGATTTACATGTTTGTGCTATGATTGTGATGTTATATGCTTGCTTGCTATGATAAATGCTATTATATATATGTACTATTTATTATTTAGCGAATAAGACCTGACCCATCTGATCTTCTTCTTAGAAGATGCCTCCTCGAAGGAACACCCAGTTTCCCACAACCGAGGCAGAACTACATGAATGTATTTCACAGGCAATCGCACAACATGAGGCCCTTCACTCTGAGCACAGCGGAGGCACCTCAGGGAATAACCCACCGAACGGTAATGTTTAAGTCACTTAAGACACATTACAATACGTTTGGACATTTCCAAGTGCGTTTTGCTAATGCTTTCTGTGAATGATGTTGATTGTATAGGCTGTACTTACAAGCAGTTCCTGGACTGCAAGCCTCTGAACTTTGACGGTACAGGAGGTGCCGTAGCTTTCGTGAGATGGGTTGAGAAGACAGATTTTGTGCTGCGGATGAGTAAGTGTGCGCCAGAGCATCAAGTCACTTACATTTCTGGATTGTTTCTCGATGGACCTCTGTCATGGTGGAACCTTCAGGTTCAGACGCTGGGTGAAACTGCAGCGTATGCGATGTCATGGGATGAATTGAAAGAGCTGGTGCGAAAGAAGTACTGTTCGAGGGCTGAAATTCAGAAGTTGGAAACCGAGTTTTGGAATCTGAAAATGGATGGTCCTAAGATAGCAGAATATGCGCAAAGATTCCATGACCTGTCTCGTGTTGTCCCCTACTTAGTGGAGCCAGAATTTAAGAGGATCGAACGTTTCATTTGGGGATTGGCACCCCAGATACTCAGCATGGTAACTGCTTCTAAGCCTCCAACGATCACTGAAGCCATCGACTTGAGTGTGGCGCTGACTGAAGAAGCAATCAGATTGGGCAAGTTTCGATTTCTGAGGGAAAGAAGAAAGAAACTTATGTCGAGTCGTCTGGAGAGAACAAAAGGAAGTTCTCGAATTTCAAGAAGGGTACCCAAGGAAACAACAACAGTGCTAACAAGCGTAGAGATGCTAACCCACCAGCTGAAGTCAGGACTGGTGCTGCAAGTTCTGAGAACAAAGGGAAGGGATACATGGGCACTCTGCCCAAGTTTGATGTATGTCAGTTTCATCATACCGGCCAGTGCAGGTTTAGGAAGTGTGGTAACTGCGGAAAGAATGGTCATTTGAAGGAAACGTGCTGGGTTGGAACTGGACGTGGAAATGGTGGTCAGAGAGGAAATGGAAATGGTAATGGCAATGGCAACCGTGGTGGAAACGGGTATGGGAATAGGAACCAAGGAGGAAACAATAGTCAGGGGAGGTAATGGAAACCAGGCGGGAAATGGAAATCACGGAGGACATGATAATCACCGCAACCAAAACGGTAATGGGAATGGTCGCGGCCAAGGTTGCTATGGCTGCGGTGATGTAGGGCACTTTAAGCGGGATTGCCCGAAGAACAACCAAGCCCAGGGAAGAGTTTTCAACATCGGAGCTAGGGAAGCTCATCAGGATCCGAACGTAGTCACTGGTACGTTCCCTATTAATCAACATTTTGCATCTGTGCTATTTGATACTGGTGTTGACTATAGCTTCGTATCCCTAGAGTTTAAGAATATACTTGGTTTAGTTTCAAGTAAGTTAGATATCCCGTATTCGATAGAACTAGCTAATGGGAAGCTAGTAGAAGCCAACGAAGTGATTAGAGGTTGTGTGATAGAGCTTGGAGAGCATCAGTTTTCGTTAGATCTCCTGCCAGTTGAGTTGGGAAGCTTCGACGTAGTAGTTGGGATGGATTGGTTGTCAAGTAATCAAGCTGAGATTGTATGCCATGAGAAGATTATCCATATTCCGCTGGCAAATGAAGAGACGATCGTGATTCATGGGGAGAAGCATGATACGCTTCTACGAATTATCAGTTGTTTGAAGGCACGGAAGATTTTTCATAAAGGATGTGTCGCCTTCTTGGCTCATGTCGTGGACAAAGAAGCTGAAGAACCGAACCTCGAAGATATCCCTGTGGTAAGGGAATATCCTGAATTCTTCCCTGAAGACTTGCCAGGATTACCTCCCCAACGACAAGTCGAGTTCCGCATTGACTTGGTTCCAGGCGTCGCGCCTGTAGCCAAGGCACCTTATCGACTTGCGCCTTCAGAGTTGCAAGAGTTATCGACGCAGCTCCAGGAGCTACTGGACAAGGGATTCATTAGACCAAGCTTCTCGCCTTGGGGAGCTCCAGTTCTTTTCGTCAAGAAGAAGGATGGTAGTTTTCGTATGTGCATTGACTACCGAGAGCTGAACAAGTTAACCATCAAGAATCGGTATCCTTTGCCGAGGATTGATGATTTATTCGATCAACTTCAGGGATCAAGCTACTACTCCAAGATCGATCTTCGATCTGGTTATCACCAGTTGCAGATTCAGGAAGAGAGTATACCGAAGACTGCCTTCAGAACTCGTTATGGACATTACGAGTTTCTAGTAATGCCGTTTGGTTTGACGAATGCACCGGTAGTGTTTATGGACTTGATGAATCGGGTTTGCAAGCCATATCTCGATAAATTCGTGATTGTATTTATCGTCGATATTTTGATCTATTCGCGGACAAAAGAAGATCATGAGCAACACCTCAGAGCCATCTTAGAGTTGCTTAAGAAGGAGAAGCTCTATGCTAAGTTCTCGAAGTGCGAGTTTTGGTTACGTGAGGTACAGTTCCTCGATCACGTGGTAAACGAAGATGGAATTCATGTGGATCCCACCAAGATCGAGGCGATTAAGAATTGGGAGACTCCAAAGACGCCAACCGAGATCCGACATTTTCTGGGTTTAGCAGGGTATTATCGTAGATTCATTGAGGATTTTTCCAAGAATGCTCAACCGCTGACCTCCCTTACTCAAAAGGATAAGAAGTATGAATGGGGAGATAAACAAGAAGAAGCTTTTCAACTGCTCAAGAATAAGCTTTGCGATGCACCTATTTTATCCCTACCCGAAGGCACCGACGACTTCGTGGTATACTGTGACGCCTCGCGTCAGGGATTGGGCTGTGTGCTAATGCAGTGACAAAAGGTTATCACTTATGCTTCACACCAATTAAAGGTTCATGAAAAGAATGTTGGATCGTCGTATGACCCGAATGAGTCTATCAGAAGAGATTTACATCAATATCAAAGGCGGAATCAATGATATAGACGTGATTACAGCTTGATTCTCCCTAATTATCTTCTTTTTATTGATTTCAAAGCTTTACAGATCAGTTGACAAATTGGCAGCACCTCGGCTCTGAAATCTCGAACGTTACAAATGAATAACCAGCTCAGGTATTTATAGGAGTGGGCATTTCATACGAAACCAACAAAGCTATTTCGTGCGAAATGACTTTGCTTCATTTCCTACGAAATGACTTGTTCATTTCGTGTGAAATGACCCTTTTACATACAAAACCTGATTTTCCGACATCTGAGCACTGGTTTATCCTATCTAGACACAAGACTCGATAAAGACAAAGATAACAGACATTAATGCACCAACAAAGAACTAGACCACGCATGATTTAGAGTTAGGCGCAGTGGTGTTTGCTTTGAAGATTTGGCGGCATTATCTGTATGGTACCCGATGTACGATCTTTATAGATCATAAGAGCCTTCATCACATATTTGATCAGAAAGAGCTTAATATGAGACAGCGGCGATGGGTAGAGTTGTTAAACGATTATGATTCCGAAATCAAATATCATCCAGGAAAGGCGAATGTGGTGGCAGACGCCTTAAGTCGAAAAGAGAGGATTAAGCCCATAAGGGTTAGGGCTTTAGAGATGATTATTCAGACAGACCTCTCGTTGCGTATTCGTGCTGCACAAAGAGAAGCTCTTAAGAAAGAAAACTTAAAGGCTGAATATCTCCGTGGGATGGAGAAAAAGTTGGTACCCACTGAGGAATGAACCTTGTATTTTATGGGATGGATTTGGGTTCCACTTTTTGGTGGTCTTAGAGATGTTATTTTTGATGAAGCTCATAAATCGAGGTACTCGATCCATCCAGGATCAGACAAGATGTACCAAGATTTGAAAGATTATTACTGGTGGCCAAGAGTTAAAGGTGATGTTACTACTTATGTTGGGAAGTGTTTGACTTGCGCCAAAGTGAAGGCCGAGTATCAGAAGCCTTCAGGTCTCCTGCAACAACCAGAAATACCCATGTGGAAGTGGGAGCAGATTTCTATGGACTTCATAACCAAGTTGCCCAAAACTCCAAGAGGTCATGATACGATTTGGGTAATCGTGGACCGTTTGACAAAGGCTGGGCATTTCTTGCCGGTTAGAGAGAAGGATAACACTGGTAAGCTAGCTGAGCTGTACCTAAGGGAGATTGTAGCATGTCATGGAGTGCCTATCTCGATTATATCAGATAGAGATGGATGGTTTGTGTCAAGGATTTGGCAATCCTTCCAGGAAGCTTTTGGTTCATAGCTGAATCTAAGTACTGCTTTTCATCCACAGACGGACGGTCAAAGCGAGAGAACGATTCAAACACTAGAAGATATGCTACGTGCTTGTGTAATGGATTTAGGTGGCAGTTGGGATACTCATCTGCCTTTGGTTGAGTTCTCCTATAACAACAGCTACCATACAAGCATCCAAG
The DNA here is from genome assembly GCA_030545235.1 of Helianthus tuberosus. Taxonomy (NCBI): domain Eukaryota; kingdom Viridiplantae; phylum Streptophyta; class Magnoliopsida; order Asterales; family Asteraceae; genus Helianthus; species Helianthus tuberosus. The sequence goes on from CM060354.1 coordinate 177,880,995, forward strand.
CTGCACCGTTCGAGGCCCTCTACAGACGCAAGTGTCGATCGCCATTATGCTAGGCAGATGCAGGCGATAGATAGCTGGTTGGCCCCGAACTAGCCCAAGAAACGATAGATAAGATCATGCAGTTCCGAGAGCGCATCAAGGTGGCTCGTGATCGACAGAAGAGTTATGCGGACCAGAGACGTAAACCTTTGGAAGTTGAAGTGGGTGATATGGTTCTGTTAAAAGTTTCACCTTGGAAATGTGTGGCACGCTTTGGAAAGCGTGGTAAGTTGAACCCACGATATATCGGACCATTCAGAATTTTGGAAAGGGTTGGTTCTGTAGCATACAAGTTGGAGCTACCAGCAGAACTTAATGGTGTTCATGATACATTCCATGTATCTAATCTAAAGAAAAGTCCAACTCAAGAGACAGTGGTCATCCCTGCGGATGAAGTTCACATTGACGACACACTCCACTTTACAGAAGAAACCGTTGAGCTTACTGATTGGAAGGTTAACAAGACTCGAAGGAGTAGTGTTAAGCTTGTCAAGGTTTGATGGAATGCGCGTCACGGTCCAGAGTTCACTTGGGAGCGTGAAGACCGCATGAAAGCAAAATACCCGCATTTGTTTCCCAACTCCCCTGTAGCTAATAGTAAAGCTTAAAATTTCGGGACGAAATTTTCTTAACAGGGGGAGAATGTGAAAACTGTCAAAGTTCCAGGTATCCGTACAATTATTAAACAATGATTAGTGCTTAAATGACTGTGCTGAATAACAATTAATGACTTGAATTGCTTTCTGATTATTGCCATATACATACATGTGCATCATATATTGCAAATGACATATCATTATTGCATGCAAACCTTATTGACTCAAATGATGCATGAAACACAGTTAGCACATTTATCAGATAAATCAGAAATATGCTGACGGAGTTCAGTACACAGACAGACATTGTATTGAGACACAAAATAAGCCAGAAACCAAGTATTACACTAGTATAGTGTGTAGGAAAGTAAGGATCACAAAACTGCTTTCCTAGAGATAGTTTAAGTGTCGGAAAGTGCCTAAAACTCACATAAACTGCAGAATTCTGCAGAAATCAGCAAAATTCAGCATTTAAACACTCTAATATCATGCAGACATATGGTTAAATGGTCCTGAATGCTTTCCTAACTGTCGGGAATCAAAACTGTCACAAAAGGGTAACATGAAGCACACTAAACTGCATAGTTTAGCACCTTAACGAACCGGTAACCAACCGAACAACTGGACACTACCCGAAACACCAAATTTTCACTAGAAGCATTGTTTTAACATTACCAAGCTAGTTATGGTCCCCAAACATCATAACACACTATGTAACATCTAGTAACTAAATAACCTAACTAATACTTGATTTTTTAACCATATTAACTAACTACTAGTTACCACCTAGCCTAAGACCCCCCCCCCCACCTATGATCGGCTAACATTGTGGCCCCACTCAAGATTTTATTTGAATATTTAAATGGATCATGTATAACCTTTACTAAACATATTATACAATAGATTTAACACTTGTGGAGTATTATAAGTTTAACCCTTAAGACATAACCTTCATTTCTCAACACACACCAACACTTGAGCTCTCTCTCCCTCCCCTCTTCTACTCTCGGCCGAACACCACCCCAAGCACCACCATCATCATCAATCATCCCTCATAAAATCTACATATATACAAAGGTGTTAGAAGGTGTATAAGGAAGCTTGGAACTCTTGGAAGCTAAAGGACCTCTCACATAAGCTTTTATCCACTCCATTTTCATCTAGTGATCATCCCTAGCCTTGAGCTAGTAGGTAGAACACTCTACACTTCATTTACCTCTTATTTTGGTAGTTGAAAGAAGATACAAGTTGTTAATCTTAATGAACACTAAGAATCTTGAACTTGCAACTTGAACATAAGACTAAATACATAAGAAATCATGATATTTATGTGTTGTTATGCTTGTTGATTGTTGATTGCTCATGTTATTGATGTAGATCATCATTTGATCTTGCTAGATAGTGATTAAAGACATAATCTAGTGTTGGTCCCAGTTTGGACTTAAAAACTTCTTTTCACGTAATATGGCAAGTGATTAAAGACATAATCTAGTGTTGGTCCCAGCTTGAGTTACGACGGATTGAAGAACGCAAAACTGTGAGTTCATGTCCCCTTGTTCTTTTAACTGTTTTCAGTTTTATAACTTCGGGGGTGAAGTAGATGTTACAAACTGTTTACAAACGTTTATATGTGGTATGGTTAGCTAAGGAAAGGTACTGCTAGATCATGTGCGTGGTGGGTACAACGCCTAGGACCATTAATCCTCGTTGTAGGACCGAGGGACATGAATGATAGATCTATTTGGGTGTAGCGAGCCCACACCCATGTGGACCGGGGTTTGGCCCATGAGGTGACTATGTCTTACAACCGGAGGCCCGGTACAAAATCTGCTAGGTTTGAGCCTTCCTGCATCACGTCACACATATTAATGGCCTTGCAAACCATTAATCGACCTGTTTTCCTTGTTTTCTTTCATACCGGGGTTTACAAAACATACATACTTACAATGATTACAAAGGATTATTCGTGCACACATACAAAACACATGAACTCGCTCAAGTTTTGTTGATGTTTTCAAACTACATGTATTTCAGGAAATTAAGTGTGGATCTGGCGGGCGTTTGGAAGTTTCAAGTGATGTTGGGAATAAAAGATGTCATCCGGAGTCTAAGGGTTTGGATAGTGTGTCTCATCCTGGATAAGACACATTATTCAAAGCCTGGTTTTTAATAATGTCTTTCGTCGAGTCACTATGGAACTCTAAACAATTTGCATGGTTTGTATTTTGGATTTGAAGTCTGTGTTGGATTTCTAGACAATATTGTTTGTGATGTTTTAAAACTTAATCAATGGATGAACATCTCTAGTTTTATCATATAGTTGTTTGTTATGGTTGAATGCAATGATATTAAGCAAGTCACACATAATCACGCTTCCGCAAAAGTCACGGTGTGACAGGGGGTGATTAGATTCAGCAAGAAAGGAAAGCTCGCGCCTCGATATGTTGGACCCTTTAAAATTCTGGAAAGAGTTGGCAAGGTGGCCTACAAACTCGAACTACCAGAGGAACTTAGCAACGTACACCCGACTTTCATGTTTCGAACCTCAAAAAGTGTCTGGCCGAGCAGAATTTACATGTACCACTTGAGGATATACAAGTGGTCGAAACATTACACTTCGTGGAAAAGCCTGTCGAGATCATGGATCGAGAAACCAAGAAGCTCTGACGCTCACGCATTCCTATAGTGAAGGTTCGCTGGGAAGGCAAACGCGGTGCCGAGTTCACCTAGGAACTCGAAAGTGACATGAAGGCTAAGTATCCCCAGCTATTTGTAGCGCCTGCGCCTTAATTTCGGGTCGAAATTCCCTAAAGTATGGGAGGCATCAACAACCCGACCTTCTGAAGTCAAAGTACAAGTCAAAGTCAAAGGAAGAAAAGATTGCTAAATCGATCTGTCATTCCTTGCTTAATTATCACTTGTACTCTTTGACTCGATAATCGATACTTTAGATTATGTTATTTTAGTTGTATTATGTGGAGTAAATGCAATAATCGCAATTAAACGCCAATCTATTTAACGCCATCTCATCGCTATCGCATCGCAACTTTAATCGCAAGTTCTGGATATTGTTTTACGTGTGTGTGTGCTATTATGTGTTACTTGTGCATGTTTAATTATGTTAAAGGCGTTAATCGCAAACGCAATCGTAACTCTATAGCAACGCAATCTCATCGCGAACTAGAAACGCAAGATTACTTATGATATTGTATGTTAGTTATGTTATTTATGTAACTATTATTTAAAACTATCGCATCGCTTAATCGACACTCGCTTGAACGCATCGCAACGCTCAACGCACGAAACGAAAAGACGAAAACTAACTCACTCGAGCCATCCGATCGAAGGGCCCTCCGACCCACTAACTCACACTGCCTTCTCCCCTCTTACTTATAAATACCCACCTGTCACATCACTGTTCATGATGTGACAGCTCTCCTCCGACCCTTCGCCTTCTCAACCGCTTTTCTCTCGATTTCACGCGATTCTAGTAAGTTTTCATCTCAAATCTTGTACTTCCTTGATCTACACACACTTACTCATCAATTTCACCCACAAATCTCAACTTTTAACCATGAAATCACTTGATTTCGAGCTGTTCAACGGTGACGTCATCACGGGTTAGTATGAACTCCGGAGAATGACTTCATTCCACCAAGTACAACTCGAATCTAACGGATTTCTACAATGTTTAAACACTGATTTCACCTAAATCTAAACATACTTCTAGTGTTTCAAACTTTTCTTCAACATTCTCAACTTTTCACATAAAACCTATTGGATCCGAGCTTGTTTAGGCCTTCCGCTCATTCTCTAGTGAAGTGCCGGTCTGAGAACGGGTTACTATCGAAGAGATGACCGACTTAACAGGTTGAATATGAATTTTCGTTAAGAACAACTAACTGACCGGACGGGGTGATTCCCATCCGATCGGATGACTTGGACTTAATGGGGTTCCCGTTGTTTAACACGTTGTCATACCGTCTCGGTTCAACCGCAAAACTTTCTACACTTAACAAATTTTACAAGTTTTACAAACGAACAGGTTGCCAAGCGGATTGGCGTCCGATCGAACGACAATACGAACGGATGACTTGTGATTCTCAACACTTAGCCAAATTTGCAAACTTTCAAAAATATATGTTTCCAACGAATACCCATCCTATCGGATGACCATCCGATCGAATGACTATTCTATCAGGAGACTTGGATCTGTGAAATATCTCACTTGGACGGATCGCCATCCGAGAGAACGACCATCCGTCCGGATGAACGTTCGACCGGACGACCTGGAAGGTATAGATACTTCTCTCTTTTTAAAATGCTACAACGAAAACTTCAAAGCCACATCATACACAAACACATCCATCCCAAACGGATAACCCTCCGATCGAATGGTCATCCGTCCGGACGGTCATCCGATCGGATCACCCTTCGTCACTTATTCCACTGACACACTGTTTAACGCACCGTTCATTGCTTATATTATCGTACTGTGATCAGGCTAATCTCTCCAGCGCTCCCTTCAATCCAAGACTGTGTTTATTCATTAAACACGATCTCTGAGTATACTCGATCCCTTTTTGCTTTACGAACTTTTGGGTGTTACATACGTTACCTATTTCCAAATCACATCAAATCACACAACGCAACACATTTTATATGCTAACCTCTCTGAATGTTATACGTGTTACTCGATAAATGCTTGTATGTTATGTTTACATAGTGATTGTTTCCTGACACCTTAGCAACGATAGTACTATAGTTTGGACTCAGCACATGTCGTGGACATGGGTTGTTAAGGGTTTTTACTTCACGTGTCACAGTGGTGATATGTGTTGCGCATTCTACAACTCGCAGTCATGTCTGTGCATATTTCATTGTCGATAACCTGCTAGCTTCACATTTCTACGTGTTACATGCTGGTTATGTGTAAACCACTTTTCGCTACTATTATACTATTAAACTTGTATGCTCACCTTTACACTATGTGTATTGACCTATTTTAACGTATGTGACAGGCGTCTAGGATGCTGTTATTTGCTGAATGTCATGGAATCAAGTCTAGCGGAGTCTAGAAACAAACGAAACAATTTATGAGTTGTCGGAACAGTTTTTATTTGTCTTTGAGAACAATTTGTATGTAATAACCGTGTTACTTTATATGTTACGGCATGGGACGTAATGATTAAATATTCGGTAATTATAGTTGTTATGGAATCTTTTGGACAACCTGTTTCGCTCAGTGCCTCACTCCGATGTTTCCGCCATCGGTTGGGGTGTGACACTGAACCGTTAGAGCCCGTATAATGCTTAATCGTTCAAAGGCAAATGTCTGACCAATATAGATTAGTGGTAACCATTCAGACTCAAAATAACGTTTAATCATTCAGAGGAAAATGTCTGAACCATTAAGTGTTGAACCAATAAGAGGTCTAGGGGTCTGAACCATTAAAAGTCGCATTAAGAGCTAAAAAAACAACCCCTAATATTTTAGGGGTTATTTCTTTGTTTTTCAATAGTTCGTTTCAATTCATTTTCTATTTCATTTAATTAATGGCATTGATTACATATAGTGGGTGTCAACAAATTGAAGTCATTTAAACTAATTTAAAGAGAGCTAGTGGATGAGTGGTTTGGGAACGTGATGAACAAGACATGGAAGTCATTTGAAGAAACATTAAGTCTAAATCAAAAGTTTATTCTTTTGGGAATGGTCATGTTGAGAATGGTTAATCTTTAATCTTTCCTTGATAATGATCTTAGTGTAATCTGCAAAACAAAACACTATGAGACTCGTTACAGGGAGGAGAGGTGGGGTGTAACAACCCGCTTTTTTTTTAAAGTCAAAGTACAAGTCAAGGTCAAAGTAAAAGGGAGAAAAGATTGCTAATTGCGATCTGTCACTCCTTGCTTAACTATTGATTGTACGTTAATGACTTGTAATCGAATTCTATTATTTGCTTGTTTTAGTTGTATTATGTGGAGTATCTATTAATAATCGAGGTTTAATCGCTATTTAATCGCATGTTTAATCGCTAGTCGACTTATCGCTATCGCATTCCCAACTCGAACTATGTGTTCTGGATATTGTTTTACGTGTGTGTGCCATTATGTGTTACTTGTGCATGTTGTGTTTATGTTGAGGTGCTTAATCGCAATCGCAATTGCAATTCTATCGCAATCGCAATCTAATCGCAAACGCTAAACGCAAGTTATTTATAGTGATTGTATGTTAGATATAGTAGTTAGGTTATTTGTGTAACTAATGGGTACTACTATCGCATCGCTCACTCGAATCGCATCGCAACACTCAACACGCGAATCAAAACGACAAAACTCAACGCGCCGGACACCTTGATCGAGTGGCCAACCGATCGAGTGGCCATCCGATCGGTGACCGATCCGACACTTATGCACTTTCCTCTTTTGGAAACCCTATAAATACACTCTTGTCACATCATTTGTGATGTGACAGCTCCTCACTCGACCAGCCGCACTCAAGCTCTCTTTTCTCTCGAGTTCTCACGATTCTTGTAAGTTTTCAACTCAAATCTTGTACTTCTATGATCTACACGCACTCCTTCATCTTTTTCACGTTTGAATCTTAACGTTTAACCGTGAAATCACCTTATTTGAGGTGTTCTAGGGTGATGTCATCATGGAGTTCTTATGAACTTCAAGGTTTGGCTTCATTCCATCAAGAACAACTCAGATCTGAAGGATGTCCACATGTTTTAACAACGATTTCGCATAGATCTAAACATTTTCAAAAGAATAAAAGAGTTGAAAGAAATATTCCCAAGTTTTCTCATTCTTTTACACTCAATGCGCTCAAAACCGATAGAATTGGAGCTTGTTCCGACCTTCTACTCTATCTTAGTGATGTGTTGGTCCAAGATCTGAATTCTATCCAAGGGACAACTGATTTCGGGTTAAGCATGAACCACCGTCTCGAACAATGAACTTATCGGACTAGGGTGATTCCTGTTCGATCGGATCACTTGAGTCAAGATGGGGTTTCTGTTGTTTAGTACGTTGTCAAACCGTCTCGAACAAACCGCAAACATTCAAAATAATCAAGTTCAAAACGATTGGATTCGTGGGACGGATTGCCGTTCGATCGGATTGCCGTCTGATCGGATTGCCGTCCGATCGGATTGCCGTCCGATCGGATTGCCGTCCGATCGGAATGCCGTCCGATCGAACTGCAATTTGATCGGATTGCACTTGAGCTTCCAAACACTTAATCGTTTTCAAAGGACTGAACATCGAACAGATTGCCGTCCGATCGGATAGCCATCCGATCCAACGACCATCCAATCATATGACGTTTGGAACTTTGGTACTTAATCATTTTCAAAGAATAGTAGTTTCCAACGGATTGCTATCCGATCGGATTGCCATCCGATCGAGTAACCATCCTGCTGTGAACTTATTCTCACTAAGTGTCCTGCCAAACGGATCGCTATCCGATCGAACTGCCGTTTGATCGATCGACCTGAAGGGTAGAGATACTTCTATATTTTCAAAATGCTACAATGAAAACTTCAAAGCCATCATACACAAACACATCTTTACCAACGAATGTCAATCCAATCGGATGGCCATCCGATCGGATTACCATTTGACACTTGGTCACTTTTCACCGTTTTATGCACCGCTCTTCGCTTATGCTACCGTTAACTGTTCAGGCTAATCTCTCAGCGCTCCCTTCAATCCAAGAGAGTGTTTACTTGTTAAGCATGATCTGTGAGTATACTCGAACCCTTTTCGCTTATCGCACTTTTAGGTGTTACATACGTTACTTATTCTAAATCACTTCAATCACACAACGCAAACACTATTTTATACGCTGAGCGTTATTGCATGTTACTTGTTACTCGATGAATGCTTGTATGTTATGTTAACACAGTGATTGTTGCCTGACGCCTTAGCAACGATAGTACTATTTGTTTGGACTCAGCACCTGTCGTGGACAGGGGTTGTTAAGGTTACCTCTCACATGTTGAAGTGGTGATATGTGTTGCACATTCTACAACTCGCAGTCTAGTTTGGGCATATTTCATTGTCGATAACCTACTAGCTTCGCATTTTACATGTTACATGCTGGTTATGCGTTAACGATTTCGAACTCTACTATTACTATTAAACTTGTATGCTCACCTTTACACTATGTGTATTGACCTCTATTTTAACGAATGTGACAGGTGCTTATGATGCTAGGAATTGTTGTGCTTTGGTGAATCAAGCTAGGGGTCTAGTAATGTCACGCTTAAATCTGAGTCGTTGGAACAGTATTTGTTTTTTAGACAATTATTTGTAATAACTGTTTTTATTTGGATATGTTGTGGTATGGGACATGACGTTTAATTATCTGCTAATGAATAGTTGTTATGTATACTCATGGACAATCTGTTTCGCTTAGTGCCATGCCCCGATGTTTCCGCCATCGGTTGGGGTGTGACAGATTGGTATCAGGGCCATAACTATAGGGAATTAGGCAAGACTCGACATAGTCCGGGTCGATATCTTAGAGGCGACCTAGTCTATAGTCTAAGTACCAACAGACCGACTCGTGCATGCCCTGTAGGGATTTTGTACGAGCATACTTGCTATTCTCGCTCGCACTCGCTGAACACTACACTATCACTGCACTATTTTTCGAAAATGAACGAGTAATTAGGTTGAGATTAGGTGTGAAAACCGCAAACTCTCAACCAAATCGCTTGTTCGACCCGCATTTTATCCATAAGCAGGAGAATTTGCGTTGAATCGGGAGTGAAATTCGCACTTCGACGTAAATTTCCCTCTCTACTTTATCAAAAATAGGGACGAAGTTGTTGAGTCAGGGGTGAAACCCGAACCTTTACGACTTGTTCCGTGCTCTATTTTGGTTTTACAAAACTCTCACCAAGGTCTCGACGGACTCCAACGACTTGAAGTCACACTGTAACTGGAAGGATGCGTGTCGTTCGCCCAAAATCGAGGCGAGAGCACAGTCCCGAAAGCCAAAGTGTGTACCAGAAGTCCTTGTGAATAGTCGAATCACTTTGGATAGTCGACGTCTATCAGCCGCAGACAATCTATTCTCGACTTTTATGTGCTTCGATTCTGAGCCTGCAACTGCTGACTCTGATATTTGTCGTTTTATGTGGATTTTATGTGTTTTATGTGGTTTTACCTGGTTATATGTTTCGAATTTGGTGATTTATACGCTTTTCGCTGTTCGCTTTGATCGACACACACAATACGTACTGCACATCTATCTCAAATCGCTAACAAATCGTTACTGTCTATGGACGATCGCATGCTATGATACTCTCTTATGCTATGCTACTCGCTGTGTACTCGCTAATCGCATATCGCTATTCTCGAATTCGCAGACTTTGAAGGATAGGTGATTATGTGTGATAAGGATAGGTGAATACGTGCAACATATAGTGTAACTTCTGCGGCTTACGTGCCTTATGTGCTTCTGTGCCCTATGTGCTTATGTGATTCTGTGGTTTATGTGCCTACATGCCTATGTGTTTGTATGGTTGATGTGTTCATGCGCTTTAGTAGTACTAGGCGTTAGTGTGGTGAGATTCGATTAAATAGCGTTTTGAATCCTATGGCACTGTCTATTGCAGACAATGTCGTCATTTGGAACATTTCACTCCCGATCCGCTCGCCGCAATCATGATGACAAACGCATCGCCGCCCTCGTCGCTAAGCAAATGGCGAAAGTTATCCCCCAGATTGTTAGTGAGCTAAATGAAAACGCTAGCAAGTCTTCTGAAGAGTCCAGGACTGATGCTCCTAAAGCTGCTTTTAGCTTCAAGCAGTTCAAAGCCTGCGGCCCGAAAGAGTTTACCGGTGAAGATGGGCCTACGGCCATGTTCCAATGGTTTGATTCTATCGAAGTCACCCTGCGCCAGAGTGGCTGTCCTGATAATCTCCGTACTCTTAACACCACTGGCATCTTCCAATCCCGAGCTCTGGATTGGTGGACGGCCGAGAGAAACAAACGCGGAAATGATGCAGCTTACGGGCTTACATGGGATGAATTGAAGGACGTCATGATGCAAGAGTTCTGCCCTCCCCACGAGCGCCAAAAGCTGGAGGACGAGTTCTGGCATATCAAGCAGAAAGATGGAGACAACGCTGGTTTGACTGCTCGCTTCAAGCAGCTAAGCATAATCTGTCCTAGCCAAGTTACCACGCCTGAAATCACCATCAAGAAGTATATCCGTGCTCTTCCGGATTGTGTGGCTGATTTCGTTCAAGCTACAAAGACGACAATGATTGAGGAAACCTTTTTACTCACTGCCGAGATCAACAACAAACGAGTCAAGTCTGGTTACTAGGATAAAGCTTCCAAGAATTTGCATCAAGCTACCACTGTTCCAACCGCTGAAACCGCCGCCGCTCCGCAGTCTTCAAAGTCCTCTCATCACAAGAGGAAGAACAACAACAGTAGCAAGAATTGCGTTGTAACCACTGCCGCCCCGCTCCAATCAGTTCCTACTCAACCGCAGCCTCAACACCGCCAAGAAGTGGCACCGGTCACCAGCGCACCGACGGCAAAGTGTGGGTATACTGGTCCTCACCCGGGTTTCCCTACTTGTACCTATCACCACCCTGTGGGAATCACTTGCAGATACTGTGTGCATTGCAACATGTACGGCCACTTCATCGCCAACTGCCATACAGGTCCACGTCAAACCCCTGCTCCAGTTCAACGTCAAGCTCCTGCTCAACAAGCTCTACTTACTACTCCTCAAGGCCATCAAGCAGCTCCTGCACCCGCGGCTCATGCTAGAGCTTGCTTTACGTGTGGTGATCCCAACCACTTCGCAAACATGTGCCCTAATCGAGTGGTTAAGCAAGAGCCACAACAGCAGCAGCCTCAGCAACAGCAGTAACAACGAGTAGTCCGCGGACGTGCCTTCAACATTAACGCTCGCCAGGCTCAAGCAGACAACAATGTGGTTAATGGTACGTTCCTTGTGAATGGTATATATGCTTCGTGTTTATTTGATACTGGAGCCGATAACTGTTTTGTATCGTTTGACTTCGAAAAGCTTCTTAATCATAAGCGCGCCCATCTACCCTTTACGTTTGATGTTGAAGTTTCCACCGGAAGAACCGTCACCGTCAATTCCGTTCTATGTGATTGTACGCTTGAACTCAACAATCATGTCTTCCCTGTCGACCTTATTCCGATGCAACTCGGTAGTTTTGACATCATAGTAGGCATGGATTTTCTTTGTGAAAATCGGGCTGAAGTTGTTTGCTTCGATAAGATGATTCGTTTCTCGCTTGCTAATGGTGACCTACTTTGTGTGTATGGCGAAACTCCTTCGAAAGGTCTTAAACTCATGTCATGTGTCCAAGCTAGCATGTATCTCCGCAAGGAATACAGAGCTTTCTTGGCTAACATTGTATTAGCGGAGAAGGAAAAGAAAGGAAACTCAGGAGTGAAAGATGCTCCAGTTGTTTGTGAATTCCCCAACGTTTTCCCCGATGATTTACCCGGATTACCTCCCGCTCGTGATATTGACTTCCGAATCGACCTCATTCCTGGAGCAAACCCTGTTGCTAAAGCGCCTTATCATCTCGCTCCTTCTGAAATGCACGAACTCTCGAGTCAGCTCCAGGAACTACTTGATAAAGGCTTTATTCGCCCTAGCACCTCTCCTTGGGGCGCGCCTGTCCTTTTCGTCAAAAAGAAGGATGGTTCGTTCCGGATGTGCATCGACTATAGGGAGTTGAATAAGCTGACAATCAAGAATCGCTATCCCTTGCCTTGAATCAATGATATGTTTGACTAGTTACAAGGTGCTACGTGTTTTTCGAAGATCGATCTATGCTCAGGCTATCACCAGTTACGCATTCAAGAAGATGATATACCCAAAACCGCTTTTCGAACCCACTATGGTCATTACGAGTTTGTTGTTATGCCTTTTGGTTTGACTAACGCTCCCGAAGTTTTTATGGATTTAATGAATCGAGTGTGCAAACCCTTTCTTGATCGCTTCGTAATCGTGTTCATCGATGATATCCTGATCTATTCCAAGTCAAAAGCCGAACACTCGCAGCATCTACGTTTGGTTCTTGAGTTACTCCAGGGAAACCGTCTCTATGCCAAGTTCTCCAAGTGTGAATTTTGGCTGGAGGAGGTCCAATTCTTGGGTCACATTGTCAATAGTCAAGGAATCCACGTCGATCCCGCGAAGATCTAGGTCGTTAAGAGTTGGGTTACACCCAAGAACCCGTCTGAAGTCCGTTCTCCTCGGACTGGCAGCCTATTATCGCCGATTTATCGAAGGTTTTTCTAAGATCGTTGTGTCGCTTACCTCTCTTACGCATAAGGACAAAGCTTTTGTTTGGGGAACTGAACAGGAGGAAGCCTTTCAAACTCTAAAAGCTATGCTTTGCAATGCTCCCGTGCTCTCACTACCCGACAGAAACTACGATTTCGTAGTTTATTGTGATGCCTCGAACCTTGGTCTTGGTTGTGTTCTTATGCAACGAGATAAGGTTATCGCGTACGCTTCTCGACAGCTCAAGATCCATGAGAAGAACTACACCACACACGAACTCGAGCTTGGCGCAGTTGTTTTTGCGTTAAAGATTTGGCGACACTACCTTTACGGTACCAAGTGTACGATCTTCACCGATCATAGGAGCCTACAACATATCTTTGACCAGAAGGAACTGAATATGCGTCAACGCCGATGGGTAGAACTACTCAACGATTACGACTGAGAGATTCGTTACCATCCTGGCAAAGCAAACGTCGTTGCCGATGCCCTCAGTCGATGAAGCTATTTGCATAGCGTTCGTAATTCCCAAGCCCAGCATAATCTCGAAGCCCTTATACGTGACGCTCAGCATGCTTGTTTTACCGAACGTACTTTGAAGAAGGAAAGGATTCTAAACGATGGCGCCCAACTCGAAAATAAATCGAATGGTATCTTTCATTATTTGGACCGAATTTGGATTCCCAAGCGTACGAATTTGCGACAACTTCTGATGGACGAAGCCCACAAATCTTGGTATTCTATTCATCCCAGTGCTGACAAGATGTACCAGGACGTGCGCTACAAGTACTGGTGGCCGGGCATGAAAAAGGATATCGTTATCTATGTTCCAAAATGCCTGACTTGTTCCAAAGTCAAGGCTGAGCAGCAAAGACCCTCTGGCTTACTCGTACAACCCGAGATCCCGATGTGGAAATGGGAGAGTATAGCTATGGACTTTATAACGAAACTTCCGCGCACGACATCAGGTCATAACAGTATCTGGGTTGTAGTCGACCGTTTAACTAAATCAGCCCATTTCCTGCCGATACGAGAAGACTTTAAGGTAGAAAAATTAGCCCGAATCTACACCGATGAGATTATTTGTCGACACGGGACGCCTCGTGACATCATCTCTGACCGCGATGGTCGGTATACCTCGTGTCTTTGGGAAACGTTTCAATCTGCTCTCGGTACTACGCTTAACCTAAGTACCGATTTCCATCCCCAAACCGACGATCAGACTAAAAGAACGATTCGCACCCTTGAAGACATGCTCCGATCGTGTGTCATAGATTTCGGTGGTAATTGGGAAGCGCACTTACCTTTAGTCGAATTCTCGTACAATAACAGTTATCATTCTAGCACCCAAATGGCACCGTTTGAGGCATTATACGGAAGGAAATGTCGATCGCCTATTGTATGGCACGAGATCGGAGACGCGCAAATTACCGGTCCTGAGCTGTTGCAAGAAACTACTGACAAAATCCTCCAAATCCAAGACAATCTGCTGAAAGCTCAGAGCCGACAGAAAAGTTACGCTGATAGACGCTGCAAGCCCCTTGAATTTGACGTTGGCGATCACGTACTCCTAAAGGTTGCACCTTGGAAGGGGGTGATCAGATTCGGCAAGAAAGGAAAGCTCGCACCTCGATATGTTGGACCCTTTAAGATTCTGTAAAGGATTGAGAAAGTGGCCTACAGACTCGAACTACCGGAGGAACTTAGTAATGTCCACCCGACTTTCCACGTTTCAAACCTCAGAAAGTGCTTGGCCGACCAGGAACTACACGTCCCTCTCGAAGATTTACAAGTGGATGAAACATTACACTTCGTGGAGAAGCCTGTCGAGATCATGGGACGAGAAACCAAGGTGCTCAGACGCTCACGCATTCCCATTGTGAAGGTTCGCTGGGAAGGCAAACGCGGTACCGAGTTTACCTGGGAACTCGAAAGTGACATGAAGGCAAAGTACCCGCAACTGTTTGTTACGCCTACTTCTTAAATTTCGGGACGAAATTTCCTAAAGTAGGGGAGGCTGTAACAACCCGCTTTTTTTTTTTTAAGTCAAAGTACAAGTCAAAGTCAAAGTCAAAGGGAGAAAAGATTGCTAATTGCGATCTGTCACTCCTTGCTTAACTATTGATTGTACGTTAATGACTTGTAATCGAATTCTATTATTTGCTTGTTATAGTTGTATTATGTGGAGTATCTATTTATAATCGAGTTTTAATCGCTATTTAATCGCATATTTAATCGCTAATCGACTTATCGCTATCGCAATCGCAACTCGAATTTTGTGTTCTGGATATTGTTTTACGTGTGTGTGCCATTATGTGTTACTTGTGCATGTTATTTTTATGTTGAGGTGCTTAATCGCAATCGCAATCTAATCGCAAACGCTAAACGCAAGTTATTTATAGTGATTGTATGTTAGATATAGTAGTTAGTTTATTTGTGTAACTAATGGGTACTACTATCGCATCGCACACTCGAATCGCATCGCAACACTCAACATGCGAATAGAAACGACAAAACTCAACGCGCCGGACACCTGGATCGAGTGGCCATCCGATGGCAATCCGATCGGTGACCGATCCGACACTTATGCACTTTCCTCTTTTGGAAACCCTATAAATACCCTCCTGTCACATCATTTGTAATGTGACAGCTCCTCACTCGACCAGCTGCACTCAAGCTCTCTTTTCTCTCGAGTTCTCGAGATTCTTGTAAGTTTTCAACTCAAATCACCGGATTTGAGGTGTTCTAGGGTGATGTCATCATGGAGTTCTTATGATCTACACGCACTCCTTCATCTTTTTCACTTCGAATCTTAACTTTTAACTGTGAAATCACCGGATTTGAGGTGTTCTAGGGTGATGTCATCATGGAGTTCTTATGAACTTCAAGGTTTGGCTTCATTCCATCAAGAACAACTCAGATCTGAAGGATTTCCACTTGTTTTAACAACGATTTAGCATAGATCTAAACATTTTCAAAAGAATAAAAGAGTTGAAAGAAATATTCCCAAGTTTTCTCTTTCTTTTACACTCAATGCGCTCAAAACCGATAGAATCGGAGCTCGTTCCGACCTTCTACTCTTTCTTAGTGATGTGTTGGTCCAAGATGTGAATTCTATCCAAGGGAAAACTGATTTCGGGTTAAGCATGAACCACCGTCTTGAACAGTGAACTGATCGGACTAGGGTAATTCCTGTTCGATCGGATCACTTGAGTCAAGATGGGGTTTCTGTTGTTTAGTACGTTGTCAAACCGTCTCGAACAAACCGCAAACATTCAAAATAATCAAGTTCAAAACGATTGGATTCGTGGGACGGATTGCCGTCCGATCGGATTGCCATCCGATCGGATTTCCGTCCGATCAAACTGCAATCCGATCGGATTGCACTTGAGCTTCCAAACACTTAATCATTTTCAAAGGACTGAACGTCGAACGGATTGCCATCCGATCGGATAGCCATCCGATCGAATGACCATCCGATCATATGACGTTTGGAACTTTGGTACTTAATCATTTTCAAAGAACAGTAGTTTCCAACAGATTGCTATCCGATCGAATTTCTATCCTATCGAGTAACCATCCTGCTGTGAACTTGTTCTCACTAAGTGTCCTGCCAATCGGATCGCTATCCGATCGAACAGCCGTTCGATCGATCGACCTGAAGGGTAGAGATACTTCTCTATTTTAAAATGCTACAACGAAAACTTCAAAGCCATCATACACAAACACATCTTTACCAATGAATGTCAATCCAATCGAATGGCCTTCCATTCGGATGACCATCCGAACGGATTGACATCCGAGCGACTGGCCATCCGATCGGATTACCATTCGACACTTGGTCACTTTTCACCGTTTTACGCACCGCTCTTCGCTTATGCTATCGTTAACTGTTCAGGCTAATCTCTCAGCGTTCCCTTCAATCCAAGAGAGTGTTTACTTGTTAAGCACGATCTGTGAGTATACTCGAACCCTTTTCGCTTATCGCACTTTTGGGTGTTACATACGTTACTTATTCTAAATCACATCAATCACACAACGCAAACACTATTTTATACGCTGACCGTTATTACATGTTACTTGTTACTCGATGAATGCTTGTATGTTATGTTAACACAGTGATTGTTGCCTGACGCCTTAGCAACGATAGTACTATTTGTTTGGACTCAGCACCTGTCGTGGATAGGGGTTGTTAAGGTTACCTCTCACATGTCGCAGTGGTGATATGTGTTGCGCATTCTACAACTCGCAGTCTAGTCTGTGCATATTTCATTGTCGATAACCTACCAGCTTCACATTTTACATGTTACATGCTGGTTATGCGTAAACGATTTCGAACTCTACTATTACTATTAAACTTGTATGCTCACCTTTACACTATGTGTATTGACCTCTATTTTAATGTATGTGACAGGTGCTTAAGATGCTAGGAATTGCTGTGCTTTGGTGAATCAAGCTAGGGGTCTAGTTGTGTCACGCTTAAATCTGAGTCGTCGGAACAGTATTTGTTTTTGAGACAATTATTTGTAATAACTGTTTTTATTTGGATATGTTGTGGTATGGGACATGACGTTTAATTATCTGGTAATGAATAGTTGTTATGTATACTCATGGACAATCTGTTTCGCTTAGTGCCATGCCCCGATGTTTCAGCCATCGGTTGGGGTGTGACATGGGGGGTTCTCCTTGTAACCACCCTCCGATGTGAGAATAAATATCGTTTAAGAAGGGGAAATGAGTGTATGTTAATAGTAAGAGAGTGAGAGAACCGATCCTTAAACCTGGAGGTGAATGTCTGTACTTATAGCCGAAGAGTGTGGATAATGAGATGGGTTGATGGGCTTTGGGCTAGACGTCGCCATCAAGGAATATCCGGATTCTCCCATCTAGCACGAGCGTTAGTGTCTGCAGAGAATCGGGACGTTGGCGCACGGTGATTGGTGCCATATGGCCTAACGGTTGTCCTTGTTGTCAAGTCTGTCATCAACTGTGAGTGGAGATTATGAAACGGTGAACGACGCAACCTGATTGGTTACACGTCACTGTCCTTTTGTAACATTTATCCCTTGCACGATTGGTTATCATGGTGGTTGCACGATGGCAGCCTGGCGTGCGTTGATTTGCTGCAGGCTCTACCCTTTGTATTGGGTGTACCATCCTTGACAGGCCTAGTTGCACGTGGGCATGTGAGGCTTGCGCGTAGTCGTTGAGGATGGCTAAGTACTGTCTTGGTTTGGTTGATTTTTTTCCTAGGAGGATTGTTGAAATTATTTACACACGAATTTGAGGGAATTATATCCAATTCTAATTCGTTTTTCGGCCAACGCATTGAAAACAATTTGAGATTTCAATTTGAACAAATTATACGAAGAAAAACCAATATGATAAGAATTTTAGATTCTAATGCAATCGAGAATTTAATTGAATATCACGAAACAAACATAACATTACATTAGGTGTTTTACCATGTACCACACAAACATTCACAATGAATATAGATGATTTCATCTTCAAAACATTCGTTGAAAAATATGTGGAAACATTTGGAACCTTTAAAACTACAATCTTACTTGTGACTGGTAAGATGTTAACATGAACTAATTATATACAAATAAAACATTAAAAATAGTCACTATTAAGGAATATGCTTTAATATCATTATTATTGATGTGAAAACTAATTAAGAACCTCGTAATGATATAATGTAGGTTTTTAACTAATACTTATAAATTATTTTACAACCTTTGACCATAGGGTTGCGAGCTACCTAGATTTAACGTATGTTAGCATATCACATATGAGGTCCAACGTTGACCACTTACTCTCCGACATATAATTGTCTTATACTCCTTTTTAATTACGAGCATATAATTGCTCAACTTTTATTCAAACGATGATTATTTTTCCTTCAATTTCTAACACTAGTGGGTATGGGGAGGCTCATCTCCATGAGTATGGGTCGCCACGTCAGCGCCACGTATGAGGGGCTTGCAGAGGATGGACCTAGGGGGTGGAGAATGGGGCCCCACACTATTATAAAAACAATTAAAAAATATAAGTAATTTGTTTTTTAGAGAGAGAAAGAGAGAGGCAGGACAGAGAAAGAAGAGAGAGAGAGAGAGATGGAGGCCCGTCATCTTCGTCTTGCTGCAGCCGGTTTTAACATGATGGGCCGAGGGGGGCGGTGTGGGGGACCGGCGCCGGGCTTCGCCGGGCCTAAGCCGGCCCCCATACCCCTTGGTCTAAGTAAGCATTTTCCTTATTTTATGTAAACGATACTAAGACAAAATGCCTATTTCATATGTAAGATAAAGTGTTTTTATCTTCCTATATATGAATTTATGATATATAGTTATGTTATCCACGTTAACTACATTAAATCATTATATAATCGTTACGCCTGTAAACGAACCGAACGAACATGAACATAGGCATGTTCGTGTTCGTTCATTTAACTTTAACCGAACACGAACACTAGCATATAATCGAACATATTTTTTTGTTCGTGCTCGTTCATTAAGAAATCGGACATGTTCACGAACATTAACGAACATAAACAAAAAAAATTAACTAAACATATTTGAATAAACATAAACAAATATAAATTAACATGATTGAACAAACAAGTCTAATATATTACAACTCATCCAAAAACACATCTAAATTAAAGTTCATAAATATACTAATTAGTTATACTAATATAAGTAGTTAGAAAACCTAATATTTATACAAATCTAACTATTTATATATTTACTAAAATTTAAACGAACGTTCATGAACATAAATGAACGGACATAAACGAACGTTCATGAACATAAACAAACAAACAATTTTTTTTTGTTCGTGTTCATTCGTTTATTAAATAAACGAACATAAACGAACTTCCCGCCGAACAAGTTCATGAACGTTCGGTTTGTTTACATGCCTAATAACCGCCATTAGAACATATGTTATTGAGTTTGCAGGTTAAAAAAAATAAGTGATGAAAAGACAAAAAATATTATAAATACTTTGAAATGATGAACTTCTTGGATATGTCAAATTCTTTGAATTGGTGAACTTCTTGGAATGGTGATATGAAATTTAGTGCTTATATAGTACCTATGTGTCGATTTTCCGATTTCGGAAAATTCCTACATTTAAAATCTCGGACAGCTTGTGTCGCTGATTAGGGAGGTCCGAATTTCAGCTGTTTATGACAGGTGGAAGTCGACCGGTTCTGCGGACGGGGAGTTTTCAGTCAAAGGTATGAAACATTTGATTAGATCTGATTCGCAGCAGGAGTTCGAGTTCATTTTGGAATGGAGTAGCTGGGTTCCTTCAAAATGTAATATCAATGTTTGGAGATTAGAAATGGATAGGCTCCCGACAACGGTGGCGCTGAATCGAAGGAACATACAGGTCGAGGATACTTATTGCCGGTTCTGCAATTCTTTTGAAGAATCGGCTGATCATATCTTTATTGCATGTCGTACAGCCTCGATCATCTGGAATTTCTTGAGTTCTTGGTGTAAGATTCCGAGTATTTTTGCTTTTTCGCGTAAAGACCTGTTCCTCATTCACAGAAACATAAGGGCCTCGGAGAAGAAAAGGGAAGCTGTTCACGGTTTAATCATCATCGCTTGTTGGAGTCTTTGGCGGGCTAGGAACAATGTTGTTTTTTTTTCTAATAGTCCGGTGAAGATAGAAAGTATCATTGGAGAGATTAAGGCTCTAGGATATTTTTGGTATGTTAATAGGTCTAAGCATAAAGAGATGTCTTGGGAGGATTGGTGTTCGTTTGTAAATATGTAGTGTTGTAGTTGTGTTTCTGTGTTGGCCCGGTTTGGGTCGGCCGTTCGTTTTAATGAAATTTACCTTTAAAAAAAAAACGAGAAGAATACTGTTATTACGATGATTGTTATCAAAATTAAACACAATCACCAAAACAACCTAGTCCCATCATTGTACACAACCACCTTCCACCATCTTAGCAACCCTCAACACGATGTTAGCGCAACATTGCTCATAACCAAAACCTATTTTCCATAACAATCATGATTCGGCATTATTTGTTCGATGTACGGGTGTAGGACCCATTCTTTTGTCTTTATGGGGACGATATGATTATTACAGGCGATGATTATTGTTTTGGTCAAAAATTACCGAAGCAATTAAGTGATCAAATTAGTTAAGTGAGGTAGTGTGCTAGAAATATATGTGAAAAATGTGTTAACAGTTTCAAGATACGGCTCAGGATATAGAGCTGTATCTATGATCAAACAATGAGCAAAAAAGTAAAGGTTGACACGTGATGTACGAGGAAAGCCCTTGATCAATCTTGATCGCCGGCATAAAACCTCGGGAGCTGACAATCGCAGCTGCCTTGTTCTTCTATTGCTTCAAATATCAGGATACAGCGCAGGATATGATGCGGATCAACTAGGTGTTACAACGTGATTTGATTACAAGTGTTGGTGTGTGGTGATTGCTAGAAGCTAGAGAGCAAAGTGTGCGAAAGAGAGTGTGTGGAAAAAGTTGTGTTTGCCTATGATCCGATCGCTCCCATTTATAGTAACAAAAACTAACAAACTATCCTATTATTCCGGGATACTTTGGAATATTCCATTCTGAACGTTGGGGGACTCTTTCTACTCGTTTTCCACGTGCTTATTGACTACAAAACCGGGTCTTCAGCTCATATAACCGTTACAATGTCAATAATATTAACCAACATCCGATATTCTCGCGGAATATGCCTTTCTGACCGTTACAAGACCCATTCTTCCACCATCAACGTCCATTTTTCAACCACCTTGAGCGAATCTTCAGGTAGATCAAGTCTTTTAACGTTGGTACCTTGCAACCAACGTTTTACAAGCCAATCGTTAGTAATAGTCAGGATACTGCCTCAGAGGATGTTACCAATATCCTGGTTCAGTATCCTGGCCGCAGCATCAAGCATATAATATCAGGATATGCTTCAGGATATGCTTCAGGATATAAGCTCGAAATTCCACCCATAACAATTGTCCCCAAAAATATATCTGTTTGGATCTTGAAATCCAAACGGGTATATTTTTCGTTGTGTTGTTCGATGCACTTAATGGGATGTAGATGTTGATGTGACTTCACGCAACTTCCAAGGTTATACTTTCTCATAACTAGGTAGTCTTCTGGCACGTCTGGTAAGGATATCTATTTTGAACATTCCTGCATATGTTTGGTTAATTAGCATATACTATGATAAGACTGAAACTACTCCCTTTTCTGTAGACTCTGCTAAGGTCCCTGTTGCTTCGATCTTGAGGAGCTTGACAGTTACTCCAAGCCTGTCCTGGTAAAAAATCATCTGTTGCCACCTGCTCTAAGCCCTCCGCTGTTGCTGCCGAAAGTTTCTGCTATGATGACCTTGGTTTCATGGAATCCATCGAGCCCATGAACTCCTTCCTTAATAAGGTAAATATCCAAATCCTGTATCCCGTACACATATACTGAACCTGTATCCTGGTTAGTTTGTCTTTAATGATACATGTATTTTGCTTTGTAGGGTTTGAATCATCTGGTCGTCCTGTACTTAGAACAATTTATATTTCCTGCACTTAAGACAATACGATGGCCAAAGGTGGATGGGCCCTGAGTTTCAGGATGAAGCCTTTGGTCATCAATCAGTATGGTTTATTTTGAACAATATAACAGTTGAAGGCAAATGGGTTCTCGTGTTTTCAGGATGAAGCCTTCAACTGTTTATGTAAATATACTTTAAAAACTTAATTGTGTTCTTGGTGGATGGGTCTCTTTTTGAGACGAAACCAAGAATACAATTAATAATAAACTAACCTTTTAGCCTTACATGTTGTTATTTGTTATGCATTGCTTAGTCTGAATTCCAATGTTCCAAACTTAGTGCAATTATTACTTTTTATGAAAATATCTTGATCAGTATACTCGCAAATATCCTATTAAGACTTCTGTCAAACAGGGTTCTTACAACTCAAACAATTTCGATAAAGTTTTCAAAGAAAAAGGATGGTTCATTTTTGTTTTGCAAAGCTTGTTTTGATAACAGTAGTTTGATTTGAATATAGTTTCAATTTTCAATCCAAGTATCCTGAAGTATATCCTGAGAATACATCTTGAGAATATATCCTGAGAACATGTCCCGACCAGGATACTCATAAGTGTTATAGTTTCAGAAATTTAGACAATCTAGATAAGGTTTTTTAAAGAACAAAAATAGGAAAGATCATACCGAAACAGAAGACATCTCAATCCTTTCATTCCAGTCCTTTCGCAACCATTCCACCGAAGGTGTCCCCAGTCCAGGATACTTGGCGATTTATGCCCAAACTTGATCCTTTGAGTTCCTCACAATGCCTTAGTGGGATATAGTGTTGGCATAGGTTTCCTTCTTGCTCCAGCATAAATGTCCCCAGTAGGATATAGTATGTTGTACCAGGATATGATCCTTTAGCAATTCTTCAACCAGTTGTTTAAACTTAGCAATCTTTTTTCAAAAATTTATGTAGACTTGTAAATGATTATGTTTTTTGAAAATATACTTTGGGATTATCCAAAAACTTTGTATTTTATTGGGACTAAACCCATTTTCCAGGCATTTAAGCCGGAGTATAAGAACCTCAAGACTTGAAAAGGTGAAAACCTTTAAGTCTTTGAGTTTTGATGGGGATTTTACCCACGTTTCGTGCGCTACAGGCGAGGGTGTGGAAACCCCAAAACTTAGAAAGGTGAAAACCTTTAAACTTGGGGAAAATCCCAAATTTTCATGCGCTACAGGCGGGAGTGTATAAACTCCAAGACTTAGAAAGGTGATAACCTTTAAACCTTAGAGAGTATGAAAATACCCTTTCGTGAGAGAGGGTGATCAATCCTCATATACCTTAAGGATCCAGGGTATAGCCAACAGTAACGAAATTGTCAGCCACTTTTACATGAACTGGTCCCGCCACCTTGAACTATCCCTGGATAACTTGCGCTCCAGGCGGGGTGTTTAAACCCAATTCGGAAGAAAGGTGAATACCTTTAAACCTGTGAAGGGATCAGGATCCCTTATACGTGAGAGAGGGGGCCAATCCTCTAATCTTCCGAAGTATCTTGAGTGAGCATCCTGGAGCCATATCCTGAAGCATATACTGCAAAACATCCTTAAACTAAGGTGGGTGTTAGCTTGGCTAACACCCCTCCGATGCTTAAGTTAGTATTGGGTTTCAAAGAATAAATTAAACCAAACATATTTAAAAAAGATAGAATTCATACCATCCTGAGTTAGAAATTAAATTCTAAACTCACTTGAAATAAAGCTTAAGATGTATAGCATTCCAAGATCTCGGTAGCATATCCCCTTCCATATTCTTGAGTCTATATGCTCCTTTCCCTGCTTCTGATTCAACTTCATATGGTCCTGATATTCTTGTTATATGCTCTGGATATTCTTTGTTGATACGCTGCCATCCTTAGCCTTGCTGCATCTCTCTTTTCATCTATAGTATCCAAATCTTGACTCAAGGCTTCAGGATTCTGTTCAGGATCACTTAGGGTAGATCTTGCAGTAGATATTGTCATTTCCGTTGGAATCATTGCTTCTGCTCCAAATACCAAGGAAAATGGGGTTTGGCCTGTTGCATTCCTTACCGTTGTCCTATCAGCCCACAAAACAAAGGGTAATTCTTCTGCCCATCTTCCTTTTTTGGTTCCAAGCCTCTTCTTTAAGTTATTGACAATTATCTTGTTTGAGGATTCTGCTTGTCCATTCTCTTGAGGATGTACTGGAGTAGATGTTATCATTTTGATTCCCCAACTCTTGCAAAAGTCAGTAGTCCTTTTGCTTATAAATTGAGAACTATTGTCACAGATTATCTCGGCTGGTACTCCAAATCTGGTCAGGATATTTCTCTTTATGAAGGATACTACTTCTTGGTCTCTAACTTGAACAAATGCTTCAGCTTCAACCCACTTAGAGAAATAATCCGTCATTGCTAGCATAAAGACTTTTCCTCCCGGAGCTTTCGGTAGCTTTCCCACTATATCCATACCCCACTTCATAAATGGCCAAGGGGAAACAATAGGATACAATGGTTCAGCAGGTTGATGCAGTATGTTACTATGTCTTTGACATGTGTCACATCTTCGAGCATATTCTGCGGCATCTTTTCTCATTGTTGGCCAATAATATCCTGTCCTTAATACTTTTGAGAATAACGACCTGCCCCCAGCATGGTTACCACAATCCCCTTCATGTATATCCTGAAGTACTTCCTTGGCTTCAGGATCCTCCAAGCACCTCAAATACGGTCCCGCAAGAGATTTCTTGTATAAAATATTATCTATAATAGTGAATCGTGATACCTTCATCCTAAATGCCTTAGGATTTTCATTTCCAGGGATGTGTCCTTCTTTGAGATATTTCATGACTGGAGCCGTCCAGGATTTAGGATCCTCTTCAGGATGTTCTACTCCAGGATCCTGAATACCAGCTACTTCTTTATCCTGAGGATTCGTTGCAGGATATAGGACATGTAATATTGGTATTTGCGTCCCTTCAGGTATCTTGATCGATGATCCCAAATTTGCTAAGGCATCCGCTTCAGCATTATCCTCCCTTGGTACCTGTTCAAGTATAAAAACATCGAAATATCCTGCTAATTTTTTGAGAATATCGAGATATTCGATTAATTTCTCACCCTTAACTGCATAGGATCCATTAAAATGGTTAGTAATTAACAAAGAGTCAACATATACTTGCAAATTTTTGATACTCATGCTCTTAGCCAACTCTAATCCTGCAATTAAAGCCTCATACTCTGCTTCATTATTAGTAGCAGGAAATTCACACCTAATAGCCTGGGGTAATATGTCCCCCTGTGGCGATTTTAGTAGTATTCCTAATCCTACTCCTCTTACATTAGATGCACCGTCAGTATATAATGTCCAGGATCCTGAGGATTCTCCTAACTGTTGAACTTCTAGGTCTACCTCGTCCTGAATGTCACTACTAAAGTCAGCCACAAAGTCAGCTAAAGCCTGAGATTTTATGGCATTTCTAGGTTCGTATACTAAATCATAAGCACTCAACTTTACTGACCACTTGGCCATCCTGCCTGACATCTCTGGTTTCCTAAGCACATTTTTGATAGGATAATTTGTTTTAACATGTATCCTATGTGTCTCGAAATAATGTCTAAGCTTTGTCGATGCCATGACTAGAGCTAATATTAATTTTTCTAAATGAGAATACCTAGTTTCAGCATCTAACAAACTTTTACTAACATAATAAACAGGATATTGCTGACCTTCATGGTCTTTTATAAGAACGGCACTTACAGCATTCCCTGATACAGCAAGGTACAGGGATAGTGGTTCACCATTTTCCGGCTTCATCAATAGAGGTGCGGTTGAGAGATACCGTTTCAAATCCTGCAGGGCTGCTTCATGCTTTTCCCCCCATTCGAATCTTTTGTTCTTCTTTAGGATATCATAGAAGTCTTTGCATTTCTCTGAGGATCTTGAGATAAACCTGTTTAGAGCTGCTACCCGGCCTGTCAATCTTTGTACGTCCTTCATATTTGAGGGTGATTTTATGTCCAGGATAGCTTTGATCTGCTCTGGGCTTGCTTCTATCCCTCTTTTTGTCACCATATATCCAAGAAACTTTCCTGCCCCCACTCCGAAATGGCATTTAGCAGGATTCAGCTTCATGTTGTATTGATCCAGGATATCAAATGCTCCCTTGATATCCTGGAGGTGATCCTCAGCCTTTTTAGATTTCACCACCATATCATCGATATATACCTCCATGGTGTCCCCCAGTTTGTCTTTGAACATCATGTTTACCAATCTTTGGTATGTTGCACCTGCATTTTTCAAACCAAAAGGCATAGCTGTATAACAATAAATACCTGTTGGTGTCATGAAGGCAGTATCCTCCTGGTCAGAAGGTTCCATTTGGATCTGTTGAAATCCTGAAGATGCGTCCATGAAGGTCAGCATTTCATGCCCGGCAGTGGCATCTACCATTGCATCAATATGGGGAAGAGGAAATGGGTCTTTAGGACAAGCTTTGTTCAAGTCTGTGTAGTCTACACAAACTCTCCATTTCCCATTCTTCTTCTGTACTACAACCACGTTTGCTAGCCACCTTGGGAACTTAACCTCTCTGATCATTCTGGACTTTAATAATCTTTCAACTTCCTCCTGGATAATTGTGTTCCGCTCAGGAGCAAATTTCCTTCTTTTTGCTACACAGGCTTGAATGATTTATCAATTCCAAGCTTATGAGTGATAATATCTTTGGATATGCCTGTCATATCCTCATGCTTCCATGCAAACGTAGACATCCTGCATTTCAAAAAGTTAATTAATTGTTCTTCAATATCCTGAGGGATATTGGTCCCTACGAGCACCGAGATATCAGGATTATCCTGATCCAGGATAATTTTCTTCACATCCTGCTCCGAGGCTTCCAAGGTATCCCGGGCCCGCATCTTTAATTGCTATGCTTGATTAGGCTTGGTTGAAGATTTCATCGAGGATGAGTAACTTTCTTTCGCTTCCTGCTGATCGCTTTCAACCTTGACAACTCCCCAAGGGGTAGGGATCTTGATGCATTGGTGATATGTTGATGGCACAGCCTTCATATCGTGAATCCATGGTCTTCCCAGTATGATGTTATAGCAGGATAAGGAGTCCATCACACAGAAGCGTTGTATCGAGTTGACCCCTTCAACGTATACTGGTAACTTTATCTCTCCTATAGTATTTCTAGCTTCTCCACTGAAACCAACGAGCACAGTGGACTTCGAAGTAATGTCCATCGGAGATACATTCATCCTCTTCAACGTTTCTAGCTGAATTATATTGACA
This sequence comes from Helianthus tuberosus, assembly GCA_030545235.1. NCBI lineage: Eukaryota > Viridiplantae > Streptophyta > Magnoliopsida > Asterales > Asteraceae > Helianthus > Helianthus tuberosus. The sequence continues at coordinate 177,908,800 of CM060354.1, forward strand.
GAACTACCGTTGTCTACCAGTATCCATATGGGTTAGGTCGATATGGCATGAATGAGGATTCAGACTTCCTGTTAGTCGACTCATAGGTGTTGGATGAGTTCATTCTCTCTTGCATCTTCCTGTCATCTTCCAGACGGATATATCTCAAAGCCCTGTTACGAGCTTCGTCGAGATTCCTGCAGGGATTCATTACAAGATCCTGATAAAACTGAGAATCCTTTTGTAATCCCATCTTAAAAGCTTGCACAGCTGTTGCAACATCAAGATGTGGGATATCCAAGGATTCTCGACTGAATTTGTTCACATAATCCCTCAAGGATTCCTGAGGCCCTTGAGTTGTCCTGTAAAGATCACTGGTTAGTTTCTCAAAACTCCGACTACAAGAAAATTGACTGTTAAATAAATTAACCAAATGAGCAAACGAAGTAATTGAGTGAGGAGGAACGTTTAACAGCCATTTTAAGGCTGATCCTGTTAGAGTAGAACCAAATCCCTTGCACAAACATGCTTCCTTGAGCTCCGGAGGGATAGGGTTAATCTCCATTCTTTCCCTATACTGAGCAATATGCTCCTCAGGATCCGTAGTTCCGTCGTAAAGCTTCATGTTGGGGGTTTGAAATCTCTTTGGGATCTCAGCATCACAGATAGGATATGCAAAACGAGATATCTTGTGGCTGTCTTGGGACACTTCCGGGATCGGCTGGACCACCCCAGGTACACTAGATATCATGTCCTTCAACTTCTGAAGTTCCCTAGTAAGTGCTGATGTTACACCTGTATCCTGCAAAGATCCACTATTGTTAGTAGCATAAGTATTATTATTATTTGACACGTTACCCGTTGGAGGATTTTTCCCATATCCTGAAGCATATCCTGAGCTCCTCATGGTTGACATCCTGACCGAGGAGGGTATTTCAGGAGTATGATTCTGAGGAAGGCTGGGCACAATATTCCCCCTATTATCCTCAGTATACACAGCTGAACTGAAGTTCAAAGTTCTGGGATGTAATGGAGTGACAATATCCTCAGCAGATCTGCTCGAGCCAGACTTCAGGAGTTGTATTTCCCTTAAAAGCATTTGGTTTGTTTCCTGTTGCTGCCTCATTTGTTCCTGCACACTTCCAAATAAAGTCAAAATTTCATCATTAGAGGCTAAAACGGGAGCAGATCCCTGGACACTCCGAGTAGGGATAACATCTTGAGATTGTGAAGAAAACGGCATCCTTGGAGGAGGTGGTGGAAGCCCGAACCAGTAGTAGCAGAGGTTGTAGCAGACATAGTGGAAGAGCTCATGTTTGATCTTGAGGCCAATGTAAACAATGTGGCAAAAAGTTTAGAAAATAGAAAACCGATTAACGATTTTACAAAGATTTTTAGTAAAAGTAGCACCACTTGCCCCACGGTGGGCGCCAAATTGTTTTGGTCAAAAATTACCGAAGCAATTAAGTGATCAAATTAGTTAAGTGAGGTAGTGTGCTAGAAATATATGTGAAAAATGTGTTAACAGTTTCAAGATACGGCTCAGGATATAGAGCTGTATCTATGATCAAACAATGAGCAAAAAAGTAAAGGTTGACACGTGATGTACGAGGAAAGCCCTTGATCAATCTTGATCGCCGGCATAAAACCTCGGGAGCTGACAATCGCAGCTGCCTTGTTCTTCTATTGCTTCAAATATCAGGATACAGCGCAGGATATGATGCGGATCAACTAGGTGTTACAACGTGATTTGATTACAAGTGTTGGTGTGTGGTGATTGCTAGAAGCTAGAGAGCAAAGTGTGCGAAAGAGAGTGTGTGGAAAAAGTTGTGTTTGCCTATGATCCGATCGCTCCCATTTATAGTAACAAAAACTAACAAACTATCCTATTATTCCGGGATACTTTGGAATATTCCATTCTGAACGTTGGGGGACTCTTTCTACTCGTTTTCCACGTGCTTATTGACTACAAAACCGGGTCTTCAGCTCATATAACCGTTACAATGTCAATAATATTAACCAACATCCGATATTCTCGCGGAATATGCCTTTCTGACCGTTACAAGACCCATTCTTCCACCATCAACGTCCATTTTTCAACCACCTTGAGCGAATCTTCAGGTAGATCAAGTCTTTTAACGTTGGTACCTTGCAACCAACGTTTTACAAGCCAATCGTTAGTAATAGTCAGGATACTGCCTCAGAGGATGTTACCAATATCCTGGTTCAGTATCCTGGTCGCAGCATCAAGCATATAATATGATGGTATTGAGTTCTTCAGAGGATGTTACCAATATCCTGGTTCAGTATCCTGCCTCAGAGGATGTTACCAATATGCTTCAGGATATAAGCTCGAAATTCCACCCATAACAATTATGATGGTATTGAGTTCTTGAAATCTTTGAAAATGAGCCAAGCGGTTAGTGCAATATGGTTATGTACTTATCGATTCTTTGAAATAGGTATTTCTATATGGCTTTGGTTGGGTTGATCTAAAGCTTCTAAACATGCATTGTAACCTGTCAATTGACATACATCGATCTCTAAAGAAAATACAAATATAAGTACTATAGAATTTTTTTATTTTTATTTTACGCATGAATAACACGTCTAGCACTATGTAACATTATAAAATATTTCCGTTTATCATTAAGAATTCAGCTACTCTGGTAGAGGGGAGAAAAAAAACATACGGTATGAAAAAAAGTAAAGAAACACATAAAACTAAACAAATAACCAGATTTTTAAAAAGCCATAAAAAATCATTAATCTACACTTCCAACCATATATTATACCATGGGGAAGGATCCATTAAAAAGTGGATTTTGCCTAAGTAGCCTAAGAAGGATTGTGATATTGACATGTGGCACTCCTAGTAAGTAGGAATGAAGGGAATGAAGGGCATTTTGGTCCTTATAAATAGGAGTGAAAATGACATGTGGCACCCCTTTTGTTTTTTAAAAATAAAACAAAAAAATCTAGTACAAAAAAATCTAGCACAAAAAAACGAGTACAAAAAAATCTAGTTCAAAAAATATAGCACAAAAAATGTAGTACAAAAAAATATAGCACAAAAAAAATGTAGTACAAAAAAATAGCACGAAAAAATTCAGCAAAAAAATGTAGTACAAAAAAATCCAGCACAAAAAAATTGAGGAAAAAGAATTTAAGACAAAAAAATTCAGCACAAAAAAATTAGCACATAAATATAGTACAAAAATTCAGCACAAAAAAATGTTATACAACATAGAAATACAACACATTTAAGTGAGTTTTTTTAGTCTTCATATTTTATATAACAATATGGTACTCAAATTAAAGATAAAAAGACGCTCGATTTTACGGTGAATTTTTTATGAAAAAATAATGCCGTATAAAAAAGTTATGAACGTTTAAAAAACGTGGGTGGAATATGCATGTGCCTCATGTGGAGAGAGAAAGTCCATAAATATGATTTTTCCAAGATACCCTTGCACTCCTCCTTTCTCCTACCATTTCATCTTAACCATTGATTTTAAAAATGAATGGTTAAGATTCATTCTCATCCTACTTAGGGAAATTAATTTTTATTTGATCTTACCCCATTATACCATTATTGCTATTTTGTAGACAAATGTAACTAATATATCGGCTTAGTGTTAGGTTTTATGTTTAAGACACTTTTACTTTACCATGTAAGATTTGAATTTTTCAAGATTTGGATGATTAGTCACCAACTACATAATTAATTTATAATTTCAAACTAGCAATTGATGATTTTTTTTTTCTTTAAGCACACATTATACATATGTAACTTTACACTCTCAACATGAAGTTAAAGCATGTTTTTTGTTATATCTGGTTTATTTATTATTTTTAAATAGAATTAAATGAGAATTTATAACAAGGTCTAGCAAAAAGCCTGTGTGATGTTGTGTCTTTTGTTTGAACTAAAATCAATTTATTGAATTGTCACTCTCACTTGGTTAAATGCTTCTCACACCTTTTCCAGTTTCTCCACCCTATGACAGTTTTAACTTTAAATTAAATAATAATAATAATTATGAACTATTTTATTTATTTAGGTACATATACTATCTTTTTTGCCTTTCAAATCAATATCAGAGTAATTAAATGTGGTATACTAAAATGGTTCGTTAGACTAATGAGGTCATCAATGGTCGGTCCCTCGTACATTTGGAGTAGAGAAAGATGAAACTTATGTGTTGATTTGAAGAAACAATGAGAAAACATTAATGTTAACGTCAATTAGGGATGGGCTTTTTTTCCCAAATACCCGTACTCGTACCCGTACCGTACCCGTACCCGTACCTGTACCCGTACCGATTTTAGGTATTTGGTACATGTATCGGTACCCAGTTTTATTGATTTTGGTATTCGGTACTTTTGGTATTGGTACGGGTACGGGTACGGGTAAAAACGGGTACTGGTACCGAATTCTATGTATACCTTTAAAAGTTTTTTTGTATTATGTTTTATTTCATATTATGGTATTTATAGTGTACTTGTATTGATTTTACCTATATGGTACCCGTATCGTATTGGTACTCGTACCAATTTTACCTATTTGGTACTCGTACTATATTGGTACTCATGTCAATTTTACCTATTTAGTACTCGTACAAGTGCTCAAAAAGTAAATAAAAACAAAATGGTACCAAGCGGGTACTGTACCGAAAATACCCGTACCAGTACCCGTACTCGTACCCGTACCGTACCTATATATTTGGTACGGTATTTGGTACCTAGTTTTGTTCAAATTCGGTACCGGTATTTTCGGTACTGGTACGGGTATAGGTACGGGTACTGTACCAATCCCATCCCTAACGTCAATGTTTTAGAGGTATATTTATTTTGAATTGAGACATATTACGCACTTTACTCTTTTATATTTATATGTGACTATTTTTCGAGGGTTAAGATGGATAGGATATGATCCGTTAGCTCTATAAAATTCGTTAACCAAATAGGCTGTGTAAAAGTATTAGCCAAATGAGTCTTGACGTCTTGTAGAAACAACTACCATTCTTTCATAAGAGGATCGTGTTAATCAAATTTTATAACTATCGCTAAAAATTGATGAAGTTATATTTTACACGTTTGATGTCGTTAATGACAAATCTAATGTTTATAGAGTTAATGGTGTTGGAAAGTTTCACGGCCATGTTGAGTTTTACATATGTAGACATACAAATTTCTAGAAATACAAAACAAAGTGACTCGTAATGGATTACCTGCATCATGTAATGCAAAAATCGGCGTTGTTAGTTGTTACCACAATGAATTATCTGAAAGACAAAAGGTCAAACCATTTTGACAATTTTTATATAAACTCGCTCGTAATTTTCCCTTTAAATAACATACAATGTTTGTGTATATGTGTAGGATTGGATTCAATTAAGAACTACTACGAGTCGTGGGAACCATGAGAACTCCTACTTCTCGCGTGAGTTGAGTCACCATTTTTTTCACAAACGTAGATGAAAATGTTATAAACATATCTGTAAAAAAGACAAAAAATTTGTCGAGTCGGTAGTTACACCTTGATGTAAAATTTGTTTACGAGCGATGTATATTTTTTTTACTTCACCAATAAATTTTTTTACACCTGATGTAAATTTTTGCATGAGACAATTTTTTTATTTTTCTCTTAAACAAGTGAATTTTTTAAAGATTTTTGAGAAAAAAAATTTTTTCTGAAAAAACCATTTGAAGATTTAATCCTTATGGTTCTCACAACTTAGGGGCTGTTTGTTTGGTGCTGAATGGATCCATTCAGAGCTTAACCTCTGAATCGGTCAGAGGTTGGGTTGTTTGGTTCACAAAACCCTTACCTCTGAATGGTTTCATTCAGTCTGAATGGTTCAGAATTGAGAAGTTGCTGAATGAAAAACTTGACATACCTGCCCCTAGGGGTGAGCAAAAACCGAACCGAAAACCGAAACCGCACCAAAAACCGTAAAAACCGAAACCGCAAAACCGCAACCGACACAAAAACCGTAAAAACCGAAACCGCAAAAACCGAAACCGCAAAGGTATGGTGCGGTTCGGTTTTAGCTTTAAAAACCGCACCAAAAAACCGAAACCGCACCGCAAAATTATTATATATATATATTATATATATATATAATATACTTAAAGATTTAAATATAAAATTCCCTATATATTATATAATCTGTGTTTGTTAAAAAAAAAAAGTACAGACTTGACTTTGTTAAGTTAACTATCGTCTGCTCCCTCTCAAAAAAAATGATGTTAACCTACTAGTTACAAGCCCATTAAATTAGCACTCCAAACAGCCCAACTTTCAACCCAATAACCTTTTGATAAAAAAGAAACCTACGTACATTTCCCTTCATTTCCCTAATTTAACATCCAGCCGACAATCTTTTCTTCATCTGGTGCGATCATCTTCAGCCGGTGCGATCATCTTCAGCTGGTGCGATCATCTTCATCTGGTACGTATGTGTTGGTTCATGTTTGAGCTAGGTTCATGTTTTTGGTTCTTGTTTCATCGCTTGTATGTGATTTTTGATTTCTAAGTACAAGACTTTCTAGTATAATCGCTTGTATGTGATTTTTGGTTCATGTTTTTGGTTTTGGTTCTTGTGTACTGTTTCATCGCTTGTATGTGTTATAGCTAGGTTCATGTTTTTGGTTCTTTTTTCATCTCTTGTATATGAAACACATAAGTTATGTCTATACATTTATGAGTTATCATCAAATGTGACAGCCCCTGTTGTTGCTTATCGATAAGTTTCATCTCAATGTATGGCTTTTGTTTGATTTTAGTTCTTTTATGTTTTCAGAATGGCTACTAATGAAACTGTAATTGATGTGGATGATCAAAATGATGATGAGGTTGAAGTACCCGGAGAAGAAAATAAGCCAAAGTTGAAACAATATTACGTTTTTATTTGGATACGACTATGTGATTAAGTTTTCACCGTTTCACATAGCAACTATTATTCTAGACATGTTTCTAGTACAAACTCTTGTTTTGATTGATGTCCTCTAGCCCATACATATGCTCTTCACATTACTCTTGCAAAAAATATATTCTAATTACCATCAAGTATTAGATGTATTCCAGTATTAAAACCGAGAGTTTTTTTTAGATGTATTCAAGTATTGCTGAGAGTTTTTTTTAGATGTATTCAACTATTAAAACCGAAACCGCACCGAAACCGAACCGCAACCGCAAATAAACCGCAAAAACCGTACCGCAAAAAAACCGCAACATGTGGTTTTAAAAAAATAAAAACCGCACCTCGCGGTATGAGTTGCGGTTTTATGCTAAAACCGCACCAAACCGCACCATGCTCACCCCTACCTGCCCCTTCCTCCCATCTCCTCCACAGCTCCTCCTCCCCCTCCACTGCTCCTCCACCGTCTCCTCCTCCACAACCGTCGTCTCCCCCTCCACCGCCCTCATCCCTCTCCTCACCGCCGCCTTCCCTTCTTCCACCGTCGACCTTCTTCCACTCGATTCCCTGTGCCGATTGCCTTCTCCTCAGCCACAATCGTTCAGCAGCGGCGGAGTTCAGCGGCGGCACACAGCAACAACGTCAAAGTTTGGTGGGGAGTTCAGCGGCGGCACCGGCAGCGGAGGTTTGTTCTCAGTCTGTATGTTCATGTTCCGATCCAGAAAAAGGGGTGTTAAAGTTTGGTGGTGGAGATGATGATGATGATGGCGGTGGCGGTGTTGCAGGTAGGGAGAGAAAGAGGGAAGGGGGGGTGATGACTGATGAATGATGATGATGATATTGGGTTTATAGAAAAAAAATCTATAAAGGGTTTATTTTGTGGGGAGGGGTAAAAATGTCATTTTACACTGTCATTCAGATATGGAACCAAACAGCACTTTACTGGTTCAGCACTTACCCATTCAGACCCTCTTACCCATTCAGACCTCTTATTCATTCAGCACTTATTGGTTCAGATGTTGCCAAACAGCCCCTTAATTAATTCTCAATTTACCCTTTACCTATATTATGTATGTGTATTAGTATATCGTGTACGAATACCGTACTCCTATTCATAAAAGAAAAAAAAAACTTTATTATTTCCATTTTCCATTTCATTTTAACATACATAATTCAATTCAATTAATTAGCAAGAACCACATTTTTCTTTCCTGAACAGTGTGTTTGACCTTTGGATTCTTACACCATAAGCCTACTTTACACATTCCCTGGATACCCTTTCCCTATCACCATACCTTAGCTTCTATGTTCAATGTCTATTTACCTTTTTACCCTTTACCACCCTACCCCCCATGTACAACTCTCAATGCACAATGTACAAACCACAACACTTGACTTTTACCACTTTCATCTCCACAACCACATTCCACCTTTGCCTATATAAACAAATGTCCACACCACACTCTCACTCTCACTCTCATTCTCATTCTATCACCACAACTAGAAACAAAACAAAACAAATCAACAATGGATGTAAGTTTCACTTTACCCCCTTCAACTTTCCCTTTATGTCAAAACCACACCCTTAACATGTTTCAAACTTTTTACAGGAATTCAGAGGTAATCATATACCACCATTTGGCAGCTGGGATTGCAACAATCATCTTCCATTCACTGAATGCTTCGAGTCGGCTAGACAACCCGGCTTCATCGGCTACGGCTACGGCTACGTCGCCGGAGATCTCTACAACAACAATGTTGTAACTCCGGCGATGATCGTGGTTCCTCGCCGGAGAGTTGACCGGAGAAAAGGCCCGGTGAGAGGGTCCAAGAAAGTGGTTTGTGAATATGATTATGAGTTTATGTATGGTGGGAATGAAGATCCGGTGCCGGAAGTTGTTAAAAAGAAGAAAGCGGTTGATGAAGATTTGTATAAGATCTCGCCGGAGCTCCTCCGTGCACCGCCGACAAGGGTATGTTTTTTTTTTTTTTTTTTTTTTTTAAGGAGTTTTGATAATTTTTAAATTTTTTTTGTTTGTTCACGGTTTGAGGTTTTTCTGACACGTGAATCTCCGTAATTCACGTAATCTAGTTTTTGTCGACTTTTAACATGAGATTGTGGACCCTACAGTCAAAGTGTTTTTTAAGTCAACACGGTTCTCAAAGTCAAATCTCATAATTTTTTATTTTTTTTTAATGAAAAGCGTCAAATCTCATAATTATTAATTAGTTTCTTTAATAAAAATTAATTTACTTCATTCAAAAAAAAAAAAAAAAACTTCATAGAAGAAAACATTAATTTATTTCATAATTATTAACTAGTTATTTTAATGAAGATTAATTTACTTCATAGAAGAAAACATTAATTTATTTCATAGAATAAAAAGAATCTAGCTTATTATTAATAGTTTAATGCAACTTTTATGCTCTAGTTTAGTTTCTTGCTAGTAGTGTTGTTTTTTTTAATATGAGTTGTTAATATAGTTGTTTTATTTAATATGGTTTGTTGTTAAAAAATAAGGTTAATTTATTTGATGTAAGAAAACAAGATTCTTTAGGGATTAAAATTCAAAAGTTGAAATTGTCTTTTTATGCAGAAGAGCAAAAGGTGGGGGTTGTTTTCAATGTGCATGCAACCAGGTTGTGTTATGTGAGTGAGGTCTTTGAAGAACCAAGGTTAGATAAAGAGTAGGGTTTATGGTTATATTATATATACACCAGTATATGTAAAAATTGGTGAAATGGCCCATAAAGATGAAGTTGCAAATGAGGAAGATGTAAGAAGTGAAGATTAGGACTCTTTTATGGTTTGTTGTATTTGGTGTAATCCACTTTTGTACTTCACTTGATATGATTTCAAGAATTGAGTTTTGGGCCATTTTTATCTTTTAAACTATTTTGAATGATTGAATGTGACTTGAATAGTTGAATGAATGGTGTATGATTAAATATAAAGATTTTGATTTTGTTTTATATTTGTTGAAAAATATTAAGGAATGGGAAAAAAGGGTAAAAAAAAAAAAGTGGAATTTTGATAGTGAGTGATGGTTTGTTGCTATAATTATGAAAGTTTCTGAAGCATGCCCTAAACACCAACCAAAAAAGAAAGCCTTTGCTCTACAGGCTCTGTTAATACCACTAGTCACCCTTTATTTGAAAGTGACTTGGGTATGACCTACTTGTTAATTTATGTTGACTTGTAGTACCATTATTTAAAATTATATATTATTAATAAAGTGTTGTATTTTTTTAACGGCAAAACTTCTATATACTAATATAGAAATCGGGTTAGTAAGTAACTGGAGCACGAAAGATTACAACAAAATGTTACGGATATTAAACTTTGACCATTTTGACCATACAATATTACAATACCTTGATGTATGCTTGTCAAAATATACCCATGTATATTAAAGGTTATGAAACATTTCTTTCTTATAACATCAATTTTGGTTTGTCCAGAGTCGATATGGACAACTCGGGTGGGAGATATGGTGACGTTGACGATAAGTCGATAACTCTGAAGAGGAAGAACAGCTAGTAACGGTGATGAAACACGACTTAGCACGTTCATTAATTGTAGATTAAATGTGATCTAAGTAACAATAATGTATTTGTTATTTTACAAATTCTTCGTTTATAATATTAAAATAATAAATGTGTTGTATTAAATGAAGAATTTGTAAAATACATTATTGTATCACATCTAATCTACCGTTATAATGCATCATTTGATCAATCTTATATTGAAAAATTGTGGTTTGAAATATTATTTAAACATTAAGACCGCCCGTAGTGGGCGTTTATTTTTCAAAAATATTGCCCAAACAAGCCCCTTCGCCGCTCCCTCGGCGTGATCGGGCGTTATTCGCGAAAAATTGTTCAAACGGTAACATTATTTATTGTTTTTTTTAATTCCCATTTAATAGTATAAAAAGTCCACTTTACATCCACATTTTTATAAAAACTCACTCACAATCAAAGTTTCTCTCTGCTTCTTTTAAATTTTATGAAAGTATGAACCAATTCCGACCCCCATTTGGTGTTCCGTCAAGACCCGGGAACCCGAACACCACCCAACCGCAACAAAGCTTTAGCCTTCAAGACATGGACTTGAACATGTTATCGTACGCGGCTTACTTGAGTGGCTCTACTCCTTTCATGCCACCCAGCTTTGGCCAACTCGGCGGCTCGCAACCATCACAACAACAACCCAAACCCGATGTGGATATCGTACCGGAGACGCAACCCGAACCGGAGCGAGAGATATCGAAACGTGGCAAAAGGTCGCATAAAAAGAAGGAACCGAACCAACCTCGTCGTAAGCATACTTACGTTATTTGGACGAAGGACGAGGAATATATGTTGGTTCGGTCGTGGGTCGATGTTTCAGAGGACCCCGATGTTGGTAAGTTTTATTTTTTTTTTAATTTTTTTCCTACACACCGATTTTTTTTATTTTTAACGTACAACTTTTTTTTCTATTTGTAGCAAACTTTCAAACCGGTTCCGAATTTTGGAATAGGATTCGTGCACTTTTTTATAGCACGTGGGGTAAGGGTGAACATCGTGATAATGATTCCATCTCTAGCAAGTGGACCGACATCAACAACAAGTGTCACGCCTTCCAAGAAGTTTATCAACGTAACTATGATAATCGGCCGAGCGGAGAAGGTGACGTTGGGGTTTTAACGAAGGCTATGGAAGAGTACGAGAAGACGAAAGGCGTTTTCCCGTACTATAAATGTTGGGACCTACTAAGAAAAAATCCAAAGTGGGCTAGCGTACCGACCATGACGTCGAGTAGTAGACGTAGAGCTAAACGGTCGAAAACGTCATCCTCCGTTGACCCTGAAACACCAACTTCCGATGCCCGCAACGTCGATCTAAATGTTGTTGTGGACGTTGACGGGGAAGTTGAAGAGTTGGCCCGACCGTCCGGTAGAAGAAAAGATAAGCGAACCGGGAAAAAACCGGTGGAGTCGTCTTCCGATCTCGAGTTGAAGGAAAATTTCGAGGAGATGAACCGTTGTCTCCAAGACATTCGAGACCTCGGCCACAAACGTTTGGAGACTATGAAAGAACGAGTCGCCGAAAACAAAAAGTTTAACGAGATGCAAGCGGGGAGGCAAACGGAAAAGGACATTGAGTTTTTGTCCAAATCGATTGACCACCTCTAAGGCGACGCGTTGATCGTTGCGCAAATGAATCGCCAAAAACTTCGAGAAAAATACGGACTTTAGATCATCATCTTTTTTTTTAACTTTATATTTTTTTCCGTTTTTTTTTATTCGCTTTTTTTATTTCTAGTATTGTAATTTTTTTTAAATTAATGAAGTATTTTAAGTTTTAAATTTAAAAAAATAAATAATTGTGTAATGATTGGATGGGCGTTATTGGACATCATTCCCACTACACAACTTTTGCAAAAACGCTCAATAATGCCCCAAAGCTGACTGGACTGTCACATGACAGAAAACGCCACAGGATGAGAGCATTATTCATCTAACGACTACGCATCGTCTGATGGTTGTGATATATACGGGACCATTCTTGAAATAAAATAAGTTTGACAAGTATCACCTTTTTGCTTTCTCACAAGTCACAAGAGTTAATAAGGCAGATTGCTTACAAGATACAAAAGCTTTGTGTAGGTTATATTATGAGTGAGACAACATGAAAAGGGATTTCGTTCTTTATGGAAAAAAACAAAAGAAGGGAAAAGGGGAAAAGGGGAAAAGAAGATGAAAATGTGGTGGGAGTGTTACCTTTATTGGTGGTGCACATGTAAAAAAGGAAAGAGGCTTGAATTGAAAGATGTGTGTCCATTCCAAGAAACTTTCTAACATTCTATGAAAATGTAAGCATATGATATCTTTCTCTCTTGTTTGAATTTGTAACACCTTACTCGTAAATAAGACAATGATACACAACTAATACACTTACAGAAAAGCAAACTAAACTTTCATTGAACTTATAATAATCTATGTACATTATAGTGCTAATTACAATATTAAACACAACTAGGAATTTCTAGGTCTTCAGATTTCATTGTCTTCTCTATGTTTCATAAGACTGTCTCACTAATTACCTATGATAGGTATACAAAACGACGTTAACTATAAGTTGGTGAGCTAATGTTTTAAAGTTTACGAAAGACAAGTGACATGCATGCAACATGAGTTGTGATATTTTAGAACAGGGGAAACAAATGTCAACAATGACCTTTTCACAACCACCAATAGTAGGGGGGGTATCACATAGATATGTAGTGTCGTGATGCATACGGGAAACTTATCCTCTTTTTGGTAAGTTTTGACACATCCTATTAAGCATACAAGGATCCCAATATACTCTACCAATAAGTACACATTAACAACATTCTTGTATCATTACTAGTTTCGAAAAGAGCATACAATCACAATTTTATAAATAAACATTATAACTAACAGGTTTAACAGTTGCTAGCACAATCAAATAATATCTTTGGGTCCTGATACGATTTATGTAATCCTAAGTTAGGTATTGGTACACCTAACTAGTTATTTTTAGGTCAACATTGGTTAACGTTATCTTGTTTAAGCATGGTGATCAGTCCATGCGTAACGAAGGCTATGTAACAACCCGCGCGTTCGAGCGTTGTTACTACTCGCCATACTCGTTACGTCTAGTACCAGAGATTCAGATCATAATGTAACTATATCGCTTAAATCGCTATATCGCAGTATTTTCGCATATCTCGCATATTTTATCACTATAACACATCGCATCGCACACACTAACGCTCACGATGACGTTGAGTGAGGACCTATTCTACCCTCCTCGACAGCCGTGATGCTTCGCAACGCAACACATATTCAAAACGGAAGTCGATTATCGCAACGCAAATTTGGAAATATGAATATTTATACGACCCTTTGTAACTAATTATCACAAATATATGAATGTGTTTATGAAAATGTGTAACCAAACTATCGCAACGCTTAACGAACAAAACGGAACGTCGAAACGCAATTCGCCAGAGATCACTGTCACACCCCCAAAATCCACCATGCGGAGTATCACCGCTTGGAGGCGTGACATGACCAGGATCAAGCCACCAATCATATTGAACAATGTATTTAAGATAGATAAAATCCAACCACACAATATAATTGGTGATCAAGAGCTAGTTAACCAAGTTCAAATTAACAGCGGAAGCATTAAAGGTAAAACCAAAACATAAGTTTAATAAGTTCATATAGTTCAAATGTTAAGCACGGAACATAACAGTCCATATCCCACAACGACCTCCTCCTCGTGCAAACTCCATAAGCATCTAACGACTTGTAAGGCATGTAACAACGAGTCAACAACAAAGTTGAGTGAGTTCACAGTTGGTTGTTTAGTTTTAAGTTGTTTCCGAAAACATGGTTTGTCTATTGCTGGCTTACTTGCCGTGGGGGTTACCCCATAGTTGAAAATATGATTAACCAGTTCCTTCTTTATTACCCAAACCATATCCATAATCAGTGGGGGCTTCCCCATGTGAACCACTAGACCGTTACCATATCGACTACTAACGAAAGTAAGTTGTGCCCTACGTCAATGTCTATCATCATTGACAGTTTGCCATAGTCCATTAGTACACGCCCGTCCGACTGGCACGGTGTGAGGTTTGTTAAACCTAATAGCGCTATTAACTAATGACCCGCTCGCCATCGGCCTCGGCGATTAAGTCGATATAAAATGAGGGACTTAATGATAGAGTTTTTGTCTAGTAAGTTTTAAGGTTGTTGTCCTACCCAAGGAGGACGAACGTACGTATTCTACCCAAGGAGAATACGCATGATTAATATTGGCATCCTACCCATGGAGGATGGCGGTACATATCCTACCTAAGTAGGATATGCAGGTTTCGTTTTAGTTCTTTTAATATTGGCATCCTACCCATGGAGGATGGCGGTACATATCCTACCTAAGGAGGATATGCAGGTTCCATTTTAGTTCTTTAACCCATTCCCAACCACCGGGAATCCCATGCCTTAGAAGGAGTGTGAACTCACCTTGGTTTGCTCGGTTAGATTAGTTACTCTAATAATCAGAAATCAAGCACGTCCTAATAAAGTACAGATAACAATCAATTTCTCGTGCATGCATAACACGTATCCTACGTACGGTTTATCTACTCATTACTTCTATCACATACCACACAGTTCAAATATCACACTCTGACTTTTGTGGAAAGATCATAGTTAAAAAAAAAAATACACTTGTAACACTTGTTAGAAAATAATTTTCTATGTGTTGAAGTTTTTAGAAAATTTCGCCAGAGTCTCCCTTGTAAATGGAGGCGACCATGCTAATAAGCATATCATTTTCTTTTCCGAAAATCATTCAACAATCAACAACAATTTACCAAGAGCAAACTATTCCATTTACAAACCAACATGAACTTGATGTCTCATAAAAACGCGTAGTAACTTGGTGAGGTGTTTAGTGGGTTTAGTTACCCTCCAAAGTGTGTTTACTTTATTTAAAATCATATTCTCGGGATTTTTAGATGTTCACAACTTGTGAACATATTTTACAAAAATATTTATTTACAACATTTCATGTGTCACTAGTATCCATATACTTACTTTATTTCCAAAAATAGTGTAAGGATCATGATCTTTCAAAAACCGTCTTTTAAACTTGGTTTATTTAGGAAAATCATTCACAAGTTTTAGATCTACAAGATTACTAGATCACTTTGTTTGTTATTTTACAAGAAATCATCTTGTCACCAAGTTCATGTCTAAATATGGAGGTGATTACTTTATGTAACCACATAATCACCACTTATCTTGTTAGATCATGTTTTCAATCATAATCTAACACGTCTCACATGATGATCAACATCATATTACCAAGAAATCAACAAGTAACATCACACATATTCAAAACAACATCATTCTTGCATTATTTCATCATATATCATCTTATGTAAGCTTATGTTTCATGATTCAAGTTTATGTTCTTTTAGTGTTCACATGATTTCATCATAATATATCTATTAACCACTAAAAACATGAAGTAAACCAGGATTAACAAGAAGCTTACAACTAGCTTAAAGCTAGGGAAGAAACACTAGAGAAATTGAGTGGATAAAAGCTTGTGAAGGAGGTCCTTGATGATCCGTGAGTTCCACACTTCGTTATTCACCTTTGTGCACCTTAGGATGGTCTTGGAATACTTGAATCAAAATCGAAAATGGGTGGTGTGTGGGAGAGTAGTCGGCCGAGAGCAAGGGGTAAGAGGGAGAGAGAGTGAGTTTGTGTTGATGAAGATGATGAGATTACTTGTTCTTATAATTCTCTAACTTTATTACCCAAGGGTCCTCTTGTCCCCCAAAGTACAACAAGATCCTTACAATTCCAAGAGAAGATTTTAAGGAGGATTTAGTGAAGATTACATCCAATCTTTGGTGTGGGCCGGTTCTAGCAGGGGGGGGGGGGGTTAATGTAATATTTGATGGTAAAATGTAATAAGTGGAAGGTAGGTAAAAGTCTAGTGTTTAGTGTGTACCATGTATTATGTAGCGTGTTAGTGTGCTCGGGAACCATAACTGGCTCAGAAAAATAAAATAAAATGTTTCTTGCAATATTTTAGTGTTCCGGGTAATGTCCGGTTGTTTGGTTGGATACCGTTCCGTTAAAGTGCTAAGTTATTCCATATAGTGTCATATATATATATATATATCTTTTTGTAACACTTTTAATTTCCAACACTTAGGAAAGCATACAGTACTATTTAGTCAATCTTCTGCACAAGACTAGTATGTTAACAAGCACATGTAAGTATGACGCAGTAATTAGAAAGCAGTTAAGTAATTCAGCACAGTCATCAAGTACTTTAATTAACATTAATAAATCGTACGGATACATGTAATTATGAGGGTTGTCACATTCTCCCCCTGTTAAAAAAATTTCGTCCCGAAATTTAGCACGTGGTTACGGGGGAAGCTAGTTAAGTTGCGTGGTTTCCTGGTTTTCCTGGGGTGTCACATCATCCCCCCGTTGGTTTGGAATTTCGTCCCGAAATTCTGCAGTAGCATCAGCCTCAGTAATGGTTGCACTTTTCTTAAACAACTGGGTATACTTGAGTTTCATTTGGTCTTCTCGTTCCCAGGTATACTCTGGGCCACGATGGGAGTTCCAACGAACTCGAACAAGAGGTATTCTGGTACGCTTGAGAATCTTAACATCTCGGTCAGTAATCTCTACTGGTTCCTCGACGAATCGCAGCTGTTCGTCAATAGTGAGTTCCTTGAGAGGAACTATGAGGGTCTCATCTGACAGACACTTCTTCAGATTTGACACATGGAAGACATTGTGAACTCCGCTGAGTTCTTCAGGTAGATTCAACTTGTAAGCGACCTTGCCAATTTTCTCAATGATTTCGAACGGTCCGACATAGCGCGGATTGAGTTTGCCTCGTTTTCCAAAACGAACTACACCTTTCCAAAGTGAGACTTTGAGTAGCACTCGATCCCCAACCTGGAACTCGATTGGTTTCCTGCGCTTATCAGCATAGCTTTTCTGACGGTCACGAGTTGCCGCCATTCGTTGTCGTATCTGAGCAATCCTCTCGGTTGTATCTACTACAAGTTCTGGGCCAGTGATTTGACTGTCGCCAACCTCTGCCCAACAAAGATGTGATCGGCACTTCCGTCCGTACAATTCCTCGAACGGAGCGGCCTGGATACTGGGGTGGTAACTGTTGTTATACGAAAACTCCACTAACGGGAGGTGTTTTTCCTAGCCATCACCAAAATCGATTACACATGCCCTAAGCATGTCTTCAAGGGTTTGGATGGTGCGTTCAGATTGCCCATCCGTCTGTGGATGATATGTCGTGCTCATGTCTAATCGAGAGCCAAAGGACTTGTGCATAGCTTGCCACAATTCAGATGTAAAACGTGAGTCACGATCAGAAATGATGGAGGTTGGCACTCCGTGCCTTGATACCACTTCCTTTAGGTAGACGTCTGCTAGGGTAGAAAACTTATCCGTTTCCTTGATAGCCAGAAAATGTGCAGACTTGGTCAGTCGATCCACGATCACCCAAATGGTATTGTTTTCGCGTTGAGATCTAGGCAGGCCAGTAATGAAATCCATGGAAATTTGCTCCCATTTCCATTTAGGTATCTCTGGTTGTTGAAGTAGGCCTGATGGTTTCTGGTACTCGACCTTGACCCTAGCGCAAGTCAAGCATTTACTGACGTAGGTTGCTATGTTGGCTTTCATGCTAGGCCACCTGTAACACCCCGAAAATATGAATTCTTATAATACAATAAAGTTGTAAATAAATAAGAAAAATAATAGTTTACTAGGAATGATATTAACCTAGTTAGATAATGAGTTATGAGTAGTTAAGAGGTTAAAACAAAATAAAAACGAAAGTTGAGGGGCCAAAAGTGTTTAATTTGAAACTAATATAGATAAAACAAAAAAAAATTAAAAACTCAAACACACTTAGTGTGCTGAGGTCGAACCAGACAAGAGGGAGGGGGCGACCAGGTTCTCCAAAACCCTAATATCCACAAAACTCATCAATTGAAGGTTCAAATCTGATCCAAAACGAAATCCGAGCTAAGATTAGTGATCCTCATTGTAAGAGGGTTATAAGGTATGTAAAATTTGATGAAAAATCTCTACTTGAAATTCTCATGAATTGGGAAATCCGAAATTTGACAATGCATGTTTGCTAATTGGATAGTATAGGAATGATATAGTGTCTAGGAGTAAAACCTAGACAACAACATGTGAAATTATGTCTAAATTCTGGAAATTTCATGAAAACATTGAAGGTGAGTCATGGGTCTTGTGAGAAATTGATAAACACTAAGGTTTTGAGCATTATTCTAGTGTAATATGGTTTATAGAAAGAGATTACTGGAATATGAATGTTAAATTTTATATATGAAAGCTTGATTGATGTAAATTCGGGCTAAATGATAAGTTAGGGACTTGTTATATAATCATGTAAAAATCTGCCCTTAAAGTGTTCGTAGAAATGCCTCAAAGAAGGCTTGAAACTGAAATTTAAAGTTAAAACGCATAATCGTGATGTTTAGGCAAATTATACGACATATGATTTAAAAGGAGTTCTAAGCGTATCATGATTGAACTCTATAGGAAAGGATACCGGAGCGTCAAGTGGACAAGTAGGTAGCGACTTGCGTTTGAAGGGCGTGCATTAAAGGTATGTAACTTGACCCGTTACATTAGGTGAATTGTTATTAAATTATGTATAGTCATATATTGGAATAGATACTGCGTTGATTACAGCGACAATGTTCGCTACTTGAATTGATAAGTAAGAAATCGATTAAAAGTCGTTTGGTAGTCATTATAATGGTGGATTCCATAGATGAGCCAAACGGGTCAAATAACCAATTAGTACGTGGCTAAACGCTTCGTCAGTATGGTCATTAGTCTTTTGTTATTAATAATAGGTATATTAGAATATGAGATTTTGGTAGTCGGGTTTGCTCGAATGATGAACCTCATAAGGGCAAACTAACGGATCATTAAGAGAAGGTACAAACCGTGTAAAGGTAATACCTTACTCGTAGGTTTTGAGCCCGAGCGAAGGGTAGTGATTTACTAAACACGCAAACCGGTAATGGGAGCGTGGGTGTTGAAAATAAGGCACCCGTGATTTGGGTCTTCGAGTCTTAAAATAATATCCGTCCATGTGGTTTCGGGAGGGATGAACAAAAAGGGGTCAAAACTGCAAAACTACAGAAGCTACCGTAAGTTACGGTAGCTACCGTAACTTAAGGTAGAGAACAAATTGTTACGGTGGCTTCTTACTGATTTACGGCAGACCAGTGATGTCCAGAGGCTACCGTAACTTACGGTGGCTACCGTAAGTTACGGTAGAGCCTTGTCACTTGTATGGAATATTGGATATCATGGTTAATTGAGTCCATTTTGAGCATAGTTTCGATTATGTCGATTTTTATATAAAAAAAACCTAGTACTTATATTTGTTAAAATCTCCAGTTTTTAGGTATTGCAAGTACGCGGATGATGATCAAGTCAATGTTTCAAGAACCGAACACACATTTTGGACGCTTCCGCACTAATTTAATCTATTAAACTATGTTGTTTGTAAACACTACTGAATGATGAATGGTTTATTCCTGTTATTCGACTATGTTAAACTCTATGATGAAGTATAACTTAGTTTACTAACTAAGTTTTTGATAATTACAAATTTTGCTTTTACATATACTGTATTTTTATGATAATTAAATGAAAATATAAGACGAGTGTTACACCACCAGTATGTAGTCTTTAAGTCGTGGTACATCTTATCCGAACCAGAATGTACTGAATAACGAGACTTATGCGCTTCATCCATCACAAGCTCGCGTAAGTTTCCATAAAGTGGAACCCAGATGCGTCCGTTTACATAGTAGGAGCCGTCTTCCTTTTGTTCTAACCGTTTCCTTGATCCTCGTAGGGACTCAGCCCTGATGTTTTCTGCTTTCAATGCTTCGACCAGAGCATCACAAATTTGAGCGGGAAGGCTAGAGTGAATGGTAAGCTGTAACGCACGTACACGCTTAGGTATAGTATCCTTTCGACTGAGTGCGTCGGCCATAACATTGGCTTTGCCCGGATGGTACTTGATCGCGCATTCGTAATCATTCAAGAGCTCGACCCATCGACGTTGTCGCATGTTTAATTCCTTTTGCTTGAAGATATGCTCGAGACTACTGTGATCGGTGTAAATGGTGCACTTGGTACCGTACAGGTAATGTCCCCATATCTTAAGTGCGAAAACAACTGCTCCCAATTCCAAGTCGTGCGTAGTGTAGTTCCTTTCGTGAACTTTAAGTTGGCGCGATGCGTAGGCAATGACCTTTTCACGTTGCATCAACACGCAACCAAGTCCTTGGATGGAAGCGTCGCAGTAAACCACAAAATCATCTGTGCCTTCAGGCAATGAGAGGATAGGCGCGCTACAAAGTCTATCTTTTAAGTGCTGAAATGCGGACTCCTGTACATCACCCCAACGATAGGTGACACCCTTCTGAGTCAGTGAAGTGAGGGGTTGCGCAATCTTGGAGAAATCCTTGATGAATCTTCTGTAGTATCCCGCCAAACCCAAGAATTGGCGGATTTCTGTTGGTGTACGGGGTGCAGGCCAGTTCTTGATCGAGTCTACCTTGGATAGATCCACATGAATCCCATCCGTGTTTACCACATGGCCTAGAAAGTGGACTTCGCGAAGCCAGAAGTCACATTTCGAAAATTTGGCATACAACTGCTCTGTTCGAAGGAGTTCCAAAATAAGTCTCAGGTGTCGTTCGTGTTCTTCCTGACTCTTAGAATAGATCAGGATGTCGTCGATGAATACAATAACGAACTTATCCAGGTAAGGCTTGCACACTCTGTTCATGAGATCCATGAATACCGCAGGTGCATTCGTCAATCCGAAAGGCATAACAAGAAACTCGTAATGCCCATAACGAGTCCTGAATGCTGTCTTAGAGATATCCTCGTCCCGGACTCTCAGTTGATGGTAGCCTGACCTTAGGTCAATCTTGGAATAGAAACTCGACCCTTGCAACTGGTCAAATAAGTCATCAATGCGTGGGAGAGGATAACGATTCTTCACGGTCACCTTGTTGAGTTCGCGGTAATCAATACACATTCTGAAGGTACCGTCTTTCTTCTTCACGAATAACACTGGAGCTCCCCAAGGCGAAGAGCTAGGACGTATGAAACCCTTTTCCAAGAGTTCTTGTAGTTGCGTGGACAGTTCTTCAAGTTCTGATGGAGCTAGACGATAAGGTGCTCGAGCTATGGGCGCTGCTCCAGGAGCTAGCTCGATTTGAAATTCAACTTGTCGATGAGGTGGAAGACCAAGTAATTCCTCAGGAAATACCTCAGGAAAGTCGCGCACAATAGGAATGTCTTCTATCTTCCTTTCTTCCGAGGATGTATCATAAACGAGGGCTAGGATAGCGGTGTGGCCCTTTCGCAAACACTTCTGGGCCTTAAGGAAAGAGATGATGCCCACAACAGCACCACTCTTGTCGCCATAAATCATGAGAGGTTCTTCACCAGAACGAGGAATACGGACGATTTTCTCCTTGCAAATAATCTCCGCTTGATGTTGAGATAGCCAATCCATCCCAATAACGACGTCGAAACTACCAAGTACGATAGGAATGAGGTCGATAGAAAAGGTCTGACCAGCTAAGACGAGGTTACAACCTTTAACTATGTGTGTGGCTTCAAGACTTTTACCGTTTGCTAGTTCTACCGTGTGTTTGGTGTTTAAAAGTGTTGGAGTGCGCTTAAGCATTTGGCTAGCTTTTAAGGACACATAACTAGCATCGGCACCCGCATCAAATAAAACAGTAACAAAGGAGTCGTCCAGAAGGAACTTACCCATCACAACGTTGGGATCGTTCCTTGCATCACCCTGACCCAGCACAAAAACACGTCCCCTGGCACCATTGCCATTATTGTTACCCCCGTTGTTGCCTCCATTGTTGCCTCCATTGTTGTTCCCGTTTCCTTGGTTGTTGTTGTTCTGATTCTGGTTCAGCTGAGGACAGTTCCTCTTAAAGTGGCCTTCAGCGCCACACTGAAAGCATCCTTTATTGCCCTGCTGTTGTTGCTGCTGGTGGTTCTGTGGAGCTTGTTGTTGTTGTTGGCGATTCTGATTTGCTGGTCTTGCGCCCCTGCAATCCTTTGCTTCATGACCAAACTTGTTACACCTCAGACAACGACCCTTGTGGCACTGCCCGCTATGATGCTTGTTGCACCGGTTGCACTTGGGGTGGTTCCCTCGGTATCCACCCTGTCCTTGACTACCAGAAGATTGCTGACTGGGGCTCCTGTACTCATCTGTCTTTCGCTGCTGGGACTGAGACTGAACTGAAGTAGAACCCTTGCCCGAATTTCCATCCCACTTGCGCTTGTTATCACTGGGAGCATCAGAAGTAGTAGTAGCGCTAATACGCTTGGGCAGCTTGTTCTGCTCAACTGCCTGATCAGTGAGACGATGAGCCAACCGGATGATTTGCTGAATGGTGCCAAGATTAGCTGAGGTCACGTGGCTCTGAATTTCTGGCACTAAACCCTTAAGGTACAGCTCGATACGCTTGATAGGAGGATCCACCATAGTGGGACACAAGATAGCTAATTCGTTCGATCTCTTTGTGTATGCCTCGATTTCAGAACCCGTCATCTTCAAATTGAAAAATTCCACCTCTATCTTGTGGATGTCGTCACGACTACAATACTCTTCTTTGATCAACTCTTTGAAGTCGTTCCATGGGGTGGCATTAGCAACCACCAGCCCTAGCAGTTGAACATGTGCTTTCCACCAGGTTAACGCAGCACCTTCGAGTGTTCCAGTAGCAAATTTCACCCTACGATCTTCAGGGCATTCACACATCTAAAAAACAGACTCAATCTTCTCGAACCAGTGAAGAAGGCCTACAGCTCCTTCTGTGCCGCTGAAGGTACTAGGTCGGCAATCCATGAATGTTTTGAACGTACATACGGGAGGTTGAGCATGCTGACCTGTCGCGCGAGAACGAAAAGACAAGATTAAACACGAGAGTTGGTTCGCGAGAGTAGGATCTAAACATCCTAGGATAGGTCGAAATAGCAGGTTATACCTCCTGCTGGAGCTGCTGCGAGCGCCTCAGCAACTCGTTCGTTGATCAAAGCCGTCAACTGGGCTTGAGTCAGGTTGATACCACCACGTCCACCGCGTCCATTCATGATCTTCACGACGAAGCAACGTAAGTGAGAAAAAGTGTCGCGAAAGTGCGTAAGCGTGGGACGACAGAAGAGAGTAAGCACACAAGGCTCAAATAGCAGTTATCACGTTAACTAATGCACTATATGAACTATCAAACAGACAATATATACATAACTCATACCACCTATTGTGTCGAGTCTTGCACGTGGAGCGAAGCGTCGTTGTGGATCGTTGAGCACTGTACAGGTTATAGTATGGTTTTGTCAAAAAGTTTTTCCCTTTTTAAAACCAAGTTCACTATAACCAATGGCTCTGATACCAATCTGTCACACCCCTAAAATCCACCATGCGGAGTATCACCGCTTGGAGGCGTGACATGACCAGGATCAAGCCACGAATCATATTGAACAATGTATTTAAGATAGATAAAATCCAACCACACAATATAATTGGTGATCAAGAGCTAGTTAACCAAGTTCAAATTAACAGCGGAAGCATTAAAGGTAAAACCAAAACATAAGTTTAATAAGTTCATATAGTTCAAATGTTAAGCACGGAACATAACAGTCCATATCCCACAACGACCTCCTCCTCGTGCAAACTCCATAAGCATCTAACGACCTGTAAGGCATGTAACAACGAGTCAACAACAAAGTTGAGTGAGTTCACAGTTGGTTGTTTAGATTTAAGTTGTTTCCGAAAACATGGTTTGTCTATTGCTGGCTTACTTGCCGTGGGGGTTACCCCATAGTTGAAAATATGATTAACCAGTTCCTTCTTTATTACCCAAACCATATCCATAATCAGTGGGGGCTTCCCCATGTGAACCACTAGACCGTTACCATATCGACTACTAACGAAAGTAAGTTGTGCCCTACGTCAATGTCTATCATCATTGACAGTTTGCCATAGTCCATTAGTACACACTCGTCTGACTGGCACGATGTGAGGTTTGTTAAACTTAATAGCGCTATTAACTAATGACCCGCTCGCCATCGGCCTCGGCGATTAAGTCGATATAATATGAGGGACTTAATGATAGAGTTTTTGTCTAGTAAGTTTTAAGGTTGTTGTCCTACCCAAGGAGGACGAACGTACGTATTCTACCCAAGGAGAATACGCATGATTAATATTGGCATCCTACCCATGGAGGATGGCGGTACATATCCTACCTAAGTAGGATATGCAGGTTTCGTTTTAGTTCTTTTAATATTGGCATCCTACCCATGGAGGATGGCGGTACATATCCTACCTAAGAAGGATATGCAGGTTCCGTTTTAGTTCTTTAACCCATTCCCAACCACCGGGAATCCCATGCCTTAGAAGGAGTGTGAACTCACCTTGGTTTGCTCGGTTAGATTAGTTACTCTAATAATCAGAAATCAAGCACGTCCTAATAAAGTACAGATAACAATCAATTTCTCGTGCATGCATAACACGTATCCTACGTACGGTTTATCTACTCATTACTTCTATCACATTCCACACAGTTCAAATATCACACTCTGACTTTTGTGGAAAGATCATAGTTAAAAAAAGATACACTTGTAACACTTGTTAGAAAATAATTTTCTATGTGTTGGAGTTTTTAGAAAATTTCGCCAGAGTCTCCCTTGTAAATGGAGGCGACCATGCTAATAAGCATATCATTTTCTTTTCCGAAAATCATTCAACAATCAACAACAATTTACCAAGAGCAAACTATTCCATTTACAAACCAACATGAACTTGATGTCTCATAAAAACGCGTAGTAACTTGGTGAGGTGTTTAGTGGGTTTAGTTACCCTCCAAAGTGTGTTTACTTGCTAAGTTATTCCATATAGTGTCCTATATATATCTTTTTGTAACACTTTTAATTTCCAACACTTAGGAAAGCATACATGACTATTTAGTCAATCTTCTGCACAAGACTAGTATGTTAACAAGCACATGTAAGTATGACGCAGTAATCAGAAAGCAGTTAAGTAATTCAGCACAGTCATCAAGCACTTTAATTAACATTTAATAAATCGTACGGATACATGTAATTATGAGGGTTATCACAATCATCGATCGAATGACGCCATCCGATCGGATGGCAATCCGATCCATGGCTCTCCATCACATCCTCTCCTCTTCACCTATAAATAACACTTGTCACATCACTTGAACAGTGATGTGATAGCTCCCGTTCGACCAGCACGCTCCAGGCCCTATTTCGCTCGATTCCTCGCGATTCTTGTAAGTTTCTACCTCAAATCTCGTACTTATATGATCTATACACACTTCTTCATCATTTTCACCTTTGAATCTTAACTTTTAACCGTGAAATCAACGTGATCGGAGGTGTTCTAGGATGATGTCATCATGGAGTTCTTATGAACTTCAAGATTTGGCCTCATTCCACCAAGAACAACTTAGATCTGAAGGATTTCCACAAGATTAAACAATGTTTTAGCATAGATCCACACCTATTTATGGTTAAAAGGATTGAAATATGGTTTTCTAACTTCCTTTCAATTCTTTTACACTCAATGAACTCCAAAACCGATAGAATCGGAGCTCGTTCCGACCTTCTACTCTATCTTAGTGATGTGTTGGTCCAAGATCTGAATTCTATCCAAGGGACAACTGATTTCGGGTTAAGCATGAACAACCGTCGCAAACAGGTAACTAATCAGACTAGGGTGATTCCTGTTTTATCGGATCACTTGGGTCGAGACGGGGTTTCTGTTGATTAGCACGTTGTCAAAACCGTCTCGAACAAACCGCAAACATTCAAAATAATCAAGTTCAAAACGATTGGATTCGTGGGACGGATTGCCGTCCGATCGGATTGCCATCCGATCGAACTGCAATCCGATCAGATTGCACTTGAGGATTTAACACTTAACAATTTTCAACATGTTCAACGTTCAGGCAGTTCTATCGGATTGCCATCCGATCGAACCGCAATCCGATTGGATTGCACTTGAGCTTCCAAACTTCAACATTTTCAATTTTTTTTGTAAAGAACAAAGGCTTCCAATGGATTGCTATCCGATCGGATTGCCATCCGATCGAGTAACCATCCTGCTGTGAACTTGTTCTCACTAAGTGTCTTGCCAATCGGATCGCTATCCGATCAAACTGTCGTTCGATCGATCGACCTGAAGGGTAGAGATACTTCTTTAATTTCAAAATACTACAACGAAAACTTCAAAGCCATCATACACAAACACATCCTTGCCAAACGAATGTCAATCCGACCGAGTGGCCATCCGATCGGATTGCCATCAGATCGAACAGAAAATTTGTGATAACTTATGTGATTGTATTGTTTGTTAGTATGGGATAACAAATGTAATAAATATTGTCGCTATTAGTTGTTATGGATTCTCTTGAGCAATCTGATTCGCCTAGTGCCGCGCCCCGATGATTCCGCCATCGGTTGGGGTGTGACAGGCTAGGCTACCCAATATCCTCTCTTGAGAATAACCCTGATGTTCGATAATAATCAATTAATTAATTAACTACACAAAAACTTAAGCGAGAATATATCTGAAAACTACCACTGGAATTTGATGTACAATCACTTCTACTCGTGCTCCAAATGACTATTAATAACACCCAAAGCGATTGATGTTCGATAATAATCAATTAATTAATTAACTACACAAAAACTTAAGCGAGAATATATCTGAAAACTACCACGGGAATTTGATGTACAATCACTTCTACTCGTGCTCCAAATGACTATTAATAACACCCAAAGCGATATTGCGGGTTCGGGATTCTCTTTTTACTAGAGCATTCCCAGTTTTGTACCTTCAAATAAAAACTTATGTCTCCATTTTTTTTCTCATAACTCCTAAAATATAGCATAATAAAATTACGGATATATTGTTGGACGAGCCCATGTTGACCTAAATTTCATTAAAAACGGAGCATGGTCAAATATAATATATTTTATTATTGTTATCATCAATCGATACCTTATAATACTAAAAACTCATCTAGATATCTCATACTTTAAATAGTCATTATACTCGTTTAACAATATATGAAATATAAGTCACATATTTCTTATGTTTATAATCATTACACTCAAGATTCGGAGTATTAAACGATTGAAAACAATTAATCTCTGTAAAGGTGTAAAATGAGCAAATCGGGCTGAGCAATGGATAAAAACATGACTAAGATAAACTAGATGACGGTGGTTACGAGAGAGGGTGAAGGTGGTGCCCATGGTGGCAATGGTTGGGAGAGGGTGACAAAGACGACAATGATGGTGGTTAACAAATTTTGAAGATTAACATATTTTGAATCACCGTAGAATTTTTTTAGATTCAGTTTAAATTGTTATATCGTTTTAGCGCTTGACTTGTTATATTATTTTAGCAGATTCAGTGAACCAACAAACAAAATTATTTAACCAAAATCAATCCGTCTTATATGGATTTTTTCATATAGCTCATTATTTTTGAAAAAAAAAAATGACGCACATATATTTTAGTCAATGTTAAAAGATACTTTGGTTCATCAAAATTAGCTTGAGCAAATTTTTAACCATACTTTTGACAAAGTTAAAGAATTTAATATACTAAGATGTTAATAGATTTGTTTATGCAAAAAAGGTAGTTAATTTGTTATGATATCAACTTTTACTTTAAGGGGTCAAATCTTTTAAGTATCTTATGTTTTAATATATAATTTAAGTATCTAACATTCTTAGGGTGAGGGGCACCCTCGGTGACCCCATGCGGGGGGTTTGTTTGTCGTGCGGGAAGGGTGCTGCCATCCATGCGGGGACCCAAATCGGGGAAGGGGGGAGGGGAGTATTCACCTCATGAAGGAGAGAGGAGATGGTGGGCCACCCTCATTTTCAACCAATCAATTATTTTTTTATTTTTTTTAATAAAAAAACAAGTCCCCTAAGAGGGGAGTGCCGCCATCAAATTGAGGTGTGAGGGGAGTTTAAGAGGGGAGTTGACGTGGCATAACCCGATTGGGTGTGCGTAAGAGAAGGGACTCCCCTAAGAGGGGAGTGCCCCCCTCACCCTTAGATAAAGCCGTATGTGATTTACTGTTTGTAATAAGAGTTGACTGACAAATTTACTGTGTAAGAAGTCAGTGTTCGGTGACCACTAAATAAATAGTAAACAGTCATGTATAGACATAACAGTGAATCAGAGAAGTAAACATATATTTACCTTTTTACATGCTTATCCCATAAAAGATACTGTAATATAATTAACTGTTAATTCTTTTTCAGGGGTGTAAATGTTTAAACATAAATGTGCGTCAAATAATAAACATTAAAAAAAAAATCAAATCACACATTGTTAGTAAATCATACAAAACCCCATATAGAAAACATAATATATGCTACTTAACTAAGATGCTTGCAAAGCCCTAACTCTGGCAGTTAGTTCCCTCACTTGATTTCTCAAACGATCAGGATTGCAGAAAAAATCCACAAAAACCTGCCTTTGAAGTGCCATTTCTTGTGAGTGATGCTTCACAATCTGTCACACCAAAATAGTATCAATTTTTATAGAATATACATGTTATTTATATAAAAGTTAAGAGAAAAAGGTGTTTTGGGTTAACCCAGCCTGACCCGAGCCGTCACAAAAATTACCTCATTCTTCTTGTTGTGCTCGTGTGTTACTTCTTCGACTGCGGCAGACAACTTGGCATTCATCTTTTCCATCTCGTCTAGCTCTTTCATTAGAGTCTGAAACAACAAGATGAAGGGAATATTTCTAGTTTATAAAAGAACACCGTCGTCCTACGTAAAGGACATTTCTAGTTTACAAACCACTGAGACTGACCGAAGCAAGTCGGCCGGTTTGGAATTTATGTGGTTTACTGGTCTGGTTGACGGTTTGGAATTTGGAACCTGCTCTTTAGCCTTTTTTTTTATTTAACAATGATTTACATTTTTGGAATATGCAAATAGTTTTTATGTATACGTGTTATATTGATGAACCATCTTTATCGTTTCAGAAATTTTAAAACAAAATAAAAGAAATGAAAAAACAGATCGGTTCAACCGACCCAAACCACTAAAAGTGGCCGTACCACCTAGTTTGGTTTGTCGTTTTAAACAGTAAAGCGGTTTTTGTTTGACTGGTCAAACCAGACAATGAATACCCGTATTTTTAAGCTTAGAAAGGCAAATTAGAATTAAATGTTTTTCTCTAAACACAAATATGTAAAAGGTTTGGTAGATTATGTACCCGGGGTGTCAAAATTGGCTGAGCAGTGGTAGACGATGCAAATAATAACTGTTGCAAACTTTGGATAAGAGTGCACCTGTAAATAATATTTAATGAGAAACATAAGATTCATTGAACATCAAGTACTTCTTACTTATGAACGAGTCCGTTTGGGTTATGTTTTATGTAAAACCACTCGAAAGGGTTAGCATGCATAGATCCTATAATTCAGATCGTTATTCAAATAATATAATTTTTATAATCATATTTAACAAATAAATAATTACAGTAAAATGCCATTTTCGTCCCTCCCTGAAGTTTGGCGAGTTTTGAGACTGTCGTCCAATGACCGAATACCCCTAAAAAAGACCGAACCGCCCTTAAAGTTAACAAAAAAGACGAAAATATCCCTGACTTAACGGAGAAAAATGGATGGAGTTAACAAGCCAGATGAAAATGGCAAGATTTAAAACCTTTTGGATTCAGGTGCGGAGAAACAAACATTTGAACGAAAGTCGCAAAACTGACCAAACCTCAGGGACGAAAGTGGCATTTTACTCTGATTATTTTATAAAACAATAAAGCTTTTAAAAAACCAGTAACCCTGAGGCAGCCCATGTGATAACTTACAACTCATTGATGCATCTGCTTCTATCTTCCGGAAGGGCATTGTCCAAGTCAGATTGTAGGACCATGAGGTCTGACTGAAGGCTGGATATCTGCTGCACCAGCCCTGGAGCTGACACATATGTTGACAAACCCCCTTGTGTATCTAAGTAAAATGTAAAAAATGGTTAGACCTCATTAATTGAAAATGTTAAGAGTAATAAGAGTTTAATTTACTTGAATGGATGCTTAGAAGATCTCTGACACCATGCAGAAACGTATCTCGATCATCCACAGCTCCTTGTTCTTGCACATCTGACGCTGCTTCAATTAATGCCAGACAACGGCCCTACGTAATAGGAAACAACATTAATATTAAAACAGAATTTTGTCAGAAACAATTTCTACAACTTTTTTGATTTTTTTTAATAAACTTGTGTTCAACTTTCAACTCCCAAAAATGCATATAAATAAGATATTAATATAAATTTAGAATAAAATGGTTAAGAAAAGTTTTAACTTTTATGCATTGAAAATGCACTTTGATAACTTTCAACCCGGTTTCTTTTTAGTAATCTTCAATTTACTAATTTGACCGGTGTGCATACCACTCTTCCTTTGGTTGCCGATAGGTAACCTTGGAGTTCCGACTCAATAACTTTGAGTAATGAAAATGCTCCAAGCATTGTCTTCTTTTCAAATTGGCATGCTAATTTCAGGAATTGATGCCTTGCAAGCTGGTTTATCAGATGGCTTATGAACTGTCAAATAAAAAATATATAGAAAAACCATGAATTAGTTCATTTTTTAGGGTTTAGTAGAATAATTGCTTTGAATTCAGTTTGTTAACACTAGGATATTAAGTGCTTGTAGTATAAGTTTAAAAAATATACCGTTTTCTGGCGTTGAATATAATATTCTTGTCGCATGACCTTTAAATCATAATCACCTGAATTTAAGAGACGTGCATTCATGTTATAGCTTTCATAAAAAAGATAAGAGTTAATTACTGTTTTCGTCCCTATGGTTTGTCAAAAATCACTATTTCAGTCCATTAGTTTAAAAATTGCGATTTCAGTCCCTGTGGTTTCAATTTCGTAACCATTTCAGTCCACCTCCGTTAACCCCATCCATTTATTCTGTTAAGTACACGTGAATTGACCATAATGCCCTTATTAATAAAAAACAAAAAGATGTCTAAATGAGTTAATTACTGTTTTCGTCCCTGTGGTTTGTCAAAAATCACTATTTCAGTCCCTGTGGTTTCACTTTCGTAACCATTTCAGTCCAGTCTCCTAACACCGTCTATTTTACCGTTAAGTTTTTAATGAAATACCTAAATTACCCTTGTGTTAATAAAATTGGATTGTAGGGTTCGACCCACCATTGCTTCAGTAGAAGTAGAAGTCTGGCACTATTTTTACACATATGGTTCCAAAATTTTAATTTTGGATTTTAGAATGAGAAAATGTCCAGATAAGCATTATTTTTTAAAGTTATTATGTTAATTGATGCTGCTAGGAAGATATTAATTGGGGTGGGTAATGGGTCGCCGGACATTAAGAGGGTGGGGTTGTGATGCCGGAGAAGAAGACCGGAAACTTTTGCCGGAAATGAGAGCAGAGATGGAGTGGGGTGGGATAGCGTGGGGTTGTGTTTTAACAAGTGGGTCCTAGAATACGATATTTTAAATTTCCATGGTTTTTTTATTTAATTAACACAAGGGTAATTTTGGTATTTCATTAAAAACTTAACGGTAAAATAGATGGTGTTAGGAAACTGGACTGAAATGGTTACGAAAGTGAAACCACAGGGACTGAAATAGTGATTTTTGACAACCACAGGGACGGAAACAAAAATTAACTCATTTAGATATCTTTTTGTTTTTTATTAATAAGGGCATTATGGTCAATTCACGTGTACTTAACAGAATAAATGGATGGGGTTAACGGAGGTGGACTGAAATGGTTACGAAAGTGAAACCACAGGGACTGGAATCGCAATTTTTAAACTAATGGACTGAAATAGTGATTTTTGACAAACCACAGGGACGAAAACAGTAATTAACTCAAAAGATAAAGAGTAAAATGCCATTTTCATCCTTGAGGTTTGGCCATTTTTACGACTTTCGTACAAAGGTTTGTTTTTCCACAACCGGATCCAAAAAGTTTGTAATCTTGCCATTTTCATCCGGCTCGTTAACTCCATCCATTATTCTCCGTTAAGTCGAGTATTTACATATTTCTTTAACTTAAAGGGTTCAGTCTTTTTCACTTTATGTACAAGCATTTAGCATAATGCACAAGTATTTAAAATACCGAATTACCACTTAAGTTAACAAAAAAGACGTAAATACCTCTGACTTAACGCAGAAAAACGGATGGAGTCAACGAGCCGGATGAAAATGGCAAGATTTTCAAACCTTTTGGGTCCAGATGCGGAAAAACAAACCTTTGGACGAAAGTCGCAAAACTGGACAAACCTCAGGGACGAAAATGGCATTTTACTCAAAAAGATATATCAAACTTTATAAGCACATTAAAGCCTTAATTAAAGACATACCTTGCAGGATGTATGTATCTTGTAGCTGAGCCAGCTCCCAACATAAATTAGGAATAGTCTGGGAAGCAGAAAAGCATTAAATAATATATATTTAGTATAAATAAAAAAATTAAGTTCATGCCAATAGTTATCAAAATATGTTGACTAAAAGAACATAAAATTTCAGTGCAAGCTAAAGTTGGGACTTTTTGTCTATTTCTATTTTTCATAGGCATTAAATATGCACATATGATAATACACAATATGCTGTTGCAATAACAATCAAAATGTTTGAATAACTAGTAAATTTCTCCTGCGCGTTGCGGCGGGAATCCAGTCGGTATCGGTTCAATTCGTTACGATATCGATACAGTATTATTGAGACTCGGTATAGCAACCGAAAGGAAAAACTCCAAAGGTACAATACCGACAATCGATGTTAATTAACAAACGCAAGTTATTTAAAGTATATAGGTGTGATTGAAAGTAAAAAAAACACACACACACACACAAAAAGATAAAACTACAAAAAGCGGTTCATTTTAGCGTAGATAGTGCGGCTTTTTACTTTGTTATATATAATATTGCTTTAGGAGGATGTAACCATTAAAATTACTTAGGCCCATTTTCAAGTCGAATAACCCGTCTGACCCAGTTTTATTTTCAGCTAAATTGTATTATTTGAATGATACAAGCAAGTGCAAACCTCAGATAACAACTTCTCTTCTTTGTTTTGTAGATTTGAAAGTTCTCCAGCCAATTCAACATGTTTCCTCCTAGCGGAAGTTAACAAATGCAAACCATCAATCAACAACATGCAATATAACTATATAAGTTTATAACAATGCTTTATTTTTTAAGAAAAGAATATTGTTATGGATGTAATAGTGAGATTATACCTAAGTGAATGAAGATCAAGGTGAATATGAGCTTCATCTGAATTCACCTGACCTTTAAGTGTTACCAGAATAGCTTGCTGTTTTGCGTTCTCAACTTGAGCTTCTACCCACTGCCTTTCACTGGTTCCAAATCTGCATATTAAACCAAAAATATAGTAAATAGTCAAATACAAACATCAAGAAGAAAAACATGAAAACAAATATCAACCGGTTACACACATACATGGATCGAAGCCTTTGCAATTCTGAAACGCGTTGATGTGATTTTTGTGAGTCGGCTTCATCACAAAACCACAAAAAAGAAAAATTAGCTCTTTAGATATAATACACAGAAGTGAGAGACTAGAAAAATAGGTGAAATTGTCAATTACCTCGCACTAAGGTAGTATTGCTGACGTCATCAAGATTGACCCATGAACATTTAGATTTCCCCTCTTCTGCCACCATACGGTAAGGACCCTGATTCAAAGCAACATGTTGTATCATCATTAACATAACCATAAAAACCACCATTTTGTCTTTAACTGGAGAAATGCAGTATTGCGTATACCGTGTCTAGTTGCTTTACAAACCATTGATTTAACTCTTTCATACATGATGAGTCAGCAAGCAAATATGGATGAAAGTCTGAGTATGCCAGATATATGCCATCTTCTGCATATCAGAAAAGCAAAACCCATGAATAATGACGTTTTCTATTAAGTATATCAAGACCATATAATCAAAATATTCTTTATATGGGTTGAATTACTACCATCCCCTGAATGGAAACGCGCCAACTCTTGTGCTGTAGAAGCAATCCGTCCAAGAACTGCATTCATCTTCAGTTACAATAAAGCAAGTTAGGACTCATATCAAAATATCTTTTAGAAAGCATAATAAGAGTAGAAATATATAAATTTGTGAGTGTACCTCTAAGTTTCTTGCTGATAGACTATCATCGATGGTAGTTAGTAATCCGTTGACAGTAGATGTTGATGCAACTCTTGCTCTTTTCCCTTGGATTAAAGTTGAAGCTTGTGTACTGAGCATGTCATACTGAGATTGTAGATGCCCAAGTTGTCGTTGCAGCTCAACAGCTTCTGCTTTATAGGATAAAGTAGCATCCCTTTGAAGAAAACAATCAGAACATGATAATCTTAAAAATGTAATATCACAGAAGCTCGACAAAAAAAAAGCCTACTCATACTTATGAAAACCTTGAAAATGAAAGGTAAGTTAACAAATTTAGATTGTTCTGATTGAGCCAAACACAAAGAGTTATCAGTTGTGTATGTTTAAACTTCAGAGTTCAGATCCCATGGCAATCTTCACATGCTAGTTTATGATAGTGATGTTTGAATTACAGTGTCATTGTCAACAGAACTGAAAGATTTTTAGTTCATTGGAGACAAAATTCACTTGAAAAAGATGAAGCAAAGTAAATTTACCGTATCTCTTTTAGACCTTCTTCAGCTCCGAAAACTGCCTCCTGATTGTCTCTCCTTGTTGAAAAAGCTGAAATGCTTTCATAAGCAAAATCTAGGTCTTCCCCCTATTAAAAAATATGATTGGAAATAAAAAGTAATACTTAAAAACCTACAATGAATTGGGTCACTTCAGTCTCCAATAA
This sequence comes from Helianthus tuberosus, assembly GCA_030545235.1. Taxonomy (NCBI): domain Eukaryota; kingdom Viridiplantae; phylum Streptophyta; class Magnoliopsida; order Asterales; family Asteraceae; genus Helianthus; species Helianthus tuberosus. The sequence goes on from CM060354.1 coordinate 177,944,313, forward strand.
ATAGAATATCACAGATCACCAACTAATTAGCACATGATGCAACAAAAACACACTTGGCCAGCTTAAAACCTATTAATGAAAACTTTGGATTACAAACCGAAATTTGCTACATAGTGTCATAGTCTGATAAACTCATATGTCCTTATCCTAGTTTTCAAATGTACCAAGAAGTCCTGAATAACCAATGTGGAACTCACGGTCATATGTGACTGAAAAAAGAAAATAAGAAGTATAACACCTTGTCAGTTTGTGATATACGTGTTGTTTGTCACACTTTTAGCATAGATGTAAAAACTCATGTACTTCAATAAGAAATTAAAACCTTTGATTGTTCACCAAAATCCTTTGGTGTTAAGCCAGCAAGACAATTGACCACTGTCTGAGATTTTAACCAATGAGCCAGTAAAGATAAAACATCATTCAAATTGATTATTCCCGACATCTAACATCGTTTCCTCCTCCAGTAAGCAAACACATGAACATTAGAAGGCCACACACACACACACACATATATTAGTATATTACCCATTTACTTGGTTCGCTAACCCAAATTCCAAACTAGATATATAGATTTACTTTTACGGTCAACGTCAAACTACATAACATAAATCATAATGATAGCTGTTACGACCCGGTAAAGCACCACAACTCAAAAACGTTAGCCGTTGAAAATGGAGACAAATTGATGGGTAGGAAGCAACCAGCGGGTTGGCATTAATATGTGTCATCCGGGTCAGGTAGAACCTTCTATGAGGGAGGTTGAAATTGATGTTCATGTAGGGCCATGCACTCACGTCCACCACATGAAGCTCCCCATGTTTGAGTAGTTTGTTTGTTAAGTTTTTTTCTGACTTGTACTTTCTGCATGTTAGGTAGCACTTTGATTCCATAATTATTGTGGGTAAGGGTAGTTTTTAAATTTCCTTTATGTAGACAATTTGTAAGAAATGAAATGGTGGTGTGTTTTATGATTAAACTTTTCCTACTGTGTTTTCTCTTTGTGAGTTACTGGTTTGGTATCCTCCATTGCTAGCTAATGTTTGGCCACTTGGGTGGTGTTCTTTGGAATCTAATCACAGGTTTATGTGGTGATGATTCATATCCAACTGACCTAATGGGTCAAATTAACCCATTTCCTGTTGATGATCCTAGACCCATGACCCAGTCAAATGACCCAGCTAATTGCAGTCAAATGGCTCAATTAATTGCAGTTCTAACCCAATCAAAAGACCCACTTAACTGCAACTTTAATCAAGGGGGAAACTGATGTAATGTGGGGACATGTTAATGTGCAGTTACTTAGTATCTTGTGTCTTTAAATAGGTTGTTTAAGGTGAGAATAAGGTGTTTTGGATATTTTGTTGGTATTGTGATCTCTGATCAGAATTTAGGAGACTAGACCCTCTCGAATTGGGCCAACTATCGTGTTTGTTCTTGTTTCAATTTAATAAGATTTTCATTATCTATCATTTGGTTCCATTGCCGGGAAACAAAGAGAAGATGGACTCGAAACCCGAAGATTACAGAGATTCTATAACTGCTCAATTAGTAGCCATCGGGGCGCGACTAGATTCAGTTTTTGTAGCCATGAAGAATGATATTGTTACAATCAAGGCCCAGATGTATGGAACATCGGCTGTCCTGGTACAATCTAGTCCAGCGGTTGATTCTATCGTCCCTGCCCACATTGCTCATCCCAAACAAAATTTAGAACCCGAGGATGAACCTCAAGGGCTCTTGACAGATCTGGTCAAGGGGACCATACCATCCTCACCACCAATTTCCGCCTCTGCACCACCATCTCCTCTAGCACAACCCCCTACAGTAGCATCTCCACCACCTGCTTCTGCCACGCCAACACATATTACCGTTGAATTGCAACCAAACCACACTGCTACCTACACTTCTCCGCGCCTCACCGCGCCCTCAAACAAACATCCACCATCACCAACAATCACACCGGTTCTACGAGTACCCTTTCCCATGTTCTTTACAACCACGCCCATACAAGGGACAGACTTTCCAACAACTCTTGTATCACCAAACGCATCATCACCAACTTCAACCGGGTGTCGCAATGACCTGCCAAATCAATATGGGATGGCACAAAGTCTTGTTTTCAACACCGGCCGGCAAGAAGCTCACAACTTTGCTACTTGCCACCATCTCAAAATCGAACCGTTCAAGGAACACCCTAATGATTTGGACGGATCAATTTTCGTCAAATCAACTTGAGGACAAGTCGGTTTTCTGGGCCGGATGTATTGATACATATCCAACTGACCTAATGGGTCAAATTAACCCATTTCCTGTTGATGATCCTAGACCCATGACCCAGTCAAATGACCCAACTAATTGCAGTCAAATGGCTCAATTAATTGCAGTTCTAACCCAATCAAAAGACCCAATTAACTGCAACTTTAATCAAGGGGGAAACTGATGTAATGTGGGTACATGTTAATGAGCAGTTACTTAGTATCTTGTGTCTTTAAATAAGTTGTTTAAGGTGAGAATAAGGTGTCTTGGATATTTTGTTTGTATTGTGATCTCTGATCAGAATTTAGGAGACTAGCCCCTCTTGAATCGGGCCAACTATCGTGTTTGTTCTTGTTTCAATTTAATAAGATTTCCAGTATCTATCAGGTGATTTCTGTATCCTGAACTTGTATTAGACTGTCCCACGGATTGATCGAGTGGTGTATTTGTATCTCTATCAACCAGTAGCCTATCCGTTTCATCTAAATTCTAAAGTTTCTAGTGTTTGATACTCTTATTCCTATCACATAACCTGACAGAAATTAAGCTATTTTCACCTTAAAACTGACAACTTTTTTAGCTATAGTATTGTTTATTCAACTTAATCCTAGTTATTTCAAGGTAAACCTGCTTCAAATTTAGATCCTGAAAGTCTCTTTTAAGTTTTAACCGTATCAGAATAGTAATATAACATCATAGACAACCACATAAAATAAGCATTTTGATTACCTCCAAAAGCTTCCCATCCTGTACAAACTGCTCATACCTGGATAACAATACAACCATCTTTTTTCAGCATGTGCCATATGAAACTCATGATATAACTATTGTGTACACTGTAGTGAACTATAGTTTCGGTTTTACAAACGTCTATCATTCCTGAAACACATCTTATATGACATCTTTCACAAGATCACACTGCTAAAATAACACAAATCAGCAGCAATTTACTCATAAATGATAAACTACGTTAAATTAGGGCAAAATACGTCGCATAATTGCAGTCCTGAAACTCTTAACTCTTACATCCACAAATCTAACCTTAATAAACTCTACAAACCGATCCGCTAACATCAATAACCTAACAAAAACTGTAAAACACATGTAATCGCAATCTACAGAGAGAAACGACGACGTAACTGTGAAAGTAGAAAAAAATTTACTCACAACTGATAAATTAGGGCAAAATACGTCGCATAATTGCAGACCTAAAACTATTAATTAACTCTTAAATCTACAAATCTAGCCTTTATAAACACTACAAAATGATCTGATAACATCAATAACCTAACAAACAACTGTAAAACACATGAAATAGCAATCTAGAGAGAGAAACGAAGACGTAAGTACGTAACTGTTTCAGTTCGGAAGCGGAGAGGACGTTAGATGGACGAAGACTGGAGCAGATCCAATCGAGAATCGGACGAGCATCTTCGTACTGAAACGGCCACTCGAAACTGTCTGGATCGAGTGCATCGTGACCTTCGAACCCTAATTCGCTCAATAATGCACACAGTTTCGCCCCGCTCATCTGCCGGTGCCGGTTTTTGGTGAATGAGATGGTGAATTTGTTCGGAATTGGAGTGACGGAGGTGATGCCGGAATATTCTCCGGTTGAAATTGGGGTTCCGATTAGAAAGTTTGAATGAGGGACGCAGGGGTTTGGCGCCGGCCGGGGGGTGGAAACTTTTCAGGACCTGGTAGTTTCGGTTGGGTGCGAATTGACCCCTCAACTTCTCAATATGAGTAGTTATTTGACAACTTCTATGAGAAGCAAGTTGTGTGCATGATGAGGCCGAGTACTCTAAGCGCTACAAGATAGCCTGTTGAGGCGGCTTTCTTCAATTCCGCCTATTTACTCGGAATCGATTAAACGCGGTCAACCTTTTTCAGAATCGGATCTAGTAGGTCAACTCGGGCCAAGTTTGACTCAAAAAAAATAAAGAGTAAATTACAAAATTCGTCCTTTATGTATGTTAGTTATTACAAATCATGTCCTTTGTCTTCAATAATTACATTAATCATACCTAATGTTTACAAATCCTAACATGTTATATCATTTACCCCAAACCCAGTTAATTTTCTTAGTTAATTATAGTCACGTAGGGCCCACGTGAGGACACTAATGTCTTCTAACCTATCCATCTGATTCCCCCATTTAAAACCCCAAATAACCCTAATCAAAATTTCTTCAAGTATGAAGAACTGGATTTCTTCAAGTATGTCACAATCAAGAAAATGATAACAAGAATCTTGAAATCATTGTAAACAACAGGATTTCTTCAAGTATGTATATCAAGTATACAATATTACAATAGCAAGAATTTTGAAATTTATATATACTCGTACAAATCGATGATGACATATACTTACAGTGATAGAGACCGATTTGAGATGGTCAATCTCCCAAGATAGAAACCCTTAGAGGGGATCAAGCTCCAAGAACACAAGATAAAGAAGAAACTATTTTTGCTGCAGTTTTTGCTTAATTCATTTCTACTAAAAATAAACTTTGAATGGCTTTAAATAGCCTTACAAATACGATAACTACCCACTAAATATGTTGAAGTCATGACCCACTATTTAATTAACTAATTAGTAACCAATCAGAAAAAACCTTTAATGAACTAGAAAACTAAGAATCAAAAGACAAGCTTGAACGTGGACTTCATGACTAAAAGGTGGGTTGCATGGATGGGAGTTGTGGTATGGTCGTGGCCTGCAGGTACACGTATCAATGCCCACTGCTTGAAAACGTCCTTGTCCTCAAGGACGGTAGGAACACCCCATGGGGGTTGCCATTTGACTCTGCCAATGGCATTTGGTGCGATTATAGCATAGCGCCATGTAGGGGTGTGCACGGTTCGGTTCGGTTTTTGGTTTTTAAAAACCGCTCGGTTTCGGTTTTTTCGCTTTTGGTTATTTCGGTTTTAGTAACGGTTCGGTTCGGTTTTTTGGTTTTTCGGTTTTTAAAACAAATTATGTAAGATTCAAAACTTACAAGTATAATTCAGAATTTTCTTATATGTTTGCATTTATGTTAATATATTTAGTCTTTTAAATTAATATTATTCACATAAACCTAACCTTCTAATCTATTTTAATGTTTCTTCAAAGTTTTTTCTAAAACGTTTTCTTTTATAATACTTTAAAAACCATTTAATTTTTATATTAAACTTTGTTAGTTCTTGTAAACAATTGATAATTTTAATGATAAATAAACATGATAATGTTTTTATTATAAATATATAACAAACAAGAATAAAATTAATACTTCTTAGTAGCATGGGTAAACACTTAAACAACTTAAACATAAAAACATATAGATTTGGTATACTATTAAAACTTATCGGTTTGGTTCGGTTGTTTTCGATTATTGAAAATGATTATTCGAAAACCGAACCAAAATTTTTAGTGTTAAGTTTAAAAAAAAATTCCGTATGTATGTTTATTTTTTTAACATTTCAAGTTATTTGCCCACACGTTATGATGGTATGTTACCGCGTGAATTAGATAGAAATCGGTTCGGTTCGTTACTGTACCAAAATGATATATACATTTCGTATAGAAATCAATACATGTTTTACATGGCCGAAAACGATAAAAACAAACACCGGTACTAGCATCTATGTTGTTCGTATGACACCGATCGGTTTAGAGTGTCACGGTACTGGTAACGTTATTGATGTTCGTTATGGTAGGGTAGCAATACGATGTCAGTTTATAGAAAGAAAAAATATACAAATAAACTCCTAAACCGAAAATGATGTTCTTCGGTTGGGTACAATATTGTAGCGATACGGTGTCAATTAATCGGAAAGAAAATGAAAATAAATAAATGTTGGTACTGATACAAATATTGTTTAGTCGGTTCCGATTCGGTTTGGTATGATTACGGCACAATATTCGTTATCAAAATATCGCAATGTTGAAAAAAAAAATAAACATAGAACGCAAACCAATCGAATCGATATTAACTGAACAACATAGGTCCCGGTATCGATATTCGTTTTTTTTTTTGAAAGGCAAACAAACATTATTATTAAAAACTGAGCTAACCACACAGTTAGCTCTACCAGATACATGACAGTGTATAGTAACAGAACATACACCAAAAACACATGCTAAGAAACCTCAAAATTACACCATTGTTGCCATGACATGGATTGTCCCTTGGCCCGATTGCGTACCCACAGAAATCCCAGCTGTCGAATTTCATCCTTTATTCCATCCGCGGTTGTTACCTTTCGATTGAAGATTCGGTCGTTTCTACATCTCCAAATGCACCATACCGCTATTTGAATGATAGAGTACAACATCTTCTTCCACCTCGGGGATCCTCTCACATGCCGATGTATCTCAAACAAGTCCTTTATACCAAACACAAAGACCTAATTGCACCTACTCCATTGGGCGATGAAATCCCAAACAAGCTGTGCGAAACCACAAGCAACAAATAAATGCTCGACCGACTCGTTTGATTCTCCACACAGTTTGCAAGTTAAGGATTCGAAATGCACGTTTCTCCTAGCCAAATCTACCATTGTCGGTACGCGGTTAAGCGCTAACCTCCACGAAAAGAAGTTAACCTTAATTGGGACCCACGCATTCCATTCAAATGCCAAATTCAAATCTGGAAATCTTTCAGTTTGCATTCTAACTCTCAAACTGCATACCGAAAAGTTACCGGACGAGTCTAAATCCCATCTCCACTTATCGTTGCCCTCCCCGACATTAACTGACATCAAAGCATGTTCCAGCTCCGCTAACTGAGTGAGCTCTGCTTCTGAATCTGGAGGCCGCGTCCATCTGAACCTAATTGTCAAAAGACCGCCTGAGTCGAATATCCTATCTGCCACTTTAGCCGTCTTCTGTTGCTCCAACTCGAATAAATTCGGGAACTTGTATTGCAGTGGATTCTCGTACAATCTGGATCCACTTGTATTGCAGTGGATTCTCGTACAAAAGACCGCCTGAATCGATATTCGTTTTTTGTTTTATGTTTTCGAACGATGTAAGGTTTTCTCTTCTGATCACTATAGGCTATTACGAGTACAAGTATAAGTACTGTAACGAAACGAACAGATACCGACTGAACTCTCGCCGCGGCGAAGCGCGAAGGGAATCTTACTAGTTAATATTAAATATAAATAAAAACTCGTAACTCGTAAGTCGTGATCTGGTGGAATATCGTGACTCGTTACTTGCAAACGACAGACACTGTCTAGTGTCTAGTAGAACAAAACGGAGAGGGAATCGAACCCTAATTACTTTCCCGCCTTTCTCCCGACGAACTTTACTGCAACTCTACTACGAACAGTGAATCATGTGCGGCCGTTGTCGCTGTTCTATCCGTCCAGATGACGTCCCTCGCGCTTGCAACATCGCTAACCGCCCCGTTCGTTTTCTCCACACAGACCGGTAACTTCTTCTTCTTCTTCTTCCTCTTCTTCTTCTTCTTCCCCCTAATCTATACCTCTACTCGTTGTTTATGTTGCCTATACTATTGGACTATGTTTGATTTCATCTCATCTCCGTTTATACTTTTCAGTAACATTTTATTTCATATGCATAATAATAGTTTATTCTTACAGCCCTGTAAGTCCACACACACTACACAGAATTCGTATGTATTTAAACCTGTAATGTTTAGTATGGCTTCATGCTGGTGATTTGATCTGTTTTTTCTAGCGGATTGTTGATTTTTTGTCACTTTGTATTGTTGCAATCCGGTATAGCATGTGTTTTGGGGAAATAGAGTAAATTACAAAAATCGTCCTTTATGTATGTCACCTATTGCAAACTGTGTACTTTGTCTTCAATAATTACAGAAAACGTATGTTTGCAAACCCTTGCAAGTTATGTCCTCTAGCCCTAACTCAGTTAATTTTTTTGGTTAAATATGACCAAATGGACCCCACATGAGGGTATTTTTGTGGTTAAATATATGACCAAATGGACCCCACATGAGAGTAAAATGACCAAAATACCCTCATGTGGGGTCCATTTGGTCAGATTTAACCACAAAAAATTAACTGAGTTAGGGCTAAAGGACATAACTTGCAAGGGTTTGCAAACATTGAGTACTTTTTCTGTAATTTTTGAAGACAAAGGACACAGTTTGCAATCAGTAACATACATAAAGGACGATTTTTGTAATTTACTCGGGGAAATATGATAGATAGTTTGCAAGTTTAGAGGGGATATATGAAGTTTTTCTATTACTTTTACGTGGTTCGAAAATCACCGAGCTTGCGTTTTATTATATTTTTTTAAGAAACAATTGTTTCAACTTTCAACATAAGAGTTGAAAATTGACTAATGTAGTCATACGGACCTCACGCTTGCTATTCGTTACCCTTAAAACTTTACGAGTGTTGTATTAGTGGAACGTAAGAGATACATGCTATGTATTACACTTATAGATTTGAAATATGTAATGGGGAAAAGCTAAAATTATTATCGGTTTACATTTTCACATTTTTTAGATTAGAAATTACGCCTCGCTTGCGGTATGCGCATATAATGTATATATGTGTGGGCCATCGGGGGGCAAAAGTGAAAGTGCACTAATTTTAACGTTATTTTACTAATTTCGTGAAAATAACGTTAAAAGCTGAGGACGGTTAATCAGGCATCATGTGGTGGCGTTGATAGCTGAAAGACAAAAGGGTACATGCACTAATCGGTCTTTGTCCCGATTGCTGAGTGTTACGTGCCTTATGTCCAAGGCTTGATGCAAAACTACTATCGAGCCGAGTGTCTCACTGGAAGCAGCCTCTCTATTCCTACGGGGTAGAGATAAGGCTGTCTACATCTTACCCTCTTCAGACCCTACTTTGCTTTGCTATTGGTGGGAATGGGATTTACTAAGTATGATGATGATGATTTTTAGATTAGAAATCTGATCCATAAAACTAGAAAAATATAAACGTGACTTGAGAATTTATATTGATATACTCATGTTGCTTAATTACTTAGTATCTGTCCACATCAAGGACTCATAACCAGGAACCTGTTTAAGATTTGGATGATGATGAAAGACTTGCTGAAGTCCTATTCGTAATAATGCAAACGTTTTAGTTAGTTTTTCATATGTACGGAATTTGATTATTTTCATGAAATTTTAGGTTCCGAGCAGCATATAATGTTTCACCTGGATCAAACATCCCTGTTGTTCGAAGAGACACGGAAGCTGACGGTCAGGGAGCTGTTGTGCAGTGCATGAAATGGGGGCTTATTCCAAGTTTCACTAAAAAGACTGAAAAACCTGACTATTATAGAATGGTAATGTCTCAATAGATGCTCTTGTCAGTGTTTTAGTTTATATAGTTAACGACATTATCAACAGCAAGTTATGAAAAGTGTTGTGATATTATAAAGTTATTCAGAGGAATTTGCTTTTGTGTGTTCCAGTTTAATGCTCGATCAGAGTCAATTGGTGAAAAGGCTTCCTTTCGCCGCCTTCTTCCTGGAAATAGGTGCTTGGTTGCTGTTGAAGGGTAAGTAGTAAGTTTTGTACGAGCTGCAAATGTTTTTGTACCTCATTTTTTTGTTTGAAAATAAGAACTTTTAGAATGCACTCTTTTTTTTAGATCAGAGTAATGTCTATTAAACCTTTTATAGTTTTTCATTTATATGTATGTTTCATGTTTGTGTGATTATGTCAGCTGACTTTTAAGTTATATGTTCAAGATTTAGAAAGAAGCTTGATGTCTTCATTTAAGGAATTATTGTTAGCAAAGGGCTTATTGTAATTAGTGACTTCATTTCATTTGGTATTTAATACAACTGGTTTGACATCTGTTTTTGAATCTTTTGTTTTTATGCTTCTAGATATTCTTTAAATACTCATACTTTATTGCTTGGTCAACTATTCGGTTTCATCTTGTAAACTTCATTTACTATATTCAGATTTTACGAGTGGAAGAAAGATGGGTCGAAAAAGCAGCCATACTATATTCATCTGAAGGATGATCGCCCCCTTGTCTTTGCTGCTCTTTATGATTCCTGGAAAAACTCTGAAGGTGACATGACTTTTTACTTTCTTTAATTCTTTTTAAAATTATGTTTTCTTTATATTGGAGAAAAGATCTCTGTGTGTATCGGGACTGCTTGTTGCAACCTTATTTGCGTATGTATTGTGCTTATTGTTTTATAACTCTGCTAAAATAAAACACATGTTTTACTAAATTGTTGTAAAAATGTAGTTATCTTAATGATTTTTGTTTTGTGCTTCAGGGGAGGTTCAATATACCTTCACTATTTTGACAACAAGTTCTTCATCAGCCTTAGGTTGGCTGCATGGTTAGTTATGTACTTATGTTTAATACATAAAATCTCTTAATTTGTTTTTCTATAACGTTAGATTGCTAGTGAGGTAATATAATGCGTCACTAATTATTTACAAAAAAAAATACAAAAGGAATTAAAATTTTGGACTCTTGCCCATTGTAGACAGGATGCCTGTTATATTAGGGAATAAAGAGTCAACTGATGAGTGGCTAGACGGTTCTTCATCTTCCAAGTTTGATTCATTGCTTCAACCGTACGAAGAGCCAGACTTGGTAAGAGCACACATTTGTATTAAAAAAAGTTAATAGCAGCATAGAAATAATGTAGCTTTATATATATAATTATAGTAAATATTCTCGAGAGATGATCTTGTTTCAGATTTGGTACCCCGTCACACCTGCAATGGGCAAACCATCTTTCGATGGACCCGAGTGTATCAAGGAGGTATGCATCCAGGCCTGCTAATTTTTTATATATATAAAACTTGGCAGTTGGCACTATTTTATATATATTCAAATTTGTAATTACATATTCAGGTAAAGATAGAGGAAACAAAACCGATCTCAATGTTCTTTGCAAAAAAGGTCACTAAAAAGGAAGATCCGTCAGAGCATCAACTTCCCGCTGCACATAAAGAGGTCACCGAAACAGAAAAACCAAAAGGCCCGAAAGAGGAAGCCGAAACTTATGTGGGTCCCAGCACATTGAATCTCAAACGCGAGTATGGTGACTTTTCTTCTGATATAAAACCACCTGTCAATGAAGATGCTGACAACCAGTATAAAAGCCCAGCTAAAAAGGGAAACTTTAAGAGCCCTGGTGACAAGCAAAAGACACTATTCTCCTACTTTGGGAAAGGTTAATTCTTAATTTTCACGATTAGTGTAAATATACTCGATCTTTTGTTGTATTGGGACGGCTTTGTTGTAGGTGTTGGGAACATTTTTAATCTTTTATTGTTCTGTCTTGTGCTAGCTGAACTTTTACTGGTGGTACCTTTTTGGCATGTGGGTATGGAACCCCGGTTATGATCATGGTGAGATTTATACATTATGGTTCCGGGTTTGAACAACTATGTTTAACAGTTTGATTAATTTGGAATTTGGAACAGACTGTCTAAATTGAACCGATTTATATATATTTTTTTCACGTATGCAATGCATAATATCTATACACATCCTTATTATTTCTAAAGAGTTAAATCTTTAACACTAGCTAATGATTTAGGAAAAAAAATGCTTCAAGTTGTTCAAGTCGCAAAACTGAACCGTTTTAATGGTCTTGCCAACCTAAAAGCCTGATTAGTTTTGTTTGGTGCTTTTTTGAAACTGTGGATAGTGGTTCTTGTCAAAACCGCTTGATTCGGACCGTGAACACCCGTAGAGGTGGCAAAATTAGTGTTTATGTTATTTTAATAGAATGGCTAACTCACACACTTTAGTTGCGGTATTTATTTCACCCAAGATTGAGTCTCTCTACTAGGTGTTCTGCCTGTAGCTTCGGTGGTAGACCTAATTTTAGGTCTAAATCTACACTATTGTCTACCAGGAGATTAGAACCCTCAACCACTAGGGAGAAATTTCACATTTTCTACACGCATTGATACTACTAGAGTACTATGATACAATCCCTTTGGTTTAACTTGAAACACTTTTTGTTTAGGTAACAACAAACCTGTATGGATATGAGATCACACGCGTTGGAACAAAACACGACAACGAAAATGTTAAACAAACAAAATATATTTCTTGTGGCCGGATCATAATCTAAATGTGTACCGGCTGCTTGGACAACGGACTACAATCAGATTTCACAACTCGATATTTATAACAAATGAAGTCTAAAAGAACACAAACAAGGAACATGGTTTCAACTTATCTTTACACACTAGATTCAAAGCTAAAATCACAAAAATATACCAACAATTTGACAAACACTTAACACATAGGAAATAGTTGGGGCTTGAGAATTGGCATTGTCAAATAATATGCTTCCATGAACCTTTCTTTTGATACCATCTTCATAATGAACTTCTTCAAGATGAAAAACGGGCTCGCTACAACCCGACAATGTATCACTAGTCGTGATCTAGACCGGAGTTTCATACGCTTATTTCCCAACCAGATTGTGCTGCACTTTCTCCTCCTCTGCTGGCGGCGTTGCCGGCGATACCACCCTACCATGGTGGTGGTGTTGCCAAACACTGAGCATGGTATAGCTTCTCTGTTCAACATGGCTCTTTACTACTTTTCATGTTGTTCTTTCTACTAGTTGGTATTAATAGTGCTCAAGTTGAAGGAGTTAGAAGCTTATTGTTCAATGATCTTGGTGGTCCCATGGAAATCAATGATCATTATCATTAAATTAATATCTAAACCCAATTACTTAAGATATTTAATATAAAATAGTTTTGGGGTTTTCTTTAGACGCAATTGCTTGACAGTCGGTTGGAATAACGGGTTAAAAGTTGAGACAACCCATTTGGGCTAAAAGAGCGGTATCGGAACCAAACTCGGAATGGTGGTCTGGATGGAGCCAGCCGTGACCAACGAGGACGTTAGACCTTAGGTAATGTTTATATGAGTTGGGTCGAATTGGTCTGTAAAAACCTTTTTTTAACACATTTTATGTTAAGAATATATGCAAAAATATTACAAAATACGTTATTCCAGTAATAATCTAATCTTTTTTTTATAAATAAAATGACTAAGAAAGTCGTGTATATTAGAATGAACTTTGGGTGGAATTTAGCATATTCGTGGCATTTGATTTTCCGACTATTTATTTTGTATCTTACGTGTTAAAGATAAAACATAATTGAAACAGACGTTGAATCGAGATGGGAAGAGGATAAGCATGCTATTAAAAAAGGAACATAAACGTATTATCAAAATCATAATTATGATTTAACATCATTTTGTGGTGATTAGATCTTTGAAAATGTGTTTGATTTTTGTTAAATGTGATTTAAGAATGATTATAGTAAAGAATGGCTAATACATTATTAAGAGGGGGGTGGGGGTGGGGTGGCTACTTGCTTGAGTCATGATTAGAGGGGGATGCATATTGCTTTATAACGAGACTTAATGGTCCCTAAGGAATCCGGATACTATGAGTGATAAAATTAGTGGGCAATCAATAGCTTTATCATCAAGATTTACTTTTAAATTTAATTATCTATTAGTATCTAAAAAGTCACATATGATCTACGAGTGTTTGCATTCTGGTTCAGTCTGTTTTGACATAAGTTTATATTGGTTGATTTGTTTCGTTAGTTTGGTGTGGATAATTCGATCAGTTTCAATGGTTTCTGAGCGACCCTAGATCTCATTGTCGTACCAAACTCACAACAAGATGATCATTGACACAATCGGTGGTCTTAGAGGGAATTTGTGGTGGCGAAACCTATGACACATGATAGATGTTGAAAGAATTTAGAAGCAACGAATTGTACAAAGTACGGCAAAACACTCTTTTATGTTGTGTGGATGAAAAACAAGTTGGATAACTTGCATGCAAGTGATAGGTGGCAATCATGACGCATATTCTAAAAAAAATAGGTTAATCGGTGTAAAAATAGATTGTATATTGGAGCATTCATACTAGCATCTCTATCTCTATAGTTACACTAAAAATTAAGATATTTTCTCTGTCATTTTCAATTAAATAATATTTCTTTTATACATTTATTACTATCTTTTCTCTCTCCTCCACTCACAATCATTTTTAAAAAAATATTAAAAAGTATAAATAGTGAACAATGTCATACTTGTTGTGAAACTAGCCTATTAGCAAAAGAATAAGAGAGAATAATAAAGAGAAAGAGATTGATGTTATTAATTGAGGTGTGTCTTTTACAAAGGAATACAATGAATATATATATAGGAGATGAAGTCTTGGAGAACAAGCTAATCTATTTAAGGAGTTGATAACCACATAATATAATATATTTATAACACTCCCCCTTGGTTATCAACATAATACGCTTGATGCTGCCTTGTTAAAAACCTTGCTAGGAAAACCCGGTAGGACAAAACCATAGCTAAGGGAAAAAGAGTGCAGCGTGTAATGCGCATTATCTCCCCCAGATACTTCTGGATCAAGTATGTTGCCTCATTAAAAACCTTACTAAGAAAACCCATTGGGATAAAACTTAGTTAAGGGAAAAATAGTGCAACTTGAATAAATCTCCCCCTCATTATAATATGTATCCTTTAAGTAAAGTGTGTCCATCATCCTCGAAAGTTGCTCAAAACTTTTGTAGAATGATTTGTCGTTTGATGCCTTGAAGTGCAATCCTTTATATTGAGTAATGTTGTAAAATCTTCTTGTGAGACTTCTAGTGCTTCCTCTTGCGAACAAATACCATAAGATCCAAGACTATTTGTGTTACATTCTTGATATCTACAAGACTAACAGAACTAGCTTTCATGGGTTAGTAAAATATAGACACATATCATTCTTACCTTTAATGTATCGACATATCTGCTTTACCATTCAAATGTCTCCTCATTGGACATGTGCTATATCATGCATAGCTAGAAAGTTAAGTTAATGCACAATTGCACTTTAGCCATGGTACTTTTGAAATGAGAATCTCTACTTTGGTAGGAGATGATAATAATCATTTCTTATAAAAAGTATCTGAACAACCTTTAACATATTATAAGGTTGAGCTCTCTACATACTAAAATGTCCCACCAACATCTTCTAGATGTAGTTTGATAGATGAATAAAAGTATGATTACAAATATACTTGAACTGCAAGTCGAGTAATAATTAGACTGTGCTAGGGTCATTAAAATTTTCCCCTTCTAAAAGCTCGCCAGTTTCTCTTGATGATGCTTAGACATCATCACTGTAAATTGCGATTATAGTGAACTTTTAAGAAAGAACATTTGATAAAGATGGATAATATTATTAAACTTATATTGCTCTTTATCAGAATATATCATGAGTTGTACAACACTCAACTTGACTATTTTAGTTCATACTATCTTTAACTTTATAAAGATACATTCTTGAGGACTTGAAATCAATGCTTCAGGCATTTGCAATCATATACATACTTCTTTCCACTTTGAAAACCAATGTATGTGCATTCACTCTTTAGGAGTTCTATTACATACACCTCCTTATTGATTTCTATATCATATGCAAGGATGTCTTGAATATTTAATCCATATTGTACCATGCTTATACATTGTACATTAAGATGCCATAATAACCAGACACAAGTTTTCTATGTATAGTTATTGGTGCACAAGAATTACATCCTTAAGATGTTTCAACTAACCTTATAAGCACTTAAATGCTTTACGATACTCATCAAGGGTTCCAATTATATTCAACGTATTCAAATATGAATTTGTATACAACGATCATATCGTTCTCGAGAACTCATTTTACATGATTTTTGATAATTCAAATCCTTGAGGGACTTTCATGTAAACTTTTAGTATCAAGTGATACATAATATTCATAAGACGCATATCAATTCTCTCTTTATATTACCAGACTAATAAAATATTGGAAAGTCATTACATCCACCACTAGAGAATGTGTCTCATTATAATCAATCATGGGTTTTTGCGAAAATCCTTGTGCACCATATTTGCCTTATCTCGTTTAATTTGATTTTCACATGATTCGCATAAAAGCCCCATTGATGTCCAACATACTTTACAAATTCAGTTGTATGGACTGTTGGTCCGAAAACTTTATATTTCATTAGAGAATTTGAATCTGCCATACTTTGCGTCTTTCCATTTTGGCCAATCATTTATGTATTTTCATTCATAGGCAGATCTTAAATCTTGATCCTCGTCATTTCATCATTTCAAGCGCTATATTATATACAAAAGTATAACGACGTCGATTTTGTTTCGATTCCATACATATCTTAGACATGATACAACTTATCGAGATCTCTTTATTTTCAGGTACCTACCTGAGGTTCTTCTTGAACCATCATGTCTACTGTCTCTTCAAGAGATCTTATTACTATAACCTCGACTTGACCATCTTAATTACTTGCTCCAATTTTCGAGGAATTTTATTATTGAAATCAACTAGTCTATCATGCTTTAGGCATGCAATAGACTCATTACAAAATATGTGGTTGTCCAATTGGGACACAAATATGACTTGAGCATAAGTAGTTGATTATGTGACTTACTTAGTCACTCTATTTAGGTCAGTGAACTTGTCTGGTAATTTGTTCTTTAATATTGGTAAATGAATTATCCTTTGAACTTCTGGTTCACCGTTTATACTATGAGGATCAACATGACATGATAATTCATTCCAATTTTTACTTTCCAACTGCTTGTTATCTCCCCCTAATGTTGGGAACATTCAATCACTAAAGTGAAAACCAATGAGCTGTAAGCAAATCTCTCCCCAATGGCTTTAAGTATTTAATCATAGATAATTATTTTTTTTACCCAACATATATTCTCAACCCTTTTAGAGGTCCCAACATTGTGCTAATGGTGGATCAATATTATATATACCGCACAACCAAAATCTTAGAAGGGACGTATTTGGTTCCTGACCAAAAACCAACTATAATGGGGGAAGTATGATGACATATTGGCTTGATGTGAATTAATGTTGTACATGTAAAATCACATGTACCCAAATACAAATATGAACTCTTGCTCTTATGATCATTGGCTTTGCAATCAATTGTGAACATTTAGTGATCGTCTCAATGAAACAATTCTTGTATAAACATAAGCTATATGAAGTTCAATATTTATTCCAATATCATTAATAACTTGGGAATTGAATTCACCTTTATTATCAAAATAAATATACCAATCTGGATTAATATGCTTGCTATCACATTAACTAAGCTACAATGACACAAACTTCAGGTTGTGGATTTGATAACCATTTAGACGATGCATCTATTTTAAAACACTAAATGTTATCATGTTGGGATATGCATATCCTTTAATCACTTCCAGAATATTTAGGGATACACACCCTCCTTTATTGGGCAAATATTTGAGAGCAAATATTACATGCTAATTATCAGCTTAAAGAATCTTCTAGTTCTTCATTATGTTTCACATCATCATTGACTCGGTGTGGTCTAACCGGTCATGCCAACTAATTAAATAATTATGATCCATAAACTTATGGTTTATGATCGTATGTGTATTACTTGCTCGTATGTAATACAAAACGTATGATACGGGAGAATATATTATAACTTCAAAGTTCAAACCATCATGTTATGCAACCACTCCTTAGTTTGCCACTTTTGTGGTCCATCTCATTATTAAAATAATCATCATTACAAATTTCTCAATTGCGTCCATGATCACAATGATCAATATATATTTCTTTCCCTTAACTAAGTTTCGGAGTAAAACCAAACAAGTTTAATGATTTTTCATTATTTTCTGAGCCATCCATATAGATATAAAATCATATCAAGCCTTTCATGGTTTTAACGATACTGCTATTTTATGAGCATATCTCGGGCATGGCAAATGTAAATTTTTTTATCAAGTTTTCTTTATAAATAAACTTCTTTTCACATAACATCACTAAGAAGTATTTCAATGTCCAGGTCATGTAAGATTTATTGGTCTAACATCTTACAACCTTTATAACTTGAATGAGCATTAAGGAGTATGACACTCCGTATGCTCTTACATGAGATTGATAGTAAACCACAACTTTGGTTTAATTGTTCCATTAAATACTATCTATATAATAAACATAACATATAGAATAAAAGATGTACACAAAGTAAAATAATTCACGACATTATAAGACGTCACTGTATTAAACAAGTTATATTAAGACTTTATGAGATAAGATATTATATTCATTAATAATGTCCAAATATATATAATTTACGTATAGTCAATCGTAAGTATATCTCACGTAATCTGTCACTTAATTTGAAACTTAAACAAATATCTCTTTCAAATCCTCAACATATGTTCATTTATTATTTTTAAATAACTCTTTCTTTATAATAAAATTTGTTGTTTCATAAAGGACAAAACCGATATGTAAGAAAAGGCAATTCAGAATCATACATCTTGAATCTTACACATATATGCATGGATATGGAAAGACATAGTTGAATTTTAACCAAAACTTTTACACAAATCATGTTGAGACAAATCAAATCTCATATCAATACTATGCATATTTTATCGATTTTACAAATATAACATCTTTAATCATAGAAAAACATACATATGCATTCAGCAGATCCACAGTTTATAAACATAAATATGCAGTACATATTGACATATTAATTCATGACTAAATAACAATAAGAAATATGTCGATAAAAAATGCTACTGAAATCCAATTTGAACATTATATGATTTGATTTCATATTTCAAACACAAATAACATATCCAGAATCAAGAGAATGCACGTAACACATTAAAACCATGCATGTAACACATTTAAACCAAACTATGTATATATTTTACCATACTAGTATTTTTTTAATTTATCTATCATTTAAATGGTAATATAATATTTAACACTAAAAAGAAATCATAATATATCATATTACATTAATATTGAACATTAGTAAATTGATTATCACTATGAATAACCACGAATCACACACAAAAATAATTATAGCAAGAAGTTTCGATTGGTATTTTGTTTATGAACAAGATTCTGACATATTCAAAATTTCGAAATCGTTCTATTAAAATATGTACCACTCTAAATTTTGAAAAAAAAAACAAACTTTTGTACGGTCCAAAACAATAAATTATTGGATAATATGTTTACAAACTATGAACATAAAATTAATATTATTTAATGCTCTAATATGCTCAGTCATCACCTTTCATCATGCTCAATGTAAAGCAATTTTTTTTAATTCACTTATATATAATCATGATTTCTAAGCAAAACAGTAAATTATGAGAATGGCATTTAGGAAAAAAATATATAATAATAGTTACCTGGCATTGTGTATGTACCAGAATAGCTACAGAGACCGAGATCCTTTTAGCAATTGTATACAACTTCTCACGTTGAAAACCACAAGAGACCAATGAATATGATTAGGGTTTTGGTGAGAGTACTTTCGTGCTGATAACGTGTTGTGAAACTAGCCTATTAGCAAAAGAATAAGAGAGAATAATAAAGAGAAAGAGATTGATGTTATTAATTGAGGTGTGTCTTTTACAAAGGAATACAATGAATATATATATAGGAGATGAAGTCTTGGAGAACAAGCTAATCTATTTAAGGAGTTGATAACCACATAATATAATATATTTATAACACTACTAAATTTACTAGTGAACAATATCATTTTTCTCTCCTCCACTCACAATCACTCCATACAATATGGAGAACCCACTCACATAAATATGGAGATGCTACTGTGAATGCTATTGGCTCAATTGGGTTACCTCAAATTAGTCAATGGGTCATTTGGGTATACTCAGATTAGTCATCGAGTCATTTTTTCTCTCATCTACTCACAACCACTCCATACAATATGGAGAACCCACTCACATAAATATGGAGATGCTACTGTGAATGCTCTTGGTTCAATTGGGTTACCTCAAATTAGTCAATGGGTCATTTGGGTATACTCAGATTAGTCATCGAGTCATTTTTTCTCTCCTCCACTCACAACCACTCCATACAATATGGAGAATGTCACACCCCAACCGATGGCGGAATCATCGGGGCGTGACACTGAGCGAAACAGATTATCCAGGAGAAATCCATAACAACTAAAATTACCGGATATTTATCATTATGTCCCATACCATAATATATCAAATAAAAGCAGTTATTACAGACATTGTTTTCTCAAAGACAGATCAAATGTTCCGACAACTCAGATTTTATTTAATTTGTTTCTCGACTCCATCCTAGCTCGATTCCAACAGATAACAAGCAAACATCCTAAGCACCTGTCACATACGTTAAAATAGAGGTCAATACACATAGTGTAAATGTGAGCATACAAGTTTAATAGTAATAGTAGAGTTCGAAAGCGTTTACGCATAACCAGTATGTAACATGTATATTGTGAAGCTAGTAGGTTATCGACAATGAAATATGCACAGACTAGACTGCGAGTTGTAGAATGCGCAACACATATCACCACTGTGACACGTGAAGAGGTAACCTTAACAACCCCTGCCCACGACAGGTGCTGAGTCCAAACAAATAGTACTATCGTTGCTAAGGCGTTAGGCAACAATCACTGTGTTAACATAACATACAAGCATTCATCGAGTAACACGTAGCATGCAATAATGGTCAGCGTATAAGTAGTGTTTCCGTTGTGTGATTGATGTGATTTAGAATAAGTAACGTATGTAACACCTAAAAGTGCGTAAGCAAAAAGAGATCGAGTATACTCACAGCAATGGAAGTAATGGATTGAAGGGAGCGCTAGAGTGATTAGCCTGAACAGTACACGATAGCATAAGTGAATGAATGGCGCGTAAAACGATGAAAAGTGACTAAGTGTCGGATGATAATCCGATCGGATGGTCATTCGATCGGATGTCAATCCGTTCGGATGGTCATCCGATCGGATGGCCATTCGGTCGGATTGACATTCGTTTGGGAAGGATGTGTTTGTGTATGATGGCTTTGAAGCTTTCGTTGTAGCATTTTAAAAACAGAGAAGTATCTCTACCATTCAGGTCGATCGATCGAACAGTGACTGTTCGATCGGATAACGATCCGATTGGCAGGACACTTAGTGAGAACAAATTCACAGCAGGATGGTCACTCGATCGGATAGCAATCCGATCGGATGGAATCCGTTAGAACGATGGTCCTTGAAATTATGAAATTGATTAAGTGTCGAAGTTTCAAATGCCAACTGATCGGATGGTCGTCCGATCGGATGGCAATCCGATCGGACGGCAATCCGTTCGACGTTCAGATCTTTTTGAAAACTTGGAAATTGTTAAGTGTGGAAACAAGTGCAATCCGATCGGATGGCAGTTCGATCGGATGGTAATCCGATCGGACGGCAATCCGTCCCAACGAATCTGATCGTCCTGACTTGATTATTTTGAAAGTTTTGCGGTTTGTTCGAGACGGTATGATAACGTTCTAAACAACGGAACCTCGTTAAGTCCCAAGTCTCCCGATCGAACAGGAATCACCCTAACCCGACCAGTTTACTGGTTCGTGACGGTTGTTCATGTTCAATCCGAAATCGGTTGTCTCTTTGATAGAAACCAGATCTCAGACTGATGCTTCACTAAGAAATGAGTAGAAGATCTGAATGAGTTCCGATTCTGTCGGTTTTTGAGTGCATTGAGTGTAAAAGAGTTGAAAGAAAGTTAGAAACCATCTTTCAATCCTTTTTAACTTTGAAAATGTTTAGATCTATGCGAAATCGTTGTGAAATCATGTGGAAATCCTTCAGATCTTAGTTGTTCTTGGTGGAATGAAGCCAAATCTTGAAGTTCATAAGAACTCCATGATGACATCACCCTAGAACACCTCAAATCCGTTGATTTCACGGTTAAAAGTTAAGATTCAAATGTGAAAATGATGAAGAAGTGTGTGTAGATCATAGAAGTACAAGATTTGAGTTGAAAACTTATAAGAATCGCGAGAAATTGAGAGAAAGAAGGCCTTGAGCGTGCTGGTCGAGTGAGAGAGAGCTGTCACATCACAAGTGATGTGACAGGGGGGTATTTATAGGTTGCCAAAAAGGGAAAGTGGAGCGAGTGTCGGATGGCAATCCGATCGGATGGCCATTCGATCGAACGGCCATTCGATCGAGTGGCTCCGACGAGTTGCGTTTCGACGTTTTGTTTTGCGTGTTGAGCGTTGCGATGCGATTCGAGTGAACGATGCGATAGTATTATCCATTAGTTACACAAATAACCTAACTGCTATATCTAACATACAATCACTATAAATAACTTGCGTTTAGCGTTTGCAATTAGATTGCATTGCGATAGAGTTGGTCGATTGCGATTGCGATTAAACACCTTAACATAAACATAACATGCACAAGTAACACATAATAGCGTACACACGTAAAACAATATCCAGAACACATAATTTGAGTTGCGAATGCGATAGCGATGCAATAAGCGATAAGACATGCGATAAACATCGATTAAACCTCGGTTATTAATAAGTACTCCACATAATACAACTAAAGCAAATAAATAATAGAATTCGATTACAAGTCAAGAAGCACAATTCAGTAGTTAAGCAAGGAGTGACAGATCGCAATTAGCAATCTTTTCTTCCTTTGACTTTGACTTTCCAAAAAGCGGGTTGTTACAGCCTCCCCTACTTTAGGAAATTTCATCCCGAAATTTAAGAAGTAGGCGTAACAAATAGTTGCGGGTACTTCGCCTCATGTCACTTTCGAGTTCCCAGGTAAACTCGGCACCGCGTTTGCCTTCCCAGCGAACCTTCACAATGGGAATGCGTAAGCGTCTGAGCACCTTGGTTTCTCATCCCATGATCTCGACAGGCTTCTCCACGAAGTGTAATGTTTCGTCCACTTGTAAATCTTCAAGAGGGACATGTAATTCTTGGTCGGCTAAGCACTTTCTGAGGTTCGAAACGTGGAAAGTCGGGTGGACATTACTAAGTTCCTCCGGTAGTTCGAGTCTGTAGCCCACTTTTCCAATCCTTTCCAGAATCTTAAAGGGTCCAACACATCGAGGCACAAGCTTTCCTTTCTTTCCGAATCTGATCACCCCCTTCCAAGGTGCATCCTTTAGGAGTACGTGATCGCCAACGTCAAATTCAAGGGGCTTGCGACGTCTATCGGCGTAACTTTTCTGACGACTCCGAGCTTTCAGCAGGTTGTCTCGAATTTGGAGGATTTTGTCAGTCGTTTCTTGTAATAGCTCAGGACCGGTAATTTGCGAGTCTCCGATCTCGTGCCATACAATAGGCGATCAACATTTTCTTCCGTATAATGCCTCAAATGGTGCCATTTGGATGCTAGAATTATAACTGTTATTGTACGAGAATTCGACTAGAGGTAAGTGCGCGTCCCAATTACCACTGAAATCTATGACACACGAGCGAAGCATGTCTTCAAGGGTATGAATCGTTCTTTCAGTCTGACCGTCTGTTTGGGGATGGAAAGCGGTACTTAGATTAAGAGTAGTACCGAGAGCAGATTGAAACATTTCCCAAAGACGCGAGGTAAACCGACCATCGCGGTCAGAGATGATGTCACGAGGCGTCCCGTGTCAATAAATGATCTCATCGGTGTAGATTCGGTCTAATTTTTCTACCTTATAGTCTTCTCGTATCGGCAGGAAATGAGCTGATTTAGTCAAACGGTCAACGACAACCCAGATGCTGTCTTGACCTGACGGTGTGCGCGTAAGTTTTGTTATAAAGTCCATAGCTATACTCTCTCATTTCCACATAGGGATCTCAGGTTGAACGAGTAAGCCAGAGGGTCTTTGCTGTTCGGCCTTGACTTTGGAACAAGTCAGGCACTTCGAAACATAGATATCGATATCCTTCTTCATGCCCGGCCACCAGTACTTGTAGCGCATGTCCTGGTATATCTTGTCAGCACCGGGATGAATAGAATATCGGGATTTGTGGGCTTTATCCATCAGGAGTTGTCACAAATTGGTACGCTTGGGAATCCAAATTCGGTCTAAATAATGAAAGATACCGTTCGATTTATTCTCGAGTTGAGCGCCGTCATTAAGAATTATTTCCTTCTTCAGAGTTCGCTCGGTAAAACAAGCATGTTGGGCGTCACGAATGAGAGCTTCGAGATTAAACTGGGCTTGGGAGTTATGAACGCTATGCAAATAGCTTCGTTGACTGAGAGCATCGGCAACGACGTTTGCTTTGCCTGGATGGTAACGAATCTCACAGTCGTAATCGTTGAGGAGTTCTACTCACCGGCGTTGGCGCATATTCAGTTCTTTCTGGTCAAAGATGTGTTGTAGGCTCCTATGGTCGGTGAAGACCGTACACTTAGTACTGTAAAGGTAGTGTCGCCAAATCTTTAACGCAAAAACAACTGCACCAAGATCGAGGTCATGTGTGGTGTAGTTCTTCTCGTGGATCTTGAGCTGTCCAGAGGCGTACGCGATAACCTTGTCTCGTTGCATGAGAACACAACCAAGACCGAGGTTAGAGGCATCGCAGTAGACTACAAAATCGTCGTTTCCGTCGGGAAGTGAGAGCACGGGAGCATTGCAAAGCATAGCCTTGAGAGTTTGAAAGGCTTCCTCTTGTTTAGTTCCCTAAACAAAAGGTTTGTCCTTATGCGTTAGAGAGGTAAGCGGCACATCGATTTTAGAGAAACCTTCGATAAATCGGCGATAATAGCCCGCTAGTCCGAGGAAAGAACGAACTTCAGACGGGTTCTTGGGTGTAACCCAACTCTTAACAGCTTCGATCTTCACGGGGTCGACGTGAATACCGTGACTATTGACAATGTGCCCCATGAATTGGACCTCCTCCAGCCAAAATTCACACTTGGATAATTTGGCATAAAGACGGTTTCCCTGGAGTAGTTCAAGAACCAAACGTAGATGTTGCGAGTGTTCGGATTTTGACTTGGAATAGATCAGGATATCATCGATGAACACGATGACGAAGCGGTCAAGGAAGGGTTTGCACACGCGATTCATTAGATCCATAAAGACTGCGGGAGCGTTGGTCAAACAAAAAGGCATAACAACAAACTCGTAATGACCATAGCGGGTTCGAAAAGCGGTTTTGGGTACATCTTCCTCTTGGATGCGTAATTGGTGATAGCCTGAGCGTAGATCGATCTTCGAGAAACACGTAGCGCCTTGTAATGGATCAAACAAATCATCGATTCGAGGCAAGTGATAGCGATTCTTAATAGTCAGCTTATTCAACTCCCTATAGTCGATGCACATCCGGAACGATCCATCCTTCTTTTTGACGAAAAGGACAGGTGCGCCCCACGGAGAGGTGTTGGGCGAATGAAGCCTTTATCAAGTAGTTCCTGGAGCTGACTCGAGAGTTCGCCCATTTAAGAGGGAGCGAGACGATAAGGTGCTTTAGCAACAGGATTTGCTCCAGGAATGAGGTCGATGCGGAAATCGATATCACGTGTAGGAGGTAAACCAGGTAAATCATCAGGAAATATGTTAGGGAATTCATAAACAACGGGAACGTCTTTCACTCCTAAGTTTCCTTTCTTTTCCTTCTCTGCTACTACGATGTTAGCTAAGAAAGCTCTGTATTCCTTGTGGAGATACTTGCTTGCTTGAACACATGACATGAGTTTAAGACCTTTCGAAGGAGTTTTGCCATGCACACAAAGTTGGTCACTATTAGCGAGC
Organism: Helianthus tuberosus; assembly: GCA_030545235.1. Taxonomy (NCBI): domain Eukaryota; kingdom Viridiplantae; phylum Streptophyta; class Magnoliopsida; order Asterales; family Asteraceae; genus Helianthus; species Helianthus tuberosus. Next base: position 177,970,175 of record CM060354.1, read on the forward strand.
GAGAAATGAATCATCTTATCAAAACAAACAACTTCAGCACGATTTTCGCGAAGAAAATCCATGCCTACTATGATGTCAAAACTACCGAGCTGCATCGGAATAAGGTCGATAGGGAAAACGTGATTGTTGAGTTCAAGCGTACAATCACGTAGAACAGAATTGACAACGAGGGTTCTTTCAGTGGCAACTTCAACATCGAACGTCGAGGGTAGATGGGCGCGCTTACGATTAAGGAGCTTTTCAAATTCAAACAATACAACACAGTTATCTGCTTAAGTATCAAACAAACACGAAGCATATATACCATTCACAAGGAACGTACCATTAACCACATTGTTGTCTACTTGAGCCTGGCGGGCGTTGATGTTGAAAGCACGTATGCGGGTTGCTGCTGCTGTTGATGTTGTTGCGGCTGCTGCTGAGGCTCTTGTTTCACTACTCTGTTAGGGCACATGTTTGCGAAGTGGTTGGGGTCACCACATGCGAAGCAAGCTCGAGCGTGAGCAGCGGGTGCAGGAGCTGCTTGATGGCCCTGGGGAGCAGGAAGTAGAGCTTGTGATGCAGGAGCTTGACCTTGAGCTGGAGCTTGACGTGGACCTGTACGGCAGTTAGCGATGAAGTGACCGTACATGTTGCAATGAACATAGAACCGGCATGCGATACCAACCGGGTAATGATAGGTACAAGTAGGGCAGAGCGGGTCTGGCCCAATGTATGCACGCTTGGCAGGCGGTGCATTGACCACAGGCGCCGCTACTTGGCGGTGTTGAGGTTGTGGTTGAGCAGGTACTGTTTGGAGTGGTGCGGCAGTAACTGCACAGTTCTTGTTGCTAGATCTGCTGTTGTTCTTCCTCTTGCGGCGGGAGGACTTTGAAGATTGCGGTGCAGCGGTAGTTTAAGCGGTGGGAGCGGCGGTGACTTGATGCAGATTCTTGGAGGCTTTGTCAAAATAACCAGCCCTGACTCGCTTATCGTTGATCTCAGCGGCGAGCAGGTAGGTCTCCTCGATTGTTGTTGTCTTTGCAACCTGAACAAAATCTGCAACACAATCCCGGAGAGCGCGGATATACTTCATGATCGTAATCTCGGGGGTAGTAACCTGACCAGGGCAGATGATACTCAACTGCTTGAAGCGATCAGTTAAACCAGCGTTATCTCCGCCATCCTGCTTAATGTGCCAGAATTCATCCTCGAGCTTTTGGAGTTCATGGGGAGGGCAGAACTCTTGCATCATGATGTTCTTCAACTCGTCCCACTACAATCCGAAAGCTGCATCGTTTCCTCGTTTGTTCCTCTCGGCCGTCCACCAATCAAGAGCTCGGGATTGGAAGATGCCGGTAGCATTGACAGTGCGTAGGTTTTCTGGACAGCCACTCTGGCACAGGGTGACTTCGATTGAATCAAACCATTGAAACATGGCCGTAGGACCATCTTCGTCGGTAAATTCATTTGGACAGCAGGCTTTGAACTGCTTGAAGCTAAAATTAGTCTTAGGTGTATCAGTCCTGGACTCCTCTGAGGACTTGCTAGCATTCTCATTCAGCTCACTGACGATTTGTGGGATGACTTTCGCCATTTGCTTAGAGACGAGAGCGGCGATTCGTTTGTTATCATGGTTTCGGCTAGCAGTTCAGGAATGAAACGATCCAAATGACGACATGGTCTGCAACAGACATCGCCATAGGACTCAAACACAATTTCGACTAACCCTAGTATAGATTAACGATTCACCATAAAGCTCAGGAACACATCAATTCACAAAATCACATAGGCACATAAACACAGAATCACATAAGCACATAAGCACGTATTCCACGTAAGCACAGTAGCACGTAAGCACATAGGTCCCCTAAGTACATATTTTGCATGTATTCCCCTATCCTCCATAGCAGCGTATAGCGATTAAGTATAGCGATTGCGATTAGCGAGTAGCGATTGCGAATAATGACCAGCGATTTATTTGCGTGGTGTGTGTTGTGCGTGATTGGACGTAGCGAGAAACGTGAAATCGAAACCATCAGTACTACCGTACTGTTTACCTCAAAACGCAAACAAATAAACATATAAAACACATAACTTCATATAAAATCGATGAATCACAGAGTTAGCGGCTGTAGATTCCAGAATCGTAACACATAAAATCGAGGATAGATTGTCTGGGTGTGAGACATCGACTACCCAAAGTGATTCGACTATTCACAAGGACCTTAAGTGCACACTTTGGCCTTCTGGACTGTGCTCTCGCCTCAATTTGGGCGATCGGCGCACATCCTTCCAGTTACAGCGTGACCCAAGTCGTTGGAGTCCGTCGAGACTCTGGTGAGAGTTTTGCAAAAACCAAAAGTATAGAGCGGAACGGGTCATCAAGGTTCGGGTTTCACCCCTAACTTAACGACTACATCCCTGTTTGTGTGATAGAATCACGAGATAGATAAGGAGATTTGCGTCAAAGTATGGATTACACTCCTAATTCAACGCAAATTCTCTGGTTTATAGTAAAAATAGCGAATCAGCCGAGCGATTTGGTCTAGAGTTTGTGGTTTTCACACCTAATCTCAACCAAATCATCCGTTTGGGTGTGTGTCCAGCCTTAGGAAAGGCTGATCTTGCGCGGAACTGTAGTGTGCGATGTTCGCGCAAGAGTGTAGTGTTCAGCGAGTTCGAGCGAGAAATAGAGAATAACCCACACTGGTTATGCACAAATCGGTCTGTTGGTACTTAGACTATAGACTAGGTCGTTTCTAAGACATCGACCTGGACTAGGTCGAGTCTTGCCTAATTCCCTATAGTTATGGCTCTGATACCAATCTGTCACACCCCAACCGATGGCGGAATCATCAGGGCGCGGCACTGAGCGAAACAGATTGTCCAGGAGAAATCCATAACAACTAAAATTACCAGATATTTATCATTATATCCCATACCATAATATATCAAATAAAAGCAGTTATTACAGACATTGTTTTCTCAAAGACAGATCAAATGTTCCGACAACTCAGATTTTATTTAATTTGTTTCTAGACTCCATCCTAGCTCGATTCTAGCAGATAACAAGCAAACATCCTAAGCACCTGTCACATACGTTAAAATAGAGGTCAATACACATAGTGTAAAGGTGAGCATACAAGTTTAATAGTAATAGTAGAGTTCGAAAGCGTTTACGCATAACCAACATGTAACATGTATAGTGTGAAGCTAGTAGGTTATCGACAATGAAATATGCACAGACTAGACTGCGAGTTGTAGAATGCGCAACACATATCACCACTGTGACACGTGAAGAGGTAACCTTAACAACCCCTGCCCACGAAAAGTGCTTAGTCCAAACAAATAGTACTATCGTTGCTAAGGCGTCAGGCAACAATCACTGTGTTAACATAACATACAAGCATTCATCGAGTAACACGTAGCATGCAATAATGGTTAGCGTATAAATAGTGTTTGCGTTGTGTGATTGATGTAATTTAGAATAAGTAACGTATGTAACAACCAAAAGTGCGTAAGCAAAAAGGGGTCGAGTATACTCACAGTGATGGAAGTAATGGATTGAAGGGAGCGCTAGAGTGCTTAGCCTGAATAGTACACGATAGCATAAGCGAATGAATGGCGCATAAAAAGATAAAAAGTGACTAAGTGTCGGATGATAATCCGATCGGATGGCCATTCAGTCGGATTGACATTCGTTTGGGAAGGATGTGTTTGTGTATGATGGCTTTGAAGTTTTCGTTGTAGCATTTTGAAAACAGAGAAGTATCTCTACCCTTTAGGTCGATCGATCGAACGATCGTTCGATCGGATAGCGATCCGATTGGCAGGACACTTAGTGAGAACAAATTCATAGCAGGATGGTCACTCGATCGGATAGCAATCCGATCGGATGGCAATCCGTTAGAACTGATGGTCCTTGAAATTATGAAATTGATTAAGTGTCGAAGTTCCAAATGTCAACTGATCGGATGGTCGTTCTCTCGGATGGCAATCCGATCGGACGACAATCCGATCGGACGACAATCCGTTCGACGTTCAGATCTTTTTGAAAACTTGGAAATTGTTAAGTGTGCGGGTATTTATAGGTTGCCAAAAAGCGAAAGTGGAGCGAGTGTCGGATGGCGTACCGATCGGATGACACTCCGATCGGATGGCAATCCGATCGGATGGCCATCCGATCGAACGACCATTCGATCGAGTGGCTCCGACGAGTTGCGTTTCGATGTTTCATTTTGCATGTTGAGCGTTGCGATGCGATTCGAGTGAACGATGCGATAGTATTATCCATTAGTTATACAAATAACCTAACTGCTATATCTAACATACAATCACTATAAATAACTTGTGTTTAGCGTTTGTGATTAGATTGCGTTGCGATAGAGTTGCGATTGCGATTAAACACCTCAACATAAACATAACATGCACAAGTAACACATAATAGCGCACACACGTAAAACAATATCCAGAACACATAGTTCGAGTTGCGAATGCGATAGCGATGCGATTAGCGATAAGACATGCGATAAATATCGATTAAACCTCGGTTATTAATAAGTACTCCACATAATACAACTAAAGCAAATAAATAATAGAATTCGATTACAAGTCAAGAAGCACAATTCACTAGTTAAGCAAGGAGTGACAGATCGCAATTAGCAATCTTTTCTTCCTTTGACTTTGACTTGTACTTTGACTTTCCAAAAAGCAGGTTGTTACAGAGAACCCACTCACATAAATATGGAGATGCTACTGTGAATGTTCTTGGTTCAATCGGGTTACCTCAAATTAGTCAATGGGTCATTTGGGCATACTCAGATTAGTCATCGAGTCATTTTTTCTCTCCTCCACTCACAACCATTCTATACAATATGGAGAACCGACTCACATAAATATGGAGATGCTACTATGAATGCTCTTGGTTCAATTAGGTTACTTCAAATTAGTCAATGGGTCATTTGGGTATGCTTAGATTAGTCACCGAGTCATTGTTTTTCTCCACAACTTACTCATTGTTACCGCCCTCCCCACTACTGATGCCATAACGACAACGAAACATTGATGTTGCCGCCTCCATCACCACTTTACTGCTACCGCTGCTGCATTTTCAAGAAACTGATTATGTTCTTGACAATGCAGGCTTAGATACACTCTAGTTGGGTCGAATTCGAGCACGTTTTCAAGAAACTGATTATGTTCTCCAGTTCTCCTTATTCATGGTTCCCACAACACCTGGGAAATGAAATGGTGAATCTTTATGTAAGTCTTTAATTAAAATGTGGTACATGCATTTTGTCGAACATCTGGAGTGCACTACGAATATTGTAGTGTTAAAGACTGAAATGTTAATTTTGTTATGTGGGTAAATCAGATAATCAATAAATTTGGATAAAACTAGCAAAAGTTTGAATCTTTAAACCTTGTGATGCTGCAAAAATGGTGATCGGTGAATGAAGTTGTGTTGCTGCTGCTGCTGTAAAGTGGAAGAAAGAAAGTGTGTAAGTGAGAAATAATTGTTCAGGTGATGGGGAAAATGGTAGCGATGAGAAGTTGCAATCAAAGCGGTTAATTTTGCAGGGAAAGTTCATCAGCAACGAAATTTTGTGAATAATTTGGAAGTGGGAAAAGGAATTTATATAAGTTAGAGTAAACTGCAATTTTACCCTCTGGGGTTAGAGCCAATTGGCACTCTGACCCCCTCCCAGGGAAATTTCGCACTCTGACCCCCCAACTAATGAGAAACCATGCAATATTATTCCCTGCCTTCAAAGAACTTAACAGTTCTGTTAAATGATATGTTAAATGACTATATTACCCTTTCTTATTACCCCTATGCTTTGTTCTACTCTGCAATATTACCCCCCGGTGTTAAATGACTATATTACACTTTCTTATTACCCCCTATGGTTTGTTGTACTCTTCAATATTACCCTCGGTGTTAAATATTGGGAAAACCATGAAAATGGCCAATCCAATGCCGTCTTTTCCAAAATGGCCAATTGACACCCCTCACCAAGCCGTTTCCACAAGCTGAAACTGTTACAACCCCCGATCCCTTATTCCCGGGAATGGGCGGACGCGATCTCAGAGTTTCGGTGGTATCAGGTGTTTAATCTCGCAGCGGAATTTACATCAGGACCGTAGTTAGGAAATGTTTATCAGAGTAAAACCACCATATTTCATATTAATAATCACATGGGTAAAGTTTCTTATTACAATACATTTATAGGGATAAACCCTATCTTATTGAATTTAAAACATCGTTTATTAGGTAAATTTTATAGCCACATTATCCCCAAACCTTTAGTGCTCTCAAGCTGGCTTTTTACTAATTGGCTGTCACATTGGGTTACCTGAAACGCGTTTTAAAAACATTTGTCAGTTGGAAATACTGGTGAGTGAATCCTAGTTTAATCAAGAAACATTTTATCAATTAAAACAGTATTGAGAGCGATCACATTGTTTATGTCTACACAATTACTCCATTTGGTACTATCAATCCTGACTTGTGGGTCATATTACACATTGGCTAACTCATTGTCCAATGGTAACGTATTGTCATCCCGACTTACTACTCACAGTGTAGTACAAATTTTGTATACAAAACCCCAATATACCGGTAGTAATTGAAGAACTACAAAGACTCAATCACCGCTTAATCGCATTGTAAAACATTTAAGGTTTTGTAAAATATTACAAAAAGATTAACAAAAAGAGGATAAACTCACATTGCTATCTTAGGCTTTTCGTAAGGGTTTCCTGGATATAATCTATAATTTATACAAATGTACATTGGTTAGTATCATAACCCTTTGAAAATATTAATGATACTCTCCCCGAGACGGCATTCCAACAACTACGTCGGGCAGAACCACGACAGTTGTTACCGAACGCTAAATCAATCGGGCAGCGTAACTATTACGAAACTGGGGTTATAATACTTACAACGGAGCAGAACCTCGCTAATTTAGGGGTATAATACCCGACTATAACTTCTACTACTTCAGAAATTGTGATTTGAGAATTGAGAATGAGCGACGGAAAACGAAAACTGATGAGTTCTATATATAGTGCTGATATTCGACTCTCACGCGGCCCGCGTGAAAGACAAGGGTCGCTTACGCGGCCCGCGTCAATGCTAGTCAATGGACTAGCTTGTCCGGCTCACCAAGTAGACTCGCCACGATGTCGACACGTGTCAGCTCAGGATGTCTCCGCGATTGATGATCTCTCGCGGCCCGCGTACACTATCGAGAACTCTTACGCGGCCCGCTTTAACTAAAGAAATCAACGATTTCTGATTCTAGCCTTCATACCGCCCGCGTAAGGGTTTGGGGTGGGTTTACGCGGCCCGCCTCAGCCCTAAATTTAAGCTTTTATATTTTATTTAAATAATATAACATAATTCGGGCTCGGTTTTCACATACGGGGTGTAATATAAGACATATTGGGACATTCTATAATATATTAGTGTGTCAGAATATTATGAGGGTGTTGGTTTTACCGAGGGTTATTACAGAAACGACACAAGGAATCCTTTCAAAGACCAGCCAACCAGATCACGCCACGTGTCCGACAAATGCTGTAACAGCTTGAAAGCGTTTCAGAGCACGCCACTTGTCCGAAAAATGCTGAAAGTACTTAGCCAAGCCGTTTCATTCGGCTCCTGTTGAAAGATCTTAGCCGAGTACTTTCAGTGAGCCAAGCCGTGTCCTTGTGTTGGAGCCGAGCCGTTACTGACTTACCGTACACACGTGGACCCCATCGCTGCAAGCCAAGCCGTTTCCCCCCATTCTTTGTGTCGTCAAAGCTGATTTTTAAGCCGTTTCAGCTGTGTCGAGCCGTTTCATCTGGCTTAAGCCGTTTCAACCTCTTTTTCGAGCCGTTTCAATGTGTTGTTCGAGCCGTTTCTGCTTCTGTTCCCTTATATATTTACCCCTTTGTTTTTTCTTTTGTGCTTGTTAAACGGATCCCTCTACCACACTTAAATCCCGTAGAAAATTTTATCCTCTCTCCATTATTTGTTTGTCATAGATGTTTTTATGTATCAAAGGCAAGAAATATTTATGAAGCCACACGTATTTGTTAGTGTAAAAGACGTGTTTCTGGGCTTTAATTGTCAAATTTCCTTTTGATATCGTTTCTCATATTGGAGTGTCTTCTCTTCAGAAATGCCACATCTACTTACCCAGTGAGTGTGGATGGAACTTACCAGTTCAAGATGCATCTTTATCATTGCAAAGGTGTTTTGATGCGAATTTCAGAAGAAGAAATAGATTCATTCCAGTTTTCTATTTTTCTCTCGGTTTTCCACCGAGTCCGAAGCAACGGTTTGGCGTAGTTATGTTGTTATCTGAAGACTGCTTGGCGTATTATAGTTGAAATGTTTATGTTTGTATTTTTACATGTTACGTCTTTTATGTAATTTGTATTAAATAATAATAAAGTTTACTTGTTTTTCATTCTATATATATTATAACAGCCACCCATTATTGCAGTAAATTACCATGCAAAAAAAAAATTAATGGAAAAAAATAAAATAAGAAACTCAACAGCCTTGTTTAAACATCAATGTTGCACATGGTGTTTCAACAACACGTTTAAAATATCAACGTTCTCAGACGCCGTCAACGACCAACCTGAAAATGGTCAGTTCTTCTGGACAGATGTTGAAGATATTGCTTTGTGCGAAGCTTGGGAGGAGGCGATGACCGATCCTCCGTGACGAGGACCGGGGGGGGGGGGCTCTGGGTTCTTGTTCAACAAATTTTTGCCCAACTACGTGGTCCGGACCACAACCGGTCCGTCGGCGCGTTATCCTCCAGGTTCTGTGTCATCCGGTTGGAATGTGAGAGGTTCAACCGATATTACAAGAAAGTGGAGACAGAAATGCCGGACCTTGGTGAGGACGATACGCAACTACCGTCATGAAGAGGGACATGAATTCAAACATGTCTCGGAGTGGGAGTCTATTAGGATATGGTTTTAGAATTTATTTTTATTATGTTTTGTTTAAAATTTTGGTGTTTATTTTTATTATCTTTTGTTTAATATTTATATGTGTTATATTAATATAAAAAAGTTTTTGAGTCCGTTAACATGTTTATAATAACTTAAAAAATAACTTAAAAATTTTAAAAAATCTTACAAAATAAAGTTGACAAACGGTTTGGGCCAAAATTTATGTTTTATAATAACATGTTTGAGTCCGTTAACATACGGTTTGGGCCCAAGTATTACAAAATAAAACAGTGTGGGCTGTTTGGGCCCAAATATTACTAAACAAATCTGTTTGGGCCGTTCATTTGTACCGTGTGGGCTGTTTGGGCCCAAACATTACAAAATAAATGTGTTTGGGCCGTCCATATGTAGCGTGTGAAACATGTTTGGGCCCTAATATGTTTTATAAAATTTATGTTTTATAAAAATTTATGTTTATAAAAACTTAAAAAACTAAAATCACTGGTTCACATAGACAAGATACTCGACAAACGGTTTGGGCCCAAATATTACAAAATAAAACGGTGTGGGCTGTTTGGGCCCAGATATTACTAAAAAAATCTGTTTGGGCCGTTCATTTGTACCGTGTGGGCTGTTTGGGCCCAAACATTACAAAATAAACTTGTTTGGGCCGTACATATGTAGCGTGTGAAACATGTTTGGGCCCAAATATGTTTTATAAAAATTTATGTTTATAAAAACTTAAAAAACTAAAATCACTGGTTCACATAGACAAGATACTCGACAAAAGGTTTGGGCCCAAATATTACAAAATAAAACGCAGTGGGCTGTTTGGGCCCAGTTATTACTAAAAAAATCTGTTTGGGCCGTTCATTTGTATCGTGTGGGCTGTTTGGGCCCAAACATTACATTAGAAACCTGTTTGGGCCGTACATATGTAGCGTGTGAAACATGTTTGGGCCCAAATATGTTTTATAAAAATTTATGTTTTATAAAATTTTAAGTTTGGGCCCTCAGATAACCCCGCACCAAACAATTCCCAAACCCGGTGCAACAGCCAACACGTGAAACACCATTTAACTGTTTAGGTCGGTGTGATGCGCTTGTGCCGTTACCTAACACCGATGAACGCCAACGTCCTTTGGACCAAATTATTCCACACGAATGTGTGACGGTTACTACTGACGAAGACTCAGACGAGGAATTGGATTTCCAAAGATATTACGATGAAGTGCGTTTTGAAGCTTATCGTGCGGAAATGGAAGAAGGATTAGAGTATGATTCTGAAGCGGAAGACCATACCGACTAGCTTAGTTCAGTTTTATAAATGTCGGGGTTTTTTTTAGAATAAGAACTTAACCGTGTTTTATGTAATGTACTTTTTTGTTCTTTACCCCAAAAAAAAAAAAAACTTTTTTGTTAAGAAATTTTATTTTTTTTTAAATAAATATGATATCACTAGAATTAGAAATTTTCAAACTTTTTTGTTGTCCTATATATACAGCCTATTCCTCACCATATCTTCTACCCCATTCTACATTCAACACCTTCTCAAAATATCTTTACCTACTTAGTCTTCACACATTCAAAAAATGGGCAGACCCCCTGAAAATGATTTGTTTAATTTAAACAAAGATGACGTTTTCCTAAGCTTTAGAATTGTCGTTGTTTGTCTTCGACAATAGTTGTCCGATGACACGGATGCCATCGGATTTCCCCTTCCACGTCCTGTGATCTTTACAAAGTGTTCAAGAACTCATCTACGAAGGGCACATGAAGGGTCAAACGGGTTGTTCGGCACATGACGGTTCTGCCCCTTTAGGGTGGTTGACGAGACCCGCGACACATTTTGAAGTCGCCAATGTGTTAGCCAGGTCTCCTAACATCACCGAAGCTACAGAACCTTTGAAGAAAATGTCAACAACCCGTTCCAGATCACCTAGGCCAATGTAAATGATGGGTTGATGGAACTTACCAGTTCAAGACCCATCTTTATCATTGCTAGGTGTTTCGATGCAAATTCTGGATCTCCTACGCAGTGGAAGTAGCTGTTTGGTGTATTCTAGTTCAAATGATTATGTTTGTATTTTTACGTGTTAGGTGTTTATGTACTTTGTATTAAATAATAATAAAGTTTACTGATTTACATTTTAATATGTTGTTAAAGCAACCCACAATTGCAGTTTAGGGGGTTTGGGCTTATTGACCGTTTCACAGTTTGACCGTTTAACCTATTTAATAAGTTTAAAATAACACGTTAATGTTTTACCTATATAATAAAAACAAGTCTGAAACATGTTTGCTTTTTATGTAATGTACTTTTTTGTTAAGAAATTTTATTTTCTTAAAATTTACAACATTGAGTTACTGTTGGTGCATTCATCTGTCGTCTTCGTCTTATATCGAGTCTCAGTTTCATTGCGGATCTGATCAAGACATGATGTCATCTTACTCATTGATGACATCATGAATATGACATCATCAGTTGACATCATTACCACAAATGCACATGAAAACAGAATGTTATGTTTGTCAATTGATGTGTTTCGCTTGAAGACAAAAGCCAGTTAGGTTCGCTTGAATAGTTTATGTGGGATTCGCTTGAAATGTATATAGGAGGTTTCGCTTGAACAGGAGCATGTGTCTTTCAAGCGAAAGTGGTAGGCTATATATAGGTGATTCATGTTTCTCATTTGTAACAGTTTTAGAGATTCCATACCGAGGTGCTGCCGGTGTGAAGACTGATTGTAATTGCTATTATATCAATCAAATCAGTGTTTAAAGTGATAAGCAAGCTGTTTCAAAGTCAGTTTCTTATTTTCCGCATCTGAAACTGATAAAATCTCTTCTGAACGACTCGTTTGGGTCACAAAACGATCCTACAAGTGGTATCAGAGCTCAGGAGGAAGAGATCTTGTCTAAACAGCCTGTTTTTGTCACTTTTTCTGATTTCTACACATTCTTTTTCAAAATTAAAATTTTTTCACGGTTAAAATCGGCTCAAATTCACACATATTATGCGCAATCATGTTTTAATCAACCCTTGAGAATATCAGCTTAAAATTCGAAGTAAAACTTGTAAAAATGGCTTGAAAACCTGGTTTCGCTTGAACGAACATTTAGGTTTCGCTTGAAAAAGTGGTAGTGTTTGAAGCGAAACTCAGGCTTTCGCTTGAAAAGTTCAGGTTTCGCTTGAAAAGTTCAGGTTTCGCTTGAATCTGGCCTTTCGCTTGAGTTTACACCGTGAGTCCCGCTTGAAACTGACACACCGCTTGAAAACAATAACCGCTTGAAAACACTGTCTGCTTGAACTATCTTTCACGTGAAAAGTTTATTGATTTGTGTGAAACATTAAAAGAGATCATGTGAAAATTCATTGTAACCGAGAATGTCAGTAGTTTGAAAAGGATATCACATGTGTTGTGTCAGTTTGCAAGAGGTGATCAGAACTATTTGATGTGCATGTGATAAATTGATGCTTGTCGGTTAAGTGTATTGTGAGGCCCAATTAAATTAAGTTGGGTAATAGAGTTTTGTCGGTTCATAAAAATTTGCATGAGATCTGATTGGTGTTGAAAGTTTTTGTCGGCCCATGTATTGATATAAGAGATTTACATGTGATTTTAGAAAGACCACTACAAACATTGCGGCCCAATCAAATTGAAAGGTTACTTAATATTGTCGGTTTAGTGGATTGATCGGCCCAATCAGTCTGGTTGTCTTAAAGTTTCTCGATGTATTCAGATTTTGATCACAATCACTGTTTATTGTCGCCCACTATTCAGTTTGAGATCAAATAGAATTGTGTTGTGGGATTCAAGGTTTTCGGCCCAATCATATTATAAGCTTCAAATTTGTTTGAAAAGTGATCTAGTTTGAACTTGGTATTTCTTTTAAAGAGACTATTTTGATAAACGTGTTTCCGTATCATGGATATAAATTTCTTTAATATGGATAATGAAACATTTAATAGAATAAATGTATTAAAGAAAGAGTTTGACTCGTTTTCAGGTTGTCCAGGAGAAAATACAAAGAGTATCATTGAGAGGTATAGCCATCTTGTTCGTTCATTGTCTGAGAAGGGTATTCATAAAAGTCCAAATGAATGGGTTGATAAATTAGCCAATTCCTTACCTCAACAAGAATGGGGTACATATCTTTTGGATTTAAAAAGAACTGGAGAATACTCTAGATTGGAAATTTGTCAATTCATTAAGAAACTTGAAGAACAGATGGAGGGAAATGCTGAGAAGAAGAAAAGTCAAAATGGAAAATCAATACTAAAAAGAAGCAGGAGTAAAGGTGTCCAAGTGGGAGAGGAACAGACTGAAGAAATTTCAGTTTTGAAAGACGAGAAGAAAGCTGATAAGAAACATATTTTTGATTTGCAGGAAAATTGTGAGAGGTTGAAATCTGAAAATGACAAACTGTTAAATGATTTGAACAGTTTGACATTAGAAAACAAGATTTTGAAAGAGAAAGAAAAGGATTTTGAAAGCAAAAAGAAATCTTCAGAAGATGAAGATTTCTGGATAAAGCTGGAGAACAAAAATTTGAAAGCAAATGAAACAAAATTTCATGAACAATTAAAAGTTTTAGAAAATGAAAAATTTGTTCTTGAAACTTTTAAAATTGAAAACGAAAAAACAATCAAGTCTCATCTTGAATGAATATCTCAGTTTGAAAATGAAGCTGAGAATTCAAGGAACAAAATTGATGAGCTTGAAAAGAAATTGAAAGGTTTTGTGACTTCATCTGTATTCCCCTGTCCAAAACCAATAAATTCTGTTCCAATAAGTGACAATGTCACAAACTTTGACAAAGTCAAGGTTGAAGATTGTGATGAGAAAACTGATGATGAAAATGAGGAGTTTTATTCAGCAGACGAGTCAGAGTCAGAGTCTGATGCTGAAAATGAGAAAAAGAAAATATTTTTGAAATTAAAAGAAAAATTTCAAGAAACTGTTCTGCAATCGACTGAAAAGGGTGAATGCTCTACGCAAAAACTTTTGAAGAAGAAAGTGGAACAGAAACAAAAAGGTAAAAATTCAGAAAATGTTTATAACAAGAATAAAAGCTCATCAGTTCAATCATCCAATCATTATACAAAATCACAAAAATCTGAAAAACAAAACTAAAAAATAGTTGGTGAAAAGTGGTGCAGGTTTGACCACAGTGCTCAAAAGCAAAATCCAGCAAACAAGAGAAGAAAAGATTATCACCAAGCCAAACAGTGCTTTGATCTGAATGTTTGGGTTGAAAATGGTGATTGGTATGATAACAGAGTGTGTTACAGATGCGGCTATCAAGGACACATTGCTGTTAATTGCCAGAGTTGGAAGTTTGAGACGAGGAGATGCTTTAACTGCAACATCATTGGCCATATTGCTAGAGAATGCCCAATGAGATCAAAGGGAAGATCGAGGGCTGAATCTCAGAAAATGGCAAAGAAACCAGTCAATGTCAAAGCAAAGCCCAAGGAACAGAAAGTTCAAGAACCTAAAGTTCAAGAACAGAAAGTTCTAAAACCGAAAGTGAAGCTTTCACAGGGGCAAAAAGACAGACTGAGGAAGAAAAGGAAGAAAGCGAGAGAATATCTTGAAAGGATTTTGTCCTCGGATACAACTGGTAAAACAAATAAAAGTTCTGATAAATCGTCTTGCTCACCAAAGAACAACAAATCAAACAAAACGCATTCATCAGATACAAATCTAAGGACGAAAGAGGGAAAGAAGAAGAAGAAAGTTTGTGGCAATGAATCTGCTTTTTCGGAAACAAAGGAGCCACATTTTGGCGATGAATCTGATTCATTAAAGTCAGACAAGCCACGTGCAGGCAATGAATCTGGGTTGGTAAAGCCAGAAGAGCCATCGGTTGAGGTAAAAAATGAGAATTCTGGTCTAACAATGGATGATGTAAATTTTCCACCATTGTTGAACAAGAATTCGAAATCACCCAAGGACCGTCAGGCTTGGGTGAATCTGTTCAAATGAAAAACCTGACTTGCCGGAGTTCCCAGGTTGGTAAGTGTGGAACATGAATCTGCATATTTCTTGAGAAATTCACGAAAGTGATTTCGACTTAAAAGTGGTAAATCAGGGACATTAAATTGTACCTGATTTTCTACAAGTGATGTTTGTGGATTGATCTTACAAATGTTAGTTTTTACAAGTGGTTGAAAGAACAAGGTGATGAAACCCCATGTTTGAGAAATGACTTACAAAACTAATTTTTCGGAAAAACCATTTTGATTAAAACAAACTTAAGTGTTTTGAAATCACCATGGGAAAATGTTTTGTTGTCAGGGGGAGTTCTGATTGTTCAAGCCAAGTGAATGGAGAATTGAAGTGATTCTTATCATGTTGTCACATTTCTTGTACAGCTTGTTTTCAAATTTTCCCATAAAATTAAAATTGAGACATATTTTGATTTTAGGGGGAGTAAAAATTTTGAAAAAAAATTAGAAAATTTGAAAAGTCAAAAACATTGAAAAATGCAAAAATGAGTTTGTTGTCAAAAAGAGGAAATGATAGTAGATCAGTTGGACTGTCACAGCATGCTAAAGAAATGGAAAGATATAATGTGATAAACGGTCTCACTAAAGATGTGACGATAGGCTCAGCTAGACTAGTAGATTTGCGAGAACGATACAAACTTAAATGAAAAAGCCTACTTCTAGTGGGAAACATGGTCGAAAGCATAGTACTTAGTTTTGTCCTTCTTAACTGTGTGCCTACTCGGTAATCGCTAATTGTCGAAAGATATAAAACTGGTTAAGTTTGTGAACTTTCACAACTTTGCTGAAAAGTCGCTATGATTGTGCATTTTATTTTGCAAAGATTTAAACTTGTCTTATTTCTTTATTTTGTTTAAGCATTGGACATCCTCTGCGTATACGTGAGTATCGACCTGGATGTTATTGCCTAAACGTTCTGCTTTATTTTCTTTGGTGTTTCGTTTAAGCTTTGGATCACCTCTGCGTATACGTGAGTATCGACCTAGTGGTTAAAGCCTAAACAACTTCAACTTGTTTTATTTTTCTTATTTTGTTTAAACATTGGACTTTCTCTGCGTATACAGAAGTATCGACCTGATTGTTAATGTTTAAACATTCTGCTTTGTTTTCGCACAATTCACAGTTGATAAAAGTTTAAAGGCATTACTTGAGTCAGTGTATTGCATGATGAGGGGATATGCTGAGATCGTGGGGTCCATAAGAACTTAGTGCTATCTTAATATACCTTAAAGTATCGGTAAGTAAATTGAAAGTTTTTAGATTGAGTTTAAGTGGACAACAATATCGTCAATCTATGTGAATCAACTAAATTGAGTAAAGATGTGACGATAGGCTCAGCTAGACTAGTAGATTTGCGAGAACGATACAAACTTAAATGAAAAAGCCTAGTTCTAGTGGGAAACATGGTCAAAAGCATAGTACTTAGTTTTGTCCTTCTTGACTGTGTGCCTACTCGGTAATCGCTAATTGTCGAAAGATATAAAACTGGTTAAGTTTGTGAACTTTCACAACTTTGCTGAAAAGTCGCTGTGATTGTGCATTTTATTTTGCAAAGATTTAAACTTGTCTTATTTCTTTATTTTGTTTAAGCATTGGACATCCTATGCGTATACGTGAGTATCGACCTGGATGTTATTGCCTAAACGTTCTGCTTTATTTTCTTTGGTGTTTCGTTTAAGCTTTGGATCACCTCTGCGTATACGTGAGTATCGACCTGGTGGTTAAAGCCTAAACAACTTCAACTTGTTTTATTTTTCTTATTTTGTTTAAACATTGGACTTTCTCTGCGTATACGGAAGTATCGACCTGATTGTTAATGTTTAAACATTCTGCTTTGTTTTCGCACAATTCACAGTTGATAAAAGTTTAAAGGCATTACTTGAGTCAGTGTATTGCATGATGAGGGGATATGCTGAGATCGTGGGGTCCATAAGAACTTAGTGCTATCTTAATATACCTTAAAGTATGGGTAAGTAAATTGAAAGTTTTTAGATTGAGTTTAAGTGGACAACAATATCGTCAATCTATGTGAATCGTTTAGAGCTTAAAATGTTTAAAGCTTAACGATGTTGGTGATTTGTCTCAAAAACTGATATGATCCTCTTACACAAGCTCACAAAAATATTGTATGTAAATATTTCTTTTCTGCATTTCTTTGTTATAAAAAATCCAAAAAGAGTTTCAGTGTGTTTTGAAAAATACAAAAAGATTTTCGACAACTGATGTTGGAGAGCTGATTTTCAAAATTCCAAGTGCTGAACATGATGAACAGGGTTGGGAGTGAGTGCTTAAATGAAGGAATTTATTTTGAGAAAGAAAGTTTGATTAGTTAATCAGGGTCATTAATTTGAACTTGATGTAACTATTACTAATAAGTTTATCTTATTGATTTAAGTAAAAACTTATATTTTGACGAGAAAATGTGTGCAGGAGTTGAGTTGAACAGAATTAAAGCCAGGATGTGATATCTAGGTGATAGCTAATTCCTGACAGCGATCCCATCATGATGAGAGGGGGAGTCTGACGAGGTTAGAGCCAAAGAGAAGATCCTGATATATGCTAAGAAAGAAAAGAGACTGATAAAGACTGAAGATGCAAAGACTCGACACTTAAGACTCGTCAACATCTGAGGGGGAGTCTGTTGATGCATTCATCTGTCGTCTTCGTCTTATATCGAGTCTCAGTTTCATTGCGGATTTGATCAAGACATGATGTCATCTTACTCATTGATGACATCATGAATATGACATCATTAGTTGACATCATTACTACAAATGCACATGAAAACAGAATGTTATGTTTGTCAATTGATGTGTTTCGCTTGAAGACAAAAGTCAGTTAGGTTCGCTTGAATAGTTTATGTGGGATTCGCTTGAAATGTATATAGGAGGTTTCGCTTGAACAGGAGCATGTGTCTTTCAAGCGAAAGTGGTAGGCTATATATAGGTGATTCATGTTTCTCATTTGTAACAGTTTTAGAGATTCCATACCGAGGTGCTGCCGGTGTGAAGACTGATTGTAATTGCTATTATATCAATCAAATCCGTGTTTAAAGTGATAAGCAAGCTGTTTCAAAGTCAGTTTCTTATTTTCCGCATCTGAAACTGATAAAATCTCTTCTGAACGACTCGTTTGGGTCACAAAACGATCCTACAGTTACAACCTAAGATTATACATTTTTTTGCAGGTTTACATTCCTATACCGGACAAGGAACAAAATTAGTTGCTTTTTAAAATAAATATAAAGTCACTAGAATAAATTTTTTTTTGCCAATACTTGTGACACGATTAATTGCGGAGATTCATTTTGCGTACACAGAAGAGTACATCAAATTGTGCTGGAATTTGAGTCTCTATTCTTGTGGTTTCTCGGACGTATATCGTACTGGAAACACTCAGAAATATATGAGATGGGTGCAATGCAAATAGTAGGGGATGTTGTGTGGCCTGATCACACAGATCGTATTGGCAGAAATTCAGGAGTCATTATATGTATGCTAATGGAAAAACTTGTTCGGGATCGTTCGTTAACATGGAACGAAGGAAACCTTCAGGATGCTTGTTTCAGATATAGACGGTACATGGCAGATGAACTCTACGCCGGGCGCTTCACACCTGTTTATGTTTAATGGTTCTATGTATGCATGTAATATAAAAAAATAACATATTGTAATGAAATGATTCTCAATATTAATTATTTGCAACTAAAGAGATTTACTACGTTATTTGAGAAATTACAATACACAAGAAACAAATTATACTATTAAAAGTCTCCCAAGTTATAAGACGAAAACATATAATTAGACGGAGATTGTGTAAGATGATCAGGATTATTGGTTTCTTTCCCTTTCCCTTTGTCTGGGCCTTTGTGAGTACGAATTTCTGACAGCATGGGCTGCCGACAGACATCCCGATGATGACCGTATGAGCTACACCGGGAATAATACAGGGGAGTAGGTTCTTCCCCGCGGGATAAGATCTGGTGGTTTTCTCGAGGGCGACCGGCCTGTCGCTTTGTCATATGCAGTGGTTGACGATTGATAAGGTCTTCTGGAGTCTCCCATTCAGACCTATGAGGAAGAGGATTAATCGCTTCTTCGTACGTTTTTTTGTGGACTTCGTTTGAGTAACACGTGAAGCAATACTTACTGCAATCGGTTTCACCTAAAAATTTTGACACGGCAATAACATGTCCACACGGTAAACCAGAAACCTGCCAAACTTGGCAGCTACGACTTCGATTAACAAAGTCAACGAAACCCCAGAATAAGTGTTTAACCCAATCCCAGAAACAGTCCAGGTTCTAGACCCTTCAATTTTTTAAAAAATTTTCTTCTGTGCCCATTTTGTAAGTAAATGTTTTTCATGAATACATTGCAACCGGCGATCATAAAACCATTTCTGTACAAATTGCCGGAAGAACTCTAAGAGTTGCGTTATCGGCATTTTACGCGAGTGTCTAGATAAAGCGTTAATAGACTCCGCGCTGTTAGATGTCATATAATGATATCGATTGCCGGGACAATGCGCCCTTGCCCATCTACCGTTCTAGGAACGACAAGACAAAGAGCATTGAATGACTCATTAAAATCAGACAACCGGTACGATTTGCATGTCTTCCACCACTGCTTCTCATTTTCTTTTTTTTATCGGACGGTAAACGTAGGTTCATCATTAAATGACGACAGCATAACCCGTGATAAGCACGTGGAAAGACGTTTCTAAAAGCTAGGTGTATAGAATTCGCTCTATCCGATATTATCGCCATGTCGATTTCACCGACACATTCTCTAAGCTTTGACAGAAACCATGTCCAAGATTCACCATCCTCTGATTTTCCTATTCCATAGGAAATTGGTAAAATTTGGTTGTTTCCATCCATACCGACTGCTAAAAATAAGGTGCCTTTAAATTCACCCTTTAAGTGTGCAGCATCAATGATCACCACCGGTCTTAGATTACAGATAAAGGTATGAATCTGAAACGAAATTATTTAAAAAAACGTCAAGAAGATGTAGTTTGACCAAAAAAAATACAAAAGCTGTAACTTACCGCAGCACCAATCGCGACAAAGACCATTTCAAACCGACGCTCGTCATCAGTCTTGATATGAGTGATAGAACCCGGATTTGTCCGCTCTAAATTGTAACAGTAAAATGGAAGTTCTGCAAATAAATCTCTGCTTGTTACTTGTAAAAGCTCCAGTGCCAGACTTTTTCCATGCCAAGCTTGACTAGTGGTTATTTCAACTTGGAATCTTTGTCTAAAATCTTTCACTATATCATTACAACGATATATCCTACCACTGTCCTATAAAGGTTCTTTTAAATAGTGAGCCACAACCTTTGGGTTTGCCTAACGAAGATGTGGGTACGTTAGCGTCTTCGAGCACGTGTGTTTATCGTTAAAACTTTTAACAAAAAAACAACCCACTATCCCCAAAACTGTATGCACGAAAATGCCAAACGCAACCGTCAACCAAACATGACACTTCATACCGTGTTTTAGATGATCTATCTACTTTAAACTCAAAGCGTTCTAACAAACATTTTTTCCCAACTCAAGTTTCATTTCTTCTTTGTTATTAAATACGTGCCCTAGTTCAAAAGTAATTGATGAAGATGGCAAACACTTTTCAAATGAATTATCGGGATTTGGTTGGTAGTTGTTTAAAACATCATAACTTTCTTCATCAATACAGAGATTCAAATCAGGAACTTTAAATTTATTTGGAGGTGAAAAACTAGATGACCCAACACAAAACCCTTCAACGACATATAATTTATAAATTTCATAAATATTTTCCATAGCAAAATTATAAAAAATTGCAAGATCTTCATCATTAATTATATCGATTGGATCACTAAACGAAGATAATCGATACGATAACTTCGTAATGTTTGTAGAACTACACATGTTTGACACTTTACTTAAAAGAGCAATGTATGAAAGGTTGGGTTCAATCTCTAAACCACGTCTACTTGAATCAGCATCATCAACATACTCCAACTTTCCGTTAACGATTTCCCACTTTCCGCCGATGTATACAACAAAATGAATGTTCATAACTTTAAGTTCCTTCTACAAAATCTAACTATTTTGATAACTTTAGAGGGATCTGTTGCACAAACACACACAAAAAAAGGGCAAATATAAATATATAAACGACATCATTGAAATGACTCGAACAATAGCTTGAAACGGCTTTAGAAGCTTGTACCGGCTTAAGCCAGCTGAAACGGCTCGGCATAGCTGAGACAGCACAAAGAATGGGGGGAAACGTCTTGGCTTGCAGCTGTGGGGTCGACGTGTGTACGGTAACGGCTCGGCTCCAACCCAAGGACACGGCTTGGCTCACTAAAGGTACTCGGCTAAGATTGTTCAACAAGAGCCGAATGAAACGGCTTGGCTGAGTACTTTCAGCATTTGTCGGACACGTGACGTGCTCTGAAACGCCTTCAAGCCGTTACAGCATTTGTCGGACACATGGCGTGATCTGCTTGGCTGGGCGTTGAAAGGATTCCTTGTGCCATTTCTGTGACAACTGTCAAAATTTCAGGTATCCGTACAACTATTAAACCATGATTAGTGCTTAATGACTGTGCTGAATTATAATTAACTGCTTGCTGATTATTTCCATATACATACATGTGCATCACATATTGCAAATGACATACCATTATTGCATGAAAGCTTATTTGATTCAAAAGATGCACAAAACATAGTTAGCACATATTCAGACAAATCAGGAATATGCTGACGGAGTTCAGAACATAGACAGACAAGGTGTTGAGACACAGAATGAGCCAGAAACCAAGTATTACACCAGTATAGTATGTAGGAAAGTAAGTATCACAAAACTGCCTTTTTAGAGATAGTTTAAGTGCCGGAAAGTGCCTAAAACTCACATAAGGTGCTGAATTCAGCAAAAATCAGCAATTTTTAGCATTTAAACACACTAATGTTATGCAGAAATATGGTTAAATGGTCCTGAATGCTTTCCTAAGTGTCGGGAATCAAAAGTGTCACAAAAGGTACATAAAGCACACTAAACTGCATAGTTTAGCACCTTAACGAACCGGTAACCAACCAAACAACCGGACACTACCCGAAACATCAAATTTACACTAGAAGCACTGTTTTAACATTACCAAGCTAGTTATGGTCCCCGAACATCATAACACATCATAAATATCTAGTAACTAATGTAACTAACTAATACTTACAATTTTACCATGATCTAACCAACTTAGTTACAAACCTATGTCTAGACCCCCCCCCCCCATATCTACGGCCCCAATATGGCCCCCACATATGGATTTGTTTTAATTTTATAATAGATCATGTTGAATCTTTAGTAACATATTATACAAGAGTTAAAGTTATAAAATGGGTTATAAGTAAACTTGGAAGACCATAACCCTCATTCTATCTTTCATCACTTCACACTTTCACTCTCTCCCTCTCCTCTCTTCTTGGTCTCGGCCGAGAACCACCACCACCATACCATCATCATCACTTCACTTCCATTCAATCCACATACTTACAAGGGTGTTAGAAGACATACAAAGAAGCTAGGAGCTTACGGAAGTTGAAGGACCTTGTTCATTTGCTTTTACCCACTTGTTTTCTTCTCTTGATCATCCCTAGCCTTGAGCTAGTGGTAAGAACCTTGATCTTGCTATTTTGCTTCAATTTTAAGTGGTTAAAAGAAGAATCATAATGTTAATCAGGAAGAACACTATGAATCGCAAGAAGTAAACTTGAACATAAGCATGATTAATGAAGAAACCAAGTTGTTTATGTGTTGATATACTTGTTGATCATTGTTTGTTCGTGAAAATGATTTTGATCATCATATGATCTTGCTAGATCATGACTAAAAACATAATCTAGCAAGATGAGAGGATGAACATGATAGAAGTAAATGGATCATCCTCATGAGAAGCATGAAATTGAAAGAATATGTGGTTTTCTTGTAAAATAATGATCAAAGTAAGTTGTTAATCATGTAGATCTAAAATTTCATGGACTATTTCTTAAGAAACCAAGTTAAAAATATAAGTTTCACTAAATCTTGGTTATTAAACAAATAAACCTTATTTTTGAAGGTTAAACAAGTGTAGAAAGATGTTGCGGGTAATTAGCATGATGGGGAAGGGGTGGCGAATGCTTTAGTTGATCATTTCAGAGCTTTTCTTGGCAATGAAGGGGATGTTACAAAGAAGCTGGACCCGAGTATTTTCTCTACAAGGATTAGTAATCAGGTTGCTGATCACATGAGTAGACGAGTCACACATGAAGAGGTTAAGAGTGCTATTTTTTCCATTAATGAGAAGAAGGCTCCTGGCCCGGATGGTTACACGTCTGAGTTTTTTAAGAAATCATGGGATATCATTGGTAATGAGGTTACTATAGCTGTTATCGATTTCTTTGAATCGGGTAGGTTGCTACAAGAAACTAATCACACGTTCTTAGCGCTGATTCCTAAGGTGGCTACTCCTAGTACTGTCACTGATTACAGGCCGATATCATGTTGCAATGTTATTTACAAAGGCATAAGTAAGATTATTACGAGCAGGATTCTTGAGGGCCTCAATGAGATTATAAGTGAAAATCAATCGGCGTTTGTTCCGGGGAGAAGGATTTCGGATAACATTCTTCTAACTCAAGAGCTCATGCACAACTATCATCGGCAGGTCAGCCCACCGAGGTGTGCGTTTAAGGTGGATATTCAGAAGGCCTATGACACGGTTGATTGGGTTTTTCTTCGAGATATTCTTCATGGGTTTGGTTTTAATCAGCGTATGATCGGTTGGATTATGGAATGTGTTACCTCCGCATCATTTTCTCTTAGCATAAATGGTAATATTCATGGTTATTTTCGGGGTAAGAGGGGTCTGCGTCAGGGCGACCCTATGTCTCCATATTTATTCACTATGGTTATGGAAGTGTTAACATTGCTTCTCCGTAAAGCGGCTGACATGGAACCTTCGTTTAGGTTTCATAACAAGTGCGAAAAACAGATGATAATAAATGTTTGTTTTGCGGACGATCTTCTTATCTTTACTAGAGGAGACATTCACTCGACAAGGGTGATCATGAAGTCGTTGAAAGAGTTTAAAGATGTTTCAGGCCTAGTAACGCTAAAAGCTCTGCGTTTTTTTGCAATGTTCCTAGTACCGTAAAGTCTAGAATCCTGGAGTTCGTTCCTTTTGAAGAAGGCAAGCTGCCGATTAAGTACCTTGGGGTTCCATTGTTGGCTTCGCGGTTGTTAGTCAAGGATTGTAAAGTTTTAGTGGAGAGAATGGATAAGAGGATCATGGATTGGAAAAATAAATTTCTCTCGTTTGCGGGAAGACTTCAGCTTATGATTTCTGTCCTGTCATCTATTCATGCTTATTGGGCTTCGGTTTTCCTATTGCCTATTAGTATAATTAAGGAGCTGGAGAGTAAAATGAAGTGGTTTTTAAGGGGTTATGGTACGGCCGCAAAAGGTAGAGCGAAGGTTGCGTGGAAGGAGGTATGTCTCCCTAAGTCTGAAGGGGGTCTAGGCATTAGGCGTATCTATGATGTCAATAGATCTCTTATGACTTACCACATTTATAGTATTATTTCGGAAAGGAAATCTCTTTGGACGAATTGGGTGTTGATTCATAGGTTGAAAAACCGTAGCTTATGGGACGTCCCTATTCAAAATAACTCACCGTGGGGTTGGAAGAAATTGCTGAAGTTTAGACATGTTGTGCGTCATTTCTTCTGGACTAAAGTTGGTAATGGAGAAAAGACGTTTTTGTGGTTTGATAAATGGTGCAATCTATGTCCGTTGGGTGATTATGTTACACATAGGCGTATGGCTCAATATGGCTTTAGTGTTTTTTCTAAGTTGTCTGATGCTATGGATGGTGGTAATTGGGCTTGGCCTGAAGCGTGGAGGAATCTCTACCCGGTTTTATTTCAACCGCAACCTGTTACTACTTCGACGGCAACACAAGATAGAATTTTGTGGATATATTCGGAAGGTAAATTGGTTCCATTCGAGTCTAAAGAGGCGTGGGCTGCCATTAGAGCTCGAGAGCAACCGGTTGAATGGTCCAACTTAGTTTGGTCTCGGTTTAACATTCCAAAACATGCGTTCATTAGCTGGTTAATTTTGAAGAGGAAGTTGTGGACTCAAGACAGAATATTACATTGGAATCATACTGTTACTGGATCCATGAATCAAATGTGTTGCCTCTTATATTATGCAGGTATCGAAGCTCATGACCATCTTTTTTCGAGTGTAAGTACTCAAAGACGGTGTGGTGCAAAGTCCGTGAAAAAGGTGACATGAGCCCGGTTAATGAAAGATGGGAAGATATAATTCAATGGCTGGCCCCTAAAGCTAATCATCGATCTATTGTGGCGGTAGCAAGTCGGCTTCTGGTGGCTGCTTCGGCTTATTACATTTGGATTGAAAGGAATGCCAGGTTTTTTAACAACCAGTTAAGACCCCCTGAGCAGATCGTGGAACTTATTTTGCATACGGTTCGGACTAAATTAAGCTCTTTCAAGTACAAAGCCAACATCAATGTTAGGAGGTTTTTGGAGGAGTGGAAGTTGGATGGCGTAGAGATTTTTGATGAAGCAGAAGACCAATGTTAGTAGATTTGTTATAGTTTGCTAGTTTGGTTGTATTCTTGTTTCCTCTTTGGTGGTATGCCACAAAGAGAACTAGGGGGTATTTAAGCCTCTATACTTGTTTTGATTTGTTGATATGATATAAAATCACCGGGGTAACCCTTTACCCAAAAAAAAAAAAAAAAAACAAGTGTAGAAGTATATGTGTAACAAGAAATATCCATGAAGAAACATTTTTAGAAAATATGATCATAAGTTGTAAAGATCTATATTCTTTAAAAATGAAGTTTTCAAAGAATCCATCACACTTTAGGAGATAACAAGGCTTACTAAGAACACTAGTAAGTTACTACAAATTTTTACAAATATTCAAGTTCATGAAGTATTAGATTATGCTTGTTTTTGGAAAAATTGGTAAGTAAAGGTTGTTTACTTTTGATTGTGGCTTGATTGTGTTGATCTTTACAAAAGAAAATGATATGCTTGAAAGCATGGAAACCTCCATTTTTAGGGGAAACTATGGCAAAAATTTTCTAAAAATTAAACACTTAGGAAAATATTTCCAAACAAATATTTCCAAGTGCATTTTAAACCATGAAATTTCTCACATAAACTTTGCCATAATTTTTGTTACAAAAATGTAAATATTGGAGGTTGGTTTTCATAAATAAAAGTGACTAAAAATGTATTTAGGAAAATATATATTTAGAAGTCACCATGTGTGTGATTATTTGTATATTATGTGTATTAGTTATATTATTTTAGGGCTTGAAATAATATAACGCACTAAAACACCAGAAATTACAATCCAAAATATTACCAAAATTCCAAGGAATAAATATACACACTTCACACAAAATATTGGTGAAACCGAACAAAAGAATGTAACTTACAAAATATTCCGGAAAATTTATTCACAAGTATATTTTGGTAAATAATATTTTGGACACCAAGTGAACAAAAATATGATTTTTACAATTATTACAAGAATATATCATATTTTGACAAAGGAAAAATATATTATTTTTGGCAAGTATGCACATATATATTTTTCTTGAAACCCTTAGAAGATATATTATTTTTGAAAGAAATATATATTTTCTTAACCACCCATGAAATACAATATTTTTGGGGTAAAAGATATATTCTCTCAAATAAATATGAAATATATCATTTTTGGAGAAAAATAAGTTTATATATATTTTCCAAGTTAGACTTGAAAATATATTGTTTTTGGAACTTATGAGAAAATACAAATACTTTTGCCAAAGAAAAATATAAATAATTTTTCTAAGTAATATTTATTGAAATATGTATTTTGGAAATATATATTGGTGAACTTGTATTGAAGATACTATTCCGGAAAAATTAATACGAAATTAAGTATAAAGAATACTTAATGAATACAATAAAGATACGTATTCTCATACTTATAAATACACACCGGAATACGACCCCCAATACATGGCAAAAATATACAAATACAAGAATACGAATACACCCATCCTTGGGAAGGAAATACATGTATAAATACTTGAAAAGTATTAAGTTAATATATATTGTTTTAACAATTATTCCAAAATTTAATAAATATAATTTAAGTTAAAATATTTATTATTTTAACAAATAATTATATAACATGGGATAATGTTGAAGATACAAAGAACGTAACTCAAAGACACTAACTAATACTAAGTCAAGGCACGACCCGCTCGTCTAATAGACATTAGTACATTGTAGGTAGTCGTGTACGCCAGGTGAAGCCTTGAGTTACGGTGTTTACGAAGACGCAAGACTGTGAGTTCATGACCCCCGCTTGTTTAAACTGTTTTGTTTTATAACTTCGGGGGTGAAGTACATGTTACAAAATGTTTACAAACAATTACAGTTGGTATGTTTAGCTAAGGATTGCATAGTAGATCATGTGAATGGGTATGCGCATTCCTAAGACCATTAATCCTCGTGTTAGGACCGAGGGGCATGAGTGATAGATCTATTTGGGTGTAGTGAGCCCACACCCATGTGGACCGGGGTTTGGCCCATGAGGTGACTATGTCTTACAGCCGGAGGCCCGGTACAAAATCTGCTAGGTTTGAGCCTTCCTACGTCGTTGCACGCATGTTAATGGCCTTGCAAACCATTAATTGATCTGTTTCCTTGTTTTGCTTTCATATCGGGATTTACAAAACATAAATACATACAATGATTACAAGGTTTTATTCATACACACAAACAAACACATGAACTCGCTCAACTTTTGTTGATGTTTTCAAAATACTTGTATTTCAGGGAATTAAAAGTGGATCTGGTGGGCGTTGGATGTTTCAAGTTGCATTAAGAATAAGGGATGTCATCTGTTGTCCTAGGGTTTGGTTAGTGTGTCTTATCCTGGACGAGACACATCTACCAAAGCCTGGTTTTATTTAGAGTCTTTTGATGAGTCCTTATGGAACTCTAAACAATTCGTATGGTTTGTAAAACTTGAATTTGAAGTCTATGTTCCAAACAATGATGTTTGTGATGTTTTTAAACTTAATTAATGGATGACCATCTATGGTTCTATCATATAGTTGTTGTTATGATTGAATGCAATGATATTAAGCAAGTCATACATAATCACGCTTCCGCAAAAGTCAGGGTGTGACAATTTGGTATCAGAGCTTCGATTGTAGCGAACTAGGATTCCTTCTCGAGTCTAGACTACAATCATTAAGGCTCTCATGAATTTTTTTTTACAACATGTTTTCATTGCATACGTGAAACGCCCAGATCCAGGGAAACAAACATTTTACAAAATAAAAAGACACGAAACACATTTCAAAGTTTATGTTTATGGTTCAGTCTAAGAGACTGGGTGGTTCAGTCTAGGAGACTGTGTGGGTTAGTCTGAGAGACTAGGTATTTCAATCTGGGAGACTGGGTGGTTTAGTCTAGGAGACTAGGAAGGATTACATGATTGCCTTATCATTGATTGCATGCTTAATGTTAGTAGTTGATATATGTTCATATGTTATGATTGTTTTGCTACAGACACTATGTCATCATTTGAGAGTGGATTGTTCGATACTGATGATCCTATGGCTATTGTTTCTGACGATGAGATCGTCCCCGAGCCAGAGATCTTTACTTTTGATACAGAGAGTGACCCGGAGATGATGTCCGACGACGACGATGATTTCCAGCCATTTGCACTGCCCGATTTTGGAGATGATTTACCGATTGCTGTTGGTATCCCAGACGAGGATCCTTTTGTTATTCCCATTCCAGTTCATGAACATCTTATCATCGGTCACCCCGATGGTGAGCATGTCGTGGCACCGATCCTCACTCCCGTTCCTCTCATGGTCATTCCTCCTGAGGATTGGCCCTTTGATGATCTGTTTGATGATGATTTTGATATTTTTGTTGATGGTCCTCCCGATGATGCTCATGGCGACGGAGAGCTCGATGAGGACGTTGTTGCTATTCCACTTCTGGGGATTCCCGTTATTGAGATTTCTTCTGATTCTAGTTTACACTCTGTCCTAGATTCCTTTGAGTCTGTGTCATCTTCCGCCTTACAGGTAGTTGGATTGCGACGTTATGCCACTGACTCTGATGATAAGACGGCCATGTCAGCTGCACCGTCTCCTCCACATGACTTTGAGCCTAGACTTGAGCCTGATTTTGTTCCTGATGATCAGCTTGTCGATGCACCCGCTGATCCTGAGCCGATACCTGCACCTGAGCCTTTACCTGATCATGACCCTATTCCTTATGGCATACCTGACATTGCACCTCTCATACCTGATCCAGCTCATGCACCCACTGACCCTCCTGTTATTGAGCCAGTCACTCCTCCACTAGCACCTGCACCTGTTGATGTTGCTCATTTTCACCGAGTAGAGTCTGATGTACACCGTGTCGACCTACCTATTGTTTTCTTGCAGGATATACCCGCGCCCC
The DNA here is from genome assembly GCA_030545235.1 of Helianthus tuberosus. Lineage (NCBI taxonomy): Eukaryota > Viridiplantae > Streptophyta > Magnoliopsida > Asterales > Asteraceae > Helianthus > Helianthus tuberosus. The sequence goes on from CM060354.1 coordinate 177,999,702, forward strand.
GTTCTGGGGAAGGCACTTCTAGCCAGCAGCCTAGCCACGATCCTCATGATTCAGCAGCATTTCCCCACATACCTCAGTCTGCACCTTTTGCTCATTTTACTTCTTCACCACTTGATGAGCCACTCAGATGGTTCTCACCTTACACCATGCTAATTTCTGATCCCTACCATCCCTCGCACTTTACTGGTTATACACGGGATGAGTTACTTCTATCATTGCAGCTCTAGTATGAGATCATGAGTTGCAGGATTTTAGAGCTTGAGATGACACCGCGACCTTTGCCATGTCCGTGTCAGCCTACTTTTGTTCCCCCTCGTTCATCACCGTCTCCGTTTTCGCATCCTCCTGCACCGCTCACTCCATTTCCCGAGTTTGATACTCGATTTCTTACCGTTGAGCAGCAGATCAGTTATCTATTGCGTCATGTTTATCAGCTTGAGGAGGAGCTTGCGCATGTGCGCAACTTGCTTTTTGTTCCTCCACCTCCTCCACCACCACCATCAGCATAGCCGGTTTTTGGTTTTATGTAGGTAGCTTGCTTTTGATGAGAGCACCACTATTGAGCTGAGCTAGTGAAGCCTTTTGGAGACCATCTTTTGACTATATGACTTTTGGTAGATTGATAGACATTTTGGACAAGGGTAGTGTGACCCAATGTTCCCTTTTTATACGATATTTATGTAAAACATGTAACAACATTTGTGGTTGATGATTAATGAAAGCTCAATCGTAATGTTCTCATTAAATACAGTGTTGAATTTCATGTTTGCGCTATGATTGTGATAAGATTGCTTGTTATGATGATTACTTATACCTATGTATATATACCCCCTAGGTCGTATTCGTATGGTAGATGCTTATGTGCTTAAATCTTTACTACGAACTGACCTATACAATCTTCTTTTAGAAGATGCCTCCTCGAAGGAACAATCAATTGCCCACAACAGAGGCAGAACTGCAAGAACGGATTTCACAGGCAATTGCACAACATGAGGCCTTGCGCTCTGAAGAAACAATGGATAAATGACCGGAATCAAATTATCCAGGGGGTTAGGTTCTGCATGAAAAGGGTTGGTTCTCTCTCGTTTGGTTCAAAGGGACATATCTTCTCTTTTTCTCGATAGCTGCAAAACAAACACCGTCAGCCTCGTCACGGGGAGAATGGGGGTTCTCTCCGTGACCACCCTCCGGCGTGAGAATAAGTATCGGTATATGAAGAAGAAAAGTATAAATGAAGTGAATGTGACTTGAAGATCATACCTGAATTACTCTTCTATTTATAGTCGGGAGTTTGGGCGGGAAAACCTGTTATTGAAATGTTGACGGAAGATGCTAACTCCGTAAGCGGTTATTTCCTTCTTCATTAATCCTCTCAATCTGACGTGAAAGCACACGGATCGCTATTTAGATCAACGGCTGGGGTATTGTCATGTGGAAAGTGGTCAAGTGGAGGTTTCTCTTCAATTCCATGCCATAATTGTGATTTCAGGGGGGCCTGGGATGATGACACGTGTCCCAGACGGTTATAACCGTCTGGTGATACACGATTGAGTCTTCCAGAAGATTTACTGCCATAATCCTGTGTGACTCCTTATCGTGTGGTATCAGTATAAATAATAACCAAGTCTGGGTATTATTTGAGCAGAAGTGTTTAACAGGATTTTATCCTTCTTGTTATGCGCAAGGATTCATTAGCTTCCTTTTGGCGCGCATGTGTTATCTGCTGTCTTACTTCTAAGCTCTCTTTGTAGGACCAGTGCGCGGCCGCACAAGGTCTAAAGAGGGTTAAAAGATGAGGTTGTGGTATGGTCCCAAGTATTCGAGGCGGGGTTTTTGGGATCTTACCCCTTCAAGTCCCCCCAGTCTAGTGGTGCTCTTATGCAAGTAAGTGGAGCACTGGACTATGAGAGAGGGTTGTTTTTTGCTGTAGAGTTGTTTTGGTGGGAAAGTGGAGAATCTTCCGAGAGAAGATACTTCTTGCTCATTATGACTTTGTTTGAAAATTGCTATTTTAAGGAAATTTGTGAATTTTCCTTCTTTGGTCCGATCTTGCTTAATCATGATCTGACGTTTATTACGTCATTTGTAAAATAAAAAATGAATATATGTAGTACCTTTTCATCTTCTTGCTTTGGGATATGTGTAGACGCTGTCAGACTTCATTAAATGAGATATGACGTTTTTTTCTGGTAGCGTCGTTTAGAGGAAGGTGATTTGATAGTTGAGCATGATTATTTTTCCTTTCTCTCCTATCGATGCTGGTATTTCCTTTATATATATTTGGTAGTTGAGAACTCTTTACCTGATTTGGAGATACGAGGACCAGAAAATCCTCTCGTTCCCGAAGATTGTTGGAGATCTTGAGAATCTACGAGGCCGCTGAAGGTCTTCTTCTCCTTGCAAATTCGCCACCATTGAAGGTTACCGGAATGGAGGAACCTCCTTGTTCCGCTCTTCCCCCATCTATGTGTTCCGAATCTTGTCGGTCAAAAGATGCAGGTGACGAAGGGGTTGCTTCGTTATCTGCTGATGCCTTGTCGGAACGTTTTCCGGTTAATCGGAGGAGTGGATACTTGCTAGTGTACCATACCACCGCCGGAATAGACGTCGTTCTGAATCTTCTGAAGCTGATCAGATAAAAGTTGCTGCCGGTGACGAGTCTACCGCTGATCTTCGTCGTTAGGTTAGGTTAGGGAAATGGTGTATACCTCTTTTGAGGTTGTAGGTATGTTTATTTTGCGACTGATATTTTTGAAGAAACACTGTTGTATTTTTGTAAATGGTTGCCAAAGTACTCTTTGTTGCACTAGTAATATTTTGAAGATATGCTGTGTATATGTGTTTCAGCAGTTTACCAGTTGTGTTTGGATTACAATATGTTGCATGTGCATAATTACTTTGTTTGGGTAGAGCGAATTAGAATGGTATTGTGCTCATGTGTGAACGTAGGTCTAGAATGCGCGCGGATTTGGGCTTTACTTAGACCGTTCATGAGGCGTACAATGTTTACCATATTGTTTTCGCACATACCAAAGGAATTATATGCAATTTGTAACAAACCATAACATGTGTAAGGATAACTATTGCATTAATAAGGGGGCGTAAAGTCAATAATACAAAGTAAAATAGAAAAATACATTGCCTGTATAGTTCTGTCTTGCTGAATAGCTTGGCTATATGTAACACCTGCGCAACTGCTACGCGTTCCAGGTGCGAGGAACAGTTGTTCCGTCCATTCTTTTTAGTGTGTACGCCCCTTTGCCTAGGACCTCATTGATAATGTATGGCCTTTCCCATTTTGGTGCTAGCTTGCCCGACTTTTTCGCATTGGAAGCTTCGTTGTCGCGCAAGACGAAGTCCCCTGGAACGAAAGCACACACGTGTACGCGCGCGTTGTTGTACTTTTCAAGTTTGGATTTATATCTTGCTTCTGTGATGGTGGCGTTCTCGCGCCTTTCTTCTAGGAGGTCTAAATCCATTCTTCGTCCCTTTTCATTATCTTGTTTTTCCATGGCAAGCATGCGCGGTGATGGAAGGCCAATTTCGGCTGGGATTACCGCTTCTGACCCGTACACTAGGCTAAATGGGGTTTCTCCCGTGCTGGTTTTTGGCATGGTACGATGAGCCCATAAGATGCTAGGAAGCTCATCGACCCATCCTCTGCGCGCTGTTCCCAGTCTTGCCTTTATGCCGTCAACTATTTGTTTGTTGACACTTTCGACCTGCCCATTTGCCTGTGGGTGCGCCACAGAGGCAAAGTTGTGTTCGATCTTCATTTCCTTGAACCACTTCTGAAGATCCTCCGAGGCGAAGTTGGTGCCGTTTTCGGAAATGACGCGCAATGGTAATCCGAATATGCAAATAACATGTTCCCATATAAATTTGCGGATCACCATTGCTGTGGTTGAAGCTAACGCCTTGGCCTCAACCCACTTTGTGAAATATTCTACTGCTACGATAATGAACTTCACCGCGCCAGGTGCGTCAGGGAATGGACCAACAAGATCGATGCCCCATTGCTGGAAGGGCCAGGCGGATGTGACCGGTACGAGCGGATTCTTTGGACGGAGAGTTTTTGGCGCGTGGCGCTGACAAGCTGCGCATTTTCGTAATAATTCTACCGCATCCACATGCATCCCCGACCAATAGTAGCATGCGCTCATGATCTTTGCTACTACCATGCGTGGTCCAGCGTGTATCCCACATAAGCCTTCATGGATTTCCCTGACTAAGTACTGCGCATCTATTTTGTCAACACAGCGTAGGAGTGGTCCCATAAATGACTTTCGGTACATAATTCCGTCTGCCATTTTGTAATTTATTGCTTTGTTCTGGATCTTCCTAGCTTCCGCCTTTCCTTCCGGAAGTTTACCATGCTGCAGGTACATGATGATCGGGGACATCCAGGATGGGTTGCCGACCTCTATGATGTTTACCTGTTTGAGAGGAACGGAAGGATTGGACAATACCTCGATGCGCACCTCTTTTGCTAAATGTCTGAAACTGGTGGCGGCCAATTTGCTCAATGCATCCGCATGCTTATTTTCACTTCTGTTTATGTGATTTATCTTGAACGTTTGGAATTGGCTGATAAGCATTCGCGCTTGTTCTAGGTATAACGCCATAGCTTCGCCCTTTACATCATAGTGCCCATTAACTTGCTCGGCCACTAACTTTGAATCGACGTGAGCTTCAAGATTTTTTGCTCCCATTTTAAGCGCCAAACGTAGGCCTGCTAGAAACGCTTCATATTCTGCCTCGTTGTTTGTGCTCCGGAATCCAAGCGTATCGCATATGTAAGCTCGTGATCATCTGGGCTAACCAATCGGAAGCCTGCGCCTGCTCCATCGTCATTAGAAGCCCCGTCTGTGTGCAGCGTCCAGACCCTATCGTCGAAAACTGGAACAGGGTTTTGGATTGCTTCACATTCCTGCACTTTGTCTAAGGGGACTTCTGTGGCGAAGTCTGCTAAAACTTGCCCTTTGATTGCTGGCCGCGGTCTATATAGGATATTGTATCCTCCGAGCTCGATGGCACACTTAGCCAATCTCCCCGCGACATCGGGTTTGGATAAAATTTGCCCCAAGTGGTAATTAGTGAGAACTGTAATAACATGACCAGAAAAATACCGGCGTAGGCGTCGTGATGCATGTACTAGCACGAGGACCAGTTTTTCTATCATCGAGTAACGCGTCTCTGGGCCAGTTAGCATCTTGCTAATATAATATATTGGGGTCTGAATGTTCTCCCGTTCCACCATTAACACTGCGCCAACCGCTACTTCTGCATCAGATAAATACAAGATCAGCGGTTCTTTTTCTCGCGGTGCTGTCAGTGTTGGCAACTGAATTAGACATTCCTTCATTTTCTTGAAGGCTGTTTCCGCTTCTGGTGTCCACTAGAAGTGGCTTTTCTTGGCGCAATTGCGCAGTGTGCTAATGAACGGATAAGACTTTGCAGCGTGATTTGCCAAGAATCTGTTCAAGGCTGCTAATCGTCCTGCGAGCCTTTGCATTTCTTTTACTGTTGCAGGTGACGGCATTAGCTGGATGGCTTGCACTTTCTCCGGGTTGACTTTAAAACCGTCTCTTGTTACTATTAAACCCAAAAATTTTCCTTCTTCTATTCAGAAGGAACACTTTGTTGGGTTAAGTTTCAGGTTAACGTTGTGCAAAGAATCAAACGTACGCTGAATGTTTACGAGCATGGTTTCCTCCTCGTGGCTCATGATGACGAGGTCATCCATATATACTTCGACTGTTTTACCAATGTCTTCCCCGAAGACTGTATCCATTAAGCGCTGGTAAGTAGCTCCTGCGTTACGGAGACCGAAGGGCATTTTTGTATAGAAGAAGATGCCCTTGTCTGTGCGGAAGGCTGTCTTGTCTTCATCCTCCTCTTTCATTTGGACCTGATGATAGCCCTTATAACAATCAAGAAAGCACTTCCAGCGGAAAGATGCTAGAGAGTCGACTTTTTGTCTATTTCTGGTAGCGCATAGCAATCCTTCGGGCAGGCCTTGTTGAGGTCTTTGAAGTCGACACACATGCGCCATCCTCCACTATGTTTTTGAACCATTACTGGGTTGGCAACCCAGGTTTGGTACTTCACTTCGCGCAGGATCCTAGCGTTGAGTAACTCGGTTAGTTTCTCGTTCATTGCCTCTGCCTTTTCAGTGCTGAGGCTGCGTCTTCCTTGCGCGACGGGTTCCGCTGAGGGTCGAACATTCAAACAGTGTTGCGCTATATCTCGTGGAACTCCAGTCATATCTGCTGGACACCAGGCGAAAATGTCTTTATTGTTTGACAGTAATTCCTTCAACTGTATTCGTATTGTTGGTGAAATAGCATGCCCTAGTGAGATAGTTTGCTCTGGATACTCTTTGTTGAGAACCCATTTTTCGGGTTCGTTTGGTGTTGAAGGTTTGGCCATCTTTGCTGGTGGTTCGTCATCCACGTACATGACTTCCTTTCTTGAATACAGAATTGCCACCCCCGGTTTCCGTTGGAAAGCCGCAGGCAACATGTGGGATGGATGTAATCATGCTGAATTCTCTTTGTGATCTTCTTCCTAACAGTACATCATGGCACGATGTTGCTGGCATGGCCATGAAATTTACTGTGACTGTGCGCGAATGCTCGCCATCCGAAAGAGTCACGGGAAATGCAATTTGTCCCAATGGAAACACGGCTTTGTTGCAGAACCCGGTGAGGGGGAAATCAACTGGCTCTAAACGTGCCTTATCTTCTGGATCGAGCTATTTGAAACATTGTTCATAGATTATATCCATCGAGCTTCCTGAATCTATGAACATGTAATCGGTTCTGTAGTGACCGAAAATACCGGTGATAATTACTGGACGTTCTTCCTGAGGTCCCCCAGGAACAACAGGAAATACAACTTGTTGCTATCTCCAATGCTGATTATGAATTCGTTTGTTCGGCCTTCGCGAATGACCTCCTTGTACCATGTTTATCTGCTTTGGTTCGGTTTCCTGATGGTTGATATCTTCTGATTTTTTAATCATCTCAACATGACTGCTAGATTGGATGTCCCACTGACCAGGTATCTGTGGGTCCAATACTGCAGTGTCAATTTTACCTCTTCTTTCTGCCAAAGTATCAGATCTGACATTTGACAACTCAGATCTGATGTTTTGTGTGAAAATTTGGTTCATATTGATCTGGAATCTGTTGAACCAGTATTCTGGAGTTCTTTCTGGGAGTGGATCTGAACGGTTATGAACTCCTGTTTGTACCATGGAGTCATTTTCTTCCGAATGACTGCTGTTGCTTCCTTTACTCCCCTTGATTCCGTCGACCTGGTTATCTCGGGCTGCAAAACCCTTGAATTCAGATCGAGGACTTGATGGGTGAAATGATGAATTCTCTGCCATATGAAACAGAATATGAAGAAAATATGAATTGAAATGAGAGAAAACAGATGAAACAGAGTAATCGGTGGGCGCCAATGAAGAAACACTGGATAAATGACCGGAATCAAATTATCCAGGGGGTTAGGTTCTGCATAAAAAGGGTTGGTTCTCTCTCGTTTGGGTCAAAGGGACAGATCTTCTCTTCTTCACGATAGCTGCAAAACAAACACCGTCAGCCTCGTCACGAGGAGAATGGGGGTTCTCTCCGTGATCACCCTCCAGCGTGAGAATAAGTATCGGTATATGAAGAAGAAAAGTATAAGTGAAGTGAATGTGACTTGAAGATCATACCTGAATTACTCTTCTATTTATAGCCGGGAGTTTGGGCGGGAAAACCTGTTATTTCCTTCTCGGTTAATCCTCTCAATCTGACATGAAAGCACACGGATCGCTATTTAGATCAACGGCTGGGGTATTGCCATGTGGAAAGTGGGCAAGTGGAGGTTTCTCTCCAATTCCATGCCATCATCGTGATTTCAGGGGGGCCTGGGATGATGACACGTGTCCCAGACGGTTATAACCATCTGGTGATGCACGATTGAGTCTTCCAGAAGATTTACTGCCATAATCCCGTGTGACTCCTTATCGTGTGGTATCAATATAAATAATATCCAAGTCTGGGTATTATTTGAGCGGAAGTGTTTAACTGGATTTTATCCTTCTTGTTATGCGCAAGGATTCATTAGCTTCCTTTTGGCGCGCAGGTGTTATCTGCTGTCTTTCTTCTAAGCTCTCTTTGTAGGACCAGTGCGCGACCGCGCAAGGTCTAAAGAGGGTTAAAAGATGAGGTTGTGGTATGGTCCCAAGTATTCGAGGCGGGGTTTTTGGGACCTTACCCCTTCACCGAGTAAAGTCTGATGTACACCGTGTCGACCTGCCTATTCTTTTCTTGTAGGATATACCCACGCCCCGTTCAGGGGAAGACACTTCTAGCCAGCAGCCTAGCCACGATCCTCATGTTTCAGCAGCATTTCCCCACATACCTCAGTCTGCACCTTTTGCTCATTTTACTTCTTCGCCACTTGATAAGCCACTCAGATGGTTCCCACCTTACACCATGCCGATTTCTGATCCCTACCACCCCTTGCACTTTACTGGTTATACACGGGATGAGTTACTTCTATCATTGCAGCTCCAGTATGAGATCATGAGTTGCAGGATTTTAGAGCTTGAGATGACACTGCGATCTTTTCCATGTCCGTGTCAGCCTACTTTTGTTCCCCCTCGTTCATCACCGTCTCCGTTTTTGCATCCTCCTGCACCGCTCACTCCATTTCCTGAGTTTGATACTCGATTTCTTACCGTTGAGCAGCATATCAGTTATCTATTGCGTCATGTTTATCAGCTTGAGGAGGAGCTTGCGCATGTGCGCAGCTTGCTTTTTGTTCCTCCACCTCCTCCTCCACCACCATCAGCATAGCCGGTTTTTGGTTTTATGTAGGTAGCTTGCTTTTGATGAGAGCACCATTATTGAGCTGAGCTAGTGAAGCCTTTTGGAGACCACCTTTTGACTACATGACTTTTGGTAGATTGATAGACATTTTGGACAAGGGTAGTGTGACCCTATGTTCCCTTTTGATACGATATTTATGTAAAACATGTAACAACATTTGTGGTCGATGATTAATGAAAGCTCAATCATAATGTTCTCATTAAATACATTGTTGAATTTCATGTTTTCCCTATGATTGTGATAAGATTGCTTGTTATGATGATTACTTATACCTATGTATATATACCCCCTAGGTCGTATTCGTATGGTAGATGCTTATGTGCTTAAATCTTTACTACGACCTGACCTATACAATCTTCTTTTAGAAGATACCTCCTCGAAGGAACAATCAGTTGCCCACAACAGAGGCAGAACTGCAAGAACGGATTTCATAGGCAATTGTACAACATGAGGCCTTGCGCTCTGAACACAGTGGAGGTACCTCAGGAAATAACCCACCTCATGGTAATGCTTAAGTCACCTAAGACACATTACAATACGTTTGGACATTCCATGTGCATTTGCTAATGCTTTCTGTGAATGATGTTGCTTGTACAGCCTGTACTTACAAGCAGTTCCTTGACTGCAAGCCTCTGAACTTTGACGACACTGGAGGTACTGTAGCTTTCGTAAGATGGGCTGAGAAAACAGATTCTGTGCTGCGAATGAGCAAGTGTGCGCCAGAGCACCAGGTCACTTACATTTCTAGATGGAGCTCTATCATGGTGGAACCTTCAGGTTCAGACTCAAGGTGAGGAAGCAGTGTATGGTATGACTTGGGATGAGATAAAGGAGCTGATGCGCAAGAAGTATTGTTCAAGGGCTGAGATTCAGAAGTTGGAAACTGAGTTCTGGAATCTGAAAATGGATGGACCTAAGATTGCTGAGTATGTTCAAAGATTCCATGAACTGTCTTGTGTTGTCCCCTACATGGTAGAACCGGAGTTCAAACGAGTTGAACGTTTCATTTGGGGATTGGCACCCCAAATTATGAGCAGGGTGACTACTTCGAAGCCTCCAACGATCACAGAAGCCATTGATTTAAGCGTGGCATTGACTGAAGAAGCAATTAGGTTGAACAAGTTTTCAATCTCTGAGGGAAAGAAGAAGGAGACTCATGTTGAGTCGTTAGGAGAGAACAAAAGGAAGTCCCAAACTTCAAAAAGGGTACTCGTGCGAACAACAATGCCAACAATCATAAGGACGCTAACCCACCAGTTGAGGCACAAGCTGCTACTACTAGTACTGCTACTGGTACTGAGATTAGAGGAAAAGGGTATATGGGCACCCTGCCCAAATGTGATGTGTGTCAGTTTCATCACACTGGACGATGCAGAGCTGGAAAGTGCGAAACGTGCGGAAAAGTTGGCCATGCCAAAGAAACATGCTGGTATGGTGTCGGTCGTGGGAATAATGGTAAGAGAGGAAATGGTAATGGCAATGGAAACCGTGGTGGAAACGGTTATGGGAACAGAAACCAAGGCGGAAACAACAATCAGGGAGGTAATGAAAATCGTGGTGGGTCTGGAAACCAAGCTGGTAATAGAAACCGCAACCAAAACAACCATCAGGGTGGTACTGGAAACAAACAAGGATGCTTTAGTTGCGGAGATGTTGCGCATTTCAAGCGAGATTGCCCAAAGAACAATCAAGCCCAAGGAAGAGTTTTCAACATTGGAACTAGGGAAGCTCGCCAGGATCCGAACGTAGTTACGGGTACATTCCCTATCAACCAACACTTTGCATCTGTGCTATTTGATACTGGTGCCGATTATAGCTTCGTGTCCCTAGAATTTAAGGATATACTTGGGTTAGTTGCAAGTAAGTTAGATATCCCGTACTCGATAGAACTAGGTAATGGGAAGCTAGTAGAGGCAAACGAAGTGATTAGAGGCTGTGTAATAGAGCTTGGAGAGCATGAGTTTACACTCGATCTTCTACAAGTTGAGTTGGGAAGCTTTGACATAGTAGTTGGCATGGACTGGTTATCGAGCAACCGAGCTGAGATCGTATGTCATGAAAAGATTGTTCACGCCTTGGGGAGCTCCAGTTCTGTTTGTCAAGAAGAAGGACGGTAGTTTTCGTATGTGCATTGACTACTGAGAGCTAAACAAGTTGACCATCAAGAATCGGTATCCTTTGCCGAGGATTGCTGATTTATTCGATCAACTTCAAGGTTCAAGTTACTACTCCAAGATCGATCTTCAATCAGGTTATCACCAGTTGAGGATTCAAGAAGAGAGTATACCGAAGACTGCCTTTAGAACTCCTTATGGACATTACGAGTTTCTAGTGATGTCGTTTGGTTTGACAAATGCGCCAACAGTGTTCATGGATCTGATGAACCGAGTTTGCAAACCATATATCGATAAATTCATGATTGTGTTTATCGATGATATTTTGATCTATTCACGGACGAAGGAAGAACATGAGCAACACCTTAGAGCCATTTTAGAGCTGCTCAAGAAGGAGAAACTGTATGCTAAGTTCTCGAAGTGCGAGTTTTGGTTGCGTGAGGTACAGTTCCTTGGTCATGTAGTGAATGAAGATGGAATCCATGTGGATCCCACCAAGATCGAGGCGATTAAGAATTGGGAAACTCCGAAGACGCCAACCGATATTCGACAGTTTTTGGGTTTAGCTGGGTATTATCGCCGATTCATTGAGGATTTTTCTAAAATCGCTCAACCGCTGACCTCCCTTACTCAAAAGGACAAGAAGTATGAATGGGGAGATAAACAAGAAGAGGAATTTCAACTGCTTAAGAACAAGATTTGCGATGCACCCATTTTATCCCTACCCGAAGGCACTGATGACTTCGTGGATTACTGTGACGCCTCGCGTCAGGGATTGGGATGTGTGCTGATGCAGCGACAGAAGGTTATCGCTTATGCTTCGCACCAGTTAAAGGTTCATGAGAAGAATTACACCACACATGATTTGGAATTAGGCGCCATGGTGTTTGCTTTAAAGATTTGACGACATTATTTGTATGGCACCCGATCACAAGAGCCTTCAGCACATATTCGATCAGAAAGAGCTTAATATGAGACATCGACGATGGGTGGAGTTGTTAAATGATTATGATTGTGAAATCAAATATCACCTAGGAAAGGAGAATGTGGTAGCAGACGCCTTAAGTCGGAAGGAGAGGATTAAGCCCATAAGGGTTAGGGCTTTGGAGATGATCATTCAGACAGACCTCTCGTTGCGCATTCGTGCTGCGCAAAGGGAAGCCCTTAAGAAGGAGAATCTTAAGGATGAATATCTCCGTGGGATGGAGAAGAAGCTGGTATCCAATGAGGAAGGAACTTTATGCTTGATGGGACGAATTTGGGTTCCCCTCTTTGGTGGTCTTAGAGATGTGATTTTTGATGAAGCTCATAAATCAAGGTACTCGATCCACCCAGGATCGGACAAGATATACCAAGATTTGAAGGATTATTATTGGTGGCCAAGACTGAAGGGCGATGTTGCTACCTATGTTGGAAAGTGTTTGACTTGCGCCAAGGTGAAGGCCGAGTATCAGAAACCTACAGGTGTAACACCCCGAAAATGGGTTTGGTAATTAAACCCCGTTAATACTAAAGACGGGGAAAGTACCGTTAGTGGTAAAAGTAAACCGGCAAGTATTAGGAATTAATTGAATAATCCTAATATTTATTTAAAGTAAGTAAGAGCTTTCAAGAAAATAGGATGATAAAAAGGCCCGATTTAACGGGACTTAAAGTAAAACGGGTTACGACTTCCCGAACCTACTAAGCTAACTAGGAATAATTTTAACCTAGTTAGAATTATGACCTATGGGTGGGTTAAAACACTTAAATTATGAACTAAGGAAAATGGAGGGGCCAAACTTGTTAAACTTGAAACTTGTTTTATTAAAAACAAGAATTAAAACAAACCAAACACCCACTTTAGGGGTGTCTGGTCGAACAAGAACACAGGGGGCGACACAAGCTCCCCACCAAACCCTAGTGCATGTCAAACTTGATCAAATTAAGGGTTCAAATCAGCTCCAAATCGAATTTCAAGCACAAATTCGTGAACACCTAGTTGAAAGGATCACAAGGTATGTAAAATTGTGATGTTTTGATCCATCTTAAATTCTAGGTTATTTATAAGAAACTGAAATTGAGCTTGATTGTGTCGTGCATGGATGAATCTTGAAGTAAATGATGTCTAGGAGTAAACCCTAGTCAATAACATGTTAGATTATTGGATAATCTATGAAATTCATAATGATCCATTGATAAGCTAAGTGGGTTTTATGTTAATATGATGAACACTCGGATTAGAGTGTTAAATTGATGAATATTGATTGTTAAGATATAAGTTCTTGATGTAGTTCATGAACACTAGACATAGAGATTGATTTTGATGTAAATCTTGGTGAAAATAACTAGTTATGAACTAATTAGTAAATATGTAAAATTATGCACATTAGGTGTTTGTTAAAATGCCTAAATGAAAACTAAAGTGTTGAAATTTAGAGTGAAAACGCGTATTTGAATGATATGGCAATTACGCGTGATATGAAGTGATAAGGGTTCTAAATACTATGTTGATTTAGACTTAATGTAGTAAATATGTGATTGAAAGTAGTTAACTTTAGATAAGTTAAGTTAACTAATCATGAAGCCGAATAGTAGCTTCGGCATAGAAAATAAGTGAGGTGGAATAGTCGTGATTGTTAATGACTAATTTAACTGCCTTGTAAATGATTGACAATAGTTTGACGCATAACAAGCTAGGTGAAAGCTTGGAGGAGGGAGCGGGTCAAACGGAGCAAGTACGGAAAGAAAAGCGTGGCGTGGATGCGAGGTAAGTGTAATTTATACACTTATGTAGAATACTTGTTTATTCAATACGTTGTAAACGTGATAATGATAACATTGGAAATATGGATTTTCGTTAAGATTACCTTGTAGTGTAATCTAATAATGAGGGAAAAAGGGCAAAAATGGAAATTTGTCAAGTGTCGACTAACGTAAATCAAGGTTAAAAGGATACCCATAGCGTAAGTCGAAATGGGTTGAATCGGTAAGAAAAGAGTTTAAAAGAAAAAGGGTATGGTAATAAAATCCGGGATGGGATGGATGTATGAATTTGGGAAATCAAAAACGGTGTTTTTGATTAAATAGATAACGTTGGGCATTTAGTCCAAACGGGTCGAATGGTGGTGATAACACCATTTGACAATATCGACTAATGTGGTTGTCAAGTCTTATGTTAACAGGACCGATTAGCAAATCGGATAATTTCGTCACCATTGATTGTGTGATAATGAAAATGAGGTATAAGTCGGGTTTATTTGTTAACCCGGGCCAAGTACGCATATATAGTCTTATAGTTAAAAGTGCAATGATTGGTCTAGTATTTAGTGAAAGTCCTTCATCGCAAGTTGAAGGACTAAAATCGACCAAAAAGCCATTGATGGGTCAACCGGGCAAACGACCCTTAGAGGTTGTTTAAAAACTTATATTATGACCATACAACCCTTGGGTGGGCATAAAAGTTGTAGGAATAAACTTTCTAGGGTTAAACGCCTTAAAGTGCGTCTTGCCGTAAAATGACATATCCGAGGGATAAAATTTGGAATAAGTATTTAAGTACGTTAAATCCACCACAATTATAATTGTGGTGGAAGACTATTCAATATAAATGGGTGGACTTATGTTGCATACAAGGGACGAGCGTAAATTAAGCTTAAAAGTACATAAATACCCTTAACGGGTCAAAACAAGCATTTAAGCATAAACGGGTTTTTATTATGTAAGAACCCCGTGATTTGAGATTAATATGATTGTAGATATTGAAATAATGAATTTCATGTGTTTAAAGGTTAAATAAACATGTTGGTGTGATAAAATCATGAATGGGTCAATATTTGGTAAAAGGGTAGTAAGCCGAAGACTTAAAAGTCTGAGATTTTGTTAATCCGGATGTCGGATTTTAACTCCATAAGATGGAGAATTAAATTACGGACGCGTAGGAAAAAGAATCGGGTAAAACGGAGTAAAAACGAGAGAGTTATGCTCGTTTCCGTGAAATCGGGTCATGCTGGGAATATGCAGCAACTGTTAAGCAAAAAGGCTGTGAAAACAAGGGCTAGGCGTGATGCGAAGCCCCTTGGCGTCACGCGAAGCCCCCTGTTCCGGGTAAAAATTTATTTTGTGCTTGTTTGACCCATTTAACTTGTTTATAATGATTATTTAACTATCAAAACTAACTTTTAAGTTGGTTTTGATCTTAGGTGATGTTGGGCATGCTACGGATGATGATCAAGCAGCTATGAAGAACCGAACACACGAGATTAAAGCTTCCGCACGGCGTTACGTCATAACTTTTAAATAGCGAACTTATGTATATTATATTGAAAACTTTTAAGTTGTAAAAAGTTTTAAATTACTCGCATTTTCTAAGGATACTTAATGGTAATTACATGTTTGATACCGTATTTATACGAATAATTTTCAAAATAATAACATGGGTGTTACAAGAGGTCTTCTACAACAACCTGAGATACCCATGTGGAAATTGGAGCAGATTTCAATGGATTTCATAACAAAGTTGCCCAAGACACCCAGAGGTCATGATATGATTTGGGTAATCGTGGACCGTCTGATAAAATTTGCGCACTTTTTGCCGATCAGGGAAAAGGATAACACAGGTAAGCTAGCTGAGCTGTACCTAAGGGAGATAGTCGCACATCATGGAGTGCCTATCTCGATTATATTTGATAGGGATGGAAGATTTGTGTCAAGGATTTGGCAATCCTTCCAAGAAGCATTTGGTTCTCTGTTAAATTTAAGCACAACATTTCATCCACAGACGGACGGTCAAAGTGAGAGAACGATTCAGACGCTTGAAGATATGTTACGAGCTTGTGTAATGGACCTTGGTGGCAGTTGGGACACTCACCTACCCCTGGTTGAGTTCTCCTATAATAACAGCTACCATACAAGCATTCACGCCGCACCATTCGAAGCTCTCTATGGACGCAAATGTCGATCACCTTTGTGATGGGCAGATGCAGGTGATAGACAGCTGGTTGGTCCTGAATTGGTCCAAGAGACGACAGATAAGATCATGCAGATCCGCGAGCGCATCAAGGCGGCTCGTGATCGACAAAAGAGCTATGCGGACCAAAGAATGAAACCTTTGGAATTCGAAGTGGGTGATATGGTTCTGTTGAAAGTCTCACCTTAGAAAGGTGTGGCACGCTTTGGGAAGCGTGGAAAGTTAAACCCACGATATATCGGACCGTTCAAAAATCCTGGAAAGGATTGGTCCCGTAGCTTACAAGTTGGAACTACCAGAAGAACTCAATGGTGTTCATGATACATTCCATCTATCTAATCTAAAGAAGAGTCCAACACAAGAAACAGTGGTCATTCCTGCTGACGAAGTTCACATTGACGACACATTCCACTTTACTGAAGAACCCGTTGAGGTTACTGATTGGAAAGTTAACAAGACTCGGAGGAGTAGTGTTAAACTCGTCAAGGTTCGATGGAACGCGCGTCATGGGCCAGAATTTACTTGGGAACGTGAAGACCGTATGAAAGCTAAATACCCGCACTTATTCCCTAACACCCCGCAGCTAGTAGTAGAGCTTAAAATTTCGGGACGAAATTTTCTTAACAGGGGGAGAATGTGACAACTGAAAAAATTTCAGGTATCCGTACGACTATTAAACCATGATTAGTGCTTAATGACTGTGCTGAATTACAATTAACTGCTTGCTGATTATTTCCATATACATACATGTGCATCACATATTGCAAATGACATACCATTATTGCATGAAAGCTTATTTGATTCAAAAGATGCACAAAACATAGTTAGCACAGTATTTAGACAAATCAGGAATATGCTGACGGAGTTCAGAACATAGACAGACAAGGTGTTGAGACACAGAATGAGCCAGAAACCAAGTATTACACTAGTATAGTATGTAGGAAAGTAAGGATCACAAAACTGCCTTTTTAGAGATAGTTTAAGTGCAGAAAAGTGCCTAAAACTCACATAAGGTGCTAAATTCAGCAAAAATCAGCAATTTTTAGCATTTAAACACACTAATATTATGCATAAATATGGTTAAATGGTCCTGAATGCTTTCCTAAGTGTCTGGAATCAAAAATGTCACAAAAATGTACATAAAGCACACTAAACTGCATAGTTTAGCACCTTAACGAACCGGTAACCAACCGAACAACCGGACACTACCGAAACATCAAATTTACACTAGAAGCACTGTTTTAACATTACCAAGCTAGTTATGGTCCCCGAACATCATAACACATCATAAATATCTAGTAACTAATGTAACTAACTAATACTTACAATTTTACCATGATCTAACCAACTTAGTTACAAACCTATGTCTAGACCCCCCCCCCATATCTACGGCCCCAACATGGCCCCCACATATGGATTTGTTTTAATTTTATAATAGATCATGTTGCATCTTTAGTAACATATTATACAAGAGTTAAAGTTATAAAATGGGTTATAAGTAAACTTGGAAGACCATAACCCTCATTCTATCTTTCATCACTTCACACTTTCACTCTCTCCCTCTCCTCTCTTCTTGGTCTTGGCCGAGAACCACCACCACCATACCATCATCAATACTTCACTTCCATTCAATCCACATACTTACAAGGGTGTTAGAAGACATACAAAGAAGCTAGGAGCTTACGGAAGTTGAAGGACCTTGTTCATTTGCTTTTACCCACTTGTTTTCTTCTCTTGATCATCCCTAGCCTTGAGCTAGTGGTAAGAACCTTGATCTTGCTATTTTACTTCCATTTTAAGTGGTTAAAAGAAGAATCATAATGTTAGGGCCTGTTTGGTAGCCTCTTAATGACCATTCAGATGCTACCTCTTAATGGTTTAAAACCTCTGAATGAATAAGAGGTAACCTCAAGTCTGAATGGTTAAGAGGTAACCTCTGAATGGTAAATCATCACATGTCACATTCTTCTACCTTCTCATTGGTAAAATTCTTAATGGTTCTATTAAGAGGTAACCTCTTAATGACCATTCAGAGGCTACCAAACAGCCCCTTAATCATGAAGAACACTAAGAATCACAAGAAGTAAACTTGAACATAAGCATGATTAATGAAGAAACCAAGTTGTTTATGTGTTGATATACTTGTTGATCATTGTTTGTTTGTGAAAATGATGTTGATCATCATATGATCTTGCTAGATCATGACTAAAAATATAATCTAGCAAGATGAGAGGATGAACATGATAGAAGTAAATGGATCATCCTCATGAGAAGCATGAACTTGAAAGAATATGTGGTTTTCTTGTAAAATAATGATCAAAGTAAGTTGTTAATCATGTAGATCTAAAATTTCATGGATGATTTCTCAAGAAACCAAGTTAAAAATATAAGTTTCACTAAATCTTGGTTATTAAACAAATAAACCTTATTTTTGAAGGTTAAACAAGTGTAGAAGTATATGTGTAACAAGAAATATCCATGAAGAAACATTTTTAGAAAATATGATCATAAGTTGTAAAGATCTATATTTTTTTAAAAATGAAGTTTTCAAAGAATCCATCACACTTTAGGAGATAACAAGGCTTACTAAGAACACTAGTAAGTTACTACAAATTTTTACAAATATTCAAGTTCATGAAGTATTAGATTATGCTTGTTTTTGGAAAAATTGGTAAGTAAAGGTTGTTTACTTTTGATTGTGTATTGATTGTGTTGATCTTTACAAAAGAAAATGATATGCTTGAAAGCATGGAAACCTCCATTTTTAGGGGAAACTATGGCAAAATTTTTCTAAAAATTAAACACTTAGGAAAATATTTCCAAACAAATATTTCCAAGTGCATTTTAAACCATGAAATTTCTCACATAAACTTTGCCATAATTTTTGTTACAAAAAATGTAAATATTGGAGGTTGGTTTTCATAAATAAAAGTGACTAAATGTGTATTTAGGAAAATATATATTTAGAAGTCACCATGTGTGTGATTATTTGTATATTATGTGTATTAGTTATATTATTTTAGGGCTTGAAATAATATAACGCACTAAAACACCAGAAATTACAATCCAAAATATTACCAAAATTCCAAGGAATAAATATACACACTTCACACAAAATATTGGTGAAACCGAACAAAAGAATGTAACTTACAAAATATTCCGGAAAATTTATTCACAAGTATATTTTGGTAAATAATATTTTGGACACCAAGTGAACAAAAATATGATTTTTACAATTATTACAAGAATATATCATATTTTGACAAAGGAAAAATATATTATTTTTGGCAAGTATGCATATATATATTTTTCTTGAAACCCTTAGAAGATATATTATTTTTGAAAGAAATATATATTTTCTTAACCACACATGAAATACAATATTTTTGGGGTAAAAGATATATTCTCTCAAATAAATATGAAATGTATCATTTTTGGAGAAAAATAAGTTTATATATATTTTCCAAGTTAGACTTGAAAATATATTGTTTTTGGAACTTATGAGAAAATACAAATACTTTTGCCAAAGAAAAATATAAATAATTTTTCTAAGTAATATTTATTGAAATATGTATTTTGGAAATATATATTGGTGAACTTGTATTAAAGATACTATTCCGGAAAAATTAATACGAAATTAAGTATAAAGAATACTTAATGAATACAATAAAGATACGTATTCTCATACTTATAAATACACACTGGAATACGACCCCCAATACATGGCAAAAATATACAAATACAAGAATACGAATACACCCATCCTTGGGAAGGAAATACATGTATAAATACTTGAAAAGTATTAAGTTAATATATATTGTTTTAACAATTATTCCAAAATTTAATAAATATAATTTAAGTTAAAATATTTATTATTTTAACAAATAATTATATAACATGGGATAATGTTGAAGATACAAAGAACGTAACTCAAAGACACTAACTAATACTAAGTCAAGGCACGACCCGCTCGTCTAATAGACATTAGTACATTGTAGGTAGTCGTGTACGCCAGGTGAAGCCTTGAGTTACGGTGTTTACGAAGACGCAAGACTGTGAGTTCATGACCCCCGCTTGTTTAAACTGTTTTGTTTTATAACTTCGGGGGTGAAGTACATGTTACAAAATGTTTACAAACAATTACAGTTGGTATGTTTAGCTAAGGATTGCATAGTAGATCATGTGAATGGGTAGGCGCACTCCTACGACCATTAATCCTCGTGTTAGGACCGAGGGGCATGAGTGATAGATCTATTTGGGTGTAGCGAGCCCACACCCATGTGGACCGGGGTTTGGCCCTTGAGGTGATCAAAATACATGTATTTCAGGGAATTAAAAGTGGATCTGGCGGGCGTTGGATGTTTCAAGTTGCATTAAGAATAAGGGATGTCATCCGTTGTCCTAGGGTTTAGTTAGTGTGTCTTATCCTGGACGAGACACATCTACCAAAGCCTGGTTTTATTTAGAGTCTTTTGATGAGTCCTTATGGAACTCTAAACAATTCGTATGGTTTGTAAAACTTGAATTTGAAGTCTATGTTCCAAACAATGATGTTTGTGATGTTTTTAAACTTAATTAATGGATGACCATCTATGGTTTTATCATATAGTTGTTGTTATGATTGAATGCAATGATATTAAGTAAGTCGCACATAATCACGCTTCCGCAAAAGTCAGGGTGTGACAGTTTCAGCTTGTGAAAACGGCTTGGTGAGGGGTGTCAATTGGCCATTTTGGAAAAGACGGCGTTGAATTGGCCAATTTCGTGATTTTCCCTTAAATATTTCTTGCAAACCTTACCCCTTGCACATATAACCCCAATCACATATAACCCCAATCAAGTGACTGCAACTGAGAATTCTCTTCTTTTTTCTACAGAAATTTACTTCAAAATTTCAATACATATATCTTTCTTGGAACTGAGTTGAATACATTTATTTTATTTATTGTATTTCTATCTTTCAAATTTTGACTTAGTTAATTGACGGCTCTGTTTGTTTGATGCATCAAATTACAGTAGTGAGATGAACCTTAATTGCCCCGTTCTGTAAGTCGAGAAAGTCAACATGTTTGAACAAACTTGTTCGTTGGTTTCTCCATAAAGGACCAACTTGGTGGAAAATGCATAGATAGCAATTCAAAATCAATGACGACATTAATATGATGCTAAACGTAACATATTATTAGTGTATGTAGCTTGGACAAGATTCAATTGGATCGAAAGAAAAAAACGAACACGGATTCTGTGATGATAACTTATCACAGACTCTTTCTTTTTGGGTATTTTTATTACTCTAAACAGAAGACTCTTCTTACAAAAGAGTGTGGATAAACATAAACTAATCCCAATTGACTATGGAAAGGAAACCTACTAAAGGATAAACATTAATAGTGAAACAAATTCTATATATATTACCCCGTCACTTCGCCACACACCACTACCACCACCACCCGGTCACTCCGCCACACACCACCAACCCCGCCACCCACCTCCACCTCCTATTGGCTTTGATACTTGTAGATCGGTGAAACATAGGCGGCTAGGGTTATCCGGCAACGATGTCGATGACACGAGGTCTGTGGCCGACGACGGTGTTATACGTTTGCAATAGATCCAGCGATTGGAATGGCGGTGGTGGTCAGAGATGGTGGTGAATCATGTTGATTGCCAAACAAACCCTCCAATCTGATGTTGCAGGTGTATATTTGTGTTGGTTGTTACAATCGAATAGATCCAGATTGAAGAAAATGAAAACCCTAATTTGGTCAGCTGAAGAAGAAGAAGACGAACAAAGTTGAAATGGTTTTGGGGATGGTGATGCAGGTGGCTCAATATTTATGGTGATGCAGGTGACAAAATGTCATAAATATGGGGTTTTCATTTATAATAATAATAATAATAATAAATATGGGGTAAGATTACCAAAATACCCTTACCTATAATAGTCAAACAACCGTTGACCATTAATAGGGGTAAGAGTGCAACGTTTTCCATTAGTTGGGGGGTTAGAGTGCGAAATTTCCCTGGGAGGGGGACAGAGTGCCAATTGACTCTAACCCTGGGAGGTAAAATTGCAGTTTACTCTATAAGTTAAAAATAATTATTAATAAAAAATACGGGTGAAAAGACATTAGTACCCTCACATGCAAAGCATGTGAGGTAACTTAACCAAGAAATCTAAGACTAAAGGGTATGGTTCGGCCCATCCCCACGGGGATGAGCCTCCACGTAGGCGCCACGTAGGCGGCTCGTGGGGGATGGGTCTCCTTCACTTTTCAGGGGGATGGAGGATGAACCCCTTTATGTATATATATGTATGTATGTATAGGTATATGTGAGAGAAGGGTGGAGAAGGAGGGCCGGCGAGATCGGCGAGGAGCTGCTGGGTGGGATGGAGGGGGGTGGTGTGGGGGACCGGCGCCGGTCCTTGCCGGGCCTAGCCGGCCCCCATACCTTCTAGTCTAATAGTGTTAGTGGTAAAATGTTGAACCTGTAGCAAAACATGAACATGAAGGTTGGATTTAGCCGATTCCATAGTGAAAGGTACGAAGTACAGTTTGGGTATAACATAAAGGTTGATTTCTACAATTTTGTCTTAAAATATTTAAATTATAAACAAATGGATAATTAAATGAGTATTTAAATTAAATTTTATATAATCCTTAATTTATAATGATCAATAATATTTAAGTTATTTCTAACTAGTGTAGCGGATGTTTATATAGCATCTTACGTTTACATTTGATCAGTGGGATAAACTAACTTGACGGGTTTGATTTGCTTTAGTTATTAACAATAACAAATATATAATTTGAAGTAATAACTACTGAAATCCCCTGTGTGATTCGTCAGGAATTAAATTTCGATCGATATCAGTTTGGTTAATTGTGGTAATGACACTCTATATAACAACCGAAAGAAAAAAACCAAAGAAATAAAGTCGTGAAACTTCAAAGTATAAAAAATTTGTGGTCATTTTAAAAAAATGTTTAAACGTTAGTGATAGTATCACAGAAACACAAAAGAAAAGAAAACATTATACTAAAGAAAAACCGTTAATGAAATTTACGCTCAAGCTGATGTTCAACATTTAAAAGTACTAGTATGTTATTCATGTTATTGTTCCATTTCAAATTATTTATAATTCAAGTTGTCTAAATTGTAAGTTTTAACTTATGTATTTAATATCCGTCATATATTGGCCTCTTAATATGTGTAAATTTATTTCAAAATTATTATATTTTTCTCTAAATTTCAAAGAAAAAACTTTGACATTTTCTTGATTATAGGTGGTTTTAAGCAATTTTAATATAATATTTATTATCTTTTACTTACATAAAATATTTTATTTATTCAACTAATGTAATATACGGATCTACAACATAATAATATCTTCATAATATGGTGATAGAGTAACTTTGTATAAACTCTTAAAAGACAAGGGCCTATATGCTAATACCAAATATTCAACATGTATGAACCATACATCCATCCTAGTTTCTATAGTCGCTTCAGATTGGTTTCGAATCTGAATCGAGTCTGAGCTTGTCATGACTCATCTCGTCTCGTGAACAACCCTGTCGGTCTATCATATCATAATAGTGGCAAAGCATTACAACTAGATAAAAAATTCATTTTTAGTAAAAGTTATTTCTATGTTTTTGTCTAATTTGATTCATAGGATAAAAAGTTAAAAACCCGACAAGGCCGTATTAGTGAATGGATTAGATAGATAACATAATATTTTTCGGTCGGACGGTAGGAGTTTGATGGGATATGGGAACACCTTTTTCCCCCTATATTTGGTTTTGGAAATAAAAAGTAAACATCCTAAAAGCTATACCAGACATTGTAAAAATAAAGTTAACCCATATTAATTATTATAAATATTAATTCACAAATTATGTATATATATAAGACCAGATAACGTATAACACTATCTTATCGAGTGATGCGTATACGAGCATCTCAACCACATATCTCATCTAATCTAGACTTTCAATTGAACGCGGTGACACCAACCACATATCCCATCTAATCCAGTGGCGGAACCAGAACTTTTCGGTCGGAGGGTCGTAATAGAATTGTGTACAAATTTTCTTTTGTTATTATTTTCATTAGACCGTAACGGTATACAAATTTTCTTTTGTTATTATTTTCATTAGATTGTAACGGATTTGACGAAGTCACGATACTAAGTTTGGGATTTTTGTTAAAATACCTATCAATATTTGCATTTCTACAATAAAAATAACAACAAATTAAGATAAAAAAATAGTTCATATAATATAGAATACACATTTGATAATTTAATTCAGAGTAAACTTCCGTTTTGCTTCCTGCGGTTTGGTCACTTTAACGGTTTTGCCCCAAACCTTTAAAAATAGTCATTTTCCTCCAATAGTTTGCTATGGTTTTTCCATTTTGCTCCCCACCTCTAACTCCATCCAAATTGTCTATTTTTCCATTTTGCTCCATGCAGGGAGGAAAATGGAAAAACCATAGCAAACTATTGGAGGAAAATGACTATTTTTAAAGGTTTGGGGCAAAACCGTTAAAGTGACCAAACCATATGGAGCAAACAAAAGTTTACTCTTTAATTCACAATCAAAATATAATATAATATAAAATTATAGTCTAGTCATCGAAAATAACACA
The DNA here is from genome assembly GCA_030545235.1 of Helianthus tuberosus. Lineage (NCBI taxonomy): Eukaryota > Viridiplantae > Streptophyta > Magnoliopsida > Asterales > Asteraceae > Helianthus > Helianthus tuberosus. The sequence continues at coordinate 178,024,310 of CM060354.1, forward strand.
TTAATTCACTTCATAAATATTAAACAAAATGAATAAAATAAAATTGTAGTCTGGTGAGCTAAAATAGCACAACAATTCACTTCATGAATGTTAAATTAAATAAATTGAATAAATAGTAACTTTTTAACGACAATAATATAAATAATAACTAAGGGCATGTTTGGCTAAGCTTATTTAAGTTAAAAAGAATTTTTGGGAAAATGACTTATTGACTTATGACTTTTTGAAAAGGAGTTTTTAAAAAATGTGTTTGGATTAGCTTATGGGGTGGGAAAAGTCAATAAGTTGTTTTTTAAAAAATGTTTGGCTTACCTTATTGATGTAAAATGACTAAAGGGGACATTCTTTCATATATTGGTGTTAAAATAAGGGGTAATTTGATAATTTGATGTTTGAAAAGTTATAAGTTGATCAAGAAGTCACAACATGTTAACTTCTCAAAAACTCTTTTTCCTTCTTTTTAAAAAGTCATTTTAAAAAGGACTTTTATGTTAGCCAAACACTAAAACTCCTTATTGGCTTTTTGATTAAGTCAATAAGTTGGTTGGAAAAGCTTAGCCAAACATGCCCTAATAATTGTATGCCCTAATAATTGTAAAAGAAAGAGAAGTTACTTCAAGAGAATGATAGAAATAAACTACAACAAATTGCACATCCACATCCGAGGATGGAGCCTAGCCGGAGAAATTTCAGGCCAAGTAAAAGAACACCTCACGAAGAGTTTTATGACAACATCGAAGAATTAAGAAGACGCAAGAGAATAGAACAAGAGAAGATAGCTAATGGAGAGAGGTCTGCAACGGAAAACTGGGATGTGTACAAAAGCAAAAGTCAGAAGAAATGGGAAGCAAAGCAAAGGAACCGATGGAACCATCTTCAAAGAACAACCACTTTCTTTATTTCCAACCTTCCAAACTGGTGCGATTCCGACAGACTTTGGGATGCGTTTTGTCATTTCAAGAACTTGGAAGATGCCTTTGTTCCTTCCAAAAGGGACGCGGCAGGAAACCGTTTCGGATTTCTGAGACTTTCCAACATAGTGAGGACTCGGGATTGGATTCTGGAACTCTCAAAGGTAACCATTGATGGAGCAAAACTTGGAGTAAACGTGGCGAAATTTGATAAGGACGGGTCGAGATTCAAGGTTCAGTCCATAAGTGAAGACAGTGGGAAGGGTTACACAAGGAGTCATCAAACTAAGCAATACCCAACTGATGACGCCCCGAATACAAAGGTGGAGAAATCAAGAAACAACCACTCGTTCAAGGATGCGCTTGTCGGGAAAGGGAGTGACGTTACGATAATACGTTCAATAGTAGTGAAGCCGGTTGAGCCAGTGAACTCGGGTATTGGGAAGGACACAGTGGTGCTAGGAAACTTCCGGGATATCCCGGCAATGAACGCCTTTCATCAGGAGATGCTTTTCTCTGAAACAGGAGTTAAGGAGTTGAAGTATTTGGGTGGAGCTAGAGTTATCCTAACATTCTTTTCAAAGGAAGACACGTACTTATTCATAGAAAAGCAAGAACGGTGGGATAAATGGTTCTCACTCGTGGAATTGTGGAAGGATCAAGTTCTTAAATTTCAACGAATCACATGGTTATCCATTGTGGGTGTTCCTTGGCATCTGTGGGATAGGAAGACGTTCAATGACATAGGATCCAAGTTCGGGAAGATAATGCAACCGTCGGAAACATCGGTCTCAATCGGTAATTTGTCTTCGGAAACACTAGGAATATTGGTGGATCACGGGGTAAAAATAAACGAACATATTAATCTGCTTTGCAATGGAAAGTCATATCCCATATGGGTTACGGAAACGGATCAGACTTGGAATCCCTCTTTCTTACGGGTTTCGGAGGAAGATGGTGGTGACCAGAAGAAGTGGTCGGAGTCGGGATACGTTGAGGTCTCACCAGATAAAGAAGCTACTTCGTCATCGAAAACCCAATCTGTTGCCGGAAACGGGAATCGGACGGGAGAAGAGGAAGAGGCGCATGGGGGCACAATACATGGGCATGGGGAAAAGACAAATCATCATGGGATGGTGGAGTTCGAGGAGGTAGGCGGCGCACGCATGAAGGAAAGGTCAGAAGCTTCCAACGGTCACTTTTCAAATGGTGGGCCAGTGGGGACAGCGACCCATTCAATATTGAGGAGATACTCAGATCAGAGGTCTCCTTTATCACCACAAGAAAAAAGAAACTTAACAGAGTAAAGAACCTTGATTCGACGGAGAAAGACTTCTGTATCCCGATAGACATGAACATCGACATGATGGAGGGGCAGATTCTAAAAGAAGCGGAGGCTACGATTTTAGTCGGCGACAAATTGGGAATTAATCTCCAAAATTTTCGACATCAAACGAATGCACTTGTTCGGGATGAACTGGAGAAATTTAATTCCTCATGAATTTTCTCTCTATCAATATAAAAGGGGCAGGCGGGATGGAGAAGGCGCAATGGGTGCAAAAATTGGTTCGTATCAATAACGTGACGTTTCTCTGTGTTCAGGAGACTCAAATGTCGAATTTGGATGATTCTTTTTTGGGGAGGTTTTGGGGAAACTTTGAAGCAAATTCGGTGTCAGTCAACGCTCGGGGAAGATCGGGTGGCTTGTTTTCGATCTGGAATCCAAATGCTTTCGTCAAGACAGGTGTGATTTGTGATGATTCCTTTATTTTAGTCTCGGGTTCTATGGCCGGGTCAGGTAATCTTGTGAATGTGGTTAACGTCTATGCCCCAAGAGACGTTTCAGAGCGACGTTCATTGTGGAATAGACTTTTGGCTATTCGGTCACAGCATCCTGGGTTATGGGTGATCATTGGGGACTTTAATGAGGTGAGATACTTGGAAGATCGGTTACACTCAAAGTTCGATAATCGGGGTGCTTTTCTTTTCAATGAATTCATTCGGGACGCTGGGTTGAATGAATACCGAATGGGTGGATGTGACTTCACGTATATGCCTTACAACGGGTCTAGTATGAGTAAAATTGATAGGGTATTAGTGTGTGAAGAATTTATGTGCTTATGGCCGTATGCGAAGTGTATTGCTTTGAATCGATATTTATCGGATCATTCATCGATCCTTTTATCTTGTTCTACTTTGGATTTTGGCCCACCTCCGTTTCGATTCTATAATAGTTGGCTCGATTTACCGGGTATTGAAGATGTTGTCAATAACACAGTTGGTTTGCAACAATTGAATAGTGATGAATTTGGATATTTAAGAGACTTACTCAAGTCTTTAAAGTCTAATATTAAAGAATGGAGAAGCAAGGGCAAACAAGAAGAAGAGAAAATTCTTAAATCAACCTTAGATGAAATTGAGGCGATAGATGTCAAGGCGAAGTTTGTTGGATTAAATGATACTGAAAAAGAAAGAAGGGTGATGGGCAATCTTCGAATCCGGAATTTTGAGAAGAAACGGGTTGCGGATTTGCAACAGAAGGCGAAATTTAATTGGGCAAAATTGGGAGATGAAAACTCTCACTTTTTTCATAAGGTTGTTAACCTGAGAAAAGCTTCTAACCGAATTCACTCCTTGGTTGTGGATGGTGTCGAATACTCAGATCCGAACCTCATTAAAAAGAAACTAAAAGCGGCTTTTAAACGGCAATTAAGTATGATAATTGAGGTCAAATAGGAATGAGTTGTATGAAATCGATGAATTTTGCTAAGTAAATCAAATGGGTCAAGATGAGGTTTTATTGCATACCGGAAAGGTTGCATAAGTAACGACTTCGGTGTGATAACCGGGTAATGGATAAACTTGTACGTAAGCATGCTAACCGAGAAACGGTGACGCGGGTTAATGGGCAAGAGGTTCGGTAGTAAATTATGAGTAAATGAATAAACAATTTCATAGATGGAAATTGTACTATTTAATGCTCAATTACGTAATAATGGATGAATTTAACGAATACCGGGTATCGGGTGCGTAAACCCCAAGTACGACACTCCGGATAGTGTAAAAGTATTATGGTCATAAGGTTCATGTAAGTTTTGGGTTAAAAGGAATGAGTTATTTGATAAAAACATGAACGGGTCGAATAAATCGTAAATGAATAATAAGTCGATAGTGCGTAAGTTAAGAATTTCCTTAATCCGGATATGGGATTTCAAGTTCACATGATAGAATGTCAAATTACGAGCATGTAGGAAGAAACGGGAGGTTAAACGGGTAAACGGTTCAAAAGTTATGCGCGTTTTAGTGCGTTCGGACGACGAAACGGATCTGCAGAAAAATGGAGAAACCAGGGGCCGTCTCCGACGGCATGTTCGGCCGTCGCCGACGCCATGTGCAAATGTTGTTTTTCTCCGACGCCCTAATACACTGTCTATGCGATGTTGACCGACGCGAGGAAGCGCACGGTCGTGCGCTTGGGCCGCATGGTCGTGCGATTACGAGTAAATCATTGGACTGGCTTGTGCACTGCCAATGCTTCCGACGTCGTAGGTTTCGCATGGTCGTGCGGTTGGGACGCACGACCATGCGTCAGCTGCAAGTTCATCTGAATGTGCGGAATTCATCCGAAATCAGTCCCGTAACCTATAAAGAGTCCCAAAATGTATTCTAAACTCATTGTAGAGTGTTTATGAGATGCGATGAGCGTGTACGCAAGCATAAAATGGAACGAAATAAGTATAGAGGCATATGTAAGCATAAGTATGGATTTACCTACATGATTAGAAAAAAGGAATCCATGAGCAAACGCGTCTAGGAATGTATGTATGTGAGTAGGTATGCATGTATGTAGTTATGTATGTATGTATGTGAGTAGGTATGTATGTATGTAGTTATGTATGTATGTAAGTACGTACATGAAGACGTAATCATGTATGTATGTAAGTAGATGCGTATGTATGCAGGTAAAGGTATGTATGTATGTACGTAGTTATGTATTGTATACGTGGTTTCAATACATTTAAGTATTGACGTTATTAACAGTGTGCTTCGAGAATGAAATGTAATGCAGGTACGTTATTGAAGTTTCATCAAGGATTAGACACCCGGATGGAATGATTAAATCTAGAAAGATCATGGGATGAAAAGTATATGTGGATAGAACGTAACGAGACTAAATGATTAAGAATCTTGTTTTTATATAATGTATGCTAATGTTGCGAATGTATGTGGTGGGTGCAGGTTGTACGAATCACAGATTATCATCACGAGGAGTAGCGATCAAAGACCGAGTCACAAGATAGATTTTACGGGAATGCTTGAGTATGTAATTTGATAAACATAAGTTATGATTTTATTTTATTAAATGAGTACGAAGGATGCATATATTGTAAAAGAGTTATTTTAAAATGAACTTTCAAGTAAGTCAAAACGTTTATAATGAAAGAAATTTTATGGTACGTATTTCCGCTGCGTCTTTTCAGTTAAAGCGTGTTAGGGTCTTACAAGTTGGTATCAGAGCCCTGGTTTGAGAGAATCAAGTACCAGAGGATAGGTACTTGAACTCAAACCTGTGTGCTCTTGTGATAAAGAACCCGTACAATCCATGACTCGATCAAGATCTAAAGGTAGAAATGGAATGAAAACGTGTATGTATGAATTCACATGAAGAAACTAATGGTTATATTATGTGTAAGGTAAGCATAATTGCTTGGAAAGGATGATCCGGGAATGCGGTCTAGAACCGGCATCAAGGCAAGTGATAAGACGAATGGACCAAGGTACGTAAATTTAACGTGTGGGCGTATGAAGTGGTCTAATTAAGCGAGTGAAAGAAAATTTTAAATGAAATATATAATAGTGATTTGGCAATGAAGTTTTGAAAATGATACACGTGCCGAAACTTAATTCTTCGGACATATGGTGGCGATTACATGAAGACACGGAACTAGTATGTGGATTGTGTACCTGGCCAATACACAAGAAACATATGACGTTCGTGAGACCGTGATAATTGTTACAGGTATGTCCGTTAGAATTAGGTAGTAGGTGGACGTGAGGGTAAAGAGAAGCGTAAGACTTTCAGGAATGAAAGTATGAATGATATGTTAGAATCCGCGAGACGGGTTCGAAGCATGAAAAGAATGAAAGTATGAATGATATGTTAGAATATGCGAGACGGATTCGAAGCATGGAAGTAATGAAGTATGAATGACCTGTTTGAATCCGTGAGACGGATTCAAGGAATGAAAGGCATGAATGGAATGTTTAAATCCGTAAAACGGATTCAAGGAAATGAAATGTAGAAATGATATATCTGAATCCGCGAGACAGATTCAACATATGTAAGGAATGAAAGATGTGAATGATATGTTTGAAATCCGTTAGATGGATTCAAATCATAGAAGGAAGAAAAGGTAGGAATGGTACGTTTGGAACCGCTGGACAGATTTAAAAATATAAAAAGGATGAAATTAGCCCATATCGGAATATGCCGATAGTTTGACCTTGGTCGCGTCAAACGAGTCATACGAGTAAATGTAAAGTAACTGAATAAAAGAACGATCGCAATTGGCACGCAAACCTAAATTTTAAAAAGAAAGGAAGGAGTTTTGAACAAGTTATGTGTTAAATGTGTTGGTAATCGACTCTTAGGAGTCATAATAAATGACGGGCTATGACCCGGACAATGATTTAAGTACGAACAAAAAGGATAAGTTTTGTTAACAATACCGAAATGATGTAATGAATGTTTTTGCAAGTGAGTATGAATGGAAAGAAGTACGAACATGTGCCTCAATAAATGTATGATAATTAAATGCGAAGGTTGATGAAATAAGTAACTGGAATGAAAGAATTGCGTGTGAGGAATGAAATGTGTGACACGTTATGGCATGTATGTAAGAAATTGTATAAGAATTATAGGTGAGTAATCACCTAATAAAATGAATGTTTGAATGAAATGTGCTAATTGCTAAATTTGTTGATGATAATGTTAGAACCCTTGATGTGATGAAACCAATTGAATTGGTGGAAGGATGCGTACGAGCGAAGGCAAGTTACACGGGTAAATGGAATCTAGCCTCGTACGGCTAGTACTTGTGAAGAGTGCGGATCGATCTGGGTTACGGATCATCGATTGCTGATATGAGACGAGATTAGTAAAAGGTCTAACTTATGTTGGATAAGCACGAATTGGTAGATTGAAAATGACCTATGAAGGGAATGTTTGATTTCTAATAGTTAACATAAGAAGGAAAACTATGTTATTAAGAAGGAAATCTTAGTGGTTTTAAGTGAAGGTTTCGAGTATTGGTTAAACTCTCGTATAATGAATTTGCATGACACGTATACTTATGCGAATTAATTAATGCATGAAATGAGAGTAATAGTGATGTAGAATGAATGATGTGAGTTGAAGGTAAAGTAAGGATATGTATGGTACAAACAACTATGGGAAATGTAGAATGATGTTAACCTGGGAGCTAAGTAAATATGTATGATCATGAAATAGTAACTTCGTTACAATAACAAAACAATAATTAAATGTCATGTAATATATGTATGGAATGTAATCTTAAAGGATGAGACAAAGGTATTAGATATGTTATGAATGGATCATATGAAAGAAAGCATTACTACAAGTTTGGATGAATATGTATATTGACATGTTATTAACGAGTCGAGGAAATAAGAATGTTAGGTGAAAGTATGCCATGGAAAGTATATACACTTGCTAAGAAGTTAATTGTATGAACAAATATGAATTGAGATAAGATAAATTACTTATAATTATGATGCGACTATGAAGTCAAACATATATGTGTATGTGTAAATAGAAGAGAGAAAGGTTTCGGGGATGAAACCTTATTTAAGGGGGGTAGACTTGTAACACCCCAAAACCCGAACGTTTATATTCGGTAAATGTTCTGATATGGTACATCGTGAAATAAACAACTAGGCTATTTAACATAGTTAGGAATGTGGTAAAAAGCAATTAAAGGATGATAGTTGTGCCAATATTATTTAGTGGAAACTTGAGGGACTAAAGTGGGGCAAAATGAAAGTTGAATTTAATATGTGAAAAACACACACAAACACACAAATCGTGTGTGTTCTAGAATGAGCAGGAGCTCCATGAGCTCAAGAAACCCTAAGCATGAAGAATCATCAAATTGAAAGGTGAATCGAGGTCTAAATTCATGAATAAACACGGATTAATGATCACCTACACAAGAGGATCATAAGGTATGTCTTAAAAGTTAGATTGGTGATCTTTCACGAAGTGGGTTATATTGTAGATCGCAAATTCGTATGAAATTGAGTATGAGTATGTGTTAGAATCATCATATAGAACATGGAATATGCAAGGTTTAGGTTAATTTGATGTTTAAGGGTGAAACCCGTTGGTTATAGTGAAGATGATGGTATGGGTAAATGATCTATGTCTAAATTCTTCCTTAGTATTGTAACACCCTCAAAATTTTACTTGAATTTAATACAAATTTTATATATTTTTAGACAAAAGATATTAAAATTACATAAGTTTCAAAAGTCAAGTTCACAAGTAGCATAAACCTTAGTCAACTAATGACTAAGTTGGAAAATTCAAAAGTTGTTTAAGAAATTGTTTACAACCCATGAACAAGGTTTAAGTAAGATTAAAACATTGCGGAAGCTTCAAAAGTCGTGTTCGGTTCTTCGACGTTGCTTGACCGTCATCCGTAAGATCCGCCTCATCACCTAGGGTCAAAACCATTAAAACATTAGTTTTGACATTGTTATATAATACATAAACATGAGATCCAACATCAAATTTTAATAAAAAAATAAAATAAAAGTTTTTCTGGTTCTACCGTAACTTACGGTGTCACCGTAAGTTACGGTAAGTCCTGGAAAGCTTTTGGTCCACCGTAAAACAGGGGTGAACCACCGTAAATTCCTGACCTCTACCGTAAGTTACGGTACTACCGTAACTTACGGTAATTCCTGGAAATCCATGTTTTTGTTTGGTTTGTTCATTACACTAAAACCCAACTCTTGTATTTCAGTTTTCTAGGATACCGATACATTAAAATCTCGTATTTCTAATATGTTATATATTATCCAATATCAAAGATCAATCCATCAAAATCCGGAGCATTAACCATGCCTTACTTGATTATTCGACCCGTTTGGCTCGTCTAAGGAATCCTCCATTGTGACGACTACCAACGAGTTCCAACCAAATTGATCTATTATTCAATATAGCGACATCACTGCTTTAATTCAAAACAACCCTTATTCTAAAATCCAATTACGCATTTAATAATCATCAAAATCTACTTAATGTAACGGGTCAAGTTACATACCTTAGTGTACGCCCTTCAACCGCAAATCACCACCGGCTTGTCCACTCGACGTTCCGGTATCCTTTCCTATAGAGTTCAATTCAAGACATGTTTAGAACTCTCTTTAAACCTTACATCGCATAATACACCGAAACATCATAATTATGCGTTTAATCTTTAAATTTCTATTTTAAGCCTTCTTTGAGGCATTTTCACAAACACCTTAAGGGCAGATTTTTCACATGATTATATGACAAGTTTCTAGCTTATCATTTAGCCCTAATTTCATCTCAATCAACATTTTACATGATTGTTAGCTTCTAGATTTCTGAAATCACTTCCAAATTGTCAATTTACACAAGATTAACACCCAATATCCTAGTGTTCATCAATTTACACTTATCCCATTAATCACCTACAATGGTGTTCATGGATTCACCAAAATTTCTTATGATTTCAACTTCTATTGGTCTAGGGTTTGTCCCTAGACACTATAGTTGTTCCTTAATCATCATAACATACACATGCAACCCTAATTCCAGATTTTTCCCAATTCATGAAAATTTCAAGTTGAGAGTTTTCCTTAAATTTTACATACCTTGAAATCCTCTTGTGATGAGGATCACGATTCTATGCTCGGATTTTCGTTTGGACCAGATTTGCACCTCCAATTTGAGAGTTCAAGTAGAATTTTGAGAGTTTGAAGGTGGGGGTGTCGCCCCTGGTTGTTCTAATCGACCAGACATCCCATTTTAGGGTGTTTGGTTTGTTTTTATTTGTTTTAATTAACTCAAGTTTCATTTCTTACAACTTAAGCCCCTCAACTTTGTTCAACATATTGTTTAGTAGCTTTTAACCCTATCATAAGCTATTTCTAGTCTTTTAACTAACTAGGTTAAAAAAATTTCTAGTTAGTAAATTCTCGTTTATTTATACTTTATAATTCTAATATAAAGTTTTATATTTTTCGGGGTGTTACAAGTATTGATGTATTTTGATATGTATGGTAGATTCTTGTTAGAGGAATTGAAAGAAATGTGATACTAGTATGTTTGATGTTATGCATGAATGATTCATGTAGATTAGAAGGATAATTTGATGAATTATGTATGAGATTAGAAGAATATGCATGAATTGGTTGTACACTATGCTTAGGAGGTAGTACACACGCCAAGTGCATGATGAAATGTATATAGTGTTGTCCGTATAGGCTATTATGATGTTACAGGTATATAGTGATTAGTCGAAAGTTAAATTAAATGAACCGTTGACTTCTAAAAGTCAACTGTGTATAAGAAGAATGGTTAGACGTGTTGTCATAATTGTAAGATTAAAGTAAGTTATACGGTGAGTGTTAGACGTATGTGTGTTTAATTCGATGACATGGTGGATTACATGAGTTTGAAATGATATGAATTTGGTTACATGTATTATGCTTGTTAGAAGTGACTAATGAAAGTCAAATGTGAATTATGCGATCGATATGATCGTTAACATGTACAATTGTGTATGCTAATAAGAATGTGATTTCGATGACATGGAAGTATAGGAATCATGTCGAGACAGAATCAAGCACGGAAGGCTAACGGGTCAAGAAGTGGCGAGGAAACGGATATGAACACGGATGTATGAGGTAAGTGATTTCCGTAATCACTTCTTAGTTGTTTATGTAAAGTTATGTGCGACTTAATTAAGTATGATAATTGAGGTCAAATAGGAATGAGTTGTATGAAATCGATGAATTTCGCTAAGTAAATCAAATGGGTCAAGATGAGGTTTTATTGCATACCGGAAAGGTTGCATAAGTAACGACTTCGGTATGATAACCGGGTAATGGATAAAATTGTACGTAAGCATGCTAACCGAGAAATGGTGACGCGGGTTAATGGGCAAGAGGTTCGGTAGTAAATTATGAGTAAATGAATAAACAATTTCATAGATGGAAATTGTACTATTTAATGCTCAATTACGTAATAATGGATGAATTTAACGAATACCGGGTATCGGGTGCGTAAACCCCAAGTACGACACTCCGGATAGTGTAAAAGTATTATGGTCATAAGGTTCATGTAAGTTTTGGGTTAAAAGGAATGAGTTATTTGATAAAAACATGAACGGGTCGAATAAATCGTAAATGAATAATAAGCCGATAGTGCGTAAGTTAAGAATTTCCTTAATCCGGATATGGGATTTCAAGTTCACATGATAGAATGTCAAATTACGAGCATGTAGGAAGAAACGGGAGGTTAAACAGGTAAACGGATCAAAAGTTATGCACGTTTTAGTGCGTTCGGACGACGAAACGGATCTGCAGAAAAATGGAGAAACCAGGGGCCGTCGCCGACGGCATGTTTGGCCGTCACCGACGCCATGTGCAAATGTTGTTTTTCTCCGACGCCCTTACACTGTCTACGTGATGTTGACCGACGCGAGGAAGCGCACGGTCGTGCGCTTGGGCCGCATGGTCGTGCGATTCCGAGTAAATCATTGCACTGGCTTGTGCACTGCCAGTGCTTCCGACGTCATTGGTTTCGCACGGTCGTGCGGTTGGGACGCATGACCATGCGTCAGCTGCAAGTTCATCTGAGTGTGCAGAATTCATCCGAAATCAGTCCCGTAACCTATAAGGAGTCCCAAAATGTATTCTAAACTAATTGTAAAGTGTTTATGAGATGCGATGAGCGTGTACGCAAGCATAAAATGGAACGAAATATGTATAGAGGCATTTGTAAGCATAAGTATGGATATACCTACATGATTAGAAAAAAGGAATCCATGAGCAAACGCGTCTAGGAATGTATGTATGTGAGTAGGTATGTATGTATGTATGTATGTATGTATGTATGTATGTGAGTAGGTATGTATGTATGTAGTTATGTATGTATGTATGTATGTAAGTACGTATGTGAAGACGTAATCATGTATGTATGTAAGTAGATGCGTATGTATGCAAGTAAAGGTATGTATGTATGTACGTAGTTATGTATGTATTGTATACGTGGTTTCAATACATTTAAGTATTGACGTTATTAACAGTGTGCCTCGAGAATGAAATGTAATGCAGGTACGTTATTGAAGTTTCGTCAAGGATTAGACACCCGGATGGAATGATTAAATCTAGAAAGATCATGGGATGAAAAGTATATGTGGATAGAACGTAACGAGACTACATGATTAAGAATCTTGTTTGTATATAATGTATGCTAATGTTGCGAATGTATGTGGTGGGTGCAGGTTGTACGAATCACAGATTATCATCACGAGGAGTAGCGATCAAAGACCGAGTCACAAGATAGATTGTACGGGAATGCTTGAGTATGTAATTTGATAAACATAAGTTATGCTTTTATTTTATTAAATGAGTACGAAGGATGCATATATTGTAAAAGAGTTATTTTAAAATGAACTTTCAAGTAAGTCAAAACATTTATAATGAAAGAAATTTTATGGTACGTATTTCCGCTGCGTCTTTTCAGTTAAAGCGTGTTAGGGTCTTACAAATTGTTTATTGCAGATATGAATCTATCCAATCAAACACCATCCTTTTTACAATTCCTTAATGAAGATGATTTTATATTTTTGGTATGTTTTTTAACTTTCTTGCTACTATTAGGATTCTACGTTAATTTTTGATGTAAGATGTTTGTTAACTACTGTTGCAGAATATACCACTTGATTTTCAGACTCTGTTGTGGGGCAAGGAGGTCCCGTATGGGCGAATTGTAAAGTTACTTGATGGTGACAAATCATGGTTTGTACGAGTAAGAAAGAGAGATGATCATTGTATATTTACGGATGGATGGACAGAGTTTGTTAGAGATTGTTGTTTGAAAACGAAAGATGTTGTATTGGTGAAAGCTATTGGACGTTTGTCGTTCGTTGTCTCATGTTTTAAAGAAAAAGTGTACGAGAACTCTTACATTTCAGCAAATATTAGCCCTGAAGTTGGCATGACTGTAAGTAACAATATATTATTCCGTTACTTACTCTAAATATTTTATGCTATCTCAACAGCTTGCTAACATCTATTTGCCCTTTTAACGTCTGTTTCCTTATAATCTTAACATCTGTCGACTAACCTTTTTAACTTCTGTTGACTAAGTCTTTTAACCTCGGTTGACTAACATCTGATATTTAAGATCTGTCCACGTTGCAACCTCTGCTGGACATAATGGATGTCAGTTGTTACGAAACCTCTGTTGGATAGCAACAAAGGTATGTAATAGTTGATAGCCAAACAGTGGTTAGGTTGTGTGTAAATACTGTAATTACTGTTGACTAACCCTGTTGAGTAATTCTCATTTTAACTTTTGTTGACTAATCCGTTGTAACTTATGTTGCTCATTAGTTCATATCAAATTTGCAAGTCTGCGCTAAATATCCCTTTGCTTCTTCTATAGCTAATTGCTGACAAATTTTGGAAACAATTCTATGGTAAAAATTACGAGTATGGGATGGCAACTATCTATGTTGGCGAAAGGTTTTGGAATGTGATGATGAAAGGATGGACTGATGGATGCGGATTTACTGATGGATGGTCAAAGTTGATTGAAGAAGTTCCCATACCAGTTGAATCTTGGTTGGTTTTCACCATGATTGCATCTAAAACGTTTGAGCTTTCTGTTTTCCATTCCGACACTGGAACTGAGGTTTCTTTCAAGAAAGCTGATGTAGTTGTTTTGGATGATTCAGTTTATGGAGATGATGGGTTTAATTTATTGGTTGCGGTATAAAATTTTGATGATATAATACATTGTTTGATAACATGACGGTGATAAGTAACTTTTATTATATTATGCTAATAACTTTTGAAATCTCATTTTATAGGCTAAACACAAACAGCTTCTGGATTCCGGGGAAGTTGCTTTGGATGATGAGGATGCTGGAGCTTCGGTTGGTAATTCTAAGCAGCTTACGAGTTTTGAGGATATTTTTAATGTATATATACACATGTAATATTTATATATTATTATGATTTAAAATATGGTTTCTTATATATGATCCTTCTTATAAATATAGTTTGCTGAAGATGGGCTATTTGATTCAAAGATTGAGTGTCTGGTTGATGAGTCAGATGTTAAAAATGCTATAAATTTATAATTTTCTACGCATATATTTTATTGTATTATAAGTATAAGAAGGTTTTTTTTTTTAATTTTGTTGTAGCCTGAAGATCATTCTGTAAAAATAGCTGATGATGTTAACGATCGTCAACTACAGTCTAAAGATTTTCCTGTTCATGACATTTCTGCCTCTTCAAGTGTTGTATCTAATGTAAGTGTTTATTAGTTTTATACTGTCTATTTTATTATTGTCTCAATATATTGATATTCTTCTGTATGATTGAGTCTTAAACTTCAAAGCTGAGTTGAGAAGATAGTTTGTGTTGATAAAGAAAGTTATAAAATTTCAAGAATTTAGAGTTGATATATTCTAAATTAATTTACTTAGGTGGAAAAGATGCGCAAACTTCATGGCAAGACAATTGCAGAGGATAATAAAGCTGTTGATAGACCATGTAAAGTTCGAAAGGTTCGTTTAGTATCATCCACTTCAGAATCAGTCTTACACTTCACCACACATGCTGAAGACAGACTTGTAAGCTTTTCCAGTCGTTGCTTTGTTTCGTTATTTCAACAATTTCAGTTATATATCAATATTTTATAAAATTCACTATTCAATTTTCTGTTTTTTAGCAACTTCCATCAGATGTATCTTCTGCGTTGGATCTGCATACTGATAATCCTAAGCCTATCAAGATCCAGAATCTCAAATGTGAAGTCAATGAACTGTTTACAACATCTCAAAAAACCAATACTGGATTCAACTATGCTGTTGTTGGATGGTCCTCTTATCTGAGATCTTGCAATATTGCTTTTGGTGATGAACTTTCGTTAGAGTTTCACAAGTCTACTCAATTGCTGAAGTTAAAAAAAGTTGTGCATATCGTGACAAAGATAAAGTCCTCTTAGTTTCATGTCATGATTGTTTGTGGTTGTACATTTGGTTCGTTGCTGGTACTAATTTTGCTTCTTAGACATGTTATATATGTAGTTATGTCTATAAACAAGTTTCATTGTCAATGGGTGGGTGCTACTTTTTTTTGTGGATAGCACAATGGAAATATTCATATGTATCTTATATATTAACTGATGATGCATGTCTATAGTTGTCTTTTAGCTATAATAGGTAACACGTTTTGGTACAATATCTATACACATATGTATATGTTCTATCAGTATGTGTTATGCATGGTTTTCTAACACATGTTGTTAATAGCATTATTCTCTTAATATCTGTTTACTAACCTTTGTAGTTTTTGTTGACTGACCTTTTTAACATGGGTTGACTAACATCTGATAGTTACTATCTATCCATCTGGCAAGCTCTGTTGGAGATAATGGATGATAGTTCTTAATAAAGTCTGTTGGAAAGCAACATAAATTTTTAACAGTTAATAGATAACAGGGGTTTGCTATCAACATAATGGAATTGCTGTTGAATAAACCTATTGATCATTAATTTATATCAATTTTGCAAGTCTGCACTAATTATTTTTTTACTCTCTGTCAATATGTGTTATGCATGGTTTTCTAAGAAACGACCCGTGTTTGCACACGGGTCTTACCGCTAGTACTATATAATAAAAGAAACCATTTATAGGACACATGTCATTTATTGGAGCCATCTATTTTTTAGCCTATTAAAATTAAATAATTATTTATGAGATATACGATGAGATATCCATTTAATATATATAATTATTAAAAATATTGATAATAAAAAGAGTCATGTTACATTATATTATTATTTAAGATATATATATATATATATATATATATATATATATATATGTTTTAAATATATTTATTTTAAACAAAATATTATATATTTTTTAAATATGTTTTATAAAAAAAGAATATGACTTAAGATGTAACTTTAAGGAGAGAAAAATTATTATTATTTAATGGAGAGGAAATGCAGGAAATCAAAATCTAAAGTTAATCAGAACTCAACTCGTGTATTACACGAGATTTTTTAAAGATATAACTTTTTATTATTTGCTATATAAAATTACATTTATTCAACCCGTGTAATACACGAGGTTTTTTAAAGATATAACTTTTTTTATTATTTACTATATAAAATTACATTTATCCAACCCGTGTAATACATGAGGTTTTTAAAAATATAACTTTTTTATTATTTGATATATAAAATTAGATTTATTCAACCCGTACAATACACAGGGTTTTTTAAATATATAAATAATTTATTATTTAGTATTTTTTTTTCATTTTTGATGTATAAAATTATATTTATTCAACCTGTACAACAATACACGAGGTTTTAAAGAATAACTTTTTATTTTTTAGTATATAAAATTATATGTATTCAATCTGTGTAATAAACAAAGTTTTTAAAGATATATTATTTTATTATTTAGTATATAAATTTACATTTATTCAGCTCGTGTAATACACGGGGTTCTAATCTAGTGCTACTTATAAAAAAATTGTATATTTCTCTCATATATTATTAATATGTAAAATATATTTGGTTTAATGGTTATTCAATTGTTTCATCAGTTCTTAGACTAGTTGGTGTGTAGGGGCATGAAAGACGGTATGAAGCGTCACGTGACAGCAACGTTAGCAGAGTAGGATTTCCCCTTCAAGCCTCAAAAAGTGCGGGAGGAGGGGGAGAGTGGTGCGAAGCGATACGTGACATACATTTTTTTATTTATTTATGTTTAAAAAATAAAACAAATCTATTAAGCTAAAAAAACCATTATTAATATTAAATAGAGAAATAACATTAATTATGAAATACATAAACTTAAAAAAATTAAAGAAATAAAAAAAACATTAATAAAAAATACAAATTTTAATTATCATCTTCATCATTGTTGTTTCGTGTAACACTCCAAATGTGTCCAACCAAATCCGCTCGTAGGTTGTGATGTATATGATTGTCACAAATTTCCCATGTGTTTGCTTCATCACTGGCGTCTTCGGTATTTAGTTGCCTCTCCTCCCATAGTACTCGCAAATTGCACATCTTTCATCTCCAAATCATGTTATGTAAAACAAGGCACTAGTATATCACATTTCTTACTCTATATTTTTTCATAATCCTACATGGTATGCTCAAAATGCTTCATCTTTTCTGCAAAACACCAAAAGCTCATTTAATGTCTTTTCGTGTTGCCATTATAGAATCATTAAACTTCGTTCTCTTTTCGTCTAACGTTGTACGCTTTGTAAATGATTTTACAAACACCACATTTTCAAGGTAAATTCCATCCGTTAGATGATAACTGTATTTGTACTCCGCACCGTTTACAAAAAAAAAAAAAAATCGGTCCAACACTGTTTACATAGTCGTTGAAAGTGGTGATTGATTAAAAATATTTAAATCGTTATTCGAAGCAGCCATACCAAAGAATACATGCCAAATCCAAAGATCTAGTGATGCAACCGATTCAAGCATCGTAGCCGGTTTTTTTTATGATATCCACTAGTGTTGGTTACGAGACGCAGTTGGACAACTTTCCCACTCCCATTTCATACAATCTAAACTACTGAATATCCTAGGTAACCCATGTCGATCTTCATGAGCCTCCAAAATTTGTTGTATGTCACCAAACGAAGGTTTTCTCAAATATTTATTGTAACACCCCGATATTTTTGATCAAATCCTATTTAAAAGTTTTTCTTTGGTATTTTCCGCCGTTTGATAAATAAAAATCCTAGTTTTCAAACGTACCACGATCCACATCTGGTATCAGAGCAAGGATTAAGGTACATATGGTTGGCTAAGTTTACTATCAAGATCTGCATAATCAAGAGCTAAAGGTACTATTTATTAATTCATGTTAAAAACTTATTAAGACATATTTTTTTATTAATTATTCAAAAGATTCAAGCCTAAACGCAGAGAAGTAACCCATGGGTGGTGAAAGTGGCGTGTTAACCTTGAAGTGAGAAGAATTAATTAAGAATTATATGTCTGAAAGGTTTGAGGCATCCATTAATGAATGGTATTCAAGCTCGCGAGTTGCAGGTCTTGAATATTTAAATCTAGAATTTCCAAAATCTACTTACCAAGCGTCAATTGATAATATAAACTTTATATGTTTTCACCAGAAAAACCAAAAACATTGTACTTCTTCAGAAAATCCGCATCTAAACTATATTTCTGACAGTATAATTACTTTGCAAAACCAACTAGAGTTTAACTTTGATCGGTTAAGTCTACTAAGTCGTGTGTCTATTAAAAATTTTCACCAAATTTCTGAAACTCAAAATAAGCAAGAAAATCAGTTCAGAGAGATCCTCAAAAACCAAAACAAAATCACCACAAAAATACATCAGCTCGCAAAGGAGATTGAATAACATAAACCCTACACAAAAACAGAAAATCTTAACGACAAAATCAAAGAA
This sequence comes from Helianthus tuberosus, assembly GCA_030545235.1. NCBI lineage: Eukaryota > Viridiplantae > Streptophyta > Magnoliopsida > Asterales > Asteraceae > Helianthus > Helianthus tuberosus. The sequence continues at coordinate 178,042,994 of CM060354.1, forward strand.
GTTGAAAAACTTCTTCAGGAGGTTAAACACGTGCTCACTTCATGAGCTATAGAACGACAGAACAAACAGAGTCGTTCAAAGAAGCAGTCAATGCCGTAGAAGCAATCGATCCACCAGCAATTGGATTCGCAAAAGTTGCTACCGGAACAGCTACCAACCAAGCAACTGTTATTAAACAAAACAATCTTCTATTACAACTTTTAACTAAAGTTGCAGAAGACGCCCAGCAAAGTCGGGAAGAACTTGGAGAAATAAAAAGAAGCCTTACAACCTTACTTAAACAAAAGGAGCAAAGAGAAGACACATCGGAGGCTCTTGAAAAACTAAGTAAAGGGCTTGAAAGAATCAAGATAGGAGGACATCCCCTTGTTCAAAAGAAGAAAGGTCCCTTTTAAGTGTTTGAAGATCCAAAGAAGATCTTTGAACAAGAAAAGGCAAAATTACCAAAATGAATAGAACAAAAAGTTTTCAGCTTCCAGTCAGAGCAGGTGAAGGAAGTAGTAACACAATCCCCAACCAAGAAGATCAGATAAGAAGTTACCGAAGGGCGAGTAGATTCAGGCATGAAGCTCAACGAAGACTGCCAAATACAATGCAAAGCAGACAATACAGAAGGAGTTTGGAAAGCCAAATTGACCCGGACCAAGAACTCCAACTGTCACAAAGAAGACGAGCCAATATAGTACCTGCTGAAGTACTATACGATTCAAGATGGTCGGAACCAAGACACAGAGTATATCAACACTACAGTGAAGAAAGAATCCTGGTAGTTGGTGAAAACCAACAGCTTGATATGGGGTTTATCAATGAAACCTCATATAGAGCTTTAAGGGACTCCGGGATGCAGCATATCCATTTGGGCATGGTGATGATAAGGGTACATGCTCTTCATAGAAGGGATGCTGGAACAAATGTACTTGTGGTCCTGAGAGATACAAGATGGAATGATGATAGAGCGATTATTGGAACCATGGAAGTTGATATGGGGAGAGGAACGCAGTTGGTATACATAGCACCAAATATGATGCTAAGTATACATGATTTTTATAATCATATTCAACTGGCTATCCAAACAAGAGGATATGAAGAATGGAATAATGGAGAGTCAAATCTTCTAATTACAAGGGGCTTGATTGGAAGATTAACTAATACAAGTGTAACAGGCTTCAGATATAATGTTCAGAACATTTCTGAATATTTAGCCTCAAATGGAGTCCAAGCAATTGCAGGAGAAGCATGGTCCGCAGAAAGATTGCAAGGGCAAAAATGGATACTCAAACCAAGCAGGAAGCCAAAAGTAGAGAAGCCTGAGAAAGTAGATACTAGAACCAGAATAGATGGTTCTATATCTATGAGATTCTATGGCGATAGAGCATCTTCAGCAAATAAAGAAATCATGTGGAACAGAGAGGATCAGGAAGATCTCAGGGAATATGAGGAAGAGCTAGCTGCAATGTATTTTGCAGAAAGCCTAGGAAGATTCCGCCATGACCATCAAGCTATTGAGCAAAACAGAAGTTACTATGCAGTCCGAGACTATTCAAAAAAGGGGCAGACTATACAAAAGACAAACCAAGCCATAGAATCAGAAAAGCAGGAAGAACAAAGACATCAAGAAGAAGTAATCAAAAGACGAAAAGCCAAACAGAGGTACTCAAGAGAAAAAGGTTATGATACACTTGAAGAACCAAGTGGAAGATACGATTACATGGTCAAATACACGCCACCTGTAAATACTGGAAAGATTGAAGATATCATCCCAGCCGGATGGGGTGATGAAGATCCACCCAAGAAAACAAAGGAAGAAATAGCAGCAGTAGGCTACTCATCAAATGAAGTAGGCCTGAAGGACCAAGAGGAAGCCCAAGATAGATGGAACATCTCACCAAGAGAAGACGAAGAAAATAAGGATTTAATGAATTTCTTGGAAGAAAATCCTTATTTATCTTTAGCAAAGGAACCTAATGAACTGAATAAAAAGGAAGAACAAATCAACCAGTGTTACGAGATTTCTGCCAAAAATTATATGAAATCACAAGAGGAATACTCAGCAAAATCAAGTCAAGAAGATGAAAAGGCAGCGTCCTATTCTAGCAACCAAATGCAAGGTACAGAGCAATCTGTAGTATCCTATTGGGAAGCTAAAATGCAAGGTGCCTCTTCTTGTAGTCAACAGAGCGAGCTGAAAGATGAGCCGTCTGGTTTGACTAAAGAAGTTACTAACTCAGGATATACGATACAAGAAGACATGGATGAACTCGAATACCCAACACTAAGAAAAATGATTAGTGAATCAAGAAAAGAAGGTGGGTTTTCGTCGATAACGTCAGGATACAGACCACCGCAAGAACCAGTCATGGGTCCGGTAACCTACCCTCCAGCCAGAATGAGAACACAACAAACAAGACAAGATTCTGTGTTTAATGGAGCAAAAACCAGAGAAAGATCAGAAGCTATGACAAATGGCTTAGGATCTAATATGTGGAATCTACCGTCAGCACAGACAAATCAGGGGGCTATGTTAGTCCTACCAACAGATATTGGTGCCTATGAAGACACAATATCAAGATGGGAGTTAATTACTCTAAATTTGGTTGATGACCCAGGGAAAGTTTGGCCAAGCAATAGAGCTAAAATAAACTATATAGAAAATCTCCTTGGGGAGGATGAAAAAAAGCATGGATCCAATGGCGAACAGCGTACGTAGATGAATACAACACATTGGAAGGGATAGCAGATGATACGCAAAATATTATTTTCCCACATTAGAAGAATATTTCTTCTACAGGACCCTTACCAAGGAAATACAGAAGAACAGGATAGGGCCTACAATGAAATAGAAAGGCTCTCATGCAGAAATCTGAAAGATATATTTCTATACCTGAATGATTTCAAGAGACTAGCAGCACAATCAGGAAGACTAAACTTGTCCCCAGAATTATCAGACAGAGTCTTCAGAAAGATGCCCCCAATTATTGGGAAAGAGTTGGAAGAAGCATGGAATGCTAAATATTCGGGAAGTAATGTCAGCGTTATTCCAAGAATACATTTTTCATACCAATACCTCGCAGAGATCTGCAGAAAGGCAGCGGTCCAAAGGGATATAAATAATCTTCAGTTTTGTAGTAAATTCCCAATACCAGGCTATTAAGAGAAAACAAAGAAATATGGCCTGAGAAGATCAACAACTGATGTGTGCAAAATGCAACATATAAATTACATCAATTGTGGCATAAAACTAACCCTTTTTAGTACTAATGTTGGAAAAAGTGTGCTTTTGTCTTCCTTTTGTATTTTCAGGATTAAATGAGCTCAAATTAACAAGAGAAGCAAAAAGGCAGCTAAATCTAACATAAATACAAGAAAAGGAACAAACGTGGCATGCCCGACCCCACGACAGCATCTTCCCAAGCAAAACAAGAAAACAGAAGGCTGAACACGCCCCGTGCTCAGTGAGCACGGGGGCGTGCCCAAGTGTCAGCATAAAAGACAAAGTTGTAGAAGCTTCCATCGTCCACCACGGGGCCGTGCTCAGCGGACACGGGGTCGTGGTCAACTATAAGATTCGCAGAATCCAGGCAAATCTTGATAGTACAGATATGCTTCTACACACGGGGTCGTGCCCAGCGGACACGGGGCCGTGGTCAACTAATAAAGACAAGAGCAATTAATGAAGACAGAGAAGGATGTGGACACGGGGCCGTGCCCGAGCTTCTGTTCAGCCTATAAATAGGAGTGATTGGCTCAAGTTCAAACCATCCCTTGGCACACCACCTCTCTCACACTTCACCCACCACCCACCACCACCATAACACCACCATCCACCACCATCATCAATTGTCCATCATAGAGTGTGTGAGTCGTCTCGGGATCCAAGATTGATCGTAAGAGTTCTTGACAATCAAGGCCATGTTTGCCTAAGTCTCTTACATCACTTGGTGAAGACAAAGTGTCTAGTGTAATACTTTTTATTTTTAATCTTTTCGCACTTTTTAATTGGTTATGTATTAATGACTTTAATAACTAGTTTCTTATGTTGAAGGTGATTCTTCCTTATCGTTTGTCCGTGGTGTCTTGGCATTATTTTACTGTCTATATAAAATAAAAGATTTTCATCATTCATATCTCCACGGTCTATATGGAGGTATGTTGGCTACCTGGTCAGGGGTTAAGGGAACGGTTTGGTAAGAGTCTTGCCGTTGTTCAGTGTATAGATCCTGCAAAGGACCTGGGTCAAATTTAGTAGGACCTCCTTCAATACTTAACGGTATTGGATGGCGGGGGTCCAAACTCTTTGACCCCCTCATAAGTTAAACTACTATTAAAACTTTAACCCGGCTACTTAGGACTGTATCCCTGCTGACTCAGACTACTTAGCCGAGGGTAACGTCGCCTTCAAAAGAGGGGCCTACCACAATATGCATTAATAACTTAATTAATTATCTTTCAATAATCCGACCCTTTAGGATTGTATCCTTGCTGACTCAAACTACTGGGTTGAGGGTAACGTCACCTCCAAAAGAGGGGCCTACTACAATAACTAAGATAATCTCTTAACAAAGTGCAAAAGTGCGGAAATAATCAAAGGTTACACTAAACACGAGTCGGAGCCAAGTGATTCATCTTGTCTATCTGTTTTTACTTTTATTTTCATTTTTCAACATTTTAGTTAGTTTTTATTTTCTTAGTTTAAAAACCTTTTTTCTAAACTTTTGATTTGATTAGACGTTAAGGATAAACTGGTACTAAAAGCTCTTGTGTCCTTGGACGACCTCGGTATCTTACCAACACTATACTACGCTCACGATGGGTGCACTTGCCCATATGTGTGTTTAGTGTTAGTAAATATCATGTTTTATAAATTTAAAACTTGGGTAAAGAAAGTGTAAAAGGGCTTAAAATATACTTAAACTTATATACACACTTCACACGCATCAAGTTTTTGGCGCCATTGCCGGGGACACAAGGATTTTAAGAAAGTTAGGAATCAACGGCCTAATCGTTTTTCTTATTTTTCTATTTTTTTAGGATTTTTCTTAGATTTTCAGCTTCTGCAGAGCTCAGCACGGGCCGTGCCCGGCATTGTTACTGGCAGTTTTTATTTTCCGAGTTACAGAGAGCTGAACACGGGGCCGTGTCGGTGCAACACGGGGCCGTGCCCAACTCCCAGTAACAGGGATCCGGAAAACAATCACTGTATCTCCGACCACGGGCCGTGTTCGCTGAACACGGGGCCGTGGTGAACCTTCTGACCAACGTTCTTTTCTGTTTTTGCTGCAGGACTTGGAACCCAGGTGCCACATTTGAACTTCCTACGTAGTGCATGAGCTCCAGTTCTAGTAGAGACATAAAAGAACCACTAGAAGAACCCGAACGCTTTCTCAGAAAAAGACTTAAAGCTAAAAACCAAGAGAAAGTTTCGGGGGACCCACTTCCAATGGCGGACCAACGTACCCTCATGGATTACCTACGACCCACTGTAGGTAATCTCGGCGCCGCTATCAATGCACCAAATGTCGAAGCCAATAACTTCGACCGCATTTGATACAAATGCTTCAAAACTCCGCAACCTTTCATGGGCTTGCGGACGAGGATCCCCATCTACATATTACTAATTTCTTAGAAATATGTGATACCTTTCGGATCAATGGAGCATCAAACGACGCCATCCGCCTTCGAATGTTTCCATTTTCACTAAAAGACCGAGCTAAGGCTTGACTCAACACCCTCCCAGTTGGCTCGGTAAACACCTGGGATGAACTAGCCCAAAAGTTTCTATATAAGTATTTCCCTCCTGCTAAAACGGCTAAATTAATGACTGAAATTAACACATATTCACAAGAGGATGGGGAATCCTTATATGAAACTTGGGAAAGATTCAAGGAGCTACTAAGAAAGTGTCCTCATCACGGTCTTGCGGTATGGCAACAAGTATCCACTTTCTACAATGGGTTGTTGCCACACACAAGACAAACACTTGATTCTAGCTCCGGGGGACTTCTAGGTAATCGTCGCCCAAATGAAATATACAATCAAATTGAGGAAATTGCGTAAACCAATTTTCAGTGGCACACTCCCCGAGGTAATAAATCTATTGCCCCGGGCGCCCATAAGGTTGATGAAAGCACTTCTTTACAAGCCCAAATCGAGGCCCTTTCTTCAAAAATAAAAAAATTAGAAATGGCAAAAACGGCATCGGTTATGGCTTGTGAGGGGTGTGGTGGACCACATGAAAATTGGAGTTGTATGAAAGAAGTAGATGATCAAACAGAAACGGTAAACTACATTGATAACAGACCTAGGCCGTCAGGTCCACCAACGGGTACCTACAACCAAGGATGGCGTAACCACCCTAACCTTGGTTGGAGAGATCCCGGCAATGGTAGTAACCAACAAAACCAACAAACTAACTTTCAACAACCACAAAACTTTTCTCAACAACAAGGTGGACGAGAAAGGCTTGAAGATACTGTATCTTGCCTCATCTCCGACACCGAAAAGAAAAACTCGGATCGATTTCAACAATTGGAATCGAATTTTAGAAATCAACAAGCTAGCATTCAAAACATTGAAAAACAATTAAATCAAGTAGCTCAAAATTTCTCCGAGAGACCACAAGGCGCGTTACCAAGCAATACCGAAACCAACCTAAAAGTGCAAGTACATCTCATTACATTGAGAAACCGAACCGTGGGTCCAGAGGAGGCTCCGTCACCACCGGCTGAAAAAAGCCAATCCAGCCAAACCACGACTCCACCCGCACCACAACCAGAAAAGGCTTCTCCACCAAATCAAGAGCCCACCAAGACTCCTCCGGTTTCATACCCCGGTCGGTTAAATCATCAAAAGACCGATGAGCAATTCACAAAGTTCGAAAATTTACTAAAACAATTGCATGTTAATATTCCTTTTATCGAGGTCCTAACCCAAATGCCTAAATATGCAAAATTTATGAGGGACTTCCTCACTCACAAAAGGAAAATTGAATCATTGCAATTAGTTAACTTAGGTGAAGAATTCTCCGCCTTAGTACTCAACAAACTCCCACAAAAGAAAATTGATCCCGGAAGCTTCACGATTCCTTGCTCGATTGGGGAATCCCCCATTCGTAATGCATTAGCCGATCTTGGGGCTAGCATTAACCTCATGCCCACATCAATGTTCAAACGACTCGGCCTAGGAACGTCGAGCCCTACAAAGATGAGCATACAACTCGCCGACAGATCCGTCAAATTTCCACAAGGTGTCGCTGAAAATCTATTGGTCAAAGTTGACAATTTCGTTTTCCCGACCGACTTTGTCATCCTAGACATGGAGGAAGACGCCGATGTCCCTCTCATCCTCGGGAGGCCATTTCTAGCCACCGCCCAAGCAGTGGTGGATATGAATGACGAAACACTAACATTGAAGTTTGGGGACGAGGAAGTAAAGTTTGGAGTTGGAAAGAGAGTAGAAGACGAAGACCCGGTCAACTACATGAAGGTCATGGACTCAAGCTTGGATGACGCTCTCCGACGGTGTAGCATGGGATGCAAAACATCCCACTTGAGTAACATATGACCAGGCTTTGGGTCTAGCCAAGGACCCTTATAAACGTGGCACACCACGGAGGCATTCCGCGGAACTATCCTTAGTTTAGTTTAGATTAATCTTTATGTTTTCTAGTTAGTTTTAATTTTCAGGAATAAAACACACTCAGGATGGCAAAGGATAACAAGGGAAACTTGAACCAGCACCCCATGCAGGAAAACAGGGCCATCCGGCAATTTTCTTCATTAACAGTAAGTTCAGCACGGGCCGTGTCCGCCCAACACGGCCCCGTGCTGCACAATCTGCAGAAATGACCCAGCTCAGGTAAACTGGACACGGGCCGTGTTCACCCAACACGCCCTCGTGTCCAGACTTCTGTTTCTTTTGTTTAATCTTTGTTACTGGCACTTGAACACGGGGCCGTGCCCGGACAACACGGGGCCGTGTCCAGCGCCCAGTAACACAAATTTTTGCTTTTTCACACCTTTTTACACATTCAATCAACCTAAAAACTATTTTTTGGGACACATTGAGGACAATGTGTAATTTAAGTGGGGGGGGGGGGGGGATGCTAAAACCTTGAATCTTACAAGTCCTAACTACAAGCCTTACACAAAACTCTATTGGAACAGCTAATCACCCCAATTTTTTTCAAAAATTTTCATTTTTTTTACTTGTCTAGGTTTAATTTGGGAATTTCAAAATTCTAAAAAGGTTATATTTGTACAAATTTACAACCGATAGCGTCGTGATAAAAAGAACCAACATAAGAAAATTATGAAAAGGCATGACAAGCTTAGTTAAAATTTAATTATATATACTTGATCACATAAAAACCCATTCCCACAAAAGTGAGTTTTGAGCCTTTATTGTGCATACAAATATATATCTTTAAATTAAATGCTCATTTTTCGTTTCTTGTGTGAATAGACCCTTGGTTCTTACAACTCTAGAACTTGCCACGACGATACATTCCCGGTCCTTACCAACTTAAACCCGAGTAAGTAAATGATGGAGGCATTAGGACTAACCCTTTTTATTTCTACACCATTATTTTTCTTTTTTTTACCACCTACCCAAAATCCCCCTAGTTAACCCCTTTGAGCCAAAACCTTTTCATTTCTTAACCCAAACCAAACACCCTTTCACCCACCAAAACCTTTTTTTATTTTTAACCCTTTGTTTTAGTAACAAGCTCGGTTTTTCATTTGACTTTGAAAAAAAAATTGTTTTGTTGATGAAGCAAAAGAAATAAACAAACAAGTTCATCAAAAATAACTTTGTTTGAATAACAGCTTCATCAAAAAAAAAATATTTTTGCAAAAATAAAAAGTCTTTCGAAAACCGACGCTTTTTACGCTTTTTCGTTTTTTTACTAACCACTAACCCAACCACCTACCTTTAACCCAAGCCTAACCCTTCACCCAAAAGTCCTCTTGATATTTGCAAAGGTATATAGTTAAAAAGGAGGAGGATTGATTGCTTGGCAAGCCTATGGTAGGAGTAAGTTCCATGCCGCTCTCGAGTGATTCACTAAAATACATCTCCGGCCGAGTGTTGAGTGATCCCCCGTGAGGTATGTGAACTTGTATATAAATAGAATTTTAAAAAGGCATGTTATGCCCTAATAAGTAATTTATCTTATGAAAAGTTTTAAATAAATCATGACGAATAAGATTGTAAATAAATAGAAATAAAACTAAATAAAGAATCTTGGAAATCCTGACACTCTATGACAAGCCCAAAAACCTTCTTTTCTACCAATTCCATTTGGGAGTGTAAAGCCACATTATAAAGAGTTTTGCATGAGGATAAGCAAAGATTCAAGTGTGGGGGTATTTGATGTGTGCAAAATGCAACATATAAATTACATCAATTGTGGCATAAAACTAACATTTTTTTAGTACTAATGTTGGAAAAAGTGTGCTTTTGTCTTCCTTTTGTATTTTCAGGATTAAATGAGCTCAAATTAACAAGAGAAGCAAAAAAGGCAGCTAAATCTAACATAAATACAAGAAAAGGAACAAACGTGGCATGCCCGACCCCACGACAGCATCTTCCCAAGCAAAACAAGAAAACAGAAGGCTGAACACGCCCCGTGCTCAGTGAGCACGGGGGCGTGCCCAAGTGTCAGCATAAAAGACAAAGTTGTAGAAGCTTCCATCGCCCACCACGGGGCCGTGCTCAGCGGACACGGGATCGTGGTCAACTATAAGATTCGCAGAATCCAGGAAAATCTTGATAGTACAGATATGCTTCTGCACACGGGGTCGTGCCCAGCGGACACGAGGCCGTGGTCAACTAATAAAGACAAGAGCAATTAATGAAGACATAGAAGGATGTAGACACGGGGCCGTGCCCACTGGACACGGGGCCGTGCCCAAGCTTCTGTTCAGCCTATAAATAGGAGTGCTTGGCTCAAGCTCAAACCATCCCTTGGCACACCACCTCTCTCACACTTCACCCACCACCCACCACCACCATAACACCATCATCCACCACCATCATCCATTGTCCATCATAGAGTGTGTGAGTCGTCTCGGGATCCAAGATTGATCGTAAGAGTTCTTGACAATCAAGGCCATGTTTGCCTAAGTCTCTTACATCACTTGGTGAAGACAAAGTGTCTTGTGTAACACTTTTTATTTTTAATCTTTTCTCACTTTTTAATTGGTTATGTATTAATGACTTTAATAACTAGTTTCTTATGTTGAAGGTGATTCTTCCTTATCGTTTGTCCGTGGTGTCTTGGCATTATTTTACTGTCTATATAAAATAAAAGATTTTCATCATTCATATCTCCACGGTCTATATGGAGGTATGTTGGCTACCTGGTCAGGGGTTAAGGGAACGGTTTGGTAAGAGTCTTGCCATTGTTCAGTGTATAGATCCTGCAAAGGACCTGGGTCAAATTTAGTAGGATCTCCTTCAATACTTAACGGTATTGGATGGTGGGGGTCCAAACTCTTTGACCCCCTCATAAGTTAAACTACTATTAAAACTTTAACCCGGCTACTTAGGACTGTATCCCTGCTGACTCAGACTACTTAGCCGAGGGTAACGTCGCCTTCAAAAGAGGGGCCTACCACAATATGCATTAATAACTTAATTAATTATCTTTCAATAATCCGACCCTTTAGGATTGTATCCTTGCTGACTCAAACTACTGGGTTGAGGGTAACGTCACCTCCAAAAGAGGGGCCTACTACAATAACTAAGATAATCTCTTAACAAAGTGCAAAAGTGAGGAAATAATCAAAGGTTACACTAAACACGAGTCGGAGCCAAGTGATTCATCTTGTCTATCTGTTTTTACTTTTATTTTCATTTTTCAGCATTTTAGTTAGTTTTTATTTTCTTAGTTTAAAAACTTTTTTTCTAAACTTTTGATTTGATTAGACGTTAAGGATAAACCGGTACTAAAAGCTCTTGTGTCCTTGGACGACCTCGGTATCTTACCAACACTATACTACGCTCACGATGGGTGCACTTGTCCATATGTGTGTTTAGTGTTAGTAAATATCGTGTTTTATAAATTTAAAACTTGGCTAAAGAAAGTGTAAAAGGGCTTAAAATATAGTTAAACTTATATACACACTTCACACGCATCAACAACCTACAAAGGAAAACCGCACGCTTCCCATGTTAGGATATTCAAAACAAAGCATAAAGACAGAGAAAGAAAATGCAAATGCTACATATCAAATGTGTTGTCTGGAAATTTCCTAGAGGAACTGGCAGGAGTATTAATTGGGGAAGAAGAACTAAGAAGAGAATGGAGGTTTAAAGTTAAACTCCAGGAGCATCAAGAAAACTGTGAACATGAACTGCTAATGAACCAAGAAACTGTTACTAGCATAAATTGTTCATACTGCAAGGAAAAAACGACATCAAGAGCTAGAAGTAATTGTCTGAAGTGCCAAATAACGGCCTGCCCGTTATGCTCAGACTACTATCTAAGCTTCAAGGTAACCCCAAAACCAAAAGAGATAATTGGTTATGATAATAGGGATAGCCTTATTAAAGAACTTCTTCTTTATAATGCTTACCTTATTAAAGAAAATGAAAGCCTTAATGGAAGACAAATAGAAGAAGAAGAGTTTAACAAAATTCTTCAAGAAGAATTTGAACAACTCAAGCCTTTCCAAACAGCTGAAGATAGAAATGAGGAATTGCAAAGTAGTAAAATCTTTGATGAAGATGGAGTAGAGATTATATTTGAGGAAAATGCTCTAAAGGCAAGAGGTGAACCAGAAAAGAAAACCAAAATATACAACAAATTGTATAATATGGTCATCACCTTCAACATACCAGGAGAAAAAGAATTTAGTCTAAGAGCAATCTTAGACACATGAGCTACCTCATGCTGTGCAAATAGTGAAGTAATACCAAAAGGAGCCCTCGAAGACAACCCGTACAGAATTAATTTTAAGGGCATAAACTCACAACAAATTGCAGAAAAAAATTGAAGCAGGGGCAAATGACCATAGCTGATCATGCTTTTAGAATCCCATTTACTTTCTGCATGCCAATAAGAACTGATGATGGCATATATATGCTTCTAGGATGCAATTTCATAAGAAGTATATATGGAGGAGTAAGAATTGAAGGGAACGTAGTTACATTCTACAAAAATGTAACCATGGTCAAAACAGAGCAAGTCACAGAAGCAGCCAAATATGCCATTGAAGAACTATGCATGAATTATGAAGAATACCAAGCAATCCAAGAATCTGCATACTTCAACATAGGACATACTAGTCTAGCGTTTCAAACAAAGTTTGGGAAACTCTTACAAAGGCTAGAAGACCAAGGATACATTGGTGATGAACCCCTAAAGCATTGGCAGAAGAATAAGGTGAAGTGCAGAATTGATATAATCAATCCTGATATTACAATTCAGGACAAGACGCTTAAGCTTGTCACGCCGACAATGAAGGATCAATTCAAGAGACATACTGACGCCCTGTTAAAACTCGGTGTAATCAGAAGAAGCAAAAGTCGCCATAGAACAATGGCGATAATGGTAAATTATGGAACATCTATTGATCCAAAAACAGGAAAGGAGGTCAAAGGCAAAGAAAGAATGGTGTTTAATTACCGCACATTAAATGATAACACCTACAAGCAATGTTGCAGAAATCGGCCTAGGCGGCCGATTAATTGGCGCCTAGGCACTAGGCGGTGAGTTACTCACTAATTTTTAGCTAGTCGGTCCAATTAGGCAGATATGGTCAAAATCGGTATTAGGCGGTCAAAATCGGTCCCAGGCGGTCAAAATCGGACTAATTGGTCCATGTTTTACAGCCCATTAAACACAAAATTTGACCCATTTTTTAATCTGGCCCATTGTTTTACAGCCCAAATATTACTTATAAACCTATTTTAACATTTAATTTTAGGTATTTTAACATTTAACCCCCTCTATCTTTCACTAGTTTACATATGGTTCCTAAACTTTTAAATTTATTAATAAAAAGTATAAAGTTATCTCCTAAACTTGTAAATTTATTAATAAAAAGTATAAAGTTATCTATATATATAAAAAATTGTAAAATTATACTTAAAAAGTCCAATCCGATTAATCCCTATTAATCCCGATTAATCCCTAGGCGGTACCTCACCGCCCGACTAGCGCCTAGCGCCTTCTACAACATTGCCTACAAGGATCAATATTCGTTACCAGGCATCAACACGATCATCCAAAGGGTAGGAAATGCAAAAATCTACTCTAAGTTTGATCTGAAAAGTGGTTTCCATCAGGTAGCAATGGCTGAGGAATCGATTCCATGGACGGCCTTTATAACTCCTGAAGGATTGTATGAATGGCTTGTAATGCCGTTTGGTTTAAAGAACGCACCAGCCATTTTTCAGAGAAAAATGGACCACTGCTTTGAAGGCACAAAAGATTTCATAGCCGTATACATAGATGATATTCTTGTATTCTCAAAAAATGAAGCTGACCATGCCAAACATCTTGAAAGAATGCTGGAAATTTGTGAAGAAAATGGTCTAGTACTAAGTGCAAATAAAATGAAGATAGCAGTGAAGGAAATTGAATTCCTTGGGGTAGTCATTGGAAATTCAACAATTAAGCTCCAACCACATATCATAAAGAAGATTGCAGAATTTAAAGACGAAGAGCTAAAGGAAAAGAAGGGATTAAGATCTTGGCTTGGGATCTTAAATTATGCTAGAAACTATATCCCAAACCTGGGAAAGTTGCTAGCACCTCTGTACGAGAAAACGTCACCCCATGGTGACAAAAGAATGAAGGATTCGGATTGGAAACTGGTCAGAGAAATAAAAATGAAGGTTCAAGAACACCCAAATATGAAGATACCCCAAGTTGATTCATATGTGATCATAGAAACAGACGGTAGTATGGAAGGATGGGGAGCAGTATGTAAATGGAAGAAGAAAAAGAATGATACAAGAAAAGAAGAACAAGTCTGTGCATATGCAAGCGGCAAATTCCCAGTAGTAAAATCCACTATTGATGCTGAAATCTATGCGGCAATGGAAGGTTTAAAAGATTTTAAAATTTACTACTTGGACAAAAAGGAAATCACTCTGAGAACTGATTGCCAAGCAATAATCAGTTTTTACAATATGTCAACCAACAACAAACCATCAAGAGTTAGATGGTTAAACTTCACTGATTTTGTCACAGGATCCGGTGTTCAGATAAACTTTGAACACATCGATGGAAAACAAAATATCCTTGCTGATAACCTGTCTAGGGTTGCTAATCTTTTACAATCGCAGGAATGGACAGAGTGCTCCAAAAATACTCAAGGATTGAATCAGTGGAAGAATGCGTACGAGGAAGTCAAGAATGGAAAACAAATGGGATACGATACCTCTATGGAGGACCAGCAACTCAATCTGTTATTACAGGGCCTGACCTTGCAAGGATTGAAGAATAGGCTACTCATCAAATGAAGAAGGCCTGAAGGACCAAGAGGAAGCCCAAGATAGATGGAACATCTCACCAAGAGAAGACGAAGAAAATAAGGATTTAATGAATTTCTTGGAAGAAAATCCTTATTTCTCTTTAGCAAAGGAACCTAATGAACCGAATAAAAAGGAAGAACAAATCAACCAGTGTTACGAGATTTCTGCCAAAAATTATATGAAATCACAAGAGGAATACTCAGAAGAATCAAGTCAAGAAGATGAAAAGGCAGCGTCCTATTCTAGGTTCCTTTGCTAAAGAGAAATAAGGATTTTCTTCCAAGACATTCATTAAATCCTTATTTTCTTCGTCTTCTCTTGGTGAGATGTTCCATCTATCTTAGGCTTCCTCTTGGTCCTTCAGGCCTTCTTCATTTGATGAGTAGCCTACTGCTGCTATTTCTTCCTTTGTTTTCTTGGGTGGATCTTCATCACCCCATCTGGTTGGGATGATATCCTCAATCTTTCCAGTATTTACAGGTGGCGTGTATTTGACCATGTAATCGTATCGTCCACTTGGTTCTCTAAGTGTATCATAACCTTTTTCTCTTGAGTACCTCTGTTTGGCTTTTCGTCTTTTGATTACTTCTTCTTGATGTCTTTGTTCTTCCTGCTTTTCTGATTATATGGCTTGGTTTGTCTTTTGTATAGTCTGCCCCTTTTTGAATAGTCTCAGACTGCATAGTAACTTCTGTTTTGCTCAATAGCTTGATGGTCATGGCGGAATCTTCCTAGGCTTTCTGCAAAATACATTGCAGCTAGCTCTTCCTCATCTTCCCTGAGATCTTCCTGATCATCTCTGTTCCACATGATTTCTTCATTTGCTGAAGATGCTCTATGGCCATAGAATCTCATTGATATAGAACCATCTATTCTGGTTCTAGTATCTACTTTCTCAAGCTTCTCTACTTTTGGCTTCCTGCTTGGTTTGAGTATCCATTTTTGCCCTTGCAATCTTTCTGCGGACCATGCTTCTCCTGCAATTGCTTGGACTCCATTTGAGGCTAAATATTCAGAAACGTTCTGAACATTATATCTGAAGCCTGTTACACTTGTATTAGTTAATCTTCCAATCAAGCCCCTTGTAATTAGAAGATTTGACTCTCCATTATTCCATTCTTCATAGCCTCTTGTTTGGATAGCCAGTTGAATATGATTATAAAAATCATGTATACTTAGCATCATATTTGGTGCTATGTATACCAACTGCGTTCCTCTCCCCATATCAACTTCCATGGTTCCAATAATAGCTCTATCATCATTCCATCTTGTATCTCTCAGGACCACAAGTACATTTGTTCCAGCATCCCTTCTATGAAGAGCATGTACCCTTATCATCACCATGCCCAAATGGATATGTTGCATCCCGGAGTCCCTTAAAGCTCTATATGAGGTTTCATTGATAAACCCCATATCAAGCTGTTGGTTTTCACCAACTACCAGGATTCTTTCTTCACTGTAGTGTTGATATACTCTGTGTCTTGGTTCCGAACATCTTGAATCGTATAGTACTTCAGCAGGTACTATATTGGCTCGTCTTCTTTGTGACAGTTGGAGTTCTTGGTCCGGGTCAATTTGGCTTTCCAGACTCCTTCTATATTGTCTGCTTTGCATTGTATTTGGCAGTCTTCGTTGAGCTTCATGCCTGAATCTACTCGCCCTTCGGTAACTTCTTATCCGATCTTCTTGGTTGGGGATTGTGTTACTACTTCCTTCACCTGCTCTGACTAGAAGCTGAAAACTTCTTGTTCTGTTCATTTTGGTAATTTTGCCTTTTCTTGTTCAAAGATCTTCTTTGGATCTTCAAACACATAAAAGGGACCTTTCTTCTTTTGAACAAGGGGATCTCCTCCTATCTTGATTCTTTCAAGCCCTTTACTTAGTTTTTCAAGAGCCTCCGATGTGTCTTCTCTTTGCTCCTTTTGTTTAAGTAAGGTTGTAAGGCTTCTTTTTATTTCTCCAAGTTCTTCCCGACTTTGTTGGGTGTCTTCTGCAACTTTAGTTAAAAGTTGTAATAGAAGATTGTTTTGTTTAATAACAGTTGCTTGGTTGGTAGCTGTTCCGGTAGCAACTTTTGCGAATCCAATTGCTGGTGGATCGATTGCTTCTACGGCTTTGACTGCTTCTTTGAACGACTCTGTTTGTTCTGTCGTTCTATAGCTCATGAAGTGAGCACGTGTTTAACCTCCTGAAGAAGTTTTTCAACTTCTTTGATTTTGTCGTTAAGATTTTCTGTTTTTGTGTAGGGTTTATGTTCTTCAATCTCCTTTGCGAGCTGATGTATTTTTGTGGTGATTTTGTTTTGGTTTTTGAGGATCTCTCTGAACTGATTTTCTTGCTTATTTTGAGTTTCAGAAATTTGGTGAAAATTTTTAATAGACACACGACTAAGTAGACTTAACCGATCAAAGTTAAACTCTAGTTGGTTTTGCAAAGTAATTATACTGTCAGAAATATAGTTTAGATGCGGATTTTCTGAAGAAGTACAATGTTTTTGGTTTTTCTGGTGAAAACATATAAAGTTTATATTATCAATTGACGCTTGGTAAGTAGATTTTGGAAATTCTAGATTTAAATATTCAAGACCTGCAACTCGCGAGCTTGAATACCATTCATTAATGGATGCCTCAAACCTTTCAGACATATAATTCTTAATTAATTCTTCTCACTTCAAGGTTAACACGCCACTTTCACCACCCATGGGTTACTTCTCTGCGTTTAGGCTTGAATCTTTTGAATAATTAATAAAAAAATATGTCTTAATAAGTTTTTAACATGAATTAATAAATAGTACCTTTAGCTCTTGATTATGCAGATCTTGATAGTAAACTTAGCCAACCATATGTACCTTAATCCTTGCTTTGATACCAGATGTGGTTCGTGGTACGTTTGAAAACTAGGATTTTTATTTATCAAACGGCGGAAAATACCAAAGAAAAACTTTTAAATAGGATTTGATCAAAAATATCGGCGTGTTACAATAAATATTTGAGAAAACCTTCGTTTGGTGACATACAACAAATTTTGGAGGCTCATGAAGATCGACATGGGTTACCTAGGATATTCAGTAGTTTAGATTGTATGAAATGGGAGTGGGAAAGTTGTCCAACTGCGTCTCGTGACCAACACTAGTGGATATCATAAAAAAACCGGCTACGATGCTTGAATCGGTTGCATCACTAGATCTTTGGATTTGGCATGTATTCTTTGGTATGGCTGCTTCGAATAACGATTTAAATATTTTTAATCAATCACCACTTTCAACGACTATATAAACAGTGTTGGACCAATTTTTTTTGTACGTTTGAAAACTAGGATTTTTATTTATCAAACGGCGGAAAATATCAAAGAAAAACTTTTAAACTTTATACAAACTCACTTGATTACAAACGATTACACACTGAATTTTAAGAGAGAATTGGACTATCAGATGATGTCTGGTGTGTCCGAAACTCTAATACAGGCTGAACTTATATAGGACTAGAAAGTATAGTGACACGTGTCTAAAAACCCTCCATGATTCACATTAATGAAGGAGAGTGGTGAAAAATATTAAAAAGGGGCTAAAGATATAAGTTGAGGGGCTAATTATGCCTTAAAGGAAATAAATTTGATCTGCTGCGTATCATTATACCCTTGCGGTCCGCAAGGGTGTTTTGAAAACAATGCGTGCCTGAGGTCCCTTACGGACCGTAGGACATACCCTTTACGGTCCGCAAGGGGTACACTGACAACAAGTTTCTTGCTGGACAATAGCCTTCTTCTCCTTTTTGACCTCTCATGAACTTTTACCACCCTTAACCACAATGAGCCACCACATATCCTAATTTTTTTTTGAACGGCCCACTAAATCACCGGATAAGCATCCTGGGATGCCCTCAATCGAGCAAATGCATCCCCTCCTCCATAACGGTCAGAGTTGGATGCATACCGGAGCCACCAAGCCACCAGTTCCGGGGAAAACCCGCCGCCCGAAGGCCCACTGCGGTAAAACCCGGTTCGGCTCGGTTTCGAACTGGCGACCTCCAGAGAGGCCTAGTTCTAAACTTCATTGCCACCACCAATGTCCTTCAAAGTGATGCTAGTGGGAGTTGAACTTGGGACCTCAAGGAGAGAAACCAATTGACTAACAACTAGACCAACTTGTCAGGACCACCACATATCCTACTAATGAGTTACTTATCACTCCACGGGATACTTGTCTCAACCTTTGATCAACTATAAATAGCCTTAAGTTTGCACTAGTTTAAGCACACCATTTCTATCTTTCACTCTAAACCATCTTTGAAGTTTGCTTCTACTAAAAACAATTAAAAACAAATATATATTTTGATAACCAACTTTCATAGTTCGGTTATAGTTATATGTTTATAAATAACCCAAATGATCAAACTGGACCGTTATTAAAACTAATGTTACCTTTGTAAAACAATTTGCTATACGTAATTGCAGAACTTAAACATTTAAATTGAGAGCCCGAAAATATATGTTAATTAGGACTTTTGGATTGGGGGGGGGGGGGGGGGGGGGGCCAAACCAAATACAGATAATATTTGTCAAAGATAATGAGCAAAACTTATACTTATAAAGTTATAAGTCTAAAAATAGGGCGGGTCTGAGCCCTTTCTGGGATCTGGCCTTAGTAAGTGTAGGAACCGATCGCGTAATTTAAATAAAATAAAGCAAATTTTATTCAATGATTACAATACAAGAAAAAGAAAGCCTAAACAACTAGTACAAGAAATGTAGAAGAAGAAAGATTGAGGCACGTGTTCAACACGCTTCCCTTAAAACAAATTCCGAGTCTCCCAAGAGTACTCGTTTTGTTTCCCAGGGTACAACAGCCGGAGCAGTGGTACTGCCGGAGTTCGCCTACAACCCTAAGGTTACCTTGAAGAGAGCATGATGAAGATCAGTAGTAGAGAGAGAGTAGTATGCATAAGCTGTTGTTGTTCGTGGTATACTTTGCAGCTGGGTATGGAGCTGTATTTATACAGCTCCTAAGTTGAAACAGTCAAAACGGAATTAAAGAGAGGTTTAAATTGCTTTAAACGTCTTCAATGCAATTTAATACGTCATTTAATTCTCAGTCAAAGACCGTTAACTCGTCAGTTTCGAAGCTGAACTGTAACTGCATTGTCATTCAATGCTGGAAGCTTCTGCACGATCATGCGCGGTGCGTCCATTTGTCACACAGTCGCACCGTTTTGGCTCATTTTGGTGCGCCGCACACGTCACATCAGGACCCATGCACCATGCGCAACCGCGCGCCGGCTCGTGGCGATGCGAAGTGCAAAGTGCGCCATCAAAGCGCCACATTGCGCCTCATCGCCCACGCCACGCGCGCACAGCGTGTGCGAGTTAGGGTGCTCACCCATTCGCGAGGACACTTAGTGTGTGCTTCCATGAAACAATAAGGAGGGAGAGTTCCCACTTAAATACCCATTTAAGTTCTATCTCTCCTCCGATGTGGGACAAGGTGCTACTTTTCCTTTTGTTTCAGCATTGAATGTTTCAAACACCCAACTTTGAGCATCGATATCTCATTCATCTTAGCTCCGTTTTGGACGTGGTTTAGTTCGTTGCGAAGCTCTTCCAACATAGAACACAAACCCACAAATAAATATATAAAACCCACTCATTTTATTATATTTATTTCTAGTCCAAAATAGGAGAAAATCATTTTCCTATATTTGTGAAAAATGCTATTTTCACCTATTTTTCCAACAGTAAGTTCCGTCAGTGATCATATGTGAAGAGAGTTCGTTATGTGTTGTTTACTTGTTTAAAAATAACATATTAAAATTTGACGTTTATTCTCCTTTATAAACTAAAATAATTTTTAACATTTTGAAAACAAACAGTACCTAGTAGATACCACTTTAGGTGAACCTTGCATGCGATTGTATCTATGTATCTATGTTTAGGGTGAGAGGGGCACTCCTAAGAGGGGAGTCCCCTCTCTTACGTACACCCAATCAGGTTATGCCACGTCAACTCCCCTCTTAAACTCCCCTCACACCCCAATTTGATGGCGCCACTCCCCTCTTAGGGGAATTGCTTTTTTTATTCAAAAAAAAAAAAAAAAACAATTGATTGGTTGGAAATTAGATTGGCCCCACCATCTCTCTCCTTCTTCATGCGGTGAACTCCCACCGAGCTTGGTCCCCGATTTGCCTCACCGCACCAACGGCGGCGGTGTTCCCGCTAGGTGACTTGGGTCACCGAAAGGGGTTACCGCTGGTGCCCCGGACACCCTTATACTTAGTCTCATAAGGCTATTTATGTTTTCTGCTTTGTTACCTTTTCATCAATTCGTTTGTTATTTGTTATATTTGGTGGCTCCTTACTTATATTTTTTAGTTCATGTTATTTGTTTTTGAAGCTGGATGTCTCTCTTATAAAAGAAAACATAATTTGATTTATTAAATATCTTTTTTTAACAACCATATTTGATTTTGAGCACTCTCGGGCACCCACTGGACTAAACGGAGTACTCCGAGAGTAACCTGAGTCCACCACCAATTCCGGGGAAAACCCGGTAACCCACTCGCCCGTACTCCGAGAGTAACCCGAGTCCACCACCAATTCCGGGGAATACCTGGTAACCCACCCGCCCATAGGCACGACGGTGAAATTACCGGTACCCTGAATTTCCTATCATTGACTACCAATGTCTCACTCTGCACCAAGTGGGAGTTGAACTTGCATATCCCAAGAGAAATGCAAGCCTTTCACCATTTAATCTAGAGATCATTGGCGATTTATGAAGGGGATGTTTCGCTTAGCTTTTTGAAACAACTTATTGACTTATTGGTTTTTTGAAAAAGCCAATAAGTCAAAATAATATTTGGATAAGTGGAAAAGATTTTTTGAAACAACTTTCTGTAGAAGGTGGAAAAGACATTTTGAAAAGCTAGGAAACCTTAGGCTGAGTGTTGTGGGGCGACTCCCACCCCCAGGTCGCCTGGTATCGCCTGGAACACCGCCCCCGGGGGCGACTTGGGTGGCGACCCCCTCTTGCCCGACTCAACCACGTCGCCCAACTTTCACACTTTCCCACAATGTATCCGTTGCCAACGGATAGTTTGGCCAAGCTTTTTTATTTTATTTTTTTTAGAAATCCAACCTTTATAAATAAATCAATCCACGTGTCGCAAGACGCCCCACCCAGCAAGGTTGCCTCACTCCCCATTTTTTGGTCAAAATCCTCTTATGTGACGTGGCGCCACGTGTCGCAAGACGCCCACTCAAAAGGTTGCTCCACTACACTCAGTCTTATTACCTTGTCCCACCTCATCATATCATAAGCTCATCCAAACACTTTATTAAAAACTCATTTTTGATAAGTATTAAGTCAATAAGAGGGTGTTTGGGATTACGTTTTGAAGTGATTATTTGATTATTGCGTTTGTAAAACATAAATAATCAAAAAAATGTTTGGATGAAAAAAATGATTATGTACCTCCAAAACACAGTTTTGGAAAAGCATGTACCTACATGCTTTTTCAAAACGCAGTTTTAAAAACGCAAAATCTATTTTTGAAAATCCAACACCAAACACCCCCTTATTTTACAAAAAGTCATGTTTAAGTAAATAAGCCATTAAAATTATCTAGAATCACTCGTGTCAAAAGCTATAATTTTATATGATTTGAAAGTCAAAACCAGTTTTAAACGTATTTATAGATTTTTAATTGAGTGAATGTTCCCGCGAAAATTAACAAGAAACCAACTTTCGAAGAATACCAAACCCTCCTCATCTCTACATCTTGTTTCCTCTCATTTCTTTCACTTAAAAATGGCGATTGCCAAGTTTCACACACAAAACCCATCTTCTTTCTTCACCATTAAACTTCCCCTCACCCCAAATTTGTTCCCAAGTAAAGCATATCATCCTTCACCAACACATCACTTTTCAATCCTCATAAAACCCGCTATCGAATCGTTTAATCCACCCACAATTCAATCTTTCTCAATCTTCAAAATCCCAATTCAAAACCCTCAATAACCCATCTTCTAATCTAACGTAATCGTCCTGTAATCTGTCGACAATGTCGTCCGCACACCAAGTGTTTGATGAAATGCCGAAGCCAGATTTGACTCCAACACCGATGCCGCCGGTGGATCTTTCGAAGTACTCCAAAAGGGTGCTGTTAAAAACGGTTCTGGATCGTGCAGACGGTGGTGTGGGGTTGGTTGATCAGAGAGTTGTGGTGGGCGGATGGGTTAAGTCGTCGAGAGAAATGAGGAAAGATCCTCTGCCTGCAACTCAACCGCCTGCTGGCGGTGATGCTAAACCGGTTACCGGAGGTAAAGATGTGAGATGCGTTGAAGTTTTTCAGTCGCGGATTCCTTTTCTTCGAACCATTATAAAAGTATTCGGTGGGAACACTGCTCACAGTCACAACAAGGAGAAACTCGAATCAATCGGGCCGAAACCAGCACGTCCTGCGATATCAATCTTGCAAATTAGTGATGGTTCGTCTACAATCAGCCTGCAGGTAAAATGACCATTTTACCCTCACGATTATATACATTGTATATAACTTTTTTTTATGTAGGTGATGGTGGATTCTTCAATAGCTCCTCCGAGCCAGCTCATGCCTACGGGAACATGTATACTAGCGGAAGGTGTTTTGCAGAAGCCGTCATTGCAGGGAAAACATGCGATCGAGCTCAAAGCTGAAAGATTGTTGCATATTGGGATAGTTGATCAAGAGAGTTATCCTTTATCAAAGAAAGGTTTACCTTTGGCTAGATTGAGAGATTGTGCTCACTTTAGACCTCGAACAACCACCGTAAGAACTTGCTCATCTTTCTCTGCGTTTTATTGTTTTTTTTTTTCCCTATAATAAATGGGTGGGTCGGGACGGTTGGGTGATGGTTAGAACGGGTTCGGGTCAAAAGGATAACTTTTACCGCTTGAAATGGGCCTTTTTCGGGTGAAAAATGTATATCTTTTTTTTTAATAATTAGTGTGTCAATATATGAATAAAAAACAATATTATTTTTATTCAACAATAATTTTTCATTAAAATGCCAAAACAAGTAATTACAAACAAAACGACAGGTAAACAGGCAATAAGCTGCACCGCTACCCTCTTTTGAATTATAAAACTGATCCTACTAAAGAATCAAAAAGTACGCTTTTTGTCTCAAAAAGTAATATCTGTCAAAATATGATTAAATAGGTTAACATTATATCAATATTTATCTACTTTTTGTTATAGGTTTTGTGAGTTAATATTTACAGGCTTTTTACCTATTTAAGTCATTTTCCTTTTAGCTATTTTTTTTAATTTTACCCTGTTAGTGAGTAGACATAACCCGAATGTTTTGTAGGTTGCATCTGTTATGAAGGTACGGAACGGGCTAAATCAAGCCAGTCATACCTTTTTCCAGAATCACGGGTTTATTCATGTGGAGGTTCCGATTATAACCGCCACCAATACTGAAGGATTTTCGGACGTTTTCCAAGTTTCAACTTCAAAACATTCCACTAAAGAACCGAAAAAAGAACTACCTGTTTCAATGGACGATACCGAAAACATTAGTCTCGAAACAATAAAGCGTTCGATTGTTGAAAAAGCCAAAAAAGTTGAAGAACTTAAAAGAAGCGATAGCAATAAAGAAGCACTCGATGCAGCCGTTCAAGACCTTCATAAAACAAACTTATTGGCTGCTGAACTGGAAGCAAGATTGAAGTCAAAGTCAAAGCAAAAATCAAAATCAAAGACGGATGATGGGTTCTTTTCTAATCAGGCTTTTCTTACTAGTTCTGGTAGTCTTCATCTTGAAAGCTGCGCGTCGGCACTTGGAAATGTGTATGCATTTGGGCCGAGATTTCAAGCAGATAAATCAGAATCGAAAAAACATTTAGCGGAAAAATGGATGGTTGAAACCGAGATGGCATTCTCAGAACTTGAGGTTGATCATATATTGTTCTTGCTAAAAAAACTGATTTCGTTTTGTTTTTAATATTTTTTAAACACTTCTTTTGCTGCGTTTTTCAGGATGCGATGAATTGCGCAGAAGATTTCTTGAAGTTTGTATCCAATTGGATTTCTGAAAATTGTTATGAAAATCTGTATTTTCTTTCGAAAAGAGTTGACAGAACAGTTATCGATCGGTTAAATTCGTTGGCATCAACAATATTTGAAAAGATCACGTATACAACGGCAATAGAAGTTTTGAGCAAGGTAACTTCAAGATTTCACTTGAATATAAGTATATAACCCAAATCGACCCATTTGTAAGTAAATCAGTAAATGGGTCGAAATCACCACCTAACAAACACATATGGTATTGTTATAATCAAATCAGTTATTATAACGCATTGTTATCTTTCAGGTTACGGACAGAACTTTTGAAACCAAAATCCAATGGGGCGTTGCTCTAACAGAAGAGCACGAACGGTTTGACCCGAACAAACAAATCTCTCTTCTTTCGTTTATTCTCTTGATTATAAACTTTCTCACCTAAGTTTTTGATTTAGTTATCTGGTTGATGAGTTCTACAAGAAGCCCATAATTATCTATGATCTTCCTAAAGAATTAAAACCCTTCAATGTGAGATTAAATGACGATGGGAAGACCGTTGCAGCCTTTGATGTGATTATACCAAAGGCAAGTTTTTTTTTTTTTTTTTTTTGCCTATTTCAACAAATACAGGTTGCAAAATGGACGGGTTGGGTAATGGATTAAAAGTTTAACCGAATTGACCAGTTCATAAGTAAATAAAGTAAATGGATACTAAGAGATATCATGCATCTTGAACACTTTAAAGCTTGTTGATATTTTAAAAATGTTATTAATTTTATTTTACAGGTTGGAGCTCTCATAAGGGGAAGCCAAAAAGAAGAACGCCTAAGCCATTTAACTAAAAGGTAATATATTAAAAAAACAGTAATTATTTGGAAATTTATAAATTATTAATGTGCTAAATATGATTATAAAAACTATATTATTACAATAATAATTCAGTTTTTTACGGGTCTTTTTTATCTATTTCAGGATAAAGGAATTAGGATTGAGCAAAGATCAATACGAATGGTATTTAGATCTTCGAAAGCAAGGAACAGTGAAACATTCCGGGTTCAATGTTATGTTTGATGTTATGGTTCTTTTCGCTACTGGCCTTAATGATGTTCGAGATGCTGTTCCATTCCCCCGACATCATGGAAGAATCCATAATTAATCAAGTTAATTGCTTAAAATCATATAAAAATTTGTTTAGCACAAAGTGATGTTTAAGATATTTCTTACTTCATGTTTATAACATGTATACATGTAAAAAGTTCAAAAGTGAATAAATTTAATGGTATAATTTGTGACTTTTACTGGTGTTGATCTTGTTATATCTCCCTTCTTTTTAGCTTAAAGTTTAATTATTCCGGTACCTATATATCTATGTGAATGCATATACATACAACTTTTGTAATTATTTTCCTTTAAACTATATATAAGGAGAATAAGGTTTTATCATGCACTTTTGATCCCTTCCACACACACACATAAGGAGAATAGATATACCAGTGATGCTATACTAATGTCATGTCGTCATGTTCAAGTCCCAGTCGATACCAAAACGAACGTAAAAGTATAGCTAACTCCCACAATATTATTAAATCAAGAAAACTACACAAAAACATGATTCTTACAAATCCCCACCCAATACGAGGTATATATAGCTAACCTATCACGTTAGACTATAACTAGGATTTCTATTAATTAATTACATAATAATTATCTAACACAAATCCTAACATAACACGTATAGGATATTAAACAATTATCCACTAATTAATTAATATTGTCAATCTATCAACTCCTAAACTCGAGTTGATCATTATCTCTAACCGCCTCCACGCATTGAAGCCATGAGTACGATTAGGAATTCCCAACACATGTGACGTCATCATACAGGCCGTATGACAAGACAAGAATAGTCACACATGTCAGTCAAACACATCATATGGGTCGTTGTCTTCCACACACATACATAAGGAAAATAGATACACCAATGATGCTATACTAACATCATGTGACGTCATCATACAAGCCGTATGACAAGGCAAAATGGGTCATACGAGCTATATGACTTTGACAACAGTCACATATGTCATTTATATGCCGGTCAAACACATCATATGGGTCATTAGAAACCACATCATGTGGACTCCCATATGACAAATATGAGCCATATGGCATTACGTCCTCGTCTAACACATTATGTGTCAGTAGTTTTATAACTGGTGATGGTGGCACCCTCCACTCGCGAAAATTCCCCTCCCCGCATGCTTTGCCGCATCGACTCCGTATACCCTAAAGTAGGGGACACTTGCCTAATTTTTCAAATTGTGATTTGGTTTTATAAAGCAGGAGACACTTGCCTAATTTTTCAAACTGTGATTTTCAACTTAATGTCTTATACTCTCATTTATTGATTAAATATTTTTATTAAGCGAGGAAGATCTTTTATATAAAAGCATGTACTAACTAAATAAATATACAAATTTGTTATATATTTCAAAAAGTAGAAACATGAATCGTATGTTTAAAACCTGGTATAAAATTGATATGCCAAATAGTAAATAGATCACATAAATTCTCTAATCTATAGTTGTTAGATAGTAATAAAAACTATTTGGTAAAGGATAGGTTTGGGGGCTCGGGTGAGATCTCTTGGAGCTGGAATCGGACTCCTGCGTCAGAAGTAGAAAAGAAAGAACTGATCGAGTGGAGCAACGTTATTGAAGGCTTTCATTTATCAGATTTGGAGGATATTGAGTCGTGGCTAGGAGTGTCACACCCCAATCGATGGCGGAAACATCGGAGTGAGACGAAATAGATTGCTCGAGACATCATAACACTAATAATTGTGACAAGTATTTAAATAGTAACTTTCATTTCATTTCTAAAGAATCAATCACAAGAATTTGAAGTAAATACAACATTATGAATAATGAAATACAATGCAATAAGAACACAAATTAAAGTGTGTATCTAAGCATCTTACTAGATTCCATGCATCACCATCATCATTGCTAAACCTGCAACATGTTTTAAAAAGCATAGTTCAATACAAAGGTATTGGCGAGTACACTAGTTTTAGACTCGCGGCATGTTTATAAAAGTGTTTTCAATCCAACATAGCAATTTGGTATACAAGGTCAAACTATCATGCATAACTAAAAGTCAAACCCAAGTGTCCACTAGTATAATAGCATCCCTCGATGTAGCAACATCGAGACCGTAAAGTATGAATAATAGCATCCCTCGATATAGCAATATCGAGACCATAAAGAATATAACTTAACAAAACCCCGTCGGGTGGTGTGCTACTCCTATAGCGCTATAATTGTTAAGGCGGGTTAACAAGTAGTATGAATTCTAGCATGAACCTACGCATAACAAAGTATGTATAAAGGATTGAATGAATAAAGCATATTTGTGAATCGTGCATTTTAACAAGTAAAACATGTTGCACCCAAAGTGTATTGAAAACGAAAATGGGTCAAGTGTACTCACAGTTTTGCGTATGGTAATGCTAAACCGCGAGCGGGAGTGATGAAGTCTTGGGATTACAAGTTTAGCGTATGAAGATTCCTTGTAAAATAACGCGCGAAGAAAGATTGGGATAATCCAAAAGATCAGAAGTAACCCAAGTATATATATATAAGAAGAAAATAAAATACTAAATATCACATAAGAGAGGGAGATAAAATAAAATATAACCCAAGTAATATGTAACGTAATATATTATTATCCATTATAAACGTGTTAAAAAAAAGACTAAAGATTTATGTAATTAACTAAGCTTATATGTGATTTTTAACTTATAAAGACTTGGTGTAACTTATTTTAATATAAAAAAAAAACATTTAAGTCATGTTTAGTAAAACATGTCTAGTAAACAATATTGTGCCAGTGTTGACGTTTTCTTTATGAAATTTTAATTATATTATATTTGGTAAAATAATAATATATATTTTAATATCATCAACACACCAATTAATACTTAGGGTGGAGGGTATAAGGGTGTTTGAGTGAAGTCACCGATCGGTGACCACCCCCACTATATTGAGTTGGGTGTTTGAGTTGGAGAGAGGTAGTGAATTTCGGTGAGTGTTCACCGATTTAGGGGGTAGAGTGATGAGAGGAGAGGAGATGAGAGAGAGAGGCTCAACCAATCATGTTTTTTTTTTAATTGAGGGGTGTTTGACTATACCTAGTGATTGAGTGTAAAATGGAGAGTAGAATGGGGAGTTGACATGGCATAATACTATTGGTTAGGATTTCACTCAAACACCCTAAGTTGTTTGACTATACCCTTCACCCTTAATAGTATTTTCATCTTTATCAATAATAAAAAGAACCAATTCAATTCAGTGATATGGTTTCTCAAAGCTCAACTGGTAAGTTATAATTATTTGCAAACTGTTAAGTGTTTCAGCGGGACTAATCGAGAAGATGAAGGATAAGAAGTGTATAACGACCGTTGCGTGTTAATCTCCGACGTGAATGTCAGCGGGGTCTTTAATCAGTTTTCTTTTATACAAACAAAACCGGTCAAAACACAATCAAAGAAAGCCTACTGTCCTTACGAAATATTCCAGCAGTTCATTATATGAAGATTAATAAGAAAGGAAAAGAAGAAAGAAAAAAAAATATAAATTGGATCGAAGAGAAGAAGTATATACCGAAACAAACTGTTGGTGGTCTTCGGCCTTTTCGGCGAACTTTGAAACAAAGCTAAACGACTTCCGTCAATCCCCGTATATCTCCGGTATGTCGGGGGATCTTTCCGGCATGGTGTTATCGAAACCGAGAGGGTGCGAGTGTCCAAAAGAGGTTGTAGTGTTGTTACTCCCACGGATGGCGCCAATTGAAGAACCAAATAATCGAGTTAACGTCGGAGCCTGTAATCGAGGGTTTGGGTCTTGTAAGAAAGCTTGGAGAATGATCCTGCAAAACAGAAAACCGTTAGGCTCGCCGCAGAGATGGGAGGGCCCCTCTGCGACCACCCTCCGGCGTAAGGATAAGTATTTGTAGAGAGAGAAAATAGAGAGAGAAAGTAGGGACGAAGGTTCAGAAAATCGTCCTTGGCCTTGTACTTGATGGGGTATTTATAATGGTCAACTGAGATTACGTCATTCGTATAGACGCACTTGAATGGAGGTTCGTCCTCGGAGTTATTGGGGAACGGACATATGCGAGGTGTCCGTTCTATTTGGAGTCTGGTTCGTCTCAATGGGTCATGTCCGGCCTCGGACATGTATCTTCAAATGTTGCAACGGCGTCGGCAGGTTTTCCCCGGTTTGAGCTCCGGCAACCATACGTGTTCTCCGACGAGTTTCGGTCTCCGGCGGGACTAGGAGGTTTTTCCGATGGGCTCCGGTTACTGTGCAAGATATGCGACTAGGGTGAGGTTTAGTTTTGTGTTATTGGATCTTGAATGAAAATGATGAAGGTAAAGGTTAATATTAAGTGGGTAATTAATAAAGTTAGTTGAGGAGATGGGAGCCAAATTCAACCAATGAGTGGCTGGACATGGAGGATCTACGGATTGACTCTTGGCGCCCAAAAAGTCAGTTGATTTGTTTTCTCCTTTTTTTTTTTTTTTCATTCGGTCCCTATGTTATACATAAATGTTGTTTTAGTTAACATAACCAAAGGTATATTATGTAGGGTAAAGTTCTTGTACAAATAATCTTAACATACTAAACATACAAATTGAAGAAAAGCTCAAAAAGACAAGGTGGCATTTTTGTAATTATCAATAACTATCAAAGTTACTATACAAATATACCTAAAAAAACCTAACCACTCCCCCCCCCCCAAAAAAAAAAAAACCTAAACCACCCACCCCCCCCCCCCCCAAAAAAAAACCTAAAAAAAACCTAACCCCCCCCCCCCCACCCCCCACCCCCCAAAAACCTAAAAAAAACCTAACCCCCCCCCCCCCCCCACCCAAGCTAAAATGCTAAAAACTAAACCCCCAAAAAACCTAAAAAAATAAAAAAAAACACACAAATTATTTTATTTTATTTTTTTAACATTTTTTATTAAAAAATCGCTACTTTTAGTAGCAGCAAAAAAAAAAAAATTTTTTTTTTTTTTTTGCTAACGAAATGTAGCGATTTTTTAATAAAAAATGTTAAAAAAAAAATTTGTGTTTTTTTAGGTATTTTTGGTTGTAACTTTGATAGTTGGTGGTAATTACAAAAATGCCACCTTGTCTTTTTGGGTTTTCCTTCGATTTGTATGTTTAGTATGTTAAGATTATTTGTATTTGATCTTTTGCCACATATTATGTAATAAACATAAAATTAGTGGAATAAAAATGGTCTAAATGAGTTGATTCATCCATGTGAAAGGGCTGTGTATCTCGACTGGATGCACATGTCCTTCGTTCTTTCTTTCTTTCTTTCTTTTTTTTTTTTTTTTTGTCAATCTATATATAATAAAATGAAAACCGAATGAACAGTAGAATTAGAATTAAAACATTCAGTGATTTATTATTAAATTAAAATTCGAATTAGAATTATTTAAAATTAGAATGGAATGAATAGTAACATCATTAAGAGATGAGCAAATGGTATCGGGTATAGGTACTGGTCTCAAATTTACCAATCCGGTGTATTTTCGGTACCGGTTCTGCACATGTATTCACCGGTTTTTACCTTCAAATACCGGTGCCGTACCAGTATCGACCGGTACCGAACCGTACCATACTAGGTATATTCGGTACCGGTACCCACTTTTGGGGATTTCGGTAACGGTATTTTCGGTACCGGTTGGTACCGAGTTCATCAAATCCTGTAGCAACGCAGCAATGCAAGTAATTGCATCGCTTAGATTATTTTTCATACACACAGTAAGTAAACTGTATTTTGTTTGAATGAAGTTTTATATACACAACAACTTATTTTGCTTTCTTTTTTTGTCTTTTTCTGTAATGAATGAATTGTAGCATGTAAAATTAACTTTGATATTTAGAATATTGATGAGCAAATCGTATCAAATCCTGTAAACGAACCGGTATCGTATCGGTACCAAATTTACTATACCAAATCATTTTCGGTACCAATTTGGTACCCACCTTTTAGCGTTTTCAGAATCGTTACTTTCGGTTCGACACCGGTCTAGCACCATACCTGTATTTATTAATTTTTTCCTTCAAATACCATACCGTATTGTACCGAGCATTTTCGGCACCGGTACCTAATTTTGATGATTTTACGGATCGGTACTTTCGTTGCCGTTACCGGTACCGAGCTCATCCATATTTTAACGTGTTAGTACCGTAATAATTGAACTGAAAACAACCGAATTTCCAACGTGTGGGTCCTATTATTATATATTAGGTTATTTAAAATCGTTTTTTTCTGACGGGATGACTATACTTACCACGTCATTTTATTTATGTTTTGATATTCGGTATATATTTGCTGTTGCTGACACGCCTTTTGTAGTCATTGGGTCCCGTCGCAACACGCGGGCGGAAAATAACTAGTTAAAGTTGATATAATAACATATTATATGGTTTACTATGGAATATTTAATAAATAACTAAGTAATTTTTTTACACATACATATAGTTTATATATATATATATATATATAGGGTTGAGTTCATTTCAGAACTCTAAAACATGAAATTAAGTAAGTTTGTAAAAAAAAATAGAGTATAGGTTGTGTATTGTGACCGTATAATCAAGTGTTTGCACGTATAGGATATCTAGAATCACGTATTGAGTGTAAGTTACGCATGTGTTTACAAGGGTACGAGTATGTATCAGATGTTTAAGCACGAAAAAAATAAACGATATATAATTCGCATGAAATAATTAATTTTATTACGATCGAAATCTCGGATTACAATGAAACGAAATACAATATACAAAAGGAACAAGCTTCAAAAAATATAATTACCAGACACGTTTTCTAATTTAGGAAAGTACGAAACGCGGGGAGTTACAAGGAGGCAGTTCGGTTGTCACACCCCGACCACGTAGAACATCAAATCGTGGCGGAAACGTCGGGGAGTGTTGTAACAGAATTAATTGTTTCACAACCATGGTAATTAAAGTTACGTTTTATTTATCAATCAAGAGAGTTACATTGTCTTAAACAAGAAACAAAGAGTACATAACATAAATTTAACTAGTTCTTGCTTTGTTTTAAGTCACTAAGGCACAGGTCCGCCTAAGTGTGTCTTGATCATCTTATTCAACAGCTCCTGAAAACACATGTGAAAATAGGTACGTCAGCATAAAAATGCCTGTAAGATACATAGGTTTTGTGAAAATAGGATTCATGACTTGAGTTTAAAGAAACTCTTTAATAAAAAGTAGCCATGAATCTTGTTGAATGTTTCCTTTCATAAATCATTTGAAAAGCAATGGATAAATCAAATGATATATATGTATGTAAGAATAATGTATGGTTAAATGAATAACCAAGTAAAATGAGTTTGTATAAGTTAAGTCATTTGTAAAACGATGTTTATGTGAAGATTGTATTGTATATGTAATATGTCTAAACTGAAATGGTTTAAATAACGCTACGATATGTAATACCATAAAAGCACTTATATATAGGAAGTACCAGCGGCGTATCCACCATGTTTTTATCGTATTACACGTCGCCTCGTTACTTAAATCACTTACCAAAAACAACCATCAAAATGAAATGTTTAACAGTTGTAGAAATGTTTATGTATGGTCAAATACGGTTCACACGGTTCAACAGTTACAAACGGTTCACATAATCAAATGGTTACAACGGTTCACATAGTCAAATGGTTACAACGGCTTACATAGTCAAATAGTTACAAACGGTTCCAAATGTAATATAATGTGTTCATATGCTGGATGAGCATATGCGACAGGATGTAATGTAAAACAATGTGTCCATATGCTGGATGAGCATATGCAACAGGATGTAATGTAAAACAATGTGTCCATATGCTGGATGAGCATATGCAACAGGATGTAATGTAAAACAATGTGTCCATATACTGGATGAGCATATGCAACAGGATGTAATGTAAAACAATGTGTCCATATGCTGGATGAGCATATGCAACAGGATGTAATGTAAAACAATGTACTAAGTATGCTAAGTAAACATACAAAGCAGGAAAAGTCATGTAAATCAATGTGCTAGCATGCTCAGTCAACATACATAGCAGAAATGTAAAGTAAAACAATGTACTAAGTATGCTAAGTAAACATACATAGCAAAACAATGTAATGTAAATCATGTACTATAAATGTACTAATGAACATAGCAAGTATATGATGTGAAAACAGGAAAGCACGAAAGTAACAAGTAGGCACATGTGTTTCACCCCAAAACAGTTTGGAAAAAAGTGAAAGAGGGGTCTGTGTACTCACTTGAGATTGCTTAGTAGTCCTTGAGTAACAACCAAACAATGCTAGAGATCACGGATATCAAACGGCACCTAATATAGGTAACTATGTTAATATACCGGACCTAAATCGGAGGATTGGATAGAATGAGGGTTCGTAAACCAAATGAGTATGGAGACTCGTGTAATATGGTTTAACAAAGCCTGCATACTAAAATGAAACCTAACCTAAGTGCTTACGACCCATTATGACCTGTTTAGGTAGCTTAAGCTGCTTTAACGCGTCGTTCGCGTGAAACACGTTCGGACCGCTTAAGTAGTCCTATGACAAGTAATATATGCCTTAACATGTCTAATATTGTTGCCAAATCAGTTTAGATACCAAAAGTTATGTTACATATGCTTAAAATGAATTTTGGCGTAAAAAGGGTATTTTGGTAATTTACCTAAGGCATATATACTACCTATCATACAACTAACTAAACGTCGTGACCATAAGGTATAACCTCGGAAGGTTATTCCCTACATACTATGGTCACCTAATGTGTTTGGTCGGATCCTAATAATCGACCAAACGGGTCGGGTTCGAAAGTATAAGCGATTGTTTAGATCGCTTACCTTACGACCCTATATAAGCACTAAACTAAAAGTGACGAGCTAAGCATGTTAAAACATGCTTAACTAAGTTTAGAAAACAGGTTTGGTATCAAAACAAACGGTTTTGATACCTAAGAGTAGTTTGGTTACAAAATACGCAAGAATGCGCATTTTGGCCGAAACTACGACTCGTCACTGAACCTAGATAACGTGGTAATCAGTAGGTATAGTCACTAGGGACTAATACCATCGTGATCACGCTCACGTTATGAAGTTCAAATGAACTTCGCATTGACTATAACCTGGTCAATGCATAAAGTCAAACAAAGTTTGACTTTAACGCTAAAATGAATGAAAAGAATGAAAGAACACTTACAAAGGGTCCCCGCAAGATTGAAATTCCAAGTATTCTCAGGTATGAAGTGATAAGACACCCCAACTTAGAGAATTATCAGATTTCAAGTGGGTTTTGCAAGTGAACTTGATGGGTATTTATAGGAAATGGACCACCGTTAGGATCGTTTCTTGAATACCGTGCTTTGATCTTGCCCCTACACTTGTTGCAACCTTGTGGTAACTCAAAATGCCCCCCCAACATCAGGGATTTACATGTGGCATTGACCTTTGGTGTGTTTAAGAGCTGTTAACAACTGAATAAACACCTTTTGCTGATCTGAAAGGGCCTCGCGTGACGCCAAGGGGGCTAGGTGTCACGCCTAGGTCCTTCTGATCAGCAACAGTTTCCAAAGTTTCCATTTCAGTTCCCGTTGTGTATTAAGGCCGTTTCCGACATGTTTAAGGCTCGTTAAGTCAACTTTAAGGCCCTAAAATGATGCCTAAACATTGTGTACATGAAACATGCTCAAAAATATCCCGGATGTCGGTTCGTTTGGTCGTACGATCGCGATGATCGCTTAATTACGACGGAATGCGCATAAGCGCGAAAAACGGTCCAAATTGTGTGACGAATGGATTTTTCTTATGCCAAACACTAAAATAAAATATTGTAGTGCTTACATAAATTTTTGGATGTCCGGATGTATTCAGAACGTAAGTTATGCGCGAAAATGCAAACTTATGCACTTTTTTGACGTTTTTAGTCCCAGAATGACCCAAAAGTTTATTTTAGCACACCGAACCCCTCAAAGCCTATTTATAAGCTATGTAAAGGATATTTATGGTATGTTTAACTTATGGTCATGTTCTGGAATGTCTGTTACATTCAAATTGGCATACTTTCGCAGTTTGTCAAATTTAGTCCCTGTAGGCGAATTAACTTGTTTTTGCCATACCAAAGCCTTCAAAACTTATTTCTAAGTTATGTAAAGGTTATTTAAGGTATGTTAAGAATATGTTGATGTTCCGGAGTGTTCATTGCATTTAAACTGGTTATATTTACGCATCAGTGCGCGTATAACCTTCCAGAAAGCGATTTAAAGCTTGACGTCGAACAAGAATTGATATGTGCAAAAGATACACATGTTTATACCAATCCCAAGTATGAAATACAATATTTCATTGGTTTGGTATTTGTTTGATGGTCGCAGTGACACAGGTGTCACATCGGTCAAGTTCTCGGTCAGATCTGTAAGAAACTTGCTTCGTGCACGATCTTGATGTCACACCCCAACCGATGGTGGAAACATCATGGTGAGACGTAATAGATTGCTCAAAGACAACATAACATTAAATTTGCAATAATAGATTAAAATTCAAAATTTCATTTTATATCATCAAAACAAACATTAAATTGTTTAAAGAAAAGAAGTACAACAATTGGAATTTCATAACCAAAACATCAAATTGCATAATCAAAATTGGTGAGTATTTAAATCCACCCTAAATCTTTTCTTGTGATATCATCATCAAATATTTCCTGCAACATGTATAAAATATCGGTCAACACAAATTATGTCGGTGAGCATACTAGTTTGTTTATAAAGTATGAATAAATCTCAAATCCACTTGTTTATAGTTTACTAAATTATGTATCATACTAGCATGCAAAGACTATCAATCCAAAGTTTGGCACTAGCGTAACCTTATCACCGAAGTAATAAGACCGTAATGAATAACTTAACAATGACCCACAAAACGGGCAGTGTGCTAATCCTATAGTGCTATACATGTTAAGGGAGGCTTGCAAGGTTAATGATATATAGCAAAGCATAAGAATGTTCTAGCATGTATAACAAATAAGCATGTTTAAGGATTGAGTGTTTGCATAAGTTATTTTATATGTGTGTGTATGTGTATTTAGTATGAATACATGTTGCAAGCCGAATAGTGTTTAAAGCGTATAACGGTCAAGTATGAACTCATGGTTTCAAAGAATTTCCACAAAATGCGTGTGAGCGGGTTTGAAGGACGGAATCACCAAAGTCACCCTAAAAGGTAAACAAAGGTGTATGAGTATGAGGACTTGGAGATTGGAAAGTAAACGGAATTTATGAGTATGAAAATACATAAAACATATCTTGCTTAGTCATTTATTTAGACACCATTATTAGTTTGTGTTTTTCATGAGTGTTACTCACTCATTAGAAGCCTAAAATAAGGAAATCTAAGATCAAGATATTCTCCACCTTACCATATCGCATTCAACCATGGGTCGGTTGATATCATGGTTTGGTTTTTGGAGTAAGTATTTATATATGTAGTCAAGCATGTCCAAGCATTAGAGATAGGATAAATCTATTAACCTCAAGACTTCACAATTGCAAAAAATCACCAACATAGTTGATGATTCGGATGGTCATGGATATAAGTAAGAACTGCAAAAAAAAAAAAAAAAAAAAAAAAAAAAAAAAAAAAAACTATCTAATGTAATAAGTAACCAAGTGATGGATTACCAAGACGAGTGTTTCCAACATTACATGATTGGAGACTTGGTGTGGTTTCACTCACTTTATTGTTGATGGGTTACTTAGTGACTTATAAAGACATAAAATGGAGGCATATGAACCTCAATTATCTGGAACAGAACCTCAACACAAGCCCATCAACATAGAAGTTAGTTGGAGACTTGGTTTAGTATCCAAAAGTTCCAAAAATAAACAAAGTTAAGAAGAACAAGTATGAAAAGGCTAATAAAAATCCTAACTTGGGCCTCAAAAATGGTGGTTTACCATACTTGTTTACCTTGGTGGTAATACTCCTAGAGGTGTTCAAAGGAAGGAGAAGAAGAAAAACAAGAAGAAAAGTGTAAGAAAGCGGCCAAACCTCATTGTTTTGGACTTAGAACTTTGTGCCCAAAGTTGAAGATCTTGGAGATTGGAGAGTGTTTGGAAATGATTTGGAGGTGGTGAAAGTGTTTAGAAGGTAGTAGGGGATGATATTTATAAGTGGGAGTAGGGTTTGGGGTATTAAAGAAGGTGATTAGGAGTTAAAAGGAGGGAAGTGTTCAAAATTCACGAGTTGGTGGAACCTTCTGCCAGACAGACCCCTTGCGGATCGCAATGGGAGGGGTATATAGTTTGCAAGGACTCCCAGAAGAATCAGAAATTCCATTTCAGCCCTCGGACTTGTTTGGTTTGTTATTTCATGACACAAACACATAGTTAAACATATTTTTAGGGTTTTAAGGTGTATGCAAGCATATATAATAATAAAACACGTATGATTACATTCCGAAGAAAATATAAACTCGATGTATGGCTCAGTTTGGATAAATATGCGTATTTGTGAATGTTTACGTATTATGCAAGTATAACTAGGAAAAAATAATAAAAATATGATTTCTGTTATTATCAAGTCTCGAATTACAAAGGATTGAAATAAAAACACGAATTATATGATATATGGAAAAGAATGGAAAAAATACGAAACGTTACACTTGATTGCAGCAACAATTATGTAATGGAATGGAACAAATGGGTCCCAAGCAAATGTAGTATTTTTTGCTTGGCGAACGGAATTGGATCGTCTATCGACTAAAGTGGCTTTAGCAAATAGGAACATTCAAGTCGGTAACATGATGTGTGTTTTATGTGGGTAGGCGATTGAAATTGCTGACCATATTTTTACCACTTGTGAGTTCGCGTGTAGGGTTTGGGGTGCGATCGGGTCATGGTGCAAGGTTCCTCATGCATTCTCTTTTTCGGTTAGAAACATCTTGGAATTACACAATTATGTTGGTTTGTTGAATCAACACAAGGATGTGATCCATGGTGTCAATGTTATAAGAGAACTCAATGGTAATCAACCATATCTCAGTTGTTAGAGAATATGGAAGGCAAGAAATGAAAGGTTATTCAAAGGAAAATAAATTAAGGCGAGGGAATTTATAGGAGACGTGAAATCTTTACGCTTCTTATGGTATAAGCATAGATCCAGATTCAAAGGTTTAGATTGGGATAAGTGATGTTAATTCATATTCATGTAAATAGAAGGGCCGACTAATCCGTGTCATCGCCCGAGGCCTAGGTTTTCAAATGGCTCGAAAGGTTTTTATAAGCTTTATATTATATCTATACTTTCTATAAAAGGAGAAATCCCAGTGACATAAGAAAAGCTGATGTGTCAGCAGGAGAGCATGTCCAACAATGCTTTTCTTATGTCATTATTACATCATAATGCCTAATATTAAAAGACTTTAAAATTCAAAGTTGGCTCACATCCACCTTTTCAAAGGTCTGCCCATTTGTATAATGCCTTATACTCAAAGGTCTGCCCACATTCATAATTTAAAGTACTGATGTTTATTGAAAATTCAAAAAACCTCTTCTAACATTCAAAATTCAAAATTCTGGCTCCACATTCAAAATTCAAACCATATATATTCTAATCCTATAAATAAGATATAATTATATAATTATCTGGCTCCACATTCAAATCTCTCTCGCTCATATCTATATATGAATTTGGCTCCACATTCAAATTTCAATTTATCTCTCTCCTTTATATTTGCGATCATATCTCTCTTACTCAAATGCATAGCTCTCATGATTGAGCCGGTTAATCTTCATATACAGTTCTTTGTTCCAATATCATTGTTCCAACATTGTTGTTTCATGGAAGCTCTATTTCACACGCTCACCTTTGACCTCGGCTTTGCATATTCAGTCTGTTCATCTGCGATTACAGCTTTTTGTACTTCACGAAATTTTTCCAACATCATTGTTGCAACATCGTTGAGGGTATGTTTTTTTCTCTGATTTTGAATCTTAAAATTTGAACTGATTTGTTCTAATTCTCTGTTTATATTTCAGCCTAATCAGAGTTGTTTAAAATTCAAACAATCAGTTGCGGGTTATTTTAGGTTTGTGGATTCTTTTAAACTGTTGATATGTGTTGATTATATTTATTTTAAGGTGTTGATATATTTCAGCTTTTTTTTTTCGAGCGAGCAGTGGGGAGTTCTTCTGCACTGTTTTTGAAGTCTGAAGTGCAGAAAGTGGAGTACTTCTTTATGATAAATGAAGAAGTTAATGGTAATTATGAGAACCTGTTTTTTTTAATGAGTTAATAGCCAAAATGGTCCCTGAGGTTTGCTCACTTTTGCCACTTTAGTCCAAAATCCAATTTTTTTACATCTGGGTCCCTGAGGTTTGCATTTTGTTGCCATTTTGGTCCAAATCTCAAATCAGGTCAGATTTTTGTCCTTTTCCTCAGGGGTATTTTAGTCATTTTAAGTATTAATATACCCAAACACCCCTAAAATCACTCTGCACACACACACACACACACACACACTCTCTCTCTCTCTCTCTCTCTCTCTCTCTCTCTCTCTCTCTCTCTCCAAACACCCTTCTTTCTCTCTCATCTCTGTCGAACACCACCACCACCGCACCGCCACCGCCACCACCACCATCGCCACAACACCTCCACCACCACAACTATCTCTCTCTCTCTTCTCCCTCTCGCTCTTCCGCAACCATTACCGCAAGATAAGAAACTCCACCAACCACAGTCCATCCACCATTATAAACTGCCATCACCGTCGCTAGAGCTGTTGGATCTGTGATGTTTCTGGTCAGTCATCGTCTATTGCTGCATCTGAATTCAAACGATGATCAAAGACACTAGAAACCATCATCGTCTCTAACACCCCTGTTCAGATCTGGTTAAATGGGGAAGGACAATGGGTAGGTATGGTGGAGGATGGGGTGGATGTGAGGTCGGTGAAAGCAGTGGTTGGTGGAGAGAGAAGAACGACGGTGGAGGATTAAAGTGGTGGTTGCGGTGGTGGTGGAGAGAAGGTCGGTGGGGGAATGAGGTGGTGGTGCAGATGTGATGGATATTGTCGGATTGATGAAGAAGGCCGATTGATGAAGATGGCCGATTATTGGCGGCTGATTAGAGAATTTTAGGGTTTCTTTTGATTTGTGGTGGTTGGTTGTGGTGGTAGCGGAAGAGAGAGAGAGAGAGAGACAGAGATGGTTGCGGTGGTGGAGGTGCTGTGGCGATGGTGGCGGTGCGGTGGTGGTGGTGGTGGCGGTGGTGTTCGACAGAGATGAGAGAGAGAGAAGAGAAAGAAGGGTGTTTGGAGAGAGAGAGAGTGTGTGTGTGTGTGCAGAGTGATTTTAGGGGTGTTTGGGTATATTAATACTTAAAATGACTAAAATACCCCCGAGGAAAAGGACAAAAATCTGACCTGATTTGAGATTTGGACCAAAATGGCAACAAAATGCAAACCTCAGGGACCCAGATGTAAAAAATTTGGATTTTGGACTAAAGTGGCAAAAGTGAGCAAACCTCAGGGACCATTTTGGCTATTAACTCTTTTTTAATTTTATTTTTGTTCTTTCGGTTTATTGATTTTAACTTTTTACTACGGTTATTATATCCTTCTTAATATACAAGTTAAATAACATATATGAATTTGGCTCCACATTCAAGAGTTAAAAATGTCATCATACCCTTCTGTAGGTTCTTATGATTTAAAGTATCGGTTTATCAAGCAAGTTAAGGATCAAGTATATGAGGATAGGGCTACTGTTCAAGAGCTGAAGAGCTAAAGAGGTGTTTTGGTGATGTCTTTCTGCACTTCGGAATTCAAAAACAATGCAGAAGCTTTTCATCACGTTTTACTACCATTATATCCTTCTTTTACATCAGAGTTGAAGAAATATACAAGTTAAAAATGTCATCATATCCTTCTGTAGGTTCTTATGATTTAAAGTATCGCTTTATCAAGCACGTTAAGGATCAAGTATATGAGGATAGGGCTACTGTTCAAGAGTTGAAGATTATTAAATTTCGTTGTTCAGTTCTCAATGTAATTGTTGATCTATCGTCATATGTGATATGTAAATTTTAATTCTATTAATCTTTGTAGAGCATTTTATTTTTACTGATTTGAGCAACAACAGTTGTTAGTGTTGATACCTGCTATTGTAAATGTTGAGTTGCTATTGTTGCCAACATCTGTTATTCCCAACAGCAGTTTTGAAAGAATATTCAACCATTAACACAATAGAAGTTCTGAACATTCTTAAAAAATAGACAAAAATCTTTAAAAGTCTATTGAAAACAACTGTTTTTAAAACATCTATTTGGCAAAAGATTTATCCACTGTTGAAAACAACTGTTTTTAAAACATCTGTTATTCTCAACAGCGGTTTCCAAAGGATTGTCAACCATTAACCCCAATAGAAGTTCTGAACATTCTTAAAAAATAGGTATTTTGAAAAAATTTGACAAAAATCTTAAAAAGTCTGTTGAAAACAGCTGTTTTTAAAACATCTGTTT
Source organism: Helianthus tuberosus (assembly GCA_030545235.1). NCBI lineage: Eukaryota > Viridiplantae > Streptophyta > Magnoliopsida > Asterales > Asteraceae > Helianthus > Helianthus tuberosus. Next base: position 178,085,149 of record CM060354.1, read on the forward strand.
GGCAAAAGATTTATCCACTGTTTAAAGGTATTGTCTGTTCTCATAATTCCTGTTTTTTGTAACGACTGTTGAGTTGCTACTGTTGCCAACATCTGTTATTCCCAATAGCGGTTTGCAAAGGATTGTCAACCATTAACCCAATAGAAGTTCTGAACATTCTTAAAAAATATGTATTTTGAAAAAATTTGACGAAAGTCTTTAAAAGTATGTTGAAAACAGCTGTTTTTAAAACATTTGTTTGGCAAAAGATTAATCCACTGTTTAAAGGTATTGTCTGTTCTTGTAAGTCCCGTGAAACGGATCTTTCAATGATATCAAACAACACCAAGTTTGTGCGGAATCCAAACTTGATGTGATTCAAGAATAAACACGAAAAATATGAAATACGAAGAACACAACGAATCACCTTTACACACTTGCACACGATTCTATTACTATCAACTAGCAAAACCGTCTAGTACAAGTGCTCACAAACAATCGCCTTCCTCTAGCTCTCTCTAGGAATTCTGTAACAATGAGGTTCAAACCCTAAAACAAGTTAAAAACTTGTTTATATACTAACTCAAGCCCAATTCCCTATATGGGCTCCCCTTGGGCCTGCTTGGCCCACATGGCCTAAAGCTTGGCCCAAGTGACCTATAAAGGTCCAAAACCTAATATAAACTAACTCGGTAAAGCCCAGTTCGTAACCATAACCCGTTGTGTTAATTTGATGCGTCAGTCTCACACTTTAAGGCCTAACAATCTCCCCCTAGACTGATGCCATCAAATTGTCTTCATAGCATGAATTCAACAAAGTCTATGGTTGTCACTATGCTGCAGATGTTGTGGAAGTTCTTGACTTCTGAAATCTCAGCACTGGGTCTCTTTCTTCAGCTCTTGTGGTTAGCTTCATATCAGGATCTTGATCAGCATTTGCTTGATAATCTTGTCAAAAAGAATGCGAGAGGAGGATTCTCAACAGCTCTTTTCTTTTGCAATCTTTGTCTTTCAAGCAGTTTCATGGTACTTCTTCAAATGTACTTTCACTGTCAGACGGCGTTTCGTATCCGGTTCTTCTGACTCAGGTACATCTTGTAGTTGTGCTGCTCCATGCTTCGTCAGCAGCTAGCAGCATCTCAGTCTTCAACAACCCCTGTTCTTGATTAAAATCAAGTTCCGCACATGCTCACAAACTCATAAGCAAACATTTCTTATGCAACAGGGAGAGTACCACATGAACACTAGGTACATGAAATTTCACAATTTAAATTCTTTTAACTTTTGATGATCAGTCAAATCTTCAAGAACGGTTACATTTTTAATTTTAAGAAAAACAAATAAGCACTCTATTTTTGGATTTTTTATTTTATATAAAAAAAAACAAGACACTATTTTTGTATTTTTTTGTTTTTTTTAATTTTTCAAAATTTTATTTTTAATTTAAGAACTAAAAACAAATAAAAACTCAAAATATAAACAACTACTATAATATACAATTACAATTGCAATGGGATCAAAATTCGTTCTCAGGCAGACTAAGGAACACTTTTCAGTACGAGCCTAATCAAACTGGTCTATGCGATTGCCAATATGTTTGTCCACTTAAACTTTAACGCTTAACTTTCAATTTTTTAACTTCGTGATATGCTTTAGGTAATATTATACTATTATACCCGTGTGTCCCATTCCAAGGCATACCCCCGCGATCAAGGTAAGCACAACGATTCATCGTAGCAGGTGAGTATACTGATGTCATCCTTTAAGATATCCTGACTGTGTCTAAGTCTGCATATAATCTGTTTTATCATGTTTTGATTTGTTAACAATGAACACCCAAATAAATACTAATCAAAACCTGGAAATATAAACAACACACTATATCATGCAAGTATCTTCCCTACCACATATTTCACAAGTCCAATCCAGATTTCTGAAATCTTAACTAGGAATAGGTTGAGAAGAGAACATAATAGATCTTTTGCAGAGATGGTATAATATACAGATCAAATGAGTTTTTCTCAGTTTGATATAGGTTTCTTGGGTTTCTTTTGGGCACTTGAGGGCCTCTTTCGGGTGTATTAGATCTATAGCGCGACAACGTACAGCTAGGTCAGCATGTATCTGGATGCAGCAGAAGCTGTCGTTGCCTAGCACCTCCAGGTCAGCATATATCTGGATGCAGCAGAGGAGGTACACGACTTTTCAGAGAAGATTTCAGAATCAGATCAAAATTGGGTGTATCGGGACAACATACAGACATTCAAATAGAAATGAGCTAATTCCAAGTGACTTTCTTTCCTGGGTTCATGTACAATTTTAGTTCTGAACAGAAGGACAGCCAAGATATCCCCGGATGATTCAACAATATAAAGACCCGAAACCTCAGATGTTGGCTATCTATCAACGCAAGATTTAAGACCATAAAATCATACGCCGTTGGTATGTTACCCACATGGTACATAGTTCGTTATGTTTATATCACTTAGTATCTTTTATCATGTTGAGCGTCAAGCCTATCGACATATTGCAGTAGATCCTAGTCTTTTCAGCTATGGCACCTTACATGTGTTAGTCAAACCCTTTAACACGAACATTTATTTCACTTCCCATATCATGCAATCTTTCTTTTTCGCTTCTTCATTTTCTAATGTTTTTGTATTTTTCTCATTTTCTTCCCCTAAAACAATGCATATATATACAGCAAACTCTTTTTGTGTTTTTCTTTTTCTGAGTTTTCTCCCCCTTAAACTCTATATCTATCTATATATTCCTCCCCCCCCCTAAATTTGTGCATAAATCTTGTATTTTTGCGCAAATTTACCATTTACTAGAGAAAGGACACATTATGTACAAAGTTATAAACTAAGAAAAGAGAAAAATATTTTTACTTAACAGTTCCGTCATTAGATTGAAGACTAATCAAATTCAAATCAAAGTACTGAATTTAAACGGTACCTTTTCCTGATCATTTCTTACTTCTTTAATCTCCTCCAAAGGAAACATATCATCTGAAAAAAAAAAATTGAACTTTTTGCAACAGTGAAATGTTACCCGTTTTATCTCTGGAACAACCGCTATCAACATTCCAGAGATTGTCAACAGCTCCTCCTTAGTTGTTCCTGAAAAGTAAGGAGATTAGTAAGACATTGGTACCCAGGCCATCGTGGTCCTGGGATTTCCTGAAGCATCAAAATAAGACACTTCTTTTAAACATAGGTCCCCTTTGGTTTCAAGGATTGGAGATATTACTGCTTTGGATTTGGGTTTCCAAATCTGGTTCGGTTTAACAAACGTGTTTGTTGCATTCGGTTGAGCAACATTAGCTGATTCAGTTTTAGAAATACGTTTTTGTTCTTGAACAGCCTTGCGTTTGTTTTTAGCAGTGTTCCAATCCCCATCAGAAGGTTTAACCTTGGGATTCACATTCTTCATTGCCTTAGGTGATGATACCTTCATTGGCTTGGAATGATTGTTATCCTTTGATGTAACCCTCTGATTTTGCATATAGTAGGGTACGTAGGGACGCCTTGTGCAGTTTCTAGCAATATGACCCGCAATGCCACAGTTGTAGCAAGTTTGTCTTTTCATCGGAAAGACGTTTTGAGCAGCTTGATTCGCTCTAGCAGGTCCTGAAGGACAAACCGGTCCTTTTTGCGCTGGATGCGCCTGCACATTTCTCTTAGACGAAGACGAATTGGGGTGCTTGTATTTGTTGTTTGCAGAAGTCTTGTTGCTTTGAGCACCATTCTTCGTCTTTTCTCCCTGATTGGAGCTTTCAATCACCTTGTCATGAGCCTTATGTGATCGTGATTGTCTTTGATGAGCATACTTCTTATATCCTCGACTTTGATATGCTCGTTTTGGCTCCTTTTGTGTATTGTGAACCGGCTCACAAACACCAGCACAAGAGTGAGCGTTGACTTTTTGTTGCACTTTTGGACGATGAACACAATTTCTAGCAATTTGTCCAGGATTTCCACAGTTGAAACATGTCTGTCGTTTCAATGTATGGAGATTCTGAGAGCAAGCAACATTAGCTTATCTGATTGGTCTAGATGACCGAGCTTGCTTAGGTTGTGTTCCGTGTGCCTTTTCTGAATTCTTCTGTACCTGTTGATCAGAACTAGCACAAGCATGAGATTCAGACAGATGATGTTTTTCGTCTTTTATAATTTTATCAGGATCATTTTGAAAAGACGATTCAGTTTCTGTTTTAATTTCCTTTTCAGAAACATTTTCTTGTGACTTTTCATTTAATGTGACCACCTCTTCTTTTTCAAAATCTGGTTCAGTTTTAATTTCAGAAGATGTAAAAGTTTCATCAACACGTGTTTCATCAACACACGTATCATGTGAATCTACTTGTGGTTTACTTTCATCTACAGTTTCCAATGGGATCCCACTAGATTCAACATTAGGGATGCCCACTGAGACAAATTCAGAAGAAGAATCACAAAAATCTTGATTTTCTTGTGAAGAAGTTTCAGTGGTTTCACTGAATGTGTCCTGAGGGACCTCACCTGTAACACTGTCATCAACCAAAGGGTTAGAAACATCACATTCACAATCATTAACTGAAAAAAAAAATCATCACCAGACTTATTGTTCAAAGTTTCACCACAAACATTATCAGTTTTACCCAAAACATCAGGCTCACTAGACGAAACATAAGCACAAAACGATGCAAACAAAGACCGACCAAAAGCAATATCAGATTCAGTTTGTTCAAAATAATTTTCAGAAATATTAGTATGAACAACTGGTTCACTCCCAAGAACATCTTCACATTTTACTTCAGATACTTTATCTGCACATGAAGACGAAATGTTAGGATCAATTGAGCCTTTAGAAACAAAATTTATTGGAGCAGACTTCTGTTTCTCAATTGGTCTGTTATTAAAAGATGACTTATTGTTTTTGGGACCATAAGTCATTTTACTTTCATTAATCATCTCCTCCCCAGTCATGGGTAAATAAGTATAATTGTCATTATAGGGAGGAGGAGCCTGATTAAAACCCAAACCACGCCCTTTCTTTTCCTTGTATGCGAGCTGTTGATCACACAAGTTTTTGACTAATTTGTTGGAAGAATCAAATTTCTTAATGTTAAGTTCATTTATTTGATATCTATCTCTGATATCTTCCAGTTCCTTAGTCACAGTGCACAGTTTCTCCTGAACATATAAGAGTTGAGATGATTTCACACTTACATCATCCTTGAGTTTGACGATGTCTTTTCGCTGAGCTTCAATTTTTTCTTTATAAAGTTTTTCATTTTTCGATAAAGTAAAGTTTTTATTTTTTATGTCGTTGTAGTCTTGAATCAACTCAGCATTGTGTAACCGATATGCCTCATTTCTTTCTCTACACTCAGGAGTGCAAAAGACAGAAAGTATCTCTTCACGATCACGAGTAATTTCTTGAGCCAGGTGTTTGTTAAACATAAATGCTGAATTTTGTGTGGATGAGCAAATAGCAGCAGATGTGTTGCCTTGAGTAGACTGCTTGTCAGCATTGTCATATGATTTGATGAGTGAGATTAGCTCATCTGACTTCATTTTGTAACAGCAGCAGTCGGTTGTCAATAATATCTGATTAACATTGCGAAACCAACTACAGTTCGCCTGATCTGGAATCCCTTTTATAGCATCCAGAAGCTTTCTGTTGCTCATGCGAGTAGACACCACCATCTCTGGCTTCTCCATTTCAGAGAGCAGTTCAGCAAACCGGCCTGTAAGTGCATCTATAGATTCACCATATAAGTATCTGAATCCTTCGAGTTCTTGCACAAGCACCTCTCTCTTAGAAGACATTTTTAAGATGTGATCCCAAAAATGTGATCTTTTAACTATTTCCTCAACACAAGCCCAAAGCGAGAACTTGTGTACTCGCTAACTCAAACCCTTTGTAGGCGAATGAACCCACTTTCTGAACCGCACCTCAAAACCTGTTAAAACTTGTCACAAACCAAACAATTTTTTTTTAATTGATAAAAGTATACTAATAGTTATTATTATTATAAAAGAATACTTATTATTATTATTATTATTATAAATAACTAATGATTATCTAATTATTACTAAATGATTAATCAATTATTATAATAAATAACTTAAACGAGCAGCAGTTGTCTTCTTCCTTAATCAAAACCCACCAAAACCCTAATTTCAAAAAACGTTCAAAACCTGTATTCGTTTTCTTTGGCACAAACGATAACAAGTAACAATCTTTAGAATGTGAATGAAGAAACGAAGCAATATAATTTGGTGGGTGAAGCACGGTGATCGTGGTGGTTGACGGATGAGGTGATGACGGTGGTTGGAGAATGACGGAGAAGGTCGGAGTCGGAGAAGATGACCGGAGTTGCAGGTGGTGTTCGGCGATGATGAACGGAGGTGGTGGTCGATGATGTTTGTATGAGAAGATGATACAGTTGGTCTGAGAATGATGGTGTCCGATGAAGATGATGTCGTTTGTCGCTGAAGAAGATGAAGTTGCAGGTTCCGGCGTAAAGATGACGAACGTTGAACGACGGACGTGGTGGTAATGGATATGACAACGGTGGTGAAAGTGACCAGAGAAGGACTTGCAGGTTTCGTGATTATTGTTGCGACTCGAGATCTGTAGATGATGATGATGGTTGCGACTCGAGAGAATACAACTCGAGACCTTTGTTGCGACTCCGGAGAATACGAATCGAGACCTTGTAGAGGATGAATGGAGGTTGCGACTCGAGACCGTTTTTGGAAGATGATGACTCGAAACCAGAAGTGAAGTTGTGATGATGTGAGTCGAGACCGTTTTTCGAAGATGATGACGACTCGAGACCTATTGGGCAGTGAGTCGAGACCTGTTGTAGATGACTCGAGACCTGCTGAAGTGGTTGCGACACAAGAATGAATGACTCGAGACCAGTGATGAGCGGTGAGTCGAGACCAGATTGTTGTGAAGGAGATCTTTGACGGTGATTGCTACTCAAAAGTCAAAAGAACATGTGATGAATGATTAGCTGTAGCTAATAATACAATATGGAAATCTCAATCTCACCAAAATTATTAAATCAACAAATCTCCGAAAATTGTGTAAAATTTTAAAACAAGATATTTCTAAAGATTTTTGAAATTTACGTTTAATCCTTTTAACAGCCTTTTTCAAAATTAAAACACCAAAATATAGTGATTTTTGATAAAATTTCGATGAACACTACGAAGAACGCGAAGAACACCGAACAAAAAATAACGAAAATCTTGAATCTTTGATATCACACCGAGCCTAGAAATAGGTTCTAATGGCTCTGATACCACTTGTAAGTCCCGTGAAACGGATCTTTCAATGATATCAAACAACACCAAGTTTGTGCGGAATCCAAACTTGATGTGATTCAAGAATAAACACGAAAAATATGAAATACGAAGAACACAACGAATCACCTTTAAACACTTGCACACGATTCTATTACTATCAACTAGCAAAACCGTCTAGTACAAGTGCTCACAAACAATCGCCTTCCTCTAGCTCTCTCTAGGAATTCTGTAACAATGAGGTTCAAACCCTAAAACAAGTTAAAAACTTGTTTATATACTAACTCAAGCCCAATTCCCTATATGGGCTCCCCTTGGGCCTGCTTGGCCCACATGGCCTAAAGCTTGGCCCAAGTGACCTATAAAGGTCCAAAACCTAATATAAACTAACCCGGTAAAGCCCAGTTCGTAACCATAACCCGTTGTGTTAATTTGATGCGTCAGTCTCACACTTTAGGGCCTAACAGTTCTGATAATTCCTGCTTTTTGTAACGACTGTTGAGTTGCTACTGTTGCGAACATCTGTTATTCCCAACAGCAGTTTCCAAAGGATTGTCAACCATTAACCCAATAGAAGTTCTGAACATTCTTAAAAAATAGGTATTTTGAAAAAAATTGACAAAAATCTTTAAAAGTCTATTGAAAACAGCTGTTTTTAAAACATCTGTTTGGCAAAAGATTCATCCGCTGTTTAAAGGTATTGTCTGTTCTCATAATTCCTGTTTTTTTTGTAACGACTGTTGAGTTGCTACTGGTGCGAACATCTGTTATTCCCAACAGCAGTTTCCAAAGAATTGTCAATGATTAACACAATAGAAGTTCTGAACATCTGTTATTGCTCAACGTCTTTAAATGAAGAGGTTTTTTACCACTGCTCAACAGTTCTGAACATCTGTTATTGCTCAACTGTTGATTTACCACTGTTTACAACATTTGTGTCCAATTAAGTGGTAGTAGCCTTTGTTTGCCATGTAGATTATTGTTGGTCTTTAAATGAAGAGTTTTTTTTTTTAAATTTTTTTATGGCAGAGGTTTAAAATTTGTCCTTTCAGTTTCTTGATATTTAATTTTATAGTTTTCCCATGAAAATTTATTTTTTAAATGTTTGGCATTAAATGGCTGCTGATATTTAATATCAATTTATTCGTTTATATTAAAAGTCTGTTGAAAGGACTGCTGACTTACTATTGTTGTATAAGATATGTTGTTTCCCAACAGTGGTTTCCAAATATTGTTGAAGGGTATTGTCTGTTCTCATAGGTTCTGTTTAATCTAAGGACTGCTGAGTTACTAATGTTGCATAACATTTGTTGTTGGCCAACAGTGGTTTTCGCAACAACTGTCATCCATTATCAGAGCAGAGGTTGTGACGTGGACAGATGTTAGCCATCAGATCTTTCTAACTTCTGACACGTCAGCATTCACCTTTTCACTTTATAAACCCCTGTTTCATCCCCAAACCGAGGTTTTACTTTCGTCTCGAGTTTAAAATTCAGCAGAGCGGTTTCCACCTTCTTCTTCAACACTTCTTCGTCAACCTCTCGCAACTTTCAATTCCGATCATGACTTTGGTGATGAAAAATTCGCATAACTACCTTGCTATTTTTGAGAAAACCGAGAACAATACTCTCTATCATTCAATGATTGATGTTCTTACATCATCAAAATATAAGGTCATTCTTACCACCGACGCACCCATTTTCCAAGAGACGCTTCGCGATTTTTGGGCTAATGCGAATATTGAAGTACAAAACAATGTGGCCGTAAGTATAACTTCAAAAGTCGGAGGTGAATCGGTTGCTATTACCCCCAGTACCATATCAACAACATTTGAGGTAAACGACTTGGCAGGTAAGACCTCTTTGACGAAAAATGAGATTCAAACATACTTGATGGGGAGGGGATATGATGGAGAGTTGAATCAGGCAACTATGTTTAAAGGTAATTTTCCACCGCCAATGAAATTCCTGTTCCATACTCTCTTAATCAGCCTCTCAAATAAAACTACTTCTTTTAATGAAATACTTTTGAAAATCCAGTCATTGGGGTATGCAATTTTGACAAATACTGATTTTAACTACTCCCAAGCACTGTTTGTTGATTTGGTTGCAAATTTAAAAAACATTAAAAAGGGCAAAACTGCTGCTATTAAAAAGGGCAAAACTGCTGCTATTAAAAAGGGGAAAGCTGTTGCTATTAAAAAGGGGAAAACTGCTGGTTTTCTTATGTTTCCTAGACTATTAAGCTACTACCTGCAAAAACATGTTTCTCAAAAAGCTTTTGAAAAAGGTGAAGCTATTAAAATGAATAGTCTAACATCTGAAACTTTTAATCGCCTTATGGCTAAAGAGTCAGATGTTTTCAAAACTGAAGCAGAGGGAAATGAGGAAATTTTAGATGAGTCTACAACTGCTCCTCAAACGTCTGTTGCTGAGCCCACTGCTCTTGGTGATCACAGCACTACAACCACTACTGTGAAACCCCCACCAACAAAACTCAAAAAGACCAAAACAAAATCCAAAAAGCCCACCGAAACCAGCAAAACGGGTCCCCTGGAAGATGAGATCCCAGAGGTTAACCCCGTGACAACACAGATGTCACTACAAACCATTGTTGCTACTTCCTCACAACATGTGGAAAGATCTCAACCCATAAACCAAACTCCTCATGATTCCTCACAAAAGGAACATGTTGTATTCACAGGGACACCACAATATGATGTCATACCCTCATATGAGAGTATACTTAAAAGCCCTTCTCCCGCGGCAATGTCTCTTTCGACAGCAATCCCTTCATCTTCCATTCCACCAAAGTTTGTAACACTACTTCAAGCTATTGACATTCAGAGTGATAGTAATCCATCTCACGAACACTTTACTGAGAGTTTAACTTCAACAATAGCTATGTCTGAACCTTTTCAATTACCTAACCCAGAAATAGTTGAGGAGGCTACACCTCTTGAATTTCAGCAAATTCTTGATGGTATTTCAAGTGGAGCAACTACTACAAATGCCAAATCCATTGATTTATATTTGGACAGTAGTTTCATCAGTCAGACTCCCTTGAAGGCAACCACTGCTGTGTCTATCAAGGTATCCACTGGTGAGTTCAAGTTAACCACGGGTGAGATCACTAAGGTAACCAAGAACAAGGGGCATCTGCTAATGAAAATTTGGAGATACCTCCTCTTTCAAAAGCAGATACAACCACCTCTGGTGGGAATTCAGATGATCCTAATAAGTTAGGTGATGGATTAAAATACCAGGATTTGACGGACAGGATATCTAACTTGGAAACAACTGTTGCTGATATGAAAGATCAATTGAAGCAGTTGGTGGATGCTTTCAAAAGTCGACCTTCTCATCAGCAGTTATGCCAAGAGCTTTGGAATTCGGTACAACCCATTCTTGCAGCTCAAAGGGAACTGGCTGAGATTCAACTTAATTCCCACATGAAGCTAATTAGAGTTATGGTTGAAGCAAGATACAAAGACACATAGGCTGACATCAAGGGCATAAAAGAATGCATTGCAAAGTTAACTGGTACTACCCCTGCACCTGTGTTTGAAAAAGACGATGAAGATGATGCTGAAAAGAGGGAAAAGGATTCCATGAAAAACTTTGGCAAACCAACACCAAGGAATCAGCAAAAAACAAAATCCAAAGCCTGCCAAGCAAACTTCTGCAAAATCTCCTGGAAAATCTGATACTGGTAAGAAAAAGGGAATTGATGATTCCGTTAACAAACAGACAGATAAGGAGATTGAACGAAAGCAGAAGAGGAAGCATACAAAAGAGGAAGATGATGTGCTCAACATTGTAACTTCAAATAGAAGAAAATCACAGAAAGATAACGAATCTCCTATTGTCATATTTCCTAAACCAATATCACCACCAGAAAAACCAACCACTGCTGCGAAACTCAAAACCATTGCTGAACCTAAGAAGTCAGATTCTGATACACCTAAAACAAAACTCTCACCAGAAAAACCACCTGTCAAAAAGCAGAATCAAAATCCTCATCACCACTGCCAACCTCGACTGAAACAATTGTTGATGCAACAAATGTTTCAGCACATGTTAAGACAACAGCGGTTGAGACACCAGTTGTTTCAACAGTTGTTAGTCAATCCACTGATTCTACCCAATTTCAATTTCCATCACAATCAACCCTTACAGTCATGGCACCTTTTTCTTCCCTAACTCCTCCTTCTCCAAAATCTGTTTACACAAGAAAGATAAAATTCATGGTGCATGAAGAAGAGAAGGAAGAAAAAGATATACCCGCACCAATTCCGTTATCAGCTACTCCGTTCATTCAAACTTCACCCAAACCATTCGTCCCACCTCCATCAACAAAGATCAACCCATTGGCAGTAACTTTCCATCTGGAACTGCTTGCAGTTCAAGATGAAATGACTCAATTTTACACAGAGGATGATCCATCCAAAAGAACCTTCCCATCTCTTCAGGGATTCGAAACTCCAAATAATATTTATGAATATCTGAAGCTAAAGGGCAAGCAAGCAGAAGATAAGGCAAATGAAGAGTGTAAAGGGCTAGGAGACATTAAGTTATCAGCTCGCATGCAACATTGGCTTGGCGAATTTAAGAAGTTGGAAGATTTTGCTAGACACCTGAGTAAGAATATGTCAAATATGTCACCAAATGTTGAGCTAGAAAAGACATTAAGGAATGATTTCTTAAACACTATCATGGAAACCAAGCCCTACGAAGCCTACAGGTCTGATTTCAAAGACTGGCCCCTTGAGGCTCTTAATGAGGAAGGTAATAGAATTGAAAAGATGAATAAAGATCCTCAAATGCCAAAATCTGCTCCCAACTGGAAACAATACAAAAAGGTTGAAGTGGATGAAGTGTTGAAGTATAAGAGAATGAAGGCAGAACTTGTAGCAGCTAAGGTTGGGACTGCTAGACAAATTGGAAAATGGACTAGGCAGTCTATTGATCGAGCTTACAGTAGGTTAGAAGAGCGAAGAAAGACAGATCCATCCCTTCCTAAAAAGCCAGTATACAAAGATGAAACGACTGGTATACGTCGGCAGACCGTTACATCTAAAAAGCTGTTCTCATCAGCAGATGTATCCATTGCTGCCTTGAACCAAAGAAAAAGACAACAACTGATGGATGAGGAAGATGAAAATAGGTATGCTGAGTACAGAAAAGAGTCTATCAGAAATCAGTTACGATATGGATTGGATGATGCTTCGTTGCAATTACAAGCTCAAGTTGCTCAAACACTTCAGAAGTTGGCAAGCAGGCCTCAATCGCCAAACTCCTCTCAAATAAAACTTCTCCCAAGAAACCCATCAGACCCAAAAATAATAAAGTGGAAGTCTGAAAAACAGACCCATGAATTGACTTTGATCAAGTCTGATGGTAGTGTTGAAAAGATATCAAGGGAGAATGCACTTGGTCTGAATCCAGTTGACCTCCAAGATTTTTTTAACCTTCAGCTTGATATGGATGAAGATGATACTGATTCCTTGGATTTTGAGCTCCAATTCAAAGGGCAAATCCGGGAAATGTTGATGAGAGAATAAAGATCTGCTGATTTCTAAAATTTGATGATCCTTGATTTAGTTTTGCTGAAAGTCGTTGAGGCAGGTGATTGTGTGTTTGTAGTTAACGTTTGTTGAACTTTAAGTTGTATTCAAATTCTATGAAGTACGTATGTCTATAAACAGTTTATATTGTCTTTTTGGGTAAACAGTTAAATTATATGTAACTGATATATTAACCGATAATCTATGTTTATAGTTGTCTTTTAGCTATAATAGATAACACGTTTTGGTACAATATCTATGCACGTATCTATATGTTCTATTAATATGTGTTATGCATGCTTGTCTAAGAAACGACCCGTGTTTGCAGCTCTCATTTTTAATGAGAGTACTAAATTCTTTGTTAATAACATTATTCTCTTAACATCTGTTTACTAACCTTTGTAATTTCTGTTGACTGATCTTTTTAACATAGGTTGACTAACATGCATATCTGTTTACTATCTATCCATCTGGCAAGCTCTGTTAGAGATAATGGATAATATTTTTTTAGGAAAGTCTGTTGGAAAGCAACAGAAGTTTTTAACAGTTAATAGACAACAGTAGTTTGCTATCAACATAATGGAATTGCTGTTGAATAAACCTATTGACCATTAGTGTATATCAATTTTATAAGTCTGCACTAATTATTTTTTTACTCTCTGTCAATATGGGCTATGCATGATTTTCTAATAAACGACCCGTGTTTGCACACGGATCTTACCGCTAGTATAAAATAATAAAAGACCAAAATCATTTATGGCTCTACCACTTAGTCGCCCAGGTTTTGAAGGCTCGCCCAAATCTACCAAATTAAAAATTGATATTCGTTGGGGGTGGTTGCTTAAAACTACAACACGTACATACTCACAGCGATCTGCGATCATAGGACACCTTTCATCGACGTTTCAATTTTTTGGGGGAACAACATACAAAATCTAAACAACCATCGTTTCAACGACCATCGACATCCATCAACGTTTCACGATCATCGACATCCATCAACAAAATTTGAAAGTCTGAAAAACCTACCTAGGGTTAAGCCTTAAGGAGTTAAGGGTTTGCATAACTGCATTCTTGTTTCATAATCACTTGTCAGGTATGGAATTACGAATTGGAATGTAACATTTTTATCTTTGATGCCATATTGCCATTACTTGATAAATTATGGTTTCTTCTAAATGTTTGATTGTGTGTTTTGAATGTTTGAAAGCTTGAAATTTGAAAATAAAAACGTTTGATGTTTAGATTTAGAATTAGATGTTTAAACTTTAAGTATGGTTGTGTACTGATTCTGATAACTTTGATGTTTAGATTACAGGGAGGAGATCCAATTTTTTTTTTAGTCTCAATCGAGACCCAAAAGAATTTTATCATTCTCGAAGACGGCCTGATAAATAATGTATTTTGGTTTGACACTGCTATTGGTAGAGGCATGTGTAGTTTAATGAAATTAAACTTTAAAAAAATTAACATTGTGCCATATAATATATATTTTTAGCAAATAATAAATAATATTTAAAAAAGGAATCTAGAAGGCAGAATAGACACACTAAGCATGTTAGAATTCCGTATGTCACGCATTTATTCCCTGCTAATTGCTAGACACCCCCCTCCACTCCCTCCCAATTTAAGTTTTTAATTATTCTGGAATATTTGAAGATATATTTTTGTAATACATATACGCCTAATCAGTTTCCAGATTAGGCATTTAGGTAAACTCTATATTTGTTAATGATCATTGTGATATTGTCCTCCAAAACTGATTTTGCAAAAAAATTAAATTAAAAAATATATATATCTAAAAAATCATCCATGCAATTCAAGTTTTGTTTATACATCTTGTAACAAGTGTTATATAGTCAACATGTTTTTTAACATAAAATTTGGATCTCTGACAGACCACTGGATTATCATCGTGCCACCAGCGGAATCACCCGACAGACCACTAAATTATCATCGTGCCACCAACGAAATCATCCGACCATATCCATCTCCACTAGGCAATAACGCATACACACCAATTCAGGAAAAAAAAAAACCCAATAAATATGGGGAAAACCCCTTGTGTGAATCGAACCCACCACCAAAATACAACCATGCAATAACGCCATGGACAGTCAACACGTTTTCTTATTTTCTGTTTCATAACATACTAAATATATCCATAAAAAATATAATAATATCGTTTTTTTTTTCACAAACAAAAAAAGTATATAAAAATTTTATCTCAAAAAAAAAAAAAAAAAAAATTGAATGAAAGAAAACGCGGATGAATGTACTTTAAAGACTTCACACACAACACCACTTCAACTCCATTATCACAACTTTCTCTCTCTAAACCCATCCCTTCTCTCTCTCTCTAAAAAACCAACAATGGCAGAAGAACCAGAAACCGGAGAAGAATACCTCTTCAAAATCGTGGTAATCGGCGATTCCGCCGTGGGTAAATCCAACCTCCTCTCTCGTTTCGCCAGAGACGAGTTCGACGCACACTCCAAGGCCACCATTGGCGTCGAGTTTCAAACTCAGGTCGTTGATATCGACGGCAAAGAGGTCAAAGCTCAGGTCTGGGACACTGCCGGTCAAGAACGGTTCCGTGCCGTCACTTCTGCTTACTACCGTGGTGCTGTTGGTGCTCTCATTGTTTATGATATTAGTCGCAGAACCACTTTTGAGATTAAACGGTGGCTCGGTGAACTCAATAGTACGTTTTTCTTTTTACTCTTGGTTGTGGTTTCGGTTCGGTTATGATTTGGTTAAGATTTGTTGAAATGGAAGAGATCTGGTGGGCGATTTGGTTAGTTATGTTAAGAGTTAGGGTTTAATGTGATCAGTGAGAAATTGAGATGAATTTAATTGATATTAGGTGGTGTTTGGCTTGGTTTTAAAAAGCGTTTTGATTCCAAAAGCCGATGTGCAATGGGCAAAGCCTCGTTATTAGAAAAAAAGTAACTTTATAGCCATCATTAGTGCTCTAGAGGTAGCCACGGTATTTAAGTTTCACTTACGGTGGGCGCGAGTGAGTTTTCCTCCTCCACAGGTCTCTCAAGTTCGAGTCTGGGTGACAGGGGTTTTTCATTGAAGGGTTTAAATTGGGGATCTGTTATGCAAGGGGCCTCTCTAGCGTGGACCCGGTTAAGGCAACGTATGCTAGACTTCCCGACATTCACGAATAATTCACACATTTCAAAAAGAAAATTAGAAAAAACTAAAACAAATTTCTATAGATAATATTATAACTTTTGAACACTAAATTATTAGATATTTTCTTTGTTCAAATACTCAAACTCATTGCTCAACCAATGGTGAGATATATTGCGCGCATCATGGAATCGCATCACGTTATGCAACCTCATCATCGCATCATGTGATGCACACATTATGCTCTCTTGCCTCTTGATGCGTGCATTTTAGAACCAAGGTGTTTGTGATTGCTTATTGTGTGTTTATGCTTGTTAGCTTCATATAGGATACGGGTACCGGTAGCACAACTTCGATATCGGTACCTTATTCATTTTTATGGTTTTCGGTTTAGATATCAATCGTTTTCGGTATTTTTGCACCAACGATACGTACTGCCATAATTGGTACGGTATCTGTTTTATGTATTTACTTATTTTCGGTACTGGTTTGGTATTGGTACGGTAATAGTTGTTAATAGCGTGCAGCATAGCGAAGCGCTCATGTGTCGCTGTATAGTTGGTAGAGACAAATAGCGATATATCGCGAGATTTTTGAAAAAAAATTTTAGTGCTTTTTTTTTTTGGTAAAATATACATATAAAATATTTCTAAAATTTTCTTCTAGTGTATCGCTAAACATCGCTATATAGTTGGTAGAGACAAATAGCGATATATCGCGAGATTTTTGAAAAAAAATTTTAGTGCTTTTTTTTTTTAATATTTTTGGTAAAATATACATATAAAATATTTCTAAAATTTTCTTCTAGTGTATCGCTAAACATGAAATAGCGCTATTTCGTTGCTATCGCTGCGTACCGTTTAGGTAGCTTGCCGCTAACGTCCGCTATTCGCTATTGACAACCATGGGTACGGATGTACCGTACCGATCTCATTTCTAATTTAGGGTGAAACAAGTCGATTTTAGTAAGCAGATTGATCTCCAAATCTACACATTTGGAAGGAGAATCTAGATAAGAAAAATAGATATTAACTGTATTGGGGACAAGTTTCGAACACTAGACCGTAAAGAGGCATGGGAGACTTTTGGTTAAGGAACTAGAATAAGTAACCTTATGTGTTTAAGTAAGTAAACTGATGTGTTTAGGTACTTGTTTTTTAGATTATTTGGTTTGAAATTTAAAACATAAAGAGCTAGGTCTAAAGGTCCAACTGCCACATGAATCATATTTATTCTACACACTTTTTAGTTACATGTTTTATTATAACATTTAAGAGCTATCCTATTCTGATGTTGAAGTAGTTAAGGAATCGCCTTTGTGACCTTGATATCTAACTGTTATAAGCTGCATCATCAATTCATTAATAAATACAATTTCTTGATCATATGACCACCAACACTACGGGCTACTTCTATTAGACACAATTAAGGTTTTTATTTTAGAAGTGGCGTTTTCAACCCGTTTACTTATGAATGGATTAATTCGGGTCTTTTTATGTTTAACCCATTACAGGGGAGGGTTAACTTGCCCTAAAGCATTGGATTTAAAAGACTTAGACTATTCCTCAAATATTATAATATTTTTAACCCATTAATTAGTCGAACAGGGGAGGGTTAACGTGCGACGGTGCGCGAGTGAAAAAAATAACGTGCATAATAGTAACGTGCGTAATTAGGGTTTAACCCCAACGCATGCGTAATTATGCAAATAATGTGTGTAATTATGTATTATAAGTGATAACATGCGTATTTTAAAAATAATATGCGTAATTCACTCGCGCACCGTTGCACGTTAAGGGGCTATTGTACGTTAACCTTCCTTTATTTTTCTAAATCGTTTTTACACAATATTCATTCATATATGTATGTGTGTATTGGGCTCAAATGAGAACCATTAGGAACCAATTTTATTCATTGTATTCATTAACGAATACACAAATTGTGTATTCATCGATACATCGTTGAATAAATGGCTCCTCATGCTTCTTATTGGAAAAAAAAACACACATATATATCATATATGCATGTGTGTGTGCGTCTTGGTTTAAAAAAGCGCACCTTAAGCGCAAAGCGACCCTAGGCGTAAAGAGTTGCGCCTTGTGTGACATAAGGCGAGCTATGTACAAAACGCGCACAAAAAGCGAGCTTTTTTGGAAAAGAAATCCCACTGAGGCGCGCTTCTTTTTGTACAGAAGGTGTTTTTGTGCTTTAAAGTGTTATACATGTAGCTAAAATGGTTGCACATTAAGTGATTTATACATTAATTAAATCATATATAAACCTTATTTATCACTATATTTTGGGTAAGGGATGCTAAAAGCCTATAAGACATATATAAAAAAATTATATAAGCACCTTGAGCCTCACGTACGAAAAAACCCAACGCTTTTGCGATTTGCCGCCTCACGCTTTGATTTTAGACTTTGTCACTTTTATGTGCTTCACGCTTTTTTAAACCAAGGTGTGCGTGTGCAAATAGTGTTTTACATGTTCCAAAAATTACTTCTTCTGACCTGTTATCCGGATATCCAACCTAATCATTTTGGTACCTTGACGCTTATACATGTGTGGGATGTCTTTATTGTGCAATTGTTTATGTTCATCCACTCGTGATTAAAATAACCCATTTGTCGGAAAATGTGTTTACAGCTCATTGTGATACCGCGATGGCGACAATGCTGGTAGGGAATAAGAGCGATCTAGAGAATATTCGAGAAGTAAGTGTTGAGGAGGGCAAAAGTCTTGCAGAAGAGGAAGAACTTTTCTTCATAGAAACATCCGCACTCGATTCAACAAATGTTACAACGGCTTTCGAGACTGTGATCCGTGCTATTTATGACAATGTTAGAAGAAAAGTTCTTAACTCGGATTCATACAAGTCCGAAGTGTCTTTGAATCGTGTAAGCCTGGTTAAAGATGGGAACACGGAACAAAGTTATTGTTGTTCCAAATGAGTATTCGGGTTTGGATCAAAAGTCACTCGTGGTGGTACTGCTCTCGTTCAAACACGCTTAATCATGTTGTTTTGACGGGTCGGGCTTATTACATGTGGCGTGTTCAAACGTTATTCTCTAATGGGGAAGCTTTTTGGTTTGTTAGTTAATGTATGTTTTCAGTTCTCAATTTATTTGGACCGTTTTGTGAGTTTATTTTCTCATTAGGGTATTGGCCCAATTAATACATGAGAACCGATTATATTGGTGTTTGTCTTTTTGAGTTTAAATCGTTTACACAATGTTACTATAATCTTATTAATAATAATAAACACATGATTTGTTCACAGCTTGAGTTTAAATCGTTTACACAATGTTATTATAATCTTATTAATAAACACATGATTTGTTCACAACTTTAAAATTATTCAGTATTTTAATACTAAAGTGGTTTTATCCCGAGCGTGGCAATGGGAATTTGGTTGGTATCGATTCGCTTCATTACGGTACCGGCACTTGGTATGACAATAAAAAAAATTTAAAACGATTGTTAGTACGAATATTAAACCTTGATGTAGACCCAAGTGATATACTGTTATCGACACGTATTTTTAAGTCGATTGAGAATAGGGTTGTTCACGAGCCGAACCGATCGGAGCTTTGCTCGTGCTCGGTTCGTTTACAAACCGAACTAAACTGAGTGTTTTTTCAACTGAGCTCAAGTCGAGCGAGCGTCTTTCGGTCCAAGCATTTTTTGATCGAACGTCGAGTGATTGTTAATGTGGGCCTCTAGCCATTTAACTCATTTCATTAAAATGACACACACACATATATTAAAAAGTAAACCGAGCCAACCGATCCGAACCGAACCGAACCGAACAGAGCGGCCCTTTGCTCGTGCTCCGTTTGTTTACAAACCGAACCGATCTGAACCGAACGTTTTTTTCAATCGAGCTAAATCGAACGAGCAAATTCCGAGGATTTTTCAAGCGAACATCGAACGTGCATCGAGCGCTGAGCAATATGAACAACCTAATTGTGAACCATGAAAAGAAAGAATACTGGTATCGGTTTTGATAACACATACGATACCGAAAAATGATCTATGTCGCATACAACCTAGCGTTCAGTTTTATTATACCGGAATCTTGTGGAGCAAAAATTAAAGACAACCGTGCATTAAGTATTTATAGAAAGTTAACTAACGAAAGTTATTAAAGAAGAAACAAATTAGAAGCTAAACAACGCTAAAAGCGTATAATTGTATACTACCCTCAAGGTTTCACAAAATGGCAAGTTAGTCCTTAAACTACTACTCCGTTTTACAAGTTGTACAAATTAATCCTTCAAGTTTCCAATATTCAAACTTTACCCCTCAAACATATATATTGTACGTTTTTCATCTATTAATTTCTTCAACAACTTTCGTTCACTACTTTCTTTTTTATAATACTAATTTTTCGTTGACCTCCTTAAGTTACGAGTTTACCCCTTTCGTGTCTTTACTTAAAAAACTAGAGAAAATACCCGGATAATCCATGTGCTTTAGTGAAATTTCACCATAGTCCCCATCTTTCTAAAATTACATTTATAGTCCCCAACTTTTGCACACTTGTTTCTCGAAGACCCCCTAAGATGGATGGGGTTAGTTTTCTTAGTTAAGTGGGTGTGAAATGGTAAAAATACCCTTACTTTAAAAAATAACAATTAAAACATTAAAACAAAAATACTTAATATATATGATTAATGTGGAGCCCAGGTTTTTTTTAAATAAAAATTATAGTTAAATCAACCCACTGCACCACTACACACCCCCACCCCACTCCCTTTTTCTCTCTTTCTTCACTGCAATAACCACCTCCTCCCTGACCATACTACCATCATCACCACAAAACCACCTTATCACCACCTCCCCCTCTAACAAACAGGAACCACTCCCACGAACCTCTACCACACCCCCGACAACTTGTGCACTGTTGTGAGACTCTAAACTGTTTTAACTAAAAACATGCAGCGGAAATGCGAGCCATAAAATTTATTTCTTTATAAACGTTCTAACATGCTTGAAAACCATTTAAAAATTACTCTTTTACAAGAGTTACATCTTTCGTTTTCATTTAAGAGATAAAACATAACATACATTTACATAATAACATGACAACACACTTTCGTACAATCCATGCTCCGACTCGATCTTCACTGCTTTACATTACGTGAGGATGAGTTGTGTAACCTGCAGTCACCATACACATTCACATCGTTGGTATTTAGTGACATCATACATAAATAAAACATACATAACTAACGACCACATCGCATTCTATCTACATATACGGATCCATTCGTTTATCTTTCTGAATTCAATCATTGCACCCTAGTGTCTAATCTTTAAGAGCCAACAATGACATACATGCACTTTCATTCCATTCTTAAAAGCAACCTTGTTAGCATCCTTAAATCATTAATACTCATGTGTATTACAAACCACGTATAAATACATGCAAGTCTCGTTCATTCGCATATATTAAATTCTAATATGTTCATACATATCTTGCTATCTAACTCTTAATTACACCTTACCTTCTAACATGTTCATACATACAAATCCTAGCCACAAACATCCATACATACAAATCCCACACATACAAACCTACGTACGTATTCATTCCTAATCATGCTCACCTATGGGTTCCATCTACTAACACAATTTAAATCCATGCATGCATACATACTTATTTCATCCCCAAACATACTCACATACAAGTTCCATTTTTATCTGCACCTCATAAAAAACCCTTTGGTAAGTTTGGGGTACATTTCGGAAGCTTAAAATCAAGTCCCATACTCACATGTATTTCATAAAACTATTTGTTAATGTTGAGGTGCATTATGGGAGTTTAACAAAGCATGGGAATGGGGTTACGGATTATGGGATCGAAAAAACAAAGAAATGGGGTCACCAACGTCAGCAGGGGGCATAGACAGCCTGTTTGGGCATAGACCACCTGCACGATGCCGGCGACGCCCGGATTTCGTTCTTTTGCTCGTTTTGACCCTTGTTCGCATATCCCAAAAGTCCCAAATCATAAAATAACATTTTTCCAAGCCCCCAATTCATTCAAACACTAAACCCCATGTCTCCATAACCAAACCCTATACTTATTACCTTACTTTCTAGATTTTGACCCATTTGCTTATACGATATAGTTTCCAATATAGTTAACTACATATGACCCGCTACAACCATACTTACCTTAGTACTACCATTATTTATACATTCTTACATGATTCCCAATATTTATACATAGAAAACTCCCTTTTAATTCTAAGAAGTGATTTGGGAATCACTTACCTTGAGCATCTGTGTTCGTGCTTGCCTCCTTGCATCCTCTTAACCCGTTAGCCTCCCGTGCTTGAGTCTATGTTGACATGATTCCTATCCTTACATGTAATCACATTCATATCATTGTTAGCATACTTGATCATACATGTTATCAATCACATCCAACTCATAACTTACATTCGACTTTCATTAGTCAAATTCTAACAAGCATAAGGTACAGACTTACAATCACCTCATTTCAAACCACACAATTCCACATGTCATCATGCATAACACATATTGATCTAACACACACCACATGATCTATCTAATCTTACATTTGTGTTAGAAAGCCTACCATATCATTCTCACCATTCGTTGAATTTCCAGAAAGTCAACTATTAAACACACAAGTTTTCATCCTTAAAACATATATCCATATTGATATAGTTGACCATATTAATGACACCATATACATTTCATACTCATGTTATAAGACACATACTACCACATCATCACCTAGTTGCTCGCACACATATATATAATCAATTTCATCCACACTAGTATCTTCATAATTTTATAATTAGCACCATAACCCATGCTTAGCTAACCCAACTTCATTCCAGTATTATCCCTTCCTAGTGCATTTACATTCTTCACAATTAACATTAACTCACTTATTAATCTCAAGTCAAGCAGATAGTGTGCATCATACCATTTAAGCATAGGACACAAGCTACTAATGCATACTCCTTACCGAATCATACAATCAACTATATTTCCACCTAAGGTACATTTCTTTTGTTAAATTACTATCAATCATGACATTATCAAATTCTACACATGTTCATCCATTGCTAGCCTACAATTTCACTAGGCATTTCATCAAACATAAGCATAATGTACAAGTATTTGATGCTTATATTCCTAGTTTTGCTTTCATTCATCAAATACAACTAATATTGAATTACTTCCATACCATACCCAGTATATTTAACAATAATTTATCACATACAACACAACACAACACAATACATCACAATTTGAACAAGAATTGGAAATGGGTGATACACCCATGTAGCCACCCTTACTACTTTAAGTGGGTTAATCCCAAAACATCAAATTACTTGAAACCATTCATAACCCAAGTTCTGTTTGGTGATTCTAACACACCTTCATGCTTAATTTCATACAACTCCAAGATTTGTCACATACCCATTTCTTGCAAAATCATCAAATCAAATTCTACAACTTACCACATGTTTGTTAGAGCTAGATCATTAGGAAATCGAGTTCGTGCATTGGACTAGGGTTGAAATCCTTCTTCAATTTGGACTAAATGCATTAATTTTGAGCCCCATTCTCCTTCTATTGTGTGTGTCGACACACTCATCTCCAAACACTGAACATGAGAGTTTTTCCCTTCTTTTATTTACCTCGTTTGTTTAAAACCTCATCTCTTCATATTGAACTTATATTCTAACCAGGTCAGATAACCTAGTTATCTATTTTTATTTCATAGTTTAACCTGAGAAAACACACAAATTAATAAAAATTGGGTTTTGGGGCGTTACAGTGTCACCCGTTGTCACACCCCGATATTTCCACATATTACCGGTGGGGAGTATCGTGACGCATTTGATATCATCATAGTCAATTTATCACAGTTCAATGCACAGCGGAAGTCTAAAAGTAATAATATTACAAACCGAATGAAAGTGTCATAAGTATTACAAACGGAATGAAAAATGGATCCACAGGCGGATCAAACAAAGGAGTTATTTGTTCAACAGATTCTAAAGTGACAAAGCTTGCAAGACTTTTTATTTATTCACTCAGGAGTAGCCAGCCTATTTCGCATAGTACCTGCACTTAACCTTTTGGAAATACGTGAGTTTACACTGGTAAATACAATTAACCGACTCTTTTTGAAAAGTGTTTATAAAAATTGATTTAAATGCACAAGGCACAAATATTCTTTTATAACTTGGGATAATTATTTAAAAATAATCTTGTAAAAGAATTATATGTTTGTTATACGTTCAGTAGCCCGGGTTGAAAATCAGGTTAAAGATTAATAGACACACCACGTAATATATCCCACGGCGAGTTATTCTCGAACAGGCGGGTACATTATTTTACATACGCACTGGCAGGTGTATGCCTACACCCCGTGCTTAAGTCGTGGCCATTTCAATGAATGAGCCGAGGATATCCAGGACATGGTCATTAACCCCCCAAAGGCTTAAAACAAACAAAACAGATTAAACGGGTTATCTCAATGATTTAACCTTCATATGATAAAAAATTCAATACCCGACCAAGCGGTATTTTATATACCGTACCCCAAGCCTGTATAAGGGAAAATAAGTTAAAAGTATTTACCTGAGCAAAATATTCAAATTTATCTCAGTCGTATACAATCAGCAAGTGCAAATATCTTTTACTGGGCTCCTAAATCTGGAACGAAGGTTTTAATAACCTATTAGATTCCTAACGGGTCTTACTTAAGTTTAAACTTAGGCCGGTTAGTTTTAAAGAAAGATATACGGTTCAAAACGCAAGATTAAGCGAAGACCGGATTAGAATGTGATTTAGACCTGACAATTTTGAAGACTTGTATAATATGGGTAAACTAAACACATTATGGATTTTGTGGTAAAAATGATAAGGTTTGACTCGTTTCGGTCAATTTATGCAAATAGTCACATAAACCGTACCGAACACGAAAAATGCATAACGGGTAACCAAATGAGTCATATACAGGTTTCACAAGTTAATATGCCTTAAATATGTTGTGATATCAGTAGGATACCTTCAATTATGCCCAAAACGGATTTAAAACCAATTTATGCCCCGTAGGGGTATTTTGGCCATTTTAAAGATTATAAAAGAGATTAAATATGAATCTGAGGTTCTGGTCTAAAATGATCAGTAAAAATATATATTTTTGTAAGTCATATCAGTAGGGTATTGCATATATGTGAAATTTATTATCTATAACCAAACTATGCACCGTAGGGGCATTTTGGTCATTTCACATAAGCTTTAAAGGTCAAATTTGGAAATCTGAGTTCAAAACTTTTACTTACTATTAAAGTATAAAAATTTACTTAAAACATCAGTAGGTATTGAGTCTTATGTGCCAAAAATCGTTTTAACCCATACTATGCGTTTATAACGCGTAAAAAGTCGGTTTTAGGCGATTTTCGGGTTATACAAGGAAAGCTGAGATTTTTATCAGTCCAGAAGGCTTAAAATATTTTATTTATCATATAAAATCAGTATCAAAAGATTTGGTATCAAAATGTTATGTAAAACTCATTTTATTGGTAAAAATGGTATAACCGTCAATTACCGAATCAAAGCAATAACCCTACGTTATGATCAGTTTAAAAATTAATAAAAATCTTCAAAAATCCCAAAATATTATATTACATCAGTGGGTAAAAGGTTTGGTGTCAAAATTTGGGTTTAAATGGGTTCTATGCCAAAAATGTCGTTTAATTAATAAAAAGGCTTCAATTTACGATATTGAGCATAATTCCTAATTTGGACCTCAAAATGATGTCAAATTTTTGGGACAAGTTTATAAATCAGGAATAAAGGTTTTTGTCCTCTCACATTTTCAAAAATCTCGTTTTAGTGTCAAAACGACATAATGGTCAACATTTAAGCAATTAACGGAAACATGCAAATGAATGGGATTAATAAGGAACCATGAAGTATAACCTCAGAGGATTTTACTAACTTATAATATGGTCCTAGAGGAACCTTAAGGCATATCTAACACAAGCTCAATCGGGTCAGAACTGAAAGTCAAAGCAAAAGTCTTCTTTTGCGACTTTCGGTTCCGAACCGAGCCTAAACTCAGAATTGTCGGGTTGAACATGCTTAGACATGTTCTTACATTATTTACCAAGTTATTTTAGTGTTAAAACATGTTCCATAACCTCTACATTATCAGTTATGTGTTTATTTGCAAAATAGCTTTCTGTTGACTTTTTAATATTAAGTTTGACCCGACAATTGACCAAGTTAGAGTGATAATCACGGGGTGTCCTTTTAAGGACTTATTACCCACATAGTTACCAACTCATAGCCACTTTTAATTCGAATAATGGCTGGACCATTAGTGATTAATCACTAAGTCAAAGCTTAATTACGACGGCTTTGACTTTTGGTCATTAGACTAATAAATCTTGAACTAGAGAGGTTAAGAATGCTTACAAAGGCTCTTAGCACGAATTAGGAGCTGAGGGAAACTTGCTTGAAGTCCAGAGAGCTCCAGAGAGTAAGTTTTGAATAAATTTTGTGAGTGAGCAATTGAACTAGCAAACAAGATGGCCTTATATAGGACTTTAAACTTCACAAGATCCTTCCACATAACTCTACAACTGATCCCTGATGAATTCCAGGTGTCCCTATGCATGAAAAACTGTTGGCTCAGCTTCTGGAATCGAAAAATGGCATGCAAAGGCGGTGTAACCTGACTAACCTGCAACTGTGCAGATTTTTCTGCACCTGACACTCTTACGCGGCCCGCGTAAGAGTTGTCTTGATGTTTACGCGGCCCGCGCCAAGGCAAAATCCGGTCACCAATCTTTCAGATATTGCAACTTTAGTCCCTGGTCCCACTAAACTTGTTTTAACTTCCGTTTATTGCACTTTTAACCCCCCAAACTTGACTTTTAAGGGTCTTGAGTCTTTAAACATTTAACAATAGGCCTTCGGTTAGTTACGAGGTCACCCGAACAGTCTTGAAATGTAATATTAACGCATTTAACCCTTGTTACTTGTATTTAACGCTTTGA
Source organism: Helianthus tuberosus (assembly GCA_030545235.1). Taxonomy (NCBI): domain Eukaryota; kingdom Viridiplantae; phylum Streptophyta; class Magnoliopsida; order Asterales; family Asteraceae; genus Helianthus; species Helianthus tuberosus. Next base: position 178,112,208 of record CM060354.1, read on the forward strand.
TTATTTATGTGCGCTGAAACTCCACGAATTAATATCCAATATTCTTGAGAACAAATCATATAATTGTTATAATGTTTTTGGGCTCATTAAAAGGCCACTCAGAGGTTACTTTCAACATGTTGACACTTTTAACCCCTATGTTTCATAAGATCCTTATTTTAAGCACAAACGACTTTCCATGTTCGATAAATTATTCGTTAACGAATACGAATGTCGTGTGAGGTCAATCAGAGGCACAAGATAGGCATGTTGACACTTTGGATCCCTTTATTCACATATTTACATTGTTTGACAATTTTAGTCCCTCGAAAATAATTCCTTACATGTTTAAAGTTCATGACACATGTCTTCATTATATTGGTCGTGATTTTTCGAGCTGTTACACCCGTCGAACCCCCTTCTTCGAACCACAATCAACCGACCACCCACAAATCAGCGATCACCACCGTCGACCCTTATCTCTGCAACCCACCTGGACCCCCACCTCTGTAACCTACCTCGACAACACCATCCCACCACAACCACCAATTGAAACACAAACCAAACCACTAATATGACGAATCAGTGCCAACAAGCCCAGATCCCTCTCACTACCTGCATCTCTTGCCACTAAGATCCATCTTAGTGTTTTAAAACCCTCATCCCCAATATCAAATTCATAATTATTGGTTTATTCGTTCAATTCAAGAGAACATGAAGAAATTCCTACAAGCCTTGTTCCAACAGTCAGAATGTTGCCATGGTCCCCTTCATTTTCTGACAAGAAAATGGTTGATTCTTTTGAAGGAATGATGGGGTTCAGACGTGGGTTCTCGGAGGTGGGTGGTTCCGCAGGTGGTTGTGGTTATAGTGGTGTCGTAGAGGTGGTTAGAGGCGGTGGAGATTGGGGTGCTCAGAGGTGGGTGGTTTCCTAGGTGGTTGTGTTTATGGTGGCTTCACATAGGTGGTTGGAGGCAGTGGTTTTAGGTGGAGGTTGGGGTGCTCGGAGGAGGGTGGTTTCGCACGTGGTTGTGGTTATGGTGGTTTCGCGGGTGGTTGTAGTTACGGTGGTGTTGCATGTGGTTGTGGTTATGGTTATGGAGTGCTTGGCGAAATATGGACGGGCATGGAAAAGATGAAGTGGTGCAAGTGGTAGTGGTTATGGTTAGTTGACTTTGACCATAATTTTTATTTTAATGTTTTAATTGCTATTTTTTAAAGTAGGAGCATTTTAGTAATTTCACACCTATTTAACACAATAAACTAACCCCATCCATGTTAGAGTCTATAAGTGTAATTTTAGAAAGATGAAGACTATATGTGAAATTTCACTTAAGCACATGGACTATTCCAACTTTACCCCTGTAACATATATAATATACGTTTTTTAATCTATTATTTTCTTCATTAACTTTAGTTGGCTTTCCTTTACCCCCCCCCCCTGAACTTTCTCAATATTGCATGTTAAGCCATTCGACTTTGCAACCCTCAAGGTTTCCCAAAATACCAATTTTAGTCCTTAAACTACTACTCTATTTTACAACCTTTACAAATTAATCCTTCAAGTTTCTAATATTCAAACTTTACCCATGTACCATATATAATATATGTTTTTAATATATTATTTTCTTCCTTAACTTTCGTTCACTAATTTCTTTTTATAGAACTAATTTTTTGTTGACCTCCTTAGGTTTTTAAGTTTCAAGTTTGTCTCTTTCGTTCCTTTACTTAAAAAACTAATATTATTATGTACATGGCGGTATAAATTCGAGTTGGTTTACGTTTAGACGTAAACTTTTCTTGGAAATGACTCAACTCAAATATAATCCTTCCTAGTTGGTCTATGTTTTGATATAAATTTTGTTCCAAACCGAGCGGAGTTAACTATAGTACATTTTCATTTGATGGTACATATTCGAGTTACTATACGATTCGACCCCTCGCGATGCAAGACGGGTAAAATTACAATGATATTATATTATTATTATTATTGTTATTTTTTTATCTATCTATACTAAATACACCTCCTGACTTTGGCCTTTTATGTCGCAACCCCCGTCCCCTAACAACTCGGGAACGGGCGGCCGCGACCAGTTTCGGTGGTATCGGTGTTTATCATTTTGGCAGCGGAAATTACATCAGGACCGTAGTTAGGAAACATTTTATCAGAGTAAAATACCACGCTTTTATAATATTAAACACATGGGAAATTCCCAAGTTTCAAGTACACACATTTTTATAGGGATAACCCCTATTTTTATTTAATAAAAACATCTCTTTATTTAGGTAACTTTTATAGCCACTTTTCCAAGCCTTCAGCGCTGTCCAGCTGGCTTCTATTTGTCTTTCACATTTTTTTACCTGAAATACGTTTAAAAACATTTTGTCAGTGGGAAATACTGGTGAGTGAATCCCAGTTAAATCAAAATAGGTTTTATCAGTCTACAGCATCGAGGGCGGTCGCGCAATTACATTTTTTCCATCTACTTTAATTACCACCCACGATACTGTCAACCCGACTTGTGGTCATGTTACTACTCACAATGTAGTAACAAATTTTGTATACAAAACCCCAACATACTGTTAGTGCATTTATGTCTATAGCCTTCGTCAATCCGAGCCGTAGCGAGAAACAGAAGAAAACGAGTCTTTATAGTGTTATATCTAGTTAAAAAGGCAAGGTGGTATAACTGTAATTAATGGGAAACCTCATTAAATACCTTGGCCTATAAATAGATCTCTAGGGCTTCTAGTTTAGGACTTTTGCCATTTTCACATCTTGGAGAGCTAGAGGCTAGAGAGAGAAAGCTAGAGAGAGAAAGTTTATTGTTCGTGATTCAGGTGCTGTACGTTATCAGATTTGTTAATAGAATCACGTTTAGATTACGTCATGTGTGTTTAGGTCGCGTTCGTGTACGGATTCCGCACGTTTCACGTTCGTTTCGCAATCGTTTCGGAGTCAAAACCGGTCCTACAAGTGGTATCAGAGCTGGAGCTCGATTGCACTGATCTTTCACACGATTTCGCACAGGATTTCATCAGAATCAGATCCGATTTCATCTTCTTCTTCATCTTTTTCATATTTCTTACAGTTTTTACTGTTTTTCATCGAATTGAACAGGTTTTCATGGTCCGTTTCAGCTGATTTTTGGATATGTTGTGCGCCTATACCTGATCTAAAACCCTACCAAGTTTCAGATCGAAACTCCAAACCGTTTAGGAGAAATCGAGATTTTTTCGTTCGAATTTGCGTCAAAGTTGCAGGTCTGTTCGTATGAACACTTCTGGTCCGCTCCAACGTACATAGCTGGTTCGCTTTTGTGGCAAGTGAGCTGGTTCGCTTATTGTGACATTGCTGGTCCGCTCATTCGATAATATCTGGTCCGCTCATTCGACATTACCTGGTCCGCTCATTGTGTCAAAGTCTGGTCCGCTCATTGTGTCAAAGTCTGGTCCGCTCATACTGACAATACCTGGTCCACTTGTAACACCCTAGTTATTTAATATGTAAATACCGACGATTAGATGTGTAGTTAAGACTACACATGCTATAAAAATACGGGTTTATTAAAACTTTTATAAATCATAGGTTATTCTACAAAACATGGTCGAATTCGTTGATTAGAATCTACAACGTTGCAATGTGCGGAAGCGTGTATCTTTGTCGTGTTCGGTTCTTCGCTGAGCTTGATCGTCTCCCGGCATCCCAGAAAGTACCTACATTTCATAAACATGAAATGCTTTAGTCATACGGTATATAAAACGCATTTAAACGAGTCCGGAAAACAAACTGATCAAAATATACATTTTTGTACGGGGTCCACCGTAAATTACGGTGGACACCGTAATTTACGGTGGTCCTTATTTTGACTTGTTTTCACCGTAAATCAGAAGAGATCCACCGTAGCATTTCTCCACTCCACCGTAAATTACGGTGGACACCGTAATTTACGGTGGCACCTGCATTCAGCTTCTCCATTTTGCCGTAACTTGACACGAAATCTTTCGTATCTTTCAAACCGCTTATCCGTTTGACCTACCGTTTCTTCCTACATGTTTGTAATTTGATTCTCCATCATATGGAGTTAAAATCCGACATCCGGCTTGATAAAATTCAAGACTATTAAGTCTTCGGCTTATTACTCTTTTACCAAAATTTGACCCGTTCGTGATTTTATCAAACATACAAGTTTGTTTGACCCTTATTTCTCATAAACCTATTAAATTCAAGGATATCTAACATTTTGGGTTCCAATTATAGAATTATATACATTCTTTAGCCCATTTTCACCCATATGCTTATTTGACCCGTTTGAGGTATTCAAGCATATTTTAGCACCATTTGCTTTCATTCATTTCAAAATATATATATCCATATTTCTTAACAAAGGATCTTCCACCACAACTATATTTGTGGTGGATTCGATGTGATGATTTATGTGTACCAGAATTTACCCTTCAAATAGTTATTTTACGGCAAAGACTCAAATAGAGCCATTTGACTAACGTTTTACATCTTTCAACTTCTATACTCTTCCTAAGTAATTATTTAATTGAAAAACTCATTTTCAAACAACCTTTAAGGGTTGTTTGTTCAATTTGACCTACAAGGGCGTTTTGGTCAATCTTAGTCCTTCATTTACGACGAAGGACAATTAGTGCTTGTTTGAACCCCAAAGTCCGACCTTTTAACCATATTCTTGTTTAGAAACCAATATGTTTCTAAACACCATAATCATAACTCAAATTATTCGCTTTACCTAAAAGATAACCGAATGGCTTATTTTAACTTTGTCTAACTGTCATAAAACTCCAAATTCTACATGATGAGTTGTATTACTATACGTACCTGGCTCGAATCAATATATTGACCCGTTTCAATACCTTCCTTAGTAGCTATGTAAGCATCCATGTGCTATTTATTTCCTAAATTCATGCAACTTGACAACCCATTAGCCGATATTGTCAAAGGGTGATAATTTCACCTTTTGACCCGTTTGGTCTATATGACCAATTACCATTGTCAAATTGTCAAAATTACCATTTTGCCCTTAATGGTTATTATAATTCAACTTATATGATAACCATTAAAAGTACATGCTTCATTCGTCATAATATGATCGAATTACCGGTTTAACGCATTTTTAGCCATCATTATGTTTTCTTGTCATATTTGATTATCTTGTTCCGTACGACCACATGTCGGAACATCATATCTCAATTAGGTATTTTTCTTTATTCGTAACTAATACGACGAAAGAATATTATAAATAAATAACTAGTGTAAGATATACTTACCTTGCATCCCGAATACGCTTTTCCTTTATGCTTGCTTCGTTTGACCCGCTTCCTTTCCAAGCCTCCACCTAGCTTGTCAAGCGTCAAACTATCATCATAATTCGTAAGACAGTTATATTAGTCATCATTAATTATGACTATTCCATCTTACATATTTTCTATCACAAATACTATTCGATCTTATTAATGGTCGGTTTGACTACTAAAAGTCAAACGCCCCTTAGCATATAAATGCACATTCAAGTTCTATCTATCAATTAGTAGCTAACATGATCTTATACACTTAGTTACATGAACATGGCTACCAATTTCATCATAACATTCAAACCCATTTCAATCATGTATGAACAAGTTCCCAAATCACTTAATTTGTTTGAGTGCCTTGTTTCTATTATCAAATATGATGATTTTAAACATAACTTATCATCATCTTTACTATTACATAAAAACCCACTTCCTAGTTTACTTGTTAATCACATACAAGTGATATTACTTCAAGTTCTTCATGATTTCATCATATCTAACAAAACCCACTTCTAGTTACTTATGAACTCTTAACAAAATCTCTAATTTGTTCAAATAGTTCATTCATATGAATTAGTGTGATGTTTATAAACACCATTAGAACATCAATTTCATCAATTCTACCAAAACCCACTTAGCTCATAATAGGGTAATTATCAAATCCCTAGTTTGACAACAATTTATCAAGATTTCTACTAGGGTTTGTTCCTAAACCAAGATATAATCACAATGTCACTCATAGATTCAACATTCATTCCAAAATTTCGATTATGATTGTTCATCATAATCTCAAAGTATCACCAAAACTGAAAATTCGACATACCTTGTGATCCCCTCGACTAGGTGATCATTAATATGTATTCATGCATTCGATTCTGGCTGGATTCGACCTTCAATTTTGTTGATTTGTTGAAGCTAGGGCTAAAGCTCCATGGGAGCTTTCTCCTGACCTTAACCACGCACGCACACACACACTTGTGTGTGTGTTGTGCTTATTTTTAAGTTTTTAGATTTCAATATCAAGTTACCCGGCTTTGGTCCCTCGTGTTTGGTTAGTTATTAATTAGATCACAACCTAATTATTTTCAATAACATTCCCACTTATTAACTAGGTTTAATATTCCTAGTGAACTTAGCGGGTTCGGGAATATTTATGACTAAGTTTATTTTAGGTCCCGTTAACTCGGGCCTTTTATCCTTTTTATTTCCTTAAAAGCTTTTATTCACCTTTTAGTAAGTATTAGGATTATTTATTTAAGTCCTAATATTCACCGGGTTAAATTTTACCACTAACGGTATTTTCCCCGTCTTTAGTATTAACGGGGTTTAATTACCAAACCCATTTTCGGGGTGTTACAAGTCTACCCCCCTTAAAGAGGTTTCGTCCTCGAAACCTTGCTTACATAGTTCATTGAGTTTCTAAACTCAATGCGTTTGACTTGAGTAATCTCTTAAGCATTACTCATACTTTAACCGATTGTTAGTATTACCAAAAAGGTATGGTAATATCCTTTTGGTTATTAATCATCCACTTGTCTTACTTGACATAATGCGACTTTAAATAACATAATCTTGTTATTTCCACTAGTTTAATTAACTTAGCAATATCCACCACTTTCATATACTATCGAATCCTTTATGAATCCGTTATTTTGACTCGTTTAAAGGCCTTTAGTGAAATCCTTTCACTTTTAGCAGCAAATTTCTTTTGTCTTCAAATTTATTTATTCGGTTCAGTCATACCGAACATACCGCTTACAAGCAAACCAAATTTATTTAAATGACCTTGACCGGTCTCACTACTTAGACTTATTAGTCCAGTTACTTTTTACCGATTTGCTTGATCATAATGTGATTCTACTTCACATTACCTCTCTTGACCGTGGTCATGTCACATCATGTTTTAATTTATATCAACCTTTTCATTTTCGAAAATATCACTTTTCGAATATTTCGTCTTGCGCCTATCAGTGTCAAGACTTGTATCTTTCATGCTTACTATTTAAATACCTATCAGAATTTATGTTTGTAAAAAAAAAAACATTATTTCTTACTAAAACCGAAGCTTTAGTTTTAGGATCTTCTCTCTAACTTTTGTCAATTATCCATACCGGGATATTGACAGTCTGTAATTTTATTCTTTTACAGTTTTAGTTTTATGCGGGGATTTTCAACTGGTTCTATCGCTTTGTTAAGTAACCCGTAGGTTCCTTCACGTAGCCTCGTAGGCTATTTCCTTAGGTCTTCACCCCTTTTTACTGAAAACACTAAGGTTTATTTCCTTTTTCCTTTCGTGACCCAAGGGTCATCCTGGTCCCGTAGACCTTAACACTGTGTTTAATCCCGTAAGTTATGATGATCCCGTAATTCATCTTTTATTTGTATCTACATTCAAATGTATATATATATATATATATAGCTTCAAAGCATGTCTTGCTATTTTTAAAATCGTATATTTTCGCTTATGAGCTTTAGTTGACCTTGACCGTAGTCTAAGGCTTCATTTGTTTATTTCCGGGCGAAATTTTCTGACTTTGTCCTTACGTTTGACGTTTTACAAAAACGACCCGTTAAGGGACATATTCGCATTTTCCGGGTTCGAGTGTAAGTACACTACCTCCCAATGCTTGTCTAAATCATTTTACCTTCTTGCGTTTTCTGGGTTCGAGTGTAAGTACACTCCCTCCCAATACTTGTTTAACATGCTTGCGTTTTCTGGGTTCGAGTGCAAGTACACTCCCTCCCAATACTTGTTTAACATGCTTGCGTTTTCTGGGTTCGAGTGCAAGTACACTCCCTCCCAATACTTGTTTAACATGCTTGCGTTTTCTGGGTTCGAGTGCAAGTACACTCCCTCCCAATACTTGTTTAACATGCTTGCGTTTTCTGGGTTCGAGTGCAAGTACACTCCCTCCCAATACTTGTTTAACATGCTTGCGTTTTCTGGGTTCGAGTGCAAGTACACTCCCTCCCAATACTTGTTTAACATGCTTGCGTTTTCTGGGTTCGAGTGCAAGTACACTCCCTCCCAATACTTGTTTAACATGCTTGCGTTTTCTGGGTTCGAGTGCAAGTACACTCCCTCCCAATACTTGTTTAACATGCTTGCGTTTTCTGGGTTCGAGTGCAAGTACACTCCCTCCCAATACTTGTTTAACATGCTTGCGTTTTCTGTTTCATTTGGGTACTTTTTTAATTAGTCCCATTCACCCCGCCATTACCACATCGGACATAACTGCGCTCATTATAAGAAGCTCACGCTATCATGTGTTCACTACTTACTTGGCCAGAGTAAGCGGTCAACACGTGGTACGCGTGACCTTATTATAATTACCACATCACGTCCCATGTAAGTAACTCCTCAAATTGTCTCCATGTTTATGGTTTCATTTGGTAAAACTCTATTTAATTGTTAGTTAACAATTATTAGTTTTAATCGTTTATCCTTGAACATGTACAATGTCCCTTTTTATGAACATTTATTCGCATTCATTGATGTGATCATAAATTTTCTCAATAGGATTTGTATTGAGAATACTTGCTTGGATGATCACTCTCGTCCAAGTTTCTATATAAACAAGTCTTGTTATTCATTTGTTATTCATCATTGTGAATAACACATTTCCTATTAAATTTCTCTTGGAAATCAGGTTTTCCAAGTTCTGTCATATGTGTATGCAACCGTTATTACTTACGTGTTTGTTGCATATAACGACTCGTGCGATTTAATTTAAAAGTGTGCACCTGGTGATGCTTGCCCTAACGGGCTTCTCTTGTCATTAGTCTTGTTCGCGACCGTTACGCGATTTTGGTCCTTAATGAGTATGCTCTTTCTGTCGTACCCCGGACCGTTCCATCATCATGTCCATAATTTATTTGACTCTCGTCGTCTTCAAACGCGAGTGTCCTTCATTTAAAACATTCACAAAAGTTAGTAAAGTCGACTTCAATAATCGCCCGTATTATAATACAAGGCATTTTCTACTATACACGTCAACGCGCGTATTTTCGTCAACCCTAACAATCATTTAAATTGGGGTAACGTATACCACACGATAGCCCTATGTGTTGTTTACAACACTTGAGCATACTAACTAATAACGTACTTCTACTTACCGGATTTGCGATCAAGCTTCGAACCGAACACTATTCTTTGTCAAGAGCATAAGGTTTAAGTCCAAGCATGGTTCCTCCCAACCATACTCGAATCTCTTAAACCAAGGCTCTGATACCAACTTGTAACACCCTAGTTATTTAATATGTAAATACCGACGATTAGATGTGTAGTTAAGACTACACATGCTATAAAAATACGGGTTTATTAAAACTTTTATAAATCATAGGTTATTCTACAAAACATGGTCGAATTCGTTGATTAGAATCTACAACGTTGCAATGTGCGGAAGCGTGTATCTTTGTCGTGTTCGGTTCTTCGCTGAGCTTGATCGTCTCCCGGCATCCCAGAAAGTACCTACATTTCATAAACATGAAATGCTTTAGTCATACGGTATATAAAACGCATTTAAACGAGTCCGGAAAACAAACTGATCAAAATACACATTTTTGTACGGGGTCCACCGTAAATTACGGTGGACACCGTAATTTACGGTGGTCCTTATTTTGACTTGTTTTCACCGTAAATCAGAAGAGATCCACCGTAGCATTTCTCAACTCCACCGTAAATTACGGTGGACACCGTAATTTACGGTGGCACCTGCATTCAGCTTCTCCATTTTGCCGTAACTTGACACGAAATCTTTCGTATCTTTCAAACCGCTTATCCGTTTGACCTACCGTTTCTTCCTACATGTTTGTAATTTGATTCTCCATCATATGGAGTTAAAATCCGACATCCGGCTTGATAAAATTCAAGACTATTAAGTCTTCGGCTTATTACTCTTTTACCAAAATTTGACCCGTTCGTGATTTTATCAAACATACAAGTTTGTTTGACCCTTATTTCTCATAAACCTATTAAATTCAAGGATATCTAACATTTTGGGTTCCAATTATAGAATTATATACATTCTTTAGCCCATTTTCACCCATATGCTTATTTGACCCGTTTGAGGTATTCAAGCATATTTTAGCACCATTTGCTTTCATTCATTTCAAAATATATATATCCATATTTCTTAACAAAGGATCTTCCACCACAACTATATTTGTGGTGGATTCGATGTGATGATTTATGTGTACCAGAATTTACCCTTCAAATAGTTATTTTACGGCAAAGACTCAAATAGAGCCATTTGACTAACGTTTTACATCTTTCAACTTCTATACTCTTCCTAAGTAATTATTTAATTGAAAAACTCATTTTCAAACAACCTTTAAGGGTTGTTTGTTCAATTTGACCTACAAGGGCGTTTTGGTCAATCTTAGTCCTTCATTTACGACGAAGGACAATTAGTGCTTGTTTGAACCCCAAAGTCCGACCTTTTAACCATATTCTTGTTTAGAAACCAATATGTTTCTAAACACCATAATCATAACTCAAATTATTCGCTTTACCTAAAAGATAACCGAATGGCTTATTTTAACTTTGTCTAACTGTCATAAAACTCCAAATTCTACATGATGAGTTGTATTACTATACGTACCTGGCTCGGATCAATATATTGACCCGTTTCAATACCTTCCTTAGTAGCTATGTAAGCATCCATGTGCTATTTATTTCCTAAATTCATGCAACTTGACAACCCATTAGCCGATATTGTCAAAGGGTGATAATTTCACCTTTTGACCCGTTTGGTCTATATGACCAATTACCATTGTCAAATTGTCAAAATTACCATTTTGCCCTTAATGGTTATTATAATTCAACTTATATGATAACCATTAAAAGTACATGCTTCATTCGTCATAATATGATCGAATTACCGGTTTAACGCATTTTTAGCCATCATTATGTTTTCTTGTCATATTTGATTATCTTGTTCCGTACGACCACATGTCGGAACATCATATCTCAATTAGGTATTTTTCTTTATTCGTAACTAATACGACGAAAGAATATTATAAATAAATAACTAGTGTAAGATATACTTACCTTGCATCCCGAATACGCTTTTCCTTTATGCTTGCTTCGTTTGACCCGCTTCCTTTCCAAGCCTCCACCTAGCTTGTCAAGCGTCAAACTATCATCATAATTCGTAAGACGGTTATATTAGTCATCATTAATTATGACTATTCCATCTTACATATTTTCTATCACAAATACTATTCGATCTTATTAATGGTCGGTTTGACTACTAAAAGTCAAACGCCCCTTAGCATATAAATGCACATTCAAGTTCTATCTATCAATTAGTAGCTAACATGATCTTATACACTTAGTTACATGAACATGGCTACCAATTTCATCATAACATTCAAACCCATTTCAATCATGTATGAACAAGTTCCCAAATCACTTAATTTGTTTGAGTGCCTTGTTTCTATTATCAAATATGATGATTTTAAACATAACTTATCATCATCTTTACTATTACATAAAAACCCACTTCCTAGTTTACTTGTTAATCACATACAAGTGATATTACTTCAAGTTCTTCATGATTTCATCATATCTAACAAAACCCACTTCTAGTTACTTATGAACTCTTAACAAAATCTCTAATTTGTTCAAGTAGTTCATTCATATGAATTAGTGTGATGTTTATAAACACCATTAGAACATCAATTTCATCAATTCTACCAAAACCCACTTAGCTCATAATAGGGTAATTATCAAATCCCTAGTTTGACAACAATTTATCAAGATTTCTACTAGGGTTTGTTCCTAAACCGAGATATAATCACAATGTCACTCATAGATTCAACATTCATTCCAAAATTTCGATTATGATTGTTCATCATAATCTCAAAGTATCACCAAAACTGAAAATTCGACATACCTTGTGATCCCCTCGACTAGGTGATCATTAATATGTATTCATGCATTCGATTCTGGCTGGATTCGACCTTCAATTTTGTTGATTTGTTGAAGCTAGGGCTAAAGCTCCATGGGAGCTTTCTCCTGACCTTAACCACGCACGCACACACACACTTGTGTGTGTGTTGTGCTTATTTTTAAGTTTTTAGATTTCAATATCAAGTTACCCGGCTTTGGTCCCTCGTGTTTGGTTAGTTATTAATTAGATCACAACCTAATTATTTTCAATAACATTCCCACTTATTAACTAGGTTTAATATTCCTAGTGAACTTAGCGGGTTCGGGAATATTTATGACTAAGTTTATTTTAGGTCCCGTTAACTCGGGCCTTTTATCCTTTTTATTTCCTTAAAAGCTTTTATTCACCTTTTAGTAAGTATTAGGATTATTTATTTAAGTCCTAATATTCACCGGGTTAAATTTTACCACTAACGGTATTTTCCCCGTCTTTAGTATTAACGGGGTTTAATTACCAAACCCATTTTCGGGGTGTTACAGTCCGCTTATCCGGACATTGATCTGGTCCGCTTATACGAATCTTGTGGTCCGCTTATGTGATAGATAATTGGTTCAGTCTTAAATCAGGATAGTGGTTCGCTCTTTTGTCATCGTCTTCACGAGGTTCTCTGAACTTACAAGATAGGGTGTCGGCTACTTTAAACCTGCGGCCCAATTATTGATTAAGCATACATGTGAACACTGCTCCACTTATTGTGAAGCCTAATGTCACCGTTCATTTAAATAGTATCGCCCAAGTAAACAGAACCACCGCCCCACTTACATTTTAACCCAATCCTAGCCCAACACATGTGACCTACTTTTCATGTATATTTGATCAAGTCTTGGAAAATCGTTGTTGTAATTGATTAAATACCACCGCCCAAGTGTAAAAATTTAGTCTGACAAGTGCATTGTTTTGACACCGTCCATTAAAGAGAACTAGAGGCTCACATTTATATAAGTCACGTGATAAGTATTAGTGGTTGTTCATTGTGCCGCCCCATTAATCCAATCCAAGTTTTTTAAATCAATCGCAGACATACACATTTGTCGGCCACTTAATTGTTGTTATCAAAGATTGAACCGTACAACAATTTCGTCAATTAGTGGAAGTGGTTTGTGTCAAAGAGTCAACAGGTCACAAGGTTTGGAGCACGTTTTGATCAGTCCATTTTGTGAAAATTGTCCAGTTCATACGGAGTTCAAAGATTTCGAAGGGCCAAGTCAATTGAATTCATTCCGGGTCATATCTGTCCGTACAGTTGGTCAACGTTCAGTCCATACACAAAATCATCAGTTCGAGTACCAGTTTGTTTCAGTTAATTGATAAAAGTTTAAAACTGATTGTGTGTTTGTTCGTGATTCAGGTTTACATCATGGCTGAAGAATTTTTCAATACGTTTTACAACGCGTTCGCAACCGAATCGTCTGAGGCTACAAATGTTACACCAAAAACCATCACGAAGGCGCTCAATGAAAACATCAAGCATGATAACTTCTACGGAACAAATTCAAAGCCTCCAACTTTGGATAGCATTGAGGATTATACCTGGTGGAAAGAACGCTTTCTCAACTGGGCAAAGGCGTATGCTCATGAAAGCTGGTTCTGCCTGGAGTATGGATATGAAAAACCAAAAGACGATAAAGGCGAAGATCTTGTATTCAAGAAGTTTACTAAAGAAGATAAAGCTGAATTTGGAGCTGAACAGAGAATGATAGCATTGATCCAGTCAGCAATCAGAAATGACATCTTTGCACTGCTAAATCATAATGGGACATCTAAGTCTGTCTGGGAAGCTTTACGACTTAAAGCTGAGGGGGGAAAACAGATTAGAAAAAACAAAATAGCTTTATTAAAGAAAGAATTTGATCTGTTTGATAACATAAAAGGAGAGTCAGTGAGGCAAATGATTGAGAGATTCTGTCATCTTAAAATCGAACTTGAACGTTTTAAAATTGAGAAAACAAAAGAGGAACTTATTGATAAAGTGATTGAAGCGTTACCACGAGCTGATCAGTGGCAAACGTTTGTTTTTATCTTAAAAAATGATGCTTCATATGATGAAATTACTCTTGATGTTTTGTTTGAAAAGATTGAAAGTCATGATCTGGAGCTACAAAAGCAAAACAAGATGACTGAATCTTCACATCAACAGAATGTTGGCTTGTACTACAAAAGCAGTGTGCTTTCTGATAAAGGCGTTGGTTCACCAAAAACAGCTTTTAGTGGTGAAAAGATGAAAGAACCACCAACAATGTCAACAAGTCATCATTCTGGATATCATTCATCTTCAAAGACAAATTCTGATGATTCTGAAGAAATTCTGTGCAACATTGCTCTTAAACTGAAAAATTCTCCTGCAATGAGCATAAATGCAGCGAAGCAGCAAATGAGTTTCCTTGCATCTGTTCTGGAGTCATATGAAGGTCTTGTAGCTGGCAAAATTGGAAATTCTGAATTGACCAAAGAAGACTACGACCAGATTGATCCGGAAGAGATGGAGCTCATTGACATCCGTTGGTGTTTAGCTAGTTGTATTCGAAGAGCTCAGAGGTATATGGAGATTACTGGAAAACAATCGCTTGGAGGTGCTTCAACAAAGCTTGGATTCGACAAATCCAAAGTGACCTGCTTCAAATGCAAGCAGAAAGGTCATTTCAAGAGAGAATGCACTAATTCTGCAGTTGGTGGAAATGAACATCCGTTCAACGATGACTATTATCGAAAGGCGATCTACCATAGAAGCAGAGAAGAGCCAAAGTTGATTGAAGATAAACCGAAAGAAAAATCAAGAGCTTATGCTGTAATTTACGAGGATGAAGGATATGATTGGAGTGAGGTTCTTCCAATAGATGATATTGTTGATGAACGGTTCAAAGCTGAAGCCAAACAGGAAGAATTAAATAAACATTATGCTCTTGTTACTGAGATTCAAGATGAAAACAAAGAAAAAGACACTTCTGAAATCCATGAAGAGAATGTTGAGATCAAAGAGAAAACTCGAGAAGAGATCTTGAGTGAGAAGACTTATAGAGAAAGAAACGTGGTCTACAACAAAATGGATGACATGCAGGAGGAGTATGAGATGGCTGTTGGTAGCAAAAGATGGGATAAAAAGAGAGAATGCTACTATAACAGAGAAGGAGAACCGGTTGTTCCCAAGAAAGACATAATTTTCGATGATGTTCTTCTTGCAGTCCCGTTAAGAGCTGAATACTATAGAAGAGTATTGAAAGATGACACATACGCTAAGAGATATGAAAAGGATATCAGATATGCCATGTTATCATGTCTAAGAAAAAGGGACGAAGAGAGAATGAAGAAGAATGTTGAAGAAATGGTGAACAATCTGAAGAAAGATGCTGAAGAAGTTAAAACAGAAACTATTGAAGTTGAAGCTGTGAAGGAAATCAAAAGTGAAGAAGTTGTTGTGAATGAAGAGGTTGAGAAAGCTGTTACTAAAGAACAGCAGATTGAAGAAGAGGTGAAGAAAGAAGAAAAAGTAGAAAAGAATGAGAATGAGGAAGCTGATAATGTTGGTGATGAAGTCGGTGTTGAAGAAAAGCAGAATGTTGCTGAGAAGACAGAGGTTGCTGAAAACACCGAAGTGTCAATCACTGAGGTAAATTCTAACTCTGAAACCTTGAAGACTGTTGATAAGTGCAAGAAATGCATGGAACCGTGCAGAGCTTGTACTGAAAAAGATGAGCAATTTAGAACAAGAGATCTTGAGTTCACAAAAATTGAAAAGATTTTCAAAGAAAAATGCAAAGAAATGCTAGAAAAAGAAAAAGTTTTTAAAGAAAATGATGAAAAACTTTCAGAAAAATGTAACAAATTAGAGAAAGAAAATGAAGTTTTGAAAGAAAATGTTTTGAAAATGAAAAATGAATGTGAACAAAAAGAAATTGCTTGTCAAGAAATGAAAAAGGAATATGACTCAATGAAATTATCATATCACATTACAAAAGAGTCATATGATAAAGTAAAAGACGAAATGAAATATGCTCAATCAAGAATGAATTATATGTCTGAAACAACCAAAGAGCTTAAACGAATGTATTCTATAAAACAAGATGTTGTTAATTCTTATATTGAGGATGTTGCTAAGTTAAAGCGACAGATTGCTGATTTAGAACAGGATAACAACAAGTTAAAGAGTTACCACGTGTCGTCATATGTGCTTGAACGAATTTTCAATATAAAACCGGGTGATGGTGAGTCTGAGCAGAATAAGAAAGGCATTGGCTCAGAGTTTCATCAAGTTCCACCACCGGGAAAATTTGCATTTTATGATGAGGAAAAGGTCGAAAAAGCTTTCAACATGGTAGATCAATTGCCAGACAACATTGACATAACCTATTCCAAATCTGATGATTCTCATGATTCAGAGGTGGTAGGTAAAGTCGTTGAAAGTGTGTTGAAAGAAGAGTCAGTTGTTACAGGTAAATCTGAATCACAGGATGAAGATGAAGGAAATCTTCATGATGGTTATCTGAAAAACACAAAATCCGAGAAAAGTTTGAATGATGATTCAAAAGGATTGGTTTATACCATGATTGGATCGGACAAATTGTTCTTAGATGTTGTATTCCCGATTCAGAATGTGATTTCAGAAAAAGTTGACAAAGTTTTCAAAATGGTTGAGATTGAGAAGTCTGAAATTTCAAAGTTTGTCGGTAAGAGTGATAGAGGTTCGTATACCAAACCTGGTTTCAAAAAGAAGAACATGAAGGCTGGGTTGGGTTATAAGAAGAAACATAATCGAAACAAAAATGAAATGCCGAATTTTCAGACAAAAATGAGTTTTGTTCAAGGAGACAGTTTAGAAAAAGAAAAAGAATTCAAAATGAGACAGTCTAATGATGAGTTCTTTGCTCAAAAGAGAAAGCAACAACCACAGGTCAAAGATGTGTCCATGAGAACATGCTTCAAATGTGATCAAAAAGGACATCTTGCACGCAAGTGTCCTAATCTAAAACCTGTGGATGTTGACAAAAAGAAGATTGATGCTGAGAAACAAAAATCTAAGATTGAGAGACAAAGGTCAACCAAATTTGATTCGAAACAAACTTGGAGGTACAATACAAACAAGTTTGCTTCAAATCAAAATTGGAAATCAAACCAAATCAGGTTTGATTCAAGACAAACATGGAATTCTCACACATCCAGATTTAGAACAACACAAAGTTGGAAAACCACAGTTGATATGACAAAACCTAAAGAATTTTGGAAACCAAAAATTGTTGTTCAAAATCAAAGTGTTCAAAAAGATTCACATTTTTACAAACGAGGAACACCAAAAGGTCAAACATGGAGTGTTAAGAAACATGTTGATTTGATAAAAGATGAGAAAGATGAAGTTAAAATTGAGAAAGTTTTTGTGAAAAATGACAAAGAATTTCCAGCATTGAATGAAAATTATTGTGTTGAAATGCCTAAGGTTCAACAGACCTGGGCTAAATTGTTCAAGTAATTGAGTAGTTTGTTTGTTTGTGCAGGTGCTCATGGAATTCAAAGATTGTGAAATTGGAGATTGGAGCAGCCTGGCACATCGAGAGGAGGCTGTTGGATCCTGTGTTGGTTGAAACAGGAAGTTTATATGTTTTTCTGTAAATAAATAAACAATATTTCAAAAACCCTAAAAATTGGAAAACTTGAAAAACCAAAAATATGTTTGTTTTTAATTTTTGTTAAATATTCAAAAATACAAAAATATGTGTTGATTGAATATGCCGAAACCCTCACGGCTGAACAAACATGATTACTTTCATCAGATTGAAAAACGGTTTTCAAACTGTTAAGATCAATGTGTTGTAAATCATGGGGGTATGTTAGATTTTCTGCAAATCAGTACACTTTTAGCAGAAAATGGATGGCGAGACAAAGCTATCAGTGTTGGTTGTCAAATTTTCTTTATATGATTTTGCATTTTAGGGGGAGTAATATTGTTAGAAAATACAAAAACATTTGAAAATTTGAAAAAGTCAAAAACATGATAAAATTCAAAAATTGAGTTTTTGTGTAAAAAGAGGAAATGATAGTACATCAGTAGACAGTTACAGTACGCTAAAGAAATGAAATGTTTAAATGTGTTAAACGATCTCACCGTGGATGTGTCGGTAGATTTTTATACATTTAGTAAATTTTTCGGGATATAAACATAAATTCAAACTTACTTATTTCGTGGGGAACACTACTTGGATATATAGGTAACCCCTGAAATCTTGTTTGAAAGGTCTCATAATCTGATATACTAGGTCTTTATACTCAATGATGTCTGGGGTATTATTCCGGGACTTCTGCTGAACGGTAGTTCTGACCTAGTCCTTGAATAATACTTTCTGCAAATGCTTGAAACATAGCATTAAACCCTCAGCATGCCGATGAAACAATAAAATTGATAGTCGCTGCTGTTGTAAGCAAAAAGATCCTCTAAAGGGGACACACCGAAAAGTCGAAGCTGATATCTCTCTGCGTATACGGAAGTATCGATCTGAGATCCCTCGGCCCTCGCATACCTAATTTATATACAGATATCATTGTAGTATACTCACCTGTAAGACTGATTATTGGGATTCTGGATACGGGAGTATATTCAAGAGGTGGGACACATGAATAGGTTTAAGTTCTTAATACACCTAATTTGTATCCTGAATTAGTTGAAGTTTGTATGAAAATTTAAGTGGATCAGTATATCGACAATCTAAGTGAATTGTTTAATTCATAATGTGATTTTAAGCTCAACGGTACTTGTGACTTGTCAGAAACTGATATGATCCTCTGACGCATACTCAAACAAAAATAGTGTCTGTAAATATGTTTGTACATATTTCTTTACTGCTTTATATTTTCAGAAAATACAAAAAGATTTTTGATTCTGTTTTATTTTCGACAACCGATGTCTGAGTGCTGAGTTTCAAAATCTAAGTAAGCTGATTGTGTTTCTGAAAATAAAACAAGTTCATTAAATTGAAACTTGAATTTTTTAACAAAAATTTAAAAAAAAACAGTTTGTGATATCTCCAAGGTCATTAGTTTGGACTTGGATGATTAACTGTGGGGGATTTGGATGCTTATACTGTTATAGAGCTAGTTTCCGATTCAATTCGATGAAACTGCCAAATTCATGAAAATTGTTTGTTTAGAATGTTGAGTAAGCAGGTTAAAATTCCTGGATAGTTGAAATTTGAAATGCTGTTACTTATAAATTTTTTGAGTGATTGCAGATGAGATTCCAGACTACGATCCCGGAAGCTGAGTCTAAGGGGGAGTCTAAAGACGAGCTCAAAGCAAGAGGGAGCTTGTAACCGAAAAGCAAGGTGTCGATCCCTAAAGCACGGAAGCTTGACGAAAGGGGGAGCCTGATAAAGAAAAAGAGAGAGAGAGAAAAAGAAGACGCTACGAGTTTGACTCAATGATTGAGATTGACTACGGCAATATCCAAGGGGGAGTCTGTTAGTGCATTTATGTCTATAGCCTTCGTCAATCCGAGCCGTAGCGAGAAACAGAAGAAAACGAGTCTTTATAGTGTTATATCTAGTTAAAAAGGCAAGGTGGCATAACTGTAATTAATGGGAAACCTCATTAAATACCTTGGCCTATAAATAGATCTCTAGGGCTTCTAGTTTAGGACTTTTGCCATTTTCACATCTTGGAGAGCTAGAGGCTAGAGAGAGAAAGCTAGAGAGAGAAAGTTTATTGTTCGTGATTCAGGTGCTGTACGTTATCAGATTTGTTAATAGAATCACGTTTAGATTACGTCATGTGTGTTTAGGTCGCGTTCGTGTACGGATTTCGCACGTTTCACGTTCGTTTCGCAATCGTTTCGGAGTCAAAACCGGTCCTACACATACCGACGATAATTGTAGAATACAAATACTCAATCACTGTTTAATATAATGTTAATCATATGAGGTTTTGTAAAAAGAGTTTACAAAAAGGAGATTACTCACATTGCTGTCTTAGGGTTTTCCTTAAGGATTTCCTGGTGATTATTAATTACACAAATGCACACGCGTTAGTATATAACCCAATATTTACATTAGTAATACTCTCCCCGAGACGGCATTCCAACGACTACGTCGGGTAGAACCTCGACAGCCGTTACAGAACCCTGGATCAATCGGGCAGCGTATCTAATACGTAACCGGGGGTTATGATACTTACAACGAGCCAGAACTTCGTTATTTAGGGGGTATAATGCCCATAATCACTTTAGCTATGGAGAAATTCGAGAAAGAAGAAAGAAAGTTGAACGGTTTGGACTGAATGCCTCTCGACTCAATTTATAGGGCTGAAACAGGGGGCCCTCGCGCCCCGCGTAGACTACACAGGGGTCCTTCGCACCCCGCGAGGCCAGCTAGGGTAGGCCCTAGCTTGTCCGATTCACCCCTAGCCCTAACACGTCGCTGCCACGTGGCAGCTCAGGGTGTCGCCCTGATGACTGGCTGTCGCGGCCCGCGTAGATCCCAGCCAACACGTTCGCGGCTCGCGAGCAACCCCAAATCTTTGTGTTTATTTTATTTTTAAATATATATGGCATTTTGGGCTCGGTTTTCGCCTACGGGGTATGTTTTAAGACATATAGGGGTACTTTAAATATATTAGGGGTGTCGAAAATTATTTTGGAGGGTTGTTATATTTTACTTTGCAAAACGCTTATGGTTGCCCCTTGATATGAATGTGTTTCCTTTTGTGGTTTCTATTCACGCTTTGTGTTTTTTTGTACGTCACATTATAACTATACGATATAAATAACATTCGATGTTTGCAACGGGCCCGTGGCGCATCGCCCGTGGGTCACATAGTATAAATTAAAAGTAAAAAAAAAGTCAAAAGCAAAGTTAAATTAAGTCAAAAGGTAAAAAATAAAAATTGATCATTAGAAATTAATATATAGGAAATTATCAAACTCTAATGTGAGACTAATCTTTATTCGGGCGGACGGAGTGGGAGTCGTGGAGGGTACAGTGATACTCGCCCTCGTTCAGAAATATCACACCCCCCCCCCCCCCCCCGGTTCTAGGGGTTTTTCACCAAAAAATTGTAAGCCTAACACCCATTTTTGAAAGAGAAAGAACAAACAAAAAAAAGGCTCCCTATCGTTTTAATCTAGTAAAAAACACATATGCACACTTTCCATTTGATTAGATGATGATGATCACACCTCAAATTCTTGTTTGTAATCCTTAATTTGATGAAGAATGTAAATTTTCTTTGGGTTTTGTTCTTCCCATGATTTCACACACACACTTCCTATTTTTATTTTGACTAAAAATGAAGAGAACAACATTTGATCCCCTTTTTCATCATCTTTCACCAATTAGCAATTCTAGCCCTTCTACTTTTTTTTAACGTTCACCAAAAGTTTTATTAACTGAGGGGTAACAAGCTAGTTAGCCTAAAGCATACAATCACCACTATACATTAGATATCCATACATACCAAATCAAAATTACACCAATACACCCAAGGTAATAACTGAGGTTTACACTGATTTCGAATCCAAAGATAACCAAGGGTCTTAGTATACTCCACGATACCGAAAAGCCTTGTCATTTCTGATTGAACACCACTTCATTTCTGCATCTCCAGATACGCCATAACAAAGTTTACATTATTGATTAAATCACCTTCTTCCATCTCCCATAACCCATAACGTGTTTATGCAGGTGCATGCAATTTTTATTTATATAATACAATTAAACTAAAGTTAGTTTTTTTTTTAATGGTGAGAATCTTTAACTTTTTGTGAGAGAGATCTCACACCCTTTTAGCCGACCCGGATTCCCAGGAGTTGCAAATTCCTTAGCCTTCATTCTAGCCGACCCGGATTCCTTAGCCTTCATTCCTTAGCCTTCATTCCCAGGAGTTGCAGGAGTTGAGCTTTAGACATCATAGGCCTAAGCTTCAGGAGTTGCAAATTCCTTAGCCTTCATTCTAGCCGACCTGGATTCCCAGCCTATAATAAGGTTCGGTACCTGCGGTTCAATCATTTGAAAATACGTCAGCTTTCGTTGGTAAATACAATTAACTAACTCATTTTGAAAACAGTTATTCAAAAAGAGTTTTTTACATAGTGAAAACCCGTAGGTAATCTTTTAATATTTCTTGGGATTTATTCTTGTCACAAGATTTATATACTTGTCATACAACCGGGAACCAGAGATCAGAGCCGGTGATTTTCAGTGCTATAATGATTAAAGGTACACATCAAAGTTGAATAAAACGTGTCTTACAGTCGGTATGCCTACCCCTGCATGCTATTCCGTATGGCCATAACACTTAATGAGTCGGGACGTCCGGACACGGTACCAATAACCCCCAATCGTTTCAGTTATCAAGTAAAACGGATTAAACCGGATTCTTACATTTATGTGCAACATAGACATCCCATTTATGTAATACCCGCTCCAAGTGGCTTATTTGTCATCCCAAGTTTAAAAACTAAAATAAGTTAAGAGTATTACTTTTTTGCTAGCTTCCAATCAATTTGATTATAATTTAGAAAAAAAAGCCGCAAGTCTAAGTATTATTGACTCAAGTCTGATTATCTGGGGGTTCTATAGTCTGGAATGATTAGATTTATTATCTGTTAGAATGTATATTGGTCAAAGGTTAGCCCCTTTAGATATGACCCGTTACTTAAGAATTGGTTCGCTAGATTAAGCGTAAATAGAATAGAATGTAGTTTATACCTATCCGAGTGCAATGACTCATTGGATAAATGTAGTTTATACCAATCGAATAAAAGTTTTTGGTCAACAAACATGTTGGTGAATAGATTTGGTTTTTATTTAAAAACGTTTTCGTTTTATTATTTTAGAAAACCTTATTTTATAACATGCATTATCAAATGTGAAACTAGGTCTTTCAATATAACCAGAATTCAACACATATCTCACAAGCAACGACACATAACAATATTAGTAACCATAGACACATAGAGATTCAAGCCCCAAAAGGCGAATTTGCGAAACACTGATGGCGATACAGAGTTCGACCCATGGCCATGGGGAACTGGTCAGCCAGGTGGATCCACGCGAAACTTGTGACAGAAAGCGAGTAACACATAGATGCACTTATAGAGAAACAATAGAAATTAGCAACAAGTGACACATAGAAACACATCGAATAGCATATTATCAATTTAAATAATAAATTTGAAATCAAGCACGAGATACACCCCAAAAATAGTTAATGGCAAAAAGGGGAAAAGAGTCGAATCAGCTCACTGGTTGCGAAGAAACAAATCCACAAAAATTACCGCACGAGCATACGAGGCGAGTCAAATGATCACACAAAACAGTTAAAGTTGATGGGTCGTCTATGCGAGCAAAGAAAATATCCACAAATGATGTCGTCCTCAAAAATTATGCAAACCTAAATCGCGTATTTTGTTCTTAAATAAGATATATGATTAAGAATTTGTCTAATCTACTTGTTAGTCTTTTTTTTACAGCGACTAAAACTTGGTGGTTAAATTTGAATACATATAATTTGTATAACTAAAGTTCATATCTTTATAGTTTATTATAACAAAATATATACATATACTTAATTTAGCGAAATCAATAATATATATAATAAAATCACTAAATATTATATAGTTGGTTTTGATTTTATTCGTGAGTTACAATACTTCAATTTACAAAACAAACTTTGGTGGCCTCATATAAATAATATTATAATAAACTTAGTTTTATCATTTTTCATGCATACACATGAACAACAGATTATATATATAACATCATCGATAGTTATGTGCATCCAATTAATTTGTCAAAATACAATTTCATGAGTGAAGACCAATAGAAGTTAAACGCTTGATTACTGAAGATCCAAAGTTCGATTAAGGCTGAAGCCTGTAAATGGAGTTTGGACTTTGGAGAACATGAGGATTTGAACCTGCAAAAGAATAAACCGTTAGGCTCGCCGCAGAGATGGGAGGGCCACTCTGCGAACACCCTCCGGTGTGAGGATAAGTATTTGATAGAGAGAAAAAGTAAGGATGAAGGTTCAGAAAATCGTACTTGGCTTTGTACTTGGATGGGTATTTATAATGGTCAACTGAGATGACGTCATTCGTCCAGACGCACTTATTCGGTTCTCCATCCTCGGTGATATGGGGCACAGAGCTCTTAAGGATGTTCGTCCCTAGGTGATTTGGTCCGTCCCTCAGGATAAGGTCTGGATACGGATATGTATCTTCAAGTCCCCCAGTTTGTTAAGTTCTGTAAAGGACTTAATAAAATGTTGTACAAAGTTATTTCGATCGAATGACGTGGCGACATATGTATGGAGCTGACGTGGCATTGGTGATATAGGTGTTTTGACCGTCAGTCACCGGCTGGTGACGGTTACAAATCCCACTTTGGGAATCGTGACCGGCGCCCTGACGTGACGGTTTGATTTGATTGACCCTTAACCGACTTAGGGTTTCTATAAAAACCCATTTTTCACATTTCACTTTTACCTTTTTTTACTCCCTTGATTTCTCCTAGCTGTTATCCTCTTATTCATCTTCATCTTTTCTGTTCCGCTTCTTCTACAAGGTGCGTTCTATTTTACAGTCCTTATTATGGCTCCCAGAAAAGACAACCTTTCCGAGAGCGTAAGTGTTCTTACCCAACGTCAGTTGGACAAGTTTGTCCGGGATTACAGGATTCCTATAGATCTTAATCCAGTTCTCCCCTCAAAGAATGAAATCATATATCCTTTCCGTCCAGGGAAGTTTCCTTTGTACACTCGCGTGTGCAATTTCGCGAATTACAGGGTCCCTTTCTCGAAGTTTTTTACTAGAGTTATCCGGTTTTTCCAAGTTCACCTTTGCCAGGTAAACCACCTCGAGATTTCTTGTAGGGCTCTGAACCAAAAACCAGACTTGGATGTTTTTAGATATTTTTACGAATTTATAACAGCCGGTGATTGGTACACTCTTGCCCATCGGAAGGGTATTCCCAATCCTTCCGGGGATGAGAGGTCCAGCCTGAAAAACTGGAAGGACAATTTTTTCTGGCTGGACGACCGTTGCCTTCCGATGGAGATGGTATGGAGGTTCAAGGACCAATCTATGTCTTTTGATCTTGGCGAGGGTTTTGTTTTTAATCATGAGTTGGCTCGAGCCCTAATTGATAATCAGTCCCCTATCTGTCCCCTCCCCGAACATCTTCTTTTATTGGGACGGGTTTGTTTTTCCTGGGGCCGAGGGGATAGGGATTGGTCGGTTATACGTACGAAAAATGAAAGTAAGTTCCCGGCCTTTTGCCCTCCCTTCGGCATCTTTCCATTTTCTTATATTTTTAACTTATTTTTCTTTTGATATGCAGGAACCGAAATGTCACTTAGGGACGCATTGAAAGTTCCGAACTTCAATGTTTTGGACTTTGATTTTGACGAGCAGGTTGAAGGTGAGGTCCCCTTTTTTAAACAAGTTTCATCATCGGCTCAGGAGATCCACCCCTTGGCCGAGCCAAGTTCCTCTGAACTACCTACCACCGATGCCACATCTTCCGTACCTAAACTTGTGAAAGAAGCTGCTGGGTCATCTGTATCTCGAGCTAAAGACGGTCCGCAACCGGAAGGCGTAGATAGCGACCCGGAGGTGCGGAGCTTGGATGAAGCTTTGAAGTATCGCCCTTCTAGCATCTCTATTAAGAGTAAAGGTATTACTTCTGATGTTGAGTTGAAAGGTCTTGTTCGCAAGCGAAAAGCTGACGCCTCTCAGATCCGAACATCCGATTCCCTTCCTATGCCGAAACTGTCGAGGAAAGCTAAAAAGAGTTCTTCCCATTCTAGTGACAATATTATAACTGAGTTAGAAGAACACCTTTCCGGTGGAAAATCATCCAAGGAAGAAGCCGCCTTAGCTCGTTCTGCTCCAACTCCCGCTTTTTCCGGTGGTTATCTTCCGGTGAACGAAACCGAGAATACGGAGGTTGAAAATCTGGTGGTTACGAGCAAAGGGGATGGGAAGACTCAGGGCGAAACGAAGGTGGTAACTTTTTCAGGTACGATTTTGGACTCTTCTTTGGGTCCGGACTGCTTCCTTGATGATGAGGAAGACTAAGTGTCTTCTCTTCCTCTATCTTGGTTCGGACCCGAATTGATGTTGTTGGGATTGAACCCTACCAGAGGAACAAATAATGAAAGCCAAAACTGGTTCACAACAGTGGATTCACAATAAGCAGCTGTTTACACTAAGTCTTCTCCCTTGAAAGTGATTATAACATCTGATGGTCTTATATCCACTGCCCGTATACAACTGCTGTTGTTTTTCTAACTACTGATGAAGCCCAGAAGACTACTGAGAAGTAAACACTGCTGGTACAATCTACTGATGTCAAAGAACTGCCCAATCAAGGACTGATCAACCTTGAAGAAAGCACTGATGTAAAAAGAGAACATTAGTTTAGCTTGTCATCTGTTTTATACATTGTCAGTGGTTAGGTTTAGCAGTGTTTGCATAGGAACAGTTGTTACGGGTTGTTAGGCTGTTAGACGTCGCTTTCATGGTGACGTCAGCTGAGATGCCTCAGTGGTTTGGATTGTCTATAAATGGAACTGTACTCTGTAATGTTACATTTGATCGTTTTGAGTGAGTTCTTATCCTCAATTCAATCCTTTCATCTTGTGCAACCAACCTTGGGGTATTAGGCTGAGGGGGAGTTTAGCTTGTAAGCTTGCATTGTAATCTTTTGCTTTGAATTGTAATCTTTCGACTCTATGAAAAGCAAATGTTTATCAAACTATATTCTCCTTTGATTGTGTTTACAAAGTTTGTTTTCATTTCCGCTGCACTTAAACTCTATTCATTTCTGTTGATTTGTTCAATATATACAAACAAGCACAATCATGAGAGCCTCCGATCCTAACAGATGTCATTCTTTCGATATGCATATGTTTTTGCGGCTGATATGGAGATTGATTCGGCCACTGCCGACGATAAGTATGTGCCGGATTGGGATATAAGAAACAAAGACTCAGTGATGAACGATCTTACTGCCAGGATGTTTTTATTCAACATTAGTACCCCTTTGGATCATGCCCGGAGTAGGAAGATGAAGGGCCAAGACCTGGGAGCGGCGGTACTACTTAATCAGGCTCAATCGAATGTTTACGTAACGGAGCTGTATCGCCGATGGGTTGAAGCGGAATACGTGAATGAGGATCTAGAGAAAGAAACTATTGCATTGAAACGTAAAATACAACGGACTCTGGATGCCGAGAAAAAGCTCTCCCAACTCTCCCAGGATCTTCAGGCTCAGAAGGAGAAGGTAAAGTCCTTAACCGCCTTAAATCAATCTTCTCAGGCTGCGCCCGCTTCTGCTTTAGAGGAAAGAGATAAGATAGCTACAGAGTTGAAGAGCTTTGCGGAGTCTTCAAAAGAGAAGGATGAAGAGCATAAAGGTGTTTTGAAGAAGATGGAAGAAGCAGTCACCAACGCTCGTGCGGCCTACGAAAAAATGCTTGCTGGTCTGCTCCTTATTTCTTGTTCATATCCTAAATATTTTTTTTTTATTTTTTCCAACACTTTTATCAGAACGTGATGCCCTTAAAACATGAGAAGCCGACTTAAAGGCTTGGATCGACGAGATGAAAGGGCATCATAAGGCAGAGATTGAGGAGTTGAAGTTAGAGAATGTCGATTTGGGCTCAAAAGACGGAGGACCTGCAGGCGACTAAGGCATGGCTCCTGACGGAGAGGGCTCAACTGTTGGCCAAGAATATCTACAAAGGTCCGGAGATGACCGTGGCTGTTTCCGCAATTAAAAATGCTATGAGTGCCATAGGTGTCAACTCCGGAGTTCACGGTGGATACATTCACGCGCTTAAAAAGAAAACTCCTTATGCGGAAGTTTATTTGCTTAATTGGAATGCGGAGGCCGAGTTAAATACGGTCGTTGTTTGTTTTGATTCTCTGACCTTTCCAGTAGTGAATGACCTACCGAAGCTTGTGAATGAGCCGCTTTCAAAAATTAAGGATGCTCTGTTCTTCGCCGGAGAAGCTTCGGGGAAAGAATGAGGTGGACATACCCGGCTCTTTGGGGTATGCACCTTTGTATGTCTTAGTTAGTAAATTTTTGGAAGGTGGACATATCCGGAAATTTGGGATATGCACCTTATTTGATTCCGAAGCTTGTAATGATCCTCGTTTTTACCGTTTGTATATTTAACAATTATCTTATCTTTTGTGAATGGTTTGAATAGTCTCCGGATATCTTAGTCCGGTTATTTTTTAATGCAGTCATTTTGTTTACATGTGTCCATGCTTTTTATGTTTGTATTTTACTTTTCGTGGAACGTTCTTATTGACATGCGGATCCGTCTTATTTTTATACTTAGGATAATTTCTTCATGAAAGTGAAAAAGATGGACAAATGCCAGTCCATCCCTACTTTTTGGGGTTTGCATCCCCTAGTTCGGCCGGTGATAATTTTCATGTTGCAACTTATTAATGATAGAAAGTGCGTGCGTTCTATTTATATTAAAGTGCTCCGGAGTATACTTCTCCGGATGTTACAAACTTTGGTAAAAACGTAAATAGGTGCGGGCAATACCCTCCGCAGTACATTGAAAATAATAATAGAAAAGGTGCGGGCAATACCCTCCGCATTACATGGAAAATAAAAAGATGCGAGCGGTACCCTCCGCATTACAAAGTTTTATTTAAAATTTTCCAATATTTAAGTACTTCAAAGGAAGCATCTTTTAAGGTGCATCCCGTTCCATGTACGGGGAACGGGAGTTCCATCCATCTTGACAAGCGTATAGGCTCCGTCTCTTCCGGATGTTTTGACTATATAGGGTCCTTCCCACTTTGGAGCCATCTTCCCTGCTCCTTCGGCCAAGTTGGCGTCATTCCTCCGCATGACATAATCTCCTTCTTTGAAACGGACCTCTTTGACCTTAGAGTTTTAATGTTTCTCCAACTCTTTCTTACATTTTGCCTCCCGGATGGCTGCAAGTTCTCTTCGCTCTTCGGCTAGGTCGAGGTTTAGACGGAGTTGTTGTTCATTTTCTTCTTGACTTTGTATCATGAGATGGGTGAGAATGCCAACTTCGGTGGGGATGACTTCTTCCGAGCCGTAGGTTAAACTAAAGGGAGTTTCTCTTGTGCTCGTTTTTGGCATCGTCCGGTGAGCCCATAGGACGTGTTCTTTTCCCAGGCGCTTTTTTGATGCCCTCCACGATGCTGCGGTTGGCTATTTCCACCTGTCCATTAGCCTGGGGATGAGCGACCGAAGCGAAGCTTTGTTCGATATGCATCTTTTCGCACCAAGTCTTGAATGGTTTTTCAGAGAATTGCTTTCCGTTGTCACTTATAATGCACAGTGGCATTCCGTATTGACACACGATGTTTTCCCATACGAACCGGAGTATCTGATCCCCGGTGATGGTTCGGAGGGGTTTGGCTTTGATCCACTTGGTAAAGTAATCAATTGCGACCAACAGGAATCTTACACCTCCTGTCGAGATGGGAAAAGGACCGACGATGTCAATTCCCCACTTTTGAAAAGGCCAGGCCGAGGTTACAGGAACGAGGTTGTTTTTTGCACGATGAGTGACCGGGGCATGGCGCTGACAATCTTCACATGCTTGTAGCTCACTAACGGCGCTTTGGTGCATACCCGGCTAGAAGTATCAAGCGTTCATTGCTTTAGCTATGACCATCCTTGGTCTGGAGTGTATGTCGCAGATTCCCCAATGAATTTCTCTGATAACATAACTGGTCTCTTCCGGCATTAAACATCTTAGGAGCGGACCCAAGAATGTCTTTCAGTACAGCTTTCCATCATGAACTTAGTACTGAAGTGCTTTAACCTTCATCTTTCGTGTCTGGGCTTTATCCTCCGGAAGTGTGCCGTTTTCCAGGTAATCTAGAATTGGTGTCATCCATGACTTCTACTGTATGGTGATCGACATTACAACTTCTGCTTGACTGATGGCCGGAGTTTGCCATGTTTCAACTAAGACTTCCTTGGATAAGTGACAGAATGTGACAGATGCCAGTTTGCTCAAAGCATCAGCTTTTTTGTTCTTGCTTCTCGGAATGTGAACTATTTTGCACGAATCAAATGTGGCCATCAGACTATTGACTTGTTTCAAATACCGAACCATGTTCTCCTCCCGTGCCTCATATTCTTCGTTAACTTGATTAGCGACCAATAACGAATCAACGTGAGCTAGGAAGGAGTTTGCACCGGCTTTGGCCGCGGTTTGGAGTCCGGCTAATAGTGTTTCGTACTCTGCTTCGTTGTTTGAAGTCTTGAACTCAAAACGCAGAGCGTAGGTGTATTCTATTCCTTCCGGATCTATCAAAATTAAACCAGCTCCAGACCCTTCTTTACTTGAAGCTCCATCCGTATACAAATTCCAGACTTTTGGGAGGACGAGTTTTTCTTTAACGCTTTCTCCGGTGGGAACTTCAGTAAGGAAATCCGCTACCGCTTGACCTTTTACCGGACCTCTGGTTCGGTAGGTAATGTCGAATGCACTAATCTCTATAGCCCACTTCGTAAGTCGTCCAGAGACCTCGGGCTTCCTTAAGATATGTTGGATTTGGAGATTGGAGTCACGGCCCCCGTCCCGGTTTTACCTGGTCCAGGAGCCGCGGGACAGAAACCCGTGGTATTTATTATTTGAGTTGACAGCGGAAGTTTTAGCAGGATATTTTTCAAACTTTAAAATGCCCGATTATTTTATTCCATAATTTGGGACAAACCCCGTAATTTACAATAGAGGAATTTTACTAGGAAATTCCCTGTTTTACAAAACATGTTTATTTATTTATTTGAGCTACTATTCCAAACTTGTTAGTGCTCCGTAGCACTTTTTCCTTGATTCATAGTAGGTCACCTGAAACATGTTTGAAAAATATTTTATCAGCGGGGAAATACCGGCGTGTCATTCAGGTTATATAAAATGACACCTTAGTTATGAATTACAGCATAAGAGCGATTACAATGGCTTCTATCTTATTTTTATCTGGCGCTGTGTCACCTCCTGGTGACGATGGTCATACCACTAATGGGTCCTTTCACCCAAGTAGTGATGATTATCACTGTTAGGATTTATTAGCCTAACCGTGAGAAATTAGTAATGTGCACAATACCCCACTAGCCAGTGATTAAGATAACCACGACTTAATCCCTGTAATTATAAATTTTGAAAATAACTTGGAGTATTGTAAAATATTATTGATAAAAATAGAATGACCCACATTGCAGATTTAAACGGGCAGAGTTTAGCCTACTGATTAGCCTTGTAACCTAATTTAAATAACAATGCACACGAACTAGGTCAGTAACTAATATAGCATTTACGATAACTCACGAGATTAAAACCCTCACAACGAATGACAAATTGCAATACTTAAACATCCATCGAATTTACGACGAATGACAAAGTATAACCCTAATGTGGGCAGCACTTAAACATCCATCGGATAGTTTCAATCGATCGGACATTGAATCGTAGCAGCGATCGAGTTAATACCCTGTATCGTAGCAGTGCCTTGATATTTTAAATTTCGAATTTGAGCAGTAAAACTTCGTTTTTGAGAAAAGTTTTAGACACAGATGAACAGGCCATGCACAAGCAATTTATAGCTGAAAAATGGGGTTTACGCGGCCCGCTTAAGCCCCCTCTTGATCTTACGCGGCCCGCGAGGGCCAGCTAGTCGTAGACTAGGGCTATTGTGTCATCGGTAGACTTGCCACGTGTGCGACACGTGGCCTTGAACGCTTATCCAGTCAAACAAAAGTTGACGCGGCCCGCGTAAACTCCTCTTATGGTTTACGCGGCCCGCGTGAAACCCATTTTTCTTGATTTTCTTGATTTTTCATGCACGTTAGGGTTTCAGGGGTCCGGGTTTTCACTTACGGGTCGTTTTTGGGACATTTTTGCAGTCCTTACATCCTCCCCACCTTATTTAAAATCTCGTCCTCGAGATTTATTGAAATAAGTGAGGATACTTTCGTTTCATCTCTGATTCCAGCTCCCAGGTGTATTCGGGTCCTCTTTTTGACTCCTACTTAACTTTAACTAGAACCAATCTTTTGTGTTTTAGAAACTTGATCTTTCTGTCTTCTATTTGAAGTGGTTTCTCCACGAACTTCAATTTCTCATTTACCTCTATCTCTTGGAGAGGTACTACCAATGATTCGTCAAAGAGACACTTCTTGAGGTTGGATACATGAAATACGTCATGTACTCCTGCTAACTCTCCTGGTAGTTGTAAGCGATAGGCGACTGGCCCTATTCACTGTATTACTGGGAATGGTCCTATGTACCTTGGACTTAGCTTTCCTTTATTACCGAACCGAACTACTCCTTTCCAAGGAGAAACTTTCAAGAGTACCTTGTCTCCAACTTGAAACTCTAGTGGCTTGCGTCGATTATCGGCATAACTCTTCTGGCGATCTCGAGCCGTTTTCAGTCTTTCCTTGATTTGAGTGATCTTGTCGTTGGTCTCTTGTACAATTTCAGGACCTGATAGTTGACTTTCTCCTATCTCTGACCAACAGACTGGAGTTCTGCATTTTCATCCATATAGTGCTTCGAATGGGGCAGCTTCTATGCGCATGATAACTATTATTATAGGAGAATTCGATTAAGGGTAGGTGGTCATCCCAGTTTCCACCAAAATCTATCACACATGCCCTAAGCATGTCTTCCAGGGTTTAGATTGTCCTTTCACTTTGTCCGTCTGTTTGAGGATGGTATGCAGTGCTTAATTTTAGTCGGCTTCCCATTGCTTCCTGGAAACTTGTCCAAAAATGGGAAGTGAAACGACTATCCCTATCCGATACAATGGAGAGTGGAACTCCATGTAAGGATACGACTTCATCTACATACAACTTTGCCAATCTTTCCATGCTAAAGATTTCTTTCATGGGTAGAAAATGAGCTGATTTGGTTAATCGATCCACAATTACCCAAATTGCGTTATTACCTTTTCTGGTTTTGGGCAACTTAGTAACAAAGTCCATTGTTATGAGTTCCCATTTCCATACATGCATTTCTAATTGTTGTAGTAATCCTGAAGGTTTCTGGTGTTCTGCCTTAACTTGTGAACAAGTAAGACATTTAGAAACATATCTAGCTATGTCCTTTTTCATCCCTATCCATCAGAAATTATTTCTTAAATCTTGGTACATCTTATTGTTACCAGGATGCATGGTATACCTAGATTTATGGGCTTCCTCTAAAATCTTATTTCTTAATTCTCCTTGCTTAGGTACCCGAATTCTTTTATTATGGAATCTCCAAATTCCATCACTTCCTTGCTCTAATTCTTTTACTCGACCCTTCATTCCTTCAGCATCATCCTTGATTGCTGTTTCCTGAATACTTTTCAGTTGTTCCATTAAATCTAACTGTAGATTTAATCTAAGAGCACGAACTCGCTTTTGCTTTTCATGATACTTACGACTTAAGGCATCTGCAACTACGTTTGCTTTTCCTTCGTGATATTGAATATCACAGTCGTAGTCACTTATGATTTCCATCCATCTCCTTTGTTTCATGTTCAATTCTTTTTGCCCAAATATGTATCTTAAGCTCTTATGATCTGTATAGACAGTAAACTTACTTCCATACAGATAGTGTCTCCAAATCTTAAGGGCAAAAATTATGGCTCCTAACTCTAAGTCATGAGTCATATAGTTTTCTTCGTGCTTTTTCAATTGCCTTGAGGCATACACAATTACCTTTTTGCGTTGCATTAGCACACATCCTAATCCTAACTTAGAAGCATCACAATAAACTTCAAAATCTTCCGTTCCTTCTGGTAAGGCAAGAATTGGGGCATTTGTTAGCTTTTGCTTCAAAATCCTAAAGGCCTCTTCTTGCCTAGGTCCCCATTCAAACTTAACTGCTTTACAGGTTAGCTTAGTTAATGGTACAGCTATTTTGGAAAAATCCTTAATAAATCGTCTATAGTATCCAAGTAACCCAAGAAAACTTCTAACTTCCATAGCTGACTGCGGGACTTTCCATTTGGTGATCGCTTCTATTTTGGAGGGATCTACATGAATGCCTTCGTGATTCACCATGTGTCTTAAAAATTGTACTTCCTGTAGCCGAAATTCACACTTCGAGAATTTGGCGTAAAGCTTCTCCTTTCTTAACAAAGTTAAGAGTGCATGCAGGTGCTGATGGTGTTCATCCTGGCTTTTGGAATAAATAAGTATATCGTCGTTGAAGACAATTACAAATTTATCCAAATACAGTTTACAGATTCTATTCATCATGTCCATAAATGCTGCAGGAGCATTTGTTGGTCCGAAGGGCATGACTGTAAACTCGTAATGACCATACCTAGTTCTGAAAGCAGTTTTAGGTATGTCATCTTCTTGTACCTTCAATTGATGATATCCGGAGCGTAAGTCTATCTTAGAAAAGTATCTAGCTCCTTGAAGTTGATCGAAAAGATCATCAATCCTAGGTAATGGATATCGATTCTTAATAATAACCTTATTTAATTCCCTATAATCGATACACATTCTCATTGACCCATCTTTCTTTTTCACAAACAACACTGGTGCTCCCCAAGTGGATGAACTAGGTTGTATGAATCATTTGCTTAATAATTCATCTAATTGCTTTTTCAATTCTAACATTTTGGTGGGTGCTAACCGATAAGGTGCCTTGGCTATCGGTGTAGTTCCAGGAATTAGATGAATTCTAAATTCGACTTCCCTATCGGGTGGTAATCCCGGTAGTTCTTCTGGAAATACATCTGGGTATTCTGCTACTACAGGAATTTCTTTAAGTTCCTTACCTTTCGTGTTAATAATTACTGAAATCATATATATTACTTCTTGTTTTCTTGAATAACTGGCCAACTTCATTACTGAAATGAATTTCAATGGCTTTCGTGGCTTATCTCCTGTAATCACCACTAATTCTCCTGTGGGTGTATGAATTTCTATGGAATTTTTATCACAGAGAATTCGAGCATGGTTGGCTACTAACCAATCCATTCCTAATACTATATCGAATTCAGCTAAATTCATAGGTAAAAGGTTTGCAGAAAATTTATGACCTAAGAGTTCTATCTTTTCTTCTCGCAAAACCTTATCTATGTTAACAGAATTCCCATCTGCCGTTTCGATTGTAAAAATCTGCCTAAGGTTGGTTAAGGGTAAGTTAAGAGCTTGGCAGAATGAAGTATTTATAAAACTTTGGTTAGCACCAGAGTCAAATAATACTTTTGCATAAACGTCGTGAACTAGGAACGTACCAGCTATCACGTCAGGGATTAGTTCTGCTTCCTGAGTAGTCAACTGGAAGGCTCTTGCGTTTCTCTTGGTAGTTCCTTCTGCAGGTTTGGCTTTGTTATCTGCTGGCTTGACCAATTTCGAGCAGTCTGGCCTAAAATGTCCAGCTTCTCCACAGTTGTAGCAGATTGTGGATTTCTTTCTCCTGCAATCTTCTTCTTGATGCCCTGGAATTTTGCAGAAATTGCAATACCCCTTGCATCTACCAAAATGCTTTCTTTTACAGGCATTGCAAAATGGAACAGTGAAAGATTGCCCAGTTCCCTTTTTCTTGAAATTACTACAGTTACCATACGGAATCCCTGGGTAATCTTTTGGGCCACTTCCTTCTTTCTATTTTCTTCTCTTGTGCGTATCAACCCATTGGTCAAAGTGTTGGCTAATTCCACTGCATCGTCAATTGTGCGAGGTCTCGCAGCTTTAACAATATCACGGATTTCGCCAATCAATCCTCAAATATAGCGGGAAATAAGTACCGTCTCTGGCGAAGCCAGGGTTGGTACCACTCTAGCATATTCGAAGAATGTCAAAGTATACCCTCGACAATCTACATCCACCATCCGGTGGTTCAGAAATTTATTCGCCATTTGTTCTTTCTCATACTCGGGACAAAATTTTCTTTCCATTAACCGTTTAAATTCTTCCCAACTCATGGCATAGGCTACATTGCTTCCCTTGGCTTAAAGTACCGTATTCCATCATTCTAGTGCCCCTTCTTTAAAAAGATGCGACGCGTACATGACCTTGTCTTCTTCAGCACATTTACTTATTTTAATCACTGCCTTGGTTTTCTCTAACCAACGCAGTGCATCCGTCGCCCCTTCGTTGCCTGCAAATTCAACCGGTTTACAGGCCAGGAACTCCTTGTAAGTGCAACCAGGCGTTGCAGTTTTCATTTTCTTAAGGAGTGGGGCTTGCATCCCATCGTTGTCGTTATTAGTATGGTTGCCGCCTCCGTTTACACTATTAATGAAATTGTCACCTGGATTTCGGGCAGCAACAAGGATTGCTGGAATAACATTGGCTATTCCCTGAGCAACGATATTCTCTATATCTTGCCTATTCAGAAATTGATCTTCATGGTTTTGTTCAGATTGGTTAACTTCATTAACGGGTTCATTACCAGCGTGTTCCATCTGGTAATTAATTTATACAAGTGATTGGCATAAAATAATTAATAACTAAACATAACAAAAATAATCGCACATAATCATGTCAACATGTAAAGCCAAAATTGTCGATTTTTCGACGTTCGATATTTTATATATTATAATAGGCATCCGTACACACTGGTTATCTTACAAAAGTTTTATTTTTAAGTTATTTCACATAATTATAATTTTATTACTATTATTATTATTAAACACACATTCCCACAACCACACAACCACGGTCAGCTGACATTTCAGAAACGATGCTCCCTCTCGTCGTACTTCCAAGATATCCTCTCCCCTACTTCCCGGATTCTATTTCCCGCGTCCACTAGTTCCTCGCCATAGTGGCGGAGTTCTGCCAAGTTTTCGGAGCTCATAGGTGGGTGTAGTGGAGGCTCCGGGTCAAACTGGGGGAAAAGGTATTAGGGTTATTTAGGAGATTCTGAAACTGCCAGTTGGTGGTCCACCATTCTTCTAACTCTGCTGGTAGAGGTTGGGAGTGGATAATAGGATCTGGGATATCAGGCTCTAGATCAACTGGAAGTTGTAATTCCGTTGGGTAATTAAAGAGGTTTTCACCAACAAGTCTGATGAGGTCACTAAGTGTCAGTCTATGATCCAGCTTTTCCCAAGATGGCATTTCCTGGTCTTGCCTGGAACTTTCTCCGATCTCTATACCCTTGCCTTTATCCATTGGATCCTCCGTCTTTATAACTTTCCGTGTTGCTGGTTTCTTCCTGCGCACACACCTCCAGCCCACAATTCTTCTTCTTTTCTTTGGCTTGAGTTTCTCCGGAGGCTGGGCTTGAAATTCCATAGGTTCCTCAACGTCGACACAATAGCCTGTAAAGTCTCTGGAAACTTCCACATTAACAGAATAGAGATTGAGATTCTGAAGAGCTTCAGACAACTCATTCATGCTGTTTAGCAGATATGAAGAAACACACAAAATTCTAGGTTAAAATTTTGTAAATTGAATTTTCACATAATCACAGAAAGACACTCAGAAACATTAAGTATTAATTACAAATATCTAATACAATTAAATGGATTGATTAAAACAAAATATTGCGATTTTTATATATATCTATTACAAATTACAACTGAAATTCGAAATATACTAATGGTTATGCATCTCTAAATTATTTTAGTCTGGCTAGGTTATAGGAGTATTCAACATGCGTTTATGTAAAGTTTATTCTGTCTCTTTCTTCTACTAGGTTATTGAAGAAACACGTAACTAATTAGGTGGCTAATCAGTTTGGTTTATGTTCCTACCATGATGGTTAATCTTCTTATGGTTTCCTGAGCTCCTTAATGATCGTGTTTATCTGCAAAACAAAACACCATTACTCGTTAAGAGGGGAATGTGGGGGTTTCCCTCTTAACCGGGCTCCGCCGTGAGAATAAGCGACTGCTTTGGGAGAGAATGAAGTATTAAGAGAGAGTAGGGGGAATGGAATGAATTAACCTGTGAAGTGAAGGTCTCTATTTATAGCCGGAGAGGTGTAAGAGGGTGTGGGCTGATGGGCCTTTGGCCGGAAGGCGACAACATGGAGGATATGCTCCTTATCTCACTGGTGTCGACCGTTAGTGGCTTCTAGGAGCTTTATGGAGTTGGCGCAACGTGATTGGAGCCACGTGTCACTGTTGTCGGCCTGGTCGCCCTTCTGCCATCAGCAGGTAAGTGGAGATCGTGGGGCAGTTGTCTCTGCCCTGTGATTGGTGCCACATAGGCGTCCTTCAGTACTTTTTGTCTCCTGCATGTCAGACGATCGTGGAGCACGATTGCGCAGGAACAGAAGTACCTTGATTGGCTCTTTTGCTCTGCCACTTGTACCTTGTGTACTATCTGGAAAGGCCTTGCGCCGTAGTCACGCACGATTCTTGCTGGGCACGTTATTATAATGCGCGCGGAGTGGGCTTTCAGATGTCCCTTTTAGAATGCTAAGTGTTGCTAACTGGAGTTTACTCTTATGTGGACCTCGCGCCGTGTTACGCAGGTATGTTGTAGCTCGCGCGAGGTTGGCGATCAAGAAAATTGCCGATTAAGGAGTATGGTCCTGCGCGACCTTTCAGGGGATTGCGCGGCTTTTTGGGACCATACCCCTTCAAGTCCCCCCAGTCCAGTGCTGCACCATGCGCAAGGCAAGTGGTTGGAGCTCTGGACTTAATAAGGTAAAGTGATGCTTTTGACTTTGGTAGATGGCGCGCGTGTAAGTTGTTAGTTACTACGGCGCGGCTACCAGGCTTGTTGTTAGTTTGAACACGAAGTTTCTATTGATTTTAGGCGGGAAAACCCTCGAAATTTGAATTTCTGACAGGTTATTGCTAAAGTCGTGGTTGGTGACGCTTGAGTTGACCTCTGACGGTTGTCATCAACTTGTCTCTGACGAATCGTATTTCCGTCAGAGAGTGCGGCCCACGCGCGCGTGGTAACCGTCACTCCGGGAAATACGCCTTACGTGGCGTTTTCTGATTGGCTTTGCTTGCGGCGACCTCGGCACGGTTACCCATCGCATTAAATGCGATGGGTATATATATCCGAAGAGATGAGAGGTTTATCACTTCTCTTCTACTATTTCTTTATTTCCTCTCAAATTTCTTTGAATCTTCAAAGTTTGAAGAACTCGTTGCAGCAGATCTCTTCAAGTTCTTGAAGAACATCGTCGCAGATTATTAGGCTTGCTTCCAGATCATTCAAGATTCTTGTCTTATCTCTTGATGGCTGAGGAACAGCACGAGGATAACCCCGGAGAAGAAGGTCCTTTGCCTGTTCTCCGGTGGGACTTAGGGCTCTTTGAACAACTTTCCCGTAGTTTCCGGTTCCCACCGGAGTGGGATGCCCGGTACCCCGGCCAGAACCAGACGGCCGCTGATGCACCGCCGGGGTACATCACCTTGTTCGAAGACTTCTTCCATCAGGGCAACTTCCGGTTGCCGGCGACTAACTTCATGGCACATGTTCTTCAGTATTATGGGTTCCACATATCTCAAATGAGCCCACCCGGAATGGTTCGGGTTCGACACTTCGAGTTCCTGTGTTGGGCTCATGGCATAGAGCTAACTGTTGATAGATTCCGAGTTTTCTACCAACTTCAGAGAAACATGGGTTTTTATTCCTTCTCCAGCCGAGGCACGGCGAAGAAGATACTTTTAAACCCTCCTAAGAGTTTCCAGGACTGGAAACCTAAGTTTTTCTATATACGGGAGGAGGTAGTTCCGATACCCATGACGTTTCGCGCCTCGACTGAAGCGATCGTGAAGGAAGATTTGGAGATCCCCAAGACTGAGGCTTGGTATCGGGAGCTTACCGCCACCCCAAACCGAGTGTTTGGGGAGAATGTCTTGGTAGCGGCGCGGATGAGTGATCAGTGGCTGCCTGATAGCAAGGAGGTTCCTATTTTAATGATTGATGGCGAAGGTTAGTAATTTTCTTATTTTTACTGATCTTTCCGGGCTTGCGTTTTTCCCCTTTTTGTTTTTTTTTATACGATTTATCTTGTAGAGGTGCGTTTGTATCAAGCTGCCTTCGCACTTTCGGCGGTAAGATGGGTGTGCGCCCGCTTCAAGACGGAGAGCAATATTGGTATGACCAAATAAAGGATAACTTTATGTATCCTGTTGCTGATGCGTTCACCTCGCCGCCTACTGCAAACGAAGGTGCGCACATACCGAACCCTCGCCCTTTGCGCTCTGTGACTTCTGCTGGGAAAGAGGTTATCTATCTTTCCAGCGAGGAGTCTGTAGGATCCTCGAACGGAGAGCTAAGTTCGTGGTCTAACGTCTTTGCAGGTGTGTTGCGCGACTTGGGTATTGACCCGGAAGAGAAGAAGAAGAAAAAACCAGTGAAGAAGAAGAAGAAAGATGCTGAGGTGACCAGCAAGGGTGCTGGGGGTAGTCGCGCAACCACTGATGTTGCGGGTAAAGGTATTTTTCGCCTCCGTCAGAGTGACTTGAGAGGTTTCGTGATTGTTAGTGACTCACTTGAAGGTTTGTCGCGCGCAGGCGGAAAGAAGACTGGAACTGGTGGCTCAGGGAGCGCGGGTTCTCGCAACCCGGACGCTGGCGCTACTCCTTCCACTGCCGAGCATGAGGAAGAGGAAGAAGAAGATGCTGCTGAGAAGTTGGTCAGCAGAAAGAGGAGTAGAAGCGCGACCACTGCTGGTACGGCTATTGCGCCGGCAGCTGGAGGAGCGTTGGTGCTTGGGAAATAGAGTAATCTGCGTTCCCTTTATAGATTCTCTCCTGGTATGCTCCTGATTTGTCTTTCCTTTTGTTGCTTTCTTCTTAACCCCGTAGTTTCTGCAGAAACCAAGAAGAAGACCCCTGAGAAGGGTGTTGTGTTTACTGAGCCAGAGCCAAAGAGGCCGAAGATTACCGTTAAATCTTCTAAGGCTGCTGGTGCTGAGACTGCCAAAGACAAGCATGTTGCTGCGGGTGATACAGCGAAGGATGTTGAAGAGAAGAGGAAAGCTGACGAAGAGCGTAGGAAGAAAACTGATGAGGATAAGAGGAAGAAAGCGGAGGAGGAGAAAAAGAGGAAGGCTGAGGAAGATAGGAAAGCTGAGGAGGATCGGAAGGCTGAGGAGGCGAGGAGGAAGAAAGCCTCTGAAGTGGAGAAGGAGAAGCAAAAGGCTGTTGAAAAGCCTAGTGGTGATTCCTTGAGGCATACCAGTGCCGCTGCTATCACTATCCAAGAGAAAGCGCAGGGTCCGAAGGTTTTGAGCGTTGCGGGGTCTGCAAAGCCCCGTCAAGAGAGAAGGAGAGATCCTGAGGTTGAAAGACCTACCCGCCCTTCGTATGTTTCTAGTGGCGCGAGTTCTGGTGGCGCTGGGGGTTATAATCCACAAGCTATCGGGGCGAAGGATACCGTCGGTGATATCTATTACAAAAGTTATACCGAAGAGGAACGTGGTAATGCTCCCCATCAGGCTCCCTGGAGCTTGAGGCAAAAGGACACTTTTCAAGAGTTTGGCCCTTGCCGCGATTGGTTCTTCAATTCTTTCACTCCTGGAGAAGTTAACCGGCAAAGGGTGAAGACTCATGAAGCGTTGTACCGTACTTATATGCTCGGGGAGGCGAATGCTCGCGCTGCTAACCAGGAGATTGTGCGGGAGTGGCGAACTATGGTTAGGGAGCGAACGGATTGGGAGAGGTACCGTGAGCGGATGTTGAAGCGTATAAGCGAGTTTGAGAAGTCAAAAGTCGCCCTTGATGAAGAGAAGGCCAAGCTTGAGGCTGATAAGAAGGCGGAAGATTGGGGGCGCGAGGGCCTGAAGAACAAGCTTCATGCTGCTGAACAACAGCTGACTAAGGAGAAAGCTGAGTTCAAACGCATATGCGCGAAGGATAATGAGCGCGCGGCTGCGGATCGTAACAAGATTGTCAACCTTGAGGCTAAGGTTGTGGAGTTGACGGCGCAACTCGAAGATGCGCAAGCTGCTAGGGTCGCTAGGGAGCAACTCGAGGTTTGTGCAACTTAAGACTTTTTCCTTGTGTGCTTTGTTTGCAATATGTCCTGAGTCCTGTCCTTTTTAGGGTGAGCTTGCTGGCGTAAAGGTGCAGCTGTCGGGCAAGGACAAGGATCTCCAGGCCAAGGATATTGAGATCGCCGAGCTGAAGCGTCGCCTAAACGATCAGGTTGACAAATGCGAATCTTTAGAAATCGATCTCGAAGCTGAGAAGGTCAAGGCAGCCACTGCTGACGAGGCTAAACAAAGAGCCGAAGAAGCTCGTGAGGTTAGTACCAAGGCCCTTAATGTGGCGCAGACTAATTATGCTGAAGCTCAGGGCATCGTTGATACTCTTGTTTCTGAGGCCGAATGGATGTGCGGCCGTGGAGTAGTGTTGGTATGCTGCTCTCTCTTTCTTTTTCCCTTAAAAAGTGTTTTTTCATTTGCTAGGAGTTGCTTTTAATGCGCTGTC
Source organism: Helianthus tuberosus (assembly GCA_030545235.1). Lineage (NCBI taxonomy): Eukaryota > Viridiplantae > Streptophyta > Magnoliopsida > Asterales > Asteraceae > Helianthus > Helianthus tuberosus. The sequence goes on from CM060354.1 coordinate 178,154,817, forward strand.
TTCATTACAGCTTGCCAACTCTATCCTTAATGCTGGAGAACTGGATCGCGTTGTCGCTGCTCTGACGGACGCCGCGCGCGCAGTCGGTCATTGCGGTGGTTACCTTGAATGTGCTCAGCACGTAGAAGAGGTGTTTGGACAGGAATTTGATATTAGTCATTGTTCAGCGACTGATCAGGCTAGCGTCGAGCTGACACGTGCTGAGAATGCTTATGATCATTTGTCACTGCCCGTGATGGACTTGGTTGCGAAGGCTTTAGAGCGTGATGACTGGTGTCACCGTCTTAAGGCCATCCTTGATCCCCCAATAACTGTTGAACTGTCAGATGAGGAGCCGGCTGGTGATGATGGTGGGAATGATGGTGATGACGGTAAACCTGATGATGATGATGGCGATGAAGGCGATAAGCATGACGGCGATGAAGGCGATAAGCATGACGGCGATGAAGGCGATAAGCATGATGGCGATGGGAATGATGAGTTTGAATAGGCTTGGGAACAGGCTTTGTGCCTTGTAAAAAATTCCAGTAGGTTTCTGATGTAACCCCTTGCGCGGGCGCGCTTTTATCTAATGAATGACATTGTGTTTCTATAAGTGTTGCGCGGTTGCGCTTATTAAATAGTATGTTTGCTTATTTTCCGTTACAATTATTGCATTGTTGCTAGAAACTTTGGTTAAGTTAGCGCGAATAAATGTAAGAGAGGCTCTTGTGCGAGCGTAACTGGAGTGTTTTCGTGTTAATCAGAAGTTTAACATGCATTTGTAACGAAATAAGTCGGGTATTGATAAAAGAGCATGTCGTATGCTTTCATTGATTACGTGGGCGCTTAGGCCGAGGTACATTGCTCGTAACATAAAAGGCGTGTAGCCAACATAAGAAAGTAAAGGGCGCGTAGCCGACATTAGTGGATAAAGGCTCAGGGCCTAAGATAGTCATATATAGCATTTGCGCAGTTGTTGCGTATTCCACGTGCGCGGGATGATGTGTCCATCCAGGGTGCGCAATTTGTAAGCCCCTTTTCCTAGCACTTCGTGCACCAAGTATGGGCCTTCCCATTTGGGTGCTAGTTTTCCTGGGCGTTCGGCGTTTGAAGCTTTGTTATCTCGAAAGACATATTCTCCTGGAATAAAGGTACAGATGCGGACTCGTGCGTTGTAGTACCTCTCCAGTTGGGTTTTGTACTTGGCTTCTTTGATTCGCGCGATTTCGCGCCTTTCTTCTAGCAAATCCAAGTCGAGACGACATTCTGCCTCGTTGTCGATTGCGTTGACTGCTGTCAAACGCGGAGAGGGTAGACCGACTTCTGCCGGGATAACCGCTTCTGAGCCATAGACTAGGCTAAAAGGGGTTTCGCCGGTACTTGTTTTCGGCATGGTTCGGTGAGCCCACAAGATACTCGAGAGCTCATCTACCCAGCCTCTTCGCTTTGTGCCCAGTCGGGCCTTAATCCCCTCGACAATACACTTGTTTACACTTTCAACCTGCCCGTTGCCTTAATGATGCGCAACGGAAGAGAAAGTGTGTTCGATTCTCATCTCCTTCATCGAGTTCTGAAGGTCTTCAGACGCAAAGTTGGTGCCGTTATCAGTTACGATCTTGAGTGGGAGGCCAAATCTGCAGATGATGTGTTCCCAAATGAACTTGCGCACCATCATGGCTGTAGTTGAAGCAAGTGCTTTGGCCTCCACCCATTTCGTGAAGTAAACGACGGCCACTATTATAAACTTGACAGCGCCGGGAGCGTCTGGGAAGGGTCCTACCATGTCAATTCCCCACTGCTGAAAAGGCCAAGCAGTGGATACGGGGATCAGGTCGTTTTTCGGGCGCAGGGTTTTTGGGGAGTGCCGCTGACAGGAGTCGCACTTGCGCAGCTCCTTCAAGGCATCCACATGCATCCCTGGCCAGTAGTACCCAGCGTTCATAATCTTCGCAACAACCATGCGTGGTCCCGCATGGATGCCGCAAATTCCTTCGTGAATTTCCCTTATCAGATAATTCGCATCTTGGGGGTCCACGCAGCGCAGTAGTGGCCTCAAGAAGGACTTGCGGTATAAGATACCACCATTCATTTCGTACTGCAGAGCTTTGTTCTGAATCTTTCTTGCCTCTGCCTTATTCTCTGGGAGTATTCCTTCTTTCAAGTATTGAATGATAGGGGTCATCCAGGATGGCTGCCCTAACTCGATCACATTGACTTGTCGTAACAATACTGACGGGTTCTTGAGTACCTCAATCCTTACATCTTTGGCAAGATGTTGGAAAGATGTTGAAGCAAGCTTGCTCAAGGCGTCAGCCGGTTTGTTCTCAGAGCGATTGATGTGGATGACCTTGTGAGACTTGAACTGTGGAAGCAACTCTTTTGCTTGTTCCATATATAGGGCCATAACTTCACCCCGTGCATCGTATATACCATTGACTTGGCTGGCTATCAAGAGTGAGTCAACATGTGCATGTAGGTTTTTAGCTCCCATTTTGATGGCGAGGCGCAAGCCTGCCAGAAACGCTTCGTATTCCGCCTCGTTGTTGGTATTTTTAAAATCCAACCTAATGGCGTAAGTGAATTCATGGTTTTCAGGGCTTACTAGGCGCAATCCAGCTCCCGCGCCGTCCTCATTTGAGGCCCCATCGGTATAAAGCATCCAAGTCTCATTTGTCGTGTCTTTTTCAGGAGTTTCGACAAGCTCACAATCTTTGATTTTCTCTACCGGGACTTCTGTGATAAAATCGGCGAGCACCTGTCCCTTGATGGCTGGGCGTGGTCTGTACAAAATGTTGTGACCTCCCAACTCGATTGCCCATTTGGCGAGCCTCCCAGATGTTTCTGGTTTCTGAAGTATCGTGCCGATATGAAAATTGGTAAGTACTGTGATCACATGGCCCGTGAAATACCTGCGCAGCCTTCTGGAGGCGTGTAGTAGCGCTAGTACCAATTTTTCCATCGTGGAATATCTCGTTTCCGGGTCAGTGAGTACCCTGCTGACATAATAAACTGGAGTTTGAACTCCATTTCTTTCCACTAGTAACACCGATCCTACTGCCTTATCTGAAGAAGATAAGTACAGTACGAGTGGTTCTTTTTCAAATGGTGCAGTCAGGGTAGGGAGCTCGATCAAACATTCTTTCATTTGCTGGAAAGCCTTTTCTGCTTCAGAAGTCCACTTGAACTCTTGCTTCTTCACGCAATTGCGCAGTGTGCTGATGAAAGGGTACGACTTCGCGGCGTGATTTGACAAAAAGCGGTTAAGCGCGGCGAGGCGGCCGGCCAACCGTTGCATTTCTTTGATTGTTCGCGGCGATGACATTCGCTCTATTGCCTGGACTTTTTCCGGATTCACTTTGAAGCCGCCGTTGGTGACTATGAAACCTAAAAACTTTCCTTCTTCCATGCCAAAAGAACATTTGGCTGGATTCAACTTCATGTTTACGCTGCGCAATGAATTGAACGTTTTCTCGATGTCCTTCAACATTTGGTCCTCTTCGGGACTTTTAATCACTAGATCATCGATGTAAACTTCAATATGCTTTCCGATGTCATCCGCGAAGGTCTTGTCCATCAATCGCTGGTATGTGGCGCCAGCATTTTTCAGACCGATTGGCATTTTCGTATAGCAAAAAATCCCCAGATCAGTGCGAAAAGCCGTCTTGTCTTCATCCTCGAGCTTCATCTGAACTTGATGGTACCCCTTGTAGCAATCCAAGAAGCACTTCCATCTGTATGGCGCGAGAGAGTCTATCTTTTTGTCGATCTCAGGCAAAGAATAACAATCCTTAGGGCATGCCTTATTGAGGTCGGTATAGTCGACGCACATTCTCCATCCACCACTAGACTTCTCTACCATTACGGGGTTCGCGACCCAACTCTGATAACGCACTTCTCGCAGGATGCCGGCTTTAAGTAACTCGCAAACTTGCTCGTTCATTGCTTTCGTCTTGTCTGCCCCTAGGCTGCGCCGTCGCTGGACTTTCGGCTCAACCGAGGGGTAGGTGTTTAAACAGTGCTCAGTGATGTCGCGCGGGACTCCGGTCATGTCGGCCGGGGTCCAGGCGAAAATATCCATGTTCTTGAATAGGAGCTGCTTCAGACGAGTTCTGATGTTTGGTGAGATAGCGTGACCTATCGTCACCATTTGCTCTGGATATTTGCGATTTAAAACCCATTTTTCGGGCTCGGTTGCTGAAACCTTTGCCGTTTTTGTTGGGCGCATCTCTTCTGTTGACATAACCTCCTTCTTCGCATAGACGATTGCCACCCCCGTCTTGGTTGGGAAACCAATCGCTGAGTGGGGGGTGGAAGTTAACATATTCAGCTCGCCTTGCGTTTCTCTTCCGATCAGTACGTCATGTCTTGACTTAACAGGCATTACCATGAAGTTAACGTTCGTTGTTCGTGAATGCTTCCCATCAGAAAGTGTGATGGGGAAGCTGATTTGGCCTAACGGGAAGATCATTTCATTGCAGAACCCAGACAGCGGGTAGTCAACTGGCTCAAGTCTCGCTTTGTCTTCATCGTCGAACTGGTTAAAGCATTGTTCATAGATGATGTCTGCTGTACTCCCGGGGTCGATGAAGACGTATTCAGTTTCATAATGGCCAATGATGCCGGTGATGACGATGGATCGTGTGGCTCGGGGACCCCCGCGCACCACCGGGAAAATAACTTGCTGTTCTTGCCATGAAGGCTCATAAGGTCTTTTGCCTTTTTCTCTTGCGCTATACCTTGGTCCATTGACCATGTGTGTTTCCAGGCGTCGAACCTTCTTGTGATTTCCTTCGTCGTGGCGATGGAGTTGTCTAGTCTCTTTGCGCACATTCTTCACTAAGTGGCTCAGCTTTCCGCTCTTTAGTGCTCTCTCGATCTCTTGTCGCAAGCTGTAACAATCATCTGTTAAGTGGCCTGTATCCTTGTGGAAATCACAATACCGATTTGGGTCTTGTCCCTTTTTGTTGGTCATAGGCCTGGGAGTCTTAAAATCATGGTTCTCCGTCATCAGCACCTCTTTTGGTGTTTTTATGAGCGGAGTCCAATGCTTTTCACGATTGTCGTCTCGGACTGCCTTTCTATAACCGATACGGTCAATGGTATCACGCGCGTCTTCCTTATAGCGGGATCGTTCTTCATATCGGGGTCGTTCGTTATAACCGCTGGAGTGGTTGGCCTTCCACCCAGGGTTTTTGCCTTTGTTGCGTCTGTTTTCATCGCGCGGGTGACCCCCTTTGGAAAATATATCTTCAGAACGATAGTTGTTGTTTTGTGCGAGTGACTCTTCCATTTGCGCGACTATCTTCGCGGCTTCCATAAGTTTATCCCACTCCTTTGGCATTCCATCTTTCCCAGTGATGGTTCTAATCAGGCTATCACAGCGGATGGCTTTCTTGAAATGGCAGCACATGAGTTGTTCACTCACGCCACCTATCTCCAAACATTCTTTGTTAAAGCGCGTTATGAAGTCTTCCAAACCCTCGTTATCTCTTCGCCAGATATCTTCAACTTCAGCTGTGTCGCGCTGGTATCGTCGTTGTTGACTAAAGTGACTCATGAACTGGGTCCTGAAATCTACCCATGATTTTATCTTTCCCGGGGGAAGGCTGTCGAACCAGGCGCGAGCAGCCCCGGTAAGCGTTTGGATAAACAGATGGCACCACATGGGCATATTCCAGTTCCCCATGCACCCGGCGCTTGTGAAAGAGCTGACGTGATCATCGGGATCAGTCAATCCGTTAAACTTTCCAACTGTCGGAGGTAATTTTTCTTTTTTAAGCGGCGCAAGCGCTATCTTTGGAATGAACTTCGAATGCTCTACGGCTTTAGCTGGCCGGTAGGCGAGGCGAAAGTCTTGCTCTGCCTCTTCAGTGTATCCCACATGTTTCTTTGGTTTGTAGTATTCATAATTCCTTTGTAAACGATTGAAGACCGAAGATCCCTCATCGTACTCCCAAGTTGGATCATTTGGGTCAGTATCTTCCCATTCGTCGTTCATGTTGCGCGGCGTGAGCCGGCTATGAACTGGGACTCTTTGGAAGTTTGACGGATCGTCATAGTAACTTTCAGTTTCTCCCCGTGTGTCGTGCGTGTCTTGCACGCTTAACCTTCGGGTGGGGGGAGGTCTGTTAACTCTTCTTTGGACGTGTTGCGGTGGTGGTATCTGGCGCGGCCCGTGGCTTGGGCCGGTTGGCGTAACCAAGGAAGGTTCTGCCATCAAAACTGCTTGTTGCGTGCTCAAAGATTGATATGCCTCGTTAATGGTGGCAAGTTGTTTGGCGTACCACGAGGCTGGGGTTTCGCCTTCTGGTAGCCCTAGTAGCGCTGAGATATTCTGAGGTGGAGCTGGGTTCGACGGTCCAGCACCGTTGTTTCCTGGGGTGATTTGAGTAATGCGGGTAAAGCTCCCGCGCGGACCCCCCGTATTGGCTACTTCGACTTCACCAACTTCTTCGAAGTGTTGAGGTTGGGCATTTGGATTACCCTCCCCCAACGCTGCATTAGGGTTTTCACCGAAACCAACGAACTCGGGAACGATTCCTTGACCAACCATGGTCGAAGAAAAAACAACGAAAAACTCAGGCAAGAAGATGAAAATGGTTTATAGAAAAAACCGGTGGGCGCCAATGAAGAAACACGTAACTAATTAGGTGGCTAATCAGTTACGTGTTTCTTCATTGGCGCCCACCGTGGGGCTCGAACCCACGACCACAAGGTTAAGAGCCTTGCGCTCTACCAACTGAGCTACATCCCCTATCGATCCCCGTACCTTATGGATGAAGTTCTTTTAAGTTTCTGGCTTGTAGATGACATAGGTGCTGGTATTGGTTTGGCGATTCAACTATAAGTTAACATTTACCGCTGTAGTGGCTAACATGTAGAGATTTTCCCATTGTTCATCTAATTCATCTTCCCATGGTGGGTTATTACCTGTTTCCTGAGTCTCCTTATTAATTATCACTCCTTTTGTTGTGACTTCCTTATTTTCTCTTGACTTTTTATAATAATCCAACTTCTTTTCTTAATGGTAAGTGGGTTCTCAAACTGTGCCTTACGAACAAATATTCCTTCCTCAGTATCTGCTGAGTATCTTGAGGAATTTGATTGAAATGAAGTTCCTTTATCTTTTGGTGAACTATCTAATTGACGATAGATGTCCAAAATTCTTTGCTTACCCATACTGTAGCTAACAAATAGTCAAAGAACAAAAACACATAATCACAAGATGGTAATCAGGAAAATTAAGTATTTCTAAATACTTAATTGGCTTAAATCAGTGGCTCTGATACCACCTTTTTCTGTCACAGCCCCCGTCCCGGTTTTACCTGGTCCAGGTGCCGCGGGACAGAAACCCGTGGTATTTTATTATTTGAGTTGACAGCGGAAGTTCTAGCAGGATCTTTTTCAAACTTTAAAATGCCCGATTATTTTATTCCATAATTTGGGACAAACCCCGTAATTTACAATAGAGGAATTTTACTAGGAAATTTCCTGTTTTACAAAACATGTTTATTTATTTATTTGAGCCACTATTCCAAGCTTGTTAGTGCTCCGTAGCACTTTTTCCTTGATTCATAGTAGGTCACCTGAAACATGTTTGAAAAATATTTTATCAGAGGGGAAATACTGGCGAGTCATTCAGGTTATATAAAATGACACCTTAGTTATGAATTACAGCATAAGAGCGATTACAATGGCTTCTATCTTATTTTTATCTGGCGACGTGTCACCTCCTGGTGATGATGGTCATACCACTATTGGGTCCTTTCACCCAAGTAGTGATGATTATCACTGTTAGGATTTATTAGCCTAACCGTGAGAAATTAGTAATGTGCACAATACCCCACTAGCCAGTGATTAAGATAACCACGACTTAATCCCTGTAATTATAACTTTTGAAAATAACTTGGAGTATTGTAAAATATTATTGATAAAAAGAGAATGACTCACATTGCAGATTTAAACGGGCAGAGTTTAGCCTACTGATTAGCCTTGTAACCTAATTTAAATAACAATGCACACGAACTAGGTCAGTAACTAATATAGCATTTACGATAACTCACGAGATTAAAACCCTCACAACGAATGACAAAGTGCAATACTTAAACATCCATCGAATTTACGACGAATGACAAAGTATAGCCCTAATGTGGGCAGCACTTAAACATCCATCGGATAGTTTCAATCAATCGGACATTGAATCGTAGCAGCGATCGAGTTAATACCATCTATCGTAGCAGCGCCTTGATATCTTAAATTTCGGATTTGAGCAGTAAAACTTCGTTTTTGAGAAAAGTTTTCGACACAGATGAACAGGCCATGCACCAAGCAATTTATAGCTGAAAAATGGGGTTTACGCGGCCCGCGTAAGCCCCCTCTTGATCTTACGTGGCCCACGAGGGCCAGCTAGTCATAGACTAGGGCTACGGTGTCATCGGTAGACTTGCCACGTGTGCGACACGTGGCCCTGAACGCTTATCCGGTCAAACATAAGTTGACACGGCCCGCGTAAACTCCTCTTATGGTTTACGCGGCCCGCGTGAAACCCATTTTTCTTGATTTTTCATGCACGTTAGGGTTTCAGGGGTCCGGGTTTTCACTTACGGGTCATTTTGGGACATTTTTGCAGTCCTTTCAATTGGTTTGCACCTCTATGTTGAAAGGCTGGAAATATCTTCGGAGACGCCTTGATGCATGTACCAAAGCGAGTGACAGCTTTTCGATCCATGGATACCTGGTTTCGTAATCTTTTAAGATGCGGCTTATGTAATAGACCGGTATTTGTGCTTGATTTCATTGCACCACAAGTACAACACTGATGGCGAAGTGAGAGGCGGAGAGATACACGGTGATCGTTTCACCTGTTATTGGTGCGGTCAGGGTAGGCAAGGACCCTAGACATACTTTTAACTCCTGAAATGAGGAATTAGCTTCCATCGTCCATTCGATCTGACCCTTACCGGTGCTTTCCTTTAAGACGTTCATGAAAGGAAAGGTGCGATCAACAACTTTAGAAATAAAACGGTGAAGTGCCACTAGCTTGCCATTCAAAGATTGAATTTCTTTTACCGTTTTCGGAGGCTGCATAGAAACTACGGCTTGAATTTTTTTTGGATGAGCTTGAATTCCAGACTGAGTTATCCATACCCCTAAGAATTTGCCTTCCTCTAGGCCGAACGAACATTTTTTAGGGTTTTACTTGAGATTGATACTCCGAAGCCTAGTGAAGGTTTCGAGTATGTCATCGATCATGTTATCTTCAGCTTCACTCTTAATGACCGGATCATCTACGTAGATTTCTAAGTTCCTTCCGATTTGACCCTTGAACGCTTTATCCATCAATCTCTGATAAGTGGCTCCAGCGTTTTTTAATCCTAACGGCATCTTTGTGTAACAAAAGTGACCCTCGTTTGTTACGAATGTTGTCATATCTTCATCCTCCAGAGCCATTTGTATCTGATGGTACCCTTTATACGCATCCAAAAAGCATTTGAGGCGAAAGCTTGCCAAAGAATCGATCTTCAAGTCAATCTCCGGGAGAGGGTAACAATCTTTCGGGCACGCGTTATTAAGATCGGAGAAATCGACGCACATCCTCCATGTGTTGTCTTTTTTGGTAACCATTACCGGATTGGAGACCCAAGTTTGATACCGCACTTCCCTGATAATTCCGGCACTTAATAATTTTAGCACGTCCTCTGCGATGGCCCTATGACGGGCCGGGGCCATGTTCCTCTTTCTATGGGCGACGAGTTTAACCGAGCGTGATACTTTCAACTTATGTTCGGCTAGGACACAAGGAACCCCAACCATGTCGGAGGTTTGCCAAGCGAATACATCAAGAGAACTAGACAATAGTTTCCACAATCGTTTTTTAGTTCGTTCGGGTGTAACAACCGTCTAATTTCTATTTGATTTTAATAAAAATATGCATGATTTAATATAAAAAGTACTTTACTTCAACAAAAGTACAAAATAGAATGTTTTAAAGTAATCACATACTAATTAACTTCTAACTAGTTTAAACATTCAAAAACATAATTAGTAAATTGTTTACAACATAAACATTGTTTAACAAGGCTAATTTAACGCGGAAGCTTCGAAAGTTCGTGTTCGGTTCTTCAAAACATGCTTGATCGTCATCCGGAAAGACCCCATCATTACCTAGAGTCAAAACCACTCAAAATGTTAGTTTTGACATTGACATAATGCATATAAACGAGTTCTAGCATCGAATCATCAAGAATAAAATAAATTTCAGGATTGGGTCTGTCGCGTGTCGCGCCAGACATCATTCATTCTGTCGCGTATCGCGATGGCTCTCGCGTGTCGCGCCGGATCTAGTTGATCCTGTCACATGGGACGGGGGATACGGTTTTCCAGCAAGTGCAGGTTTGTGACCTGCATTTTCTGCCAGCTCCGAAATTTACACTTTTTAACTTCAAATGCCCATAACTTTTGATCCGTAGGTCCGTTTTAGGTGATTCTTTTTCCTATACGTCTCTAATTAAATTACCGACGTGTCTATTACAATTATTATACCGAAAATTTGGTTTACGATCCGAACGACTAAAATCACTATACAATTGTTCAACCCGTTATATTTACACCCATTTTACTACCAATTGCAATAGTAACCATAAGACGCTTTTACCCAACATCTGGGCTTAATATCACCGGCATTTCATTACCAATAATATGGCTTCTTGATCTTGTGATTATCAACGCCAAATACTAACTATCAAACTCTAACACTACTTATTACACAATTATTCGACCCGTTTGGCTCATTTATGGAATCCTCCATTATAATGACTACCAAACGCTTCCTAGTCAATTCTTAAACTATTAATTCAAGTAGTGAACATCGTCACCTCAATCAACACAACTTTTATTCTAAAACACAACTATACGTGTTCTAATATCAAATTTTCTTAATGTAACGAATCGGGTTACATACCTTCAGTGCACACCCTTCAAACGTGCGTCAACACCGGCTTGTCCGCTCGACGCTCCGGCTTCCTTTCCTATAGAGTTCATTCATATCACATTTAGAACTCTTTAATTCACATAATACGCATAATTTACCAATTAGAGCAAGTATGCGTTTTTGTTCATATTTCTACATTTAGCCTTCTCTTAAGCATTTTTACAAACACTTTATGGGCATAATTTTATACAATTCATTATCAAGTTCATAACTTGTTACATAGCCGAAATTAACATCAATCGGACAATCTCATATTAACCTTTAACATCAATAACCATAGATTACTTCATAAAATCATATTACACTAGCATAACAACCAAAAATCCTAGTGTTTATTAAGCTCTCACAAACCCACTAATCACCTTTAATGGTGTTCATGGGGTTCACTACAATTAGGCATGATTTCATCATTTCCTTGTCTAGGGTTTACTCCTAGTTGTTCCTATTCCATCCATATAACAAACATGCAACCATAAATTTCGAATTCTCTAAGTTCACTCAGAAATTCAACTAGAGATTTCTCATGAAATTCACATACCTTGTGACTCCTTTTTAAGTGGAGATCACTATTTCGTGCTCGGATTTTGATTTAGAATTGATTTTGACCTTCAATTTGAGAGATTAGACAAGAACTAGGGTTGTGGGGGTTTCTCCTGGTCGCCCTGTGCTTCAATCGACCAGACACACACTCTTGTGTGTGTTTGGTGTATTTTATTTTGTTTTTAATAAATCAAGTTTCAATTTTAACACTTTTAGTCCCTCAAATTTTCCTTAATTCATATTTGAGCGTTTTAACCCACTTATGAGTCACTACAATACTTGTAATTAACTGGGTTATTTAGTCCTAATTAGTTTGTTCTCGTTTATTTAATACTTTGGAATTATAATATAAAACTATATATTTTTGGGGTGTTACAAGTCCACCCCCCTTAAAGGGGTTTCGTCGCCGAAACCATAGTACGTACCAAATAATGTAGGGTAGAGCCGTTGCATCTCTTCTTCGGACTCCCATGTTGTATCCCAGCCCTTTCTGTGTTCCCATTTGACCGTTACTTGATTAATCACTTTGTTTCTCTAGCTTTTTACCTTACGATCTAGAATCGCAATCAGCTTCACTGCGTAGTTAAGACTATTATCCACTTCAATATCATCATAATGGATGTAAGTTGTTTCTTCGGCTAGACATTTCCAGAGATGTGATACGTGGAACGTGCTATGTATCCCACTCAACTCCTCAGGCAGTTTGATACGGTACGCTACCTTACCAACCCGTTCAACGATTTTAAATGGCCCAATAAACCTTGGGCTTAACTTTCCTCTTTTTCTAAACCGAATAATCCCCTTCCATGGAGATACCTTTAACATAACCTTGTCACCGACTTGAAATTTGATTAGTCTTCTTCTTTTGTCTGCATATGATTTTTGTCGATCCTGAGGCGCTTTCAAATGGGCTCGGACCAAATCAATCTTCTCATTCGTGATCTTGACTACATCTTTATGTGCAAGTTCGCGTGGACCAATCTTGCCCCAACACACCGGGGTTCGACATTTTCTACCGTAAAGAATCTCGTACGGAGCCATACCGATGCTTGCGTGGTAACTGTTATTATATAAAAATTCGACCAATGGTAGATAGACATCCCAACTACCCCCGAAGTCGATAATGCATGCCCGTAACATATCCTCCAATGTCTGTATTGTTCTTTCACTTTGTCCATCCGTTTGTGGATGGTACGCGGTGCTAATGAACAATTTAGTTCCCATTTGTTCTTGGAATTCACGCCAAAAATTCGAAGTAAACCGAGTATCTCTGTCGGACATGATAGATATCGGTAACCCGTGGCGTGCCACTATTTCATTGGTATATACCTCTGACATCTTTTCAGATGTATAAGTCTCACGAATCGGAATGAAGTGAGCACTTTTCGTTAATCTATCCACGACTACCCATATAGCATCGAAACCACGGTTGGTTTTGGGCAGTTTGGTCAACAAGTCCATTGTGATTTGTTCCCATTTCCAAACTGGGATATCCAATGGTTGCAGTTTACCATAGGGCTTTTGGTGATCTGCTTTGACTTGCAAACACGTCATGCACTTTTCCACATATTTTACAACATCTCTTTTCATTCCGGACCACTAATAGTTTTGCTTTAAATCGTTATACATCTTGGTTGCCCCCGGATGAATTGAATAACGGGATTTATGAGCTTCATCGAGTAGAAGCGTCTTGACTCCATATGAGTTTGGGACCCATATTCTTCCGAATCGAGTCTTCAATCCGTGGTTACCATCCGCCAAATCCTTCAGCTGACCAACTATCCTTTCCCTTTTTAAGTTTTCTTCTTTTATTGCCTCGGATTGTGCTTCTCGGATACGTTCAAGTAAGCCCGAGGTTACTACAAGCTGCATCGACCTCACTCGTATTGGGACATAATCCGATTTCCAGCTCAAGGCATCCGCCACAACATTAGCCCTTCCGGGGTGGTAATGTATTTCACAGTCATAATCTTTTACCGTTTCTAACCATCGTATTTGTCGCATGTTTAACTCCTTTTGATCGAAGAAGTATTTCAAGCTTTTGTAGTCCGTAAATATGGTGCACTTTACTCCGTATAAATAGTGCCTCCATATTTTTAACGCAAACACCACTGCCGCCAATTCGAGATCGTGCGTGGGATATTTCTTTTCATGCATCTTTAATTGCCTCGAGGCATAAGCTATCACCTTGCCTCGTTGCATCAAAACACATCCGAGCCCCGAATGTGATGCATCCGAGTAGACTACCAAGTCTTCGACTCCGTCCGGCAATGTGAATACCGGAGCGTGAGTTAACTTCTCTTTTAGCATTTGGAACGCTCTTTCTTGTTCGATGCCCCAAATGAATCTCTCCTCTTTCCGAGTTAATTTAGTTAACGGCGAGGCAATCTTGTAGAAATCTTGAATGAATCTCCTGTAGTATCCCGCAAGCCCCAAGAAACTTCAAATTTCAGAAGGGTTCTTCGGAGGGCTCCATTTCGACACGGCCTCTATCTTTGATGAATCTACCAATATTCCGTCGACACTTATGATGTGGCCTAGGAATTGCACCTCTCGTAACCAAAAGGCGCACTTTAAAAATTTCACATACAACCTTTCTCGTCTGAGTGTCTCTAACACCTCCTGCAAATGATGCGCATGCTCCGCCTCACTTTTCGAGTACACCAGAATGTCGTCGATAAACACGATCACCGACTTGTCCAACATTGGCTTGCAAACCCAGTTCATGAGGTCCATGAAAGCCGGGTGCATTCGTCAGCCCGAATGACATCACGAGGAATTCGTAATGTCCGTATCGCGTGCGAAAAGCCGTCTTCGGTACATCCTCTTCCTTGACCTTTAATTGGTGATACCCCGACCTAAGGTCAATTTTTGAAAACCAATTCGCACCTTGTAATTGGTCGAATAAATCGTCTATTCTCGGAAGCGGGTATCGATTATTTAGCGTGAGTTTGTTTAACTCCCGGTAATCGATACACATTCGCATGCTTCCGTCTTTCTTTTTCACGAATAGTACCGGTGCGCCCCAAGGAGACACACTCGGTGTCACGGCCCCCGATCCGGTTTGACCCGTTCCAGGAGCCGCGGGACAGAAATTCCCGTGGTATTTATTTAATTGAGTTTAACAGCGGAAGTTTATTTATCAGGATCGTTTAAAGCTAAAATTTTCCCGATTTATTCTATTTCACAACTTGGGATAAAATCTCTGTAATTTACAATACTACTATTTTATAGAGAAATTTTTATAAAACATATTTCTTTATTTTATAATGAGCCACTTTCTCAAGCTTGAAATGCTTCTCAGCACTTTTCCTGAATTACAACAGATCACCTGAAACATGTTTGAAAAAGGTTTTGTCAGCGGAAAATACTGAGTGAATCATTCTATTTACTAAAATGACACATTTGTTATAATTTACAGTATTAAGGAAGATTACAATGTTTCTGATATCAAACCAATTACCCACAGTACTTTATCACTCGACCCATTGGCCCTTCCGTCCAATGGTGTCTGTGACTATGGTCATATCACCCCTTGGTTGCCCCAAGGTTGAAGATTATCAAGTAATGTATACAAAACCCCACATACCGGCTGTAATATGGTGATTACATAAACTTAATCCCTGTAATTATAACTTTGAAATAAATAGGGTTTTGTAAAGTAATTTGATAAAAAGAGAATGACTCACATTGCTGATTTAACACGGACAGAGTCTAGTCTATGAACTAGCCTGGTTAACCTAATTTAGATAACAATGCACACAAAACTGGGTTAGTAATCAATACAGCATTTACGATAACTCACGAGATCAACCATCACAACGAGTGACAAAGTGCTATGCTTAACATCTGTCGAATTAACGACTAATGACAAAGCATCACCCTAATGTGGGTAGCACTTAAACACCCGTTAAGTACATTGATCGATCGGAAAATTAATCGTAGCAGCGATCGTGCTAATACCCTGTTTTGCGGCAGAATTTCGAGACTCGGGGGTGTAATTTGGAATATTCAGAGTGTATCTTCGTGTGTAATTAGAATTATTTCGATGTTGATTGTTCAGAATTCTAGTGCCACAGTCCTCTATTTATAGCTGAATTTTGGACAAGCTTGCGCACCGCAACATTTTCAATCTTACGGTGCGTAAGGGTCCTTGCGCACCGCAAGGCCCGTATTGTTACGGTGCGTAAGGCATAAAACTAGCCTATAGGGTAGCCAGGATTGGGACTAGCTCAGCTGACTCTACAATTTCGAATTTCAGTTATGTGACAACGATTATTTGAGGATAATCGTCCATTAGGGTTTATCCCCCCTTAGTTTTAGGGGCCCTGATTCCGATTGTTCTTAAAGTTTCAGGGTTTGTGCGGAATCACTTGGGTATCTCAATTAGGGTTTCCTAATCGTCAATTAAAGTAATAATTAGGACTTTTTAGTGAGAGTTGTTACACTCGGCCTTATAAATCCTTTATCGAGCAAGTCTTGAATCTGCGACATTAGTTCTTGTAATTCTGACGGCGCGAGTCGGTACGGAGCTTTAGCTACGGGTTTCGCACCCGGACCCAATTCGATTCCGAACTCTACCTCCCGTTCAGGCGGTATCCCAGGTAGATCATCCGGAAACACATCTTCGAAGTCACGTACTACCGGCACGTCTCCAATCTTTGGTGATTCTTTCTCGGGCTCGTTCGCGTATATCATAAACGCTCTACATCCATGCTTCATGAGCTTGTGAGCTTTCAACATCGAACATATTATAGGATTGCCTCCTTTCTCGCCATAAATTGTAATGTGTTTTCCGCTCGGAGATGTTAGTTTTATCTCTTTACGGAAACACACGACTTTCGCGTGGTGTCAGGATAACCAATCCATCCCAACAACCACTTGAAATTCTCCCATCGACATCGGGATTAGATCTATCGAGTATTCTTCGTCATAGATACTCAATTTACAGCCTTGACAGACATCACATACTATGAAACTTTTGTAATCCCCTATTTCAACTTCTAAGGGCACAGATAATTTTGTCAATAGAAATGAAGGATGTCGACTAAATCCATGTGAAACAAAGGATTTATTCGCGCCCGTATCAAATAATACACGCGCAGGAATTGAGTTTACTGCAAATATACCTGAGACCACATCGGGTTGTGTTTTCGCTTCAGCCGCTGTTAGTTGGAAAGACCTGGCCTTCGCCTTTGAAGCTTCTGTTGGATATTCTTTGGTGTCTTTCTTTCCAACCAAGTCCGGGCACTCGGACTTTTTATGGCCCGGTTGATAACACTTGTAGCATACAGAGACCTTTCCCGGACATAACGATGCGGTGTGCCCCGTCTTCCCACATATGGGACACGGTTTATCTTTGAAGCGGCACTCACCCTTGTGCCCCTTTCCACACACCTTGCAACTCGGCGATCCGCCCTTCGTATCCGTCTTCTTCACTGACTCAGCCGTTCGAGCCTTCTTTGAAGGGCTTGGGTTAACTTCCACTGCCCTTCGTTCACCCCTCTCGATTTGTTTCTTCAATTCTATCTCCCGCTCCCGGGCAGTGTTAATGATTTCTGTGAGGGTTTCATATTTTGAGGGAGTCATAAACTCCCGGTATTCAGCGCTCAACATGTTGTAATAATAGTATATCTTCTGCTCTTCCGTGGTCACTAACTCGTCACAGAATCTCAGATTATCCATAAAAATGCCCGTGATTTTATCAATCGTTTCACCCCTTTGTCTTAACTGGATGAACTCCTCCTTGATCCTGTTGATGACTGCCATGGGACTATGATGTTTAAGGAAGGGTACCTTAAACTCGTCCCATGTCATGACCCTTGCCGCTTCGGCTCCAATCTCTTTCTTTTTGTTGTCCCACCAGTCCTTGGCTTAACCCCTCAACCGACCCGTTCCGTAAGCCACAAAATCACTCATGTCATAGTGGGTTCTTTCAAATACCCCTTCGACATCGCTTAGCCATCTTTGGCATATTATCGGGTCAACCTCCCCGTTGTAAATCGGCGGTTTACTCGCCATAAACTCCTTATACGAACATCCCTTACGTTCTCCGGATTTTTCTTTCATAAGGTTGACATTGTCTTCCAACCTTTTCACTCGTTCTTCGACTAACGATAACACTGTGTTTTGAACTTTGTCTATGAAACCGGATAGACTACCCTCAATTGCCTTCCCCACTTCTTCGGCAATTATCTCTTTCATTTGTTCGGTGCTTGTCGGCACCGGATCATTATCATTCCTTTCCGCCATCTTGAAACTGAAATGTTTACATCAATTATTAAACATTTCATTTATAACATAGCTTTGTTTGTTTCGGTTTTTCCAAGTTCGTAACTTGCTTTGACAGTTCTTATTTAGTGCACTTTCCGGGTTTGAGTGTGTTAACACGCTCTTCCTGTGCACATTAATTCACATCTCTTTTTCTTACATAAGATAAGATCTGCTAAAATAAACAATTAATTCTTACCGGACGATCGATCAAGCTTGAAACGAACACTTTGTTGACAACCTTGAGCTCTGTTACCAACTTGTAACAACCGTCTAATTTCTATTCGATTTTAATAAAAATATGCATGATTTAATATAAAAAGCACCTTGAGCTTTGACCTTCATCTTTCGTGTCTGGGCTTTATCCTCTAGAAGTGTGCCGTTTTCTAGGTAATCTAGAATTGGTGTCATCCATGACTTCTACTGTATGGCAATCGACATTACAGCTTCTGCTTGACTGATGGCCGGAGTTTGCCAGGTTTCAACTAAGACTTCCTTGGATAAGTGACAGAATGTGACGGATGCCAGTTTGCTCAAAGCATCAGCTTTTCTGTTCTTGCTTCTCGGAATGTGAACTATTTTGCACGAATCAAATGTGGCCATCAGACTATTGACTTGTTTCAAATACCGAACCATGTTCTCCTCCCGTGCCTCATATTCTTCGTTAACTTGATTAGCGACCAATAACGAATCAACGTGAGCTAGGACGGAGTTTGCACCGGCTTTGGCCGCGGTTTGGAGTCCGGCTAATAGTGTTTCGTACTCTTCTTCGTTGTTTGAAGTCTTAAACTCAAAATGCAGAGCATAGGTGTATTCTATTCCTTCCGGATCTATCAAAATTAAACCGGCTCCAGACCCTTCTTTACTTGAAGCTCCGTCCGTATATAAATTCCAGACTTTTGGGAGGACGGGTTTTTCTTTAACGCTTTCTCCGGTGGGAACTTCAGTAAGGAAATCCGCTACCGCTTGACCTTTTACCGGACCTCTGGTTCGGTAGGTAATGTCGAAAGCACTAAGCTCTATAGCCCACTTCGTAAGTCGTCCAGAGACCTCGGGCTTCCTTAAGATCTGTTGGATTTGGATATTGGTTTGCACCTCTATGTTGAAAGCCTGGAAATATCTTCGAAGACGCCTTGATACATGTACCAAAGCGAGTGCCAGCTTTTCGATCATTGGATACCTGGTTTCGTAATCTTTTAAGATGCGGCTTACGTAATAGACCGGTATTTGTGCTTGATTTTGGTGCACCACAAGTACAACACTGATGGCGAAGTTAGAGGCGGAGAGATACACGGTGATCGTTTCACCGGTTATTGGTGCGATCAGGGTAGGCAAGGACCCTAGACAAACTTTTAACTCCTGAAAGGCGGAATCAGCTTCCGTCGTCCATTCGATCTGACCCTTACCGGTGCTTTTATTTAAGACGTTCATGAAAGGAATGGTGCGAACAGCAGCTTTAGAAATAAAACGGTGAAGTGCCACTAGCTTGCCATTCAAAGATTGAATTTCTTTTACCGTTTTCGGAGGCTGCATAGAAACTATGGCTTGAATTTTGTCTGGATTAGCTTGAATTCCAGACTGAGTTATCCATACCCCTAAGAATTTGCCTTCCTCTAGGCCGAACGAACATTTTTTAGGGTTTAACTTGAGATTGATACTCCGAAGCCTAGTGAAGGTTTCGAGTATGTCATCGATCATGTTATCTTCAGCTTCACTCTTAATGACCAGATCATCTACGTAGATTTCTAAGTTCCTTCCGATTTGACCCTTGAACGTTTTATCCATCAATCTCTTATAAGTGGCTCCAGCGTTTTTTAATCCGAACGACATCTTTGTGTAACAAAAGAGACCCTCGTTTGTTACGAATGTTGTCTTATCTTCGTCCTACAGAGCCATTTGTATCTGATGGTACCCTTTATACGCATCCAAAAAGCATTTGAGGTGAAAGCTTGCCAAAGAATCGATCTTCAAGTCAATCTCCGGGAGAGGGTAACAATCTTTCGGGCACGCGTTATTAAGATCGGAGAAATCGACGCACATCCTCCATGTGTTGTCTTTTTTAATAACCATTACCGGATTGGAGACCCAAGTTTGATACCGCACTTCCCTGATAATTCCAGCTTTTAATAATTTTCGCACGTCTTCTGCGATGGCCCTATGACGGGTCGGGGACATGTTCCTCTTTCTTTGGGCGACGGGTTTAACCGAGTGTGATACTTTCAACTTATGTTCGGTTAGGACACGAGGAACCCCAACCATGTCGGAGGTTTGCTAAGCGAATACATCAAGAGAACTAGACAATAGTTTCCACAATCGTTTTTTAGTTCGTTCGGGTGTAACAACCGTCTAATTTCTATTCGATTTTAATAAAAAATATGCATGATTTAATATAAAAAGTACTTTACTTCAACACAAGTACAAAATCGAATGTTTTAAAGTAATCACATACTAATTATCTTCTAACTAGTTTAAACATTCAAAAACTTAATTAGTAAATTGTTTACAACATAAACATTGTTAAACAAGGTTAATTTAACGCGGAAGCTTCGAAAGTTCGTGTTCGGTTCTTCAAAACATGCTTGATCGTCATCCGGAAAGACCCCATCATTACCTAGAGTCAAAGCCACTCAAAATGTTAGTTTTGACATTGACATAATGCATATAAACGAGTTCTAGCATCGAATCATCAAAAATAAAATAAATTTCAGGATTGGGTATGTCGCGTGTCGCGCCAGACATCATTCATTCTGTCGCGTATCGCGACGGCTCTCGCTTGTCGCGCCGGATCTAGTTGATCCTGTCGCGTGGCGCGGGGGATACGGTTTCCAGCAAGTGCAGGTTTGTGACCTGCATTTTCTGCCAGCTCCGAAATTTACACTTTTTAACTTTAAATGCCCATAACTTTTGATCCGTATGTCCGTTTTAGGTGATTCTTTTTCCTATACGTCTCTAATTTAATTACCGACGTGTCTATTACAATTATTATACCGAAAATTTGGTTTACGGTCCGAACGACTAAAATCACTATACAATTGTTCAACCCGTTATATTTACACCCATTTTACTACAAATTACAATAGTAACCATAAGACGCTTTTAGCCAACATCCGGGGCTTAATATCACCGCCATTTCATTATCAATCTTATGGATTCTTGCTCTTGTGATTATCAACGCCAAATGCTAACTATCAAACTCTAACACTACTTATTACACAATTATTCGACCCGTTTGGCTCATTTATGGAATCCTCCATTATAATGACTACCAAACGCTTCCTAGTCAATTCTTAACCTATTAATTCAAGTAGTGAACATCGTCACCTCAATCAACACAACTTTTATTCTAAAACACAACTATACGTGTTCTAATATCAAATTTTCTTAATGTAACGAATCGGGTTACATACCTTCAGTGCACACCCTTCAAACGTACGTCAACACCGGCTTGTCCGCTCGACGCTCCGGCTTCCTTTCCTATAGAGTTCATTCATATCACATTTAGAACTCTTTGATTCACATAATACGCATAATTTACCAATTAGAGCAAGTATGCGTTTTTGTTCATATTTCTACATTTAGCCTTCTCTTAAGCATTTTTACAAACACTTTATGGGCATAATTTTATACAATTCATTATCAAGTTCATAACTTGTTACATAGCCGAAATTAACATCAATCGGACAATTTCATATTAACCTTTAACATCAATAACCATAGATTACTTCATAAAATCATATTACACTAGCATAACAACCAAAAATCCTAGTGTTTATTAAGCTCTCACAAACCCACTAATCACCTTCAATGGTGTTCATGGGGTTCACTACAATTAGGCATGATTTCATCATTTCCTTGTCTAGGGTTTACTCCTAGTTGTTCCTATTCCATCCATATAACAAACATGCAACCATAAATTTCGAATTCTCTAAGTTCACTCAGAAATTCAACTAGAGATTTCTCATGAAATTCACATACCTTGTGACTCCTTTTTAAGTGGAGATCACTATTTCGTGCTCGGATTTCGATTTAGAATTGATTTTGACCTTTAATTTGAGAGATTAGACAAGAACTAGGGTTGTGGGGGTTTCTCCTGGTCGCCCTGTGCTTCAATCGACCAGACACACACTCTTGTGTGTGTTTGGTGTATTTATTTTGTTCTTAATAAATCTAGTTTCAAATTTAACACTTTTAGTCCCTCAAATTTTCCTTAATTCATATTTGAGTGTTTTAACCCACTTATGAGTCACTACAAGGCTTGTAATTAACTGGGTTATTTAGTCCTAATTAGTTTGTTCTCGTTTATTTAATACTTTGGAATTCTAATATAAAACTTTATATTTTCGGGGTGTTACATCGGGAAGTTGAGCTCCGATGGCAATCTTTTGCTCCGGGAAGTGAGGGTGGATAGCCCATTCCTCCGTAAGCAGAGCCAGAAGTTGTACATTACTTCCCACGCTTTGCCGTATCTCTGCAACACACATGGTAGATTCGGAGTGCAAGGTTGCCACACCGGCTTCAGTGGGAAACTTCAATGATCCATGAATGGTGGAACTGATGATTCCGAAAATACATATTCCCGGCCTTCCCAATATGACGTTATGCACAGACTTCGCACCAATCACCAAGTATGTTAAGTTAGCGGTTCTAGCCAAAATTCCGGTTCCCAACGTGGTTGGTAATGTGATCTGCCCAATCGGCTGAACCACTTCTCCAGAGAAACTTACCAGTGGCATAGATACTTGTATTAACTTTGCTTTAGTCTGCGGAGCCAGCTGCTGGAGGCACTATTGGTACATGATCTCGGAAGCGCTTCCGCTGTCAACATAAATTTGTTGAACCTTATGTCCTGCAATAACTACAGATACGATGATCGGTCCGTCTTTGATTTCTCCCGGAGTAACCGGAGGAAAGGCGATTGGCTGATGCATCCATCCAGCTAAATGATGATTGATCCGCTTGATGCCTTGGCTATTCATCTTTCTTATCATGCAAATGGCAGACTAATTGTTCGGATTATCTACTGAAGTATCGGAAGGTTTGCCTTCTTTCATTCTTTCACCAGATGTGAAAGCTTGCCAGAACGGATTGCTTTCTCAATTTCTTGCTTTAGAGACCAGCAGTCGTCCGTGTTATAGCCTCGTGCTCGGTGGTAGTCACAATACTTCTTGGAATTCTTATCTCCTGGGTTCCGAAGCTTCGAAGGTGTGGGAAAATTTGCTCCATCGGCGCTGAGGATTTCACTAGGAGTTTTGGAGAGGTCCGATAGATTATAAAATCTTGACCCAGAACTTCTTCCGCGCTCAGATCGGTCATTTCTACTATAAGGGTGAGTTCGTCCCCTATTTTCGGATGGAGCTTTGTCAAACACGGATCCTCCATTCTTCTTGCAGGAAGACATTTTTTGATCTGCCTCAGATGCCGGGTTACAAGCATTTTTTCCTCGAGCGAAAGCTCTGGCGCGCTCCATAAGTGCTTCCATTGTTTTTGGGAGGTTTTCGTGCAACTTTTCTACCAACTGATTATTCCGGACCCCATGACAGAAGCCGGAGATTCTCAGCTGATCAATCACCCCGCTGATCTGCATACTTTCTCGATTGAAATGGTAAATAAAACTATCCAGAGATTCACCATCCTTCATCCGGATGTTATGTACTTCGGTGATTTCTTTGGAATAGTGCCTTTGTTGGCTGAAGTTCTGGAGGAACAACCTTCAGAATTCCTCAAAATCGTTACTTTTGCCTTCATTCAAAGCATCAAACCATACTTGTGCAGCCCCGGTTAATGTCTGTGCAAACATAAAACACCAGGCTGGCATCGGCCATTGTTCGACTCGTGCGGCTCCATCGAAATCAAACATGTGGTCATTCGGATCTGTGGGGCCATCGTATGTTTTTTACTGTGGTTGGCATTTTGAGCTTCGGTGGAAGCTTAGCATGGGTGATGCGAGCACTGAATTTGGATTTAGCCGTCATTGATACCGGATGGAACGGTTTTGTGAGATCCAGGTCATTAACCACTTCCATTTGAGAGTTAGTGCGTGCCATGATTGCTGGAGATGGTCCGGAAGAGACCTGCATATAACTGTTATAAGCTCCGAAGTAATAACTGTGGAGAAAATAGGGGAGACGAAAATCGTAGGACCCATAGTCCTTACCGGAGTTTTATCGTGAAAGAGTCTGGTTCGTAAACCGAGGATCTGTTCATCTCTAGCCTGCTGAGCCTTTAGCCGTCGTAAGAGACTTGCATTTTTTGAGAGAAATTCCGCATCGAATTCTGATACCTGTGAAGTTGGCATCAGTATGAACGGTAAAGTTGTTCCTGGTCCCGAGCTCAAAGGAGCTGAAACCATAGAAGCAAAACTTGTTGTAGGTGTAGCTTGCATACTAGCAGCAGTGGATCCCGAATTCATAGAACCCGAGGACGCCATAGATCAGTTATTTCGTTGCTCAAGAAATTCACAGAGTGAAGGACTGTGAGCTGTGAAATCGGATGGTGCCAATTGAAGATCCAAAGTTCGATTAAGGCGGAAGCTTGTAAATGGAGTTTGGACCTTGGAGAAGATGAGGATTTGAACCTGCAAAAGAATAAACCATTAGGCTCGTCGCAGAGATGGGAGGACCACTCTACGACCACCCTCCGGCGTGAGGATAAGTATTTGATAGAGAGAGAAAGTAAGGACGAAGGTTCAGAAAATCGTACTTGGCTTTGTACTTGGATGGGTATTTATAATGGTCAACTGAGATGACGTCATTCGTCCAGACGCACTTATTTGGTTCTCCGTCCTCGGTGATATGGGGCACGGAGGTCTTAAGGATGTTCGTCCCTAGGTGACTCGGTCCGTCCCTCAGGATAAGGTCCGGATACGGATATGTATATTCAATTACTGTAATTTAAATCCAATAAAACTTTAGTCGCCGGAGATATCATCAATACACAAGTCCTATCAAATCTAACATGTGTGTGGATGAAAACTACCTTCAACCGAGACGAAAATAAAATGTTACCACAAACCGGTGCTTGATCGATACTTCTGATCTTCGCTGGAGTGACAAGTGACGCTTAACTTGACAACTAAGAACACTACTCGAGTGAGAGAACTGGTCGGTTATTGGAAGACACGAGAGGCAGCGCCAAAGATCACTGGTGGTGTTGTAATGGATCAAGCATGCAGCTGGACAAAGCGGCGGTGAAGTAGTTGCGATGGCGTACGATGGTATAGTACAACGAGCGGTAACGATTCATGGTTGCGACAAGTAGTGGCAGGAACCCGGGCAACAACGAATGCGGGATGGCTTTAGAAAGTCCGATCCAGAGCCGTCCCCGAAAACTCTCGAAAAAATTTAGGCCTCGGGCAACGAATAGATTTGGGCCCAAAATTATGGTTAAGGGGAAATGAATTATAAAAATTTAATGATGGAGCAAAGACTTGAACTTGAGACCTCTACATTATTTTGGAATAATTTTTGCCACTACACCACCAATAATTTTTGCATAATAAACGAATGAATATACTAAATATATAATTTAATAAATATATACAAGCTTATAAAGACTTTTTGGACCCTTTGAAATTTTGGGCCTCGGGCGTCGGCACGGGTTTGTCGGGCCCAGAGCCGGCCATGTCCGATCGGTGTGGCAACGGTTCAAAAGAATTTGTGGGAGATTTTGTGACAAGCTTGCGAGATTAGTATTGAAACGATCGAGTCTTCAAGGACGCAATAATTTTTATCAGTTACTAAACCGATTAATGTGCGACTGATCATAAAGCTAGTTCGTCAGTTATGGAAGTATTAAAACGGTTTATATTTACTTACGAGGAAGATGGGAGTGCAGGTTTCAACATGAATTTATAAATTTTATACTTTCAAAGAAACCCAACGATAATAGGTAACTTACAAAAAAGACCCCTTTTAATTTAGTTTTAATTTTTAAACCACCCTAAAGTATATAAACATGAGGCAGCATTCAGCATTTGACCATTTCTCAATTCTAGCGGCACCGGTGAAGATCTGAAGGTGATCTTCTGGATCCTCAGTCCCATCATGTGTTTTGATGTGGGACGACATCTTGATCTTTGTTTGAAAATCATAATCAGCAATTTGTTGGGAGAAACATGACAAATTGCTTGGTTTATATGGCTTGGCCAAATCCTCTTCCACTCTTGCACCTGTGTTGTTGTTGTTGTTGTTGTTCCCTGGGGTGGCCAGCACTTGATTGATAAAGTGTTGCCATGGGAAGCTTGCCATCATCTGGGGCATAAGGTTAAAGTCTTGAAGGCTTCCAGGTGCAACTGGGCAGTTTACCCCCAAGAGAGTGCTCATAACGGCACTCCGTGCCAAAGAAAGCACAGACAAAGCTTGTTCCCATGTGGTTGTTGCTGAGGGTGGAAGGCTTGCTACTGGAGATTGTAGGAGCTGGTCCAAAGTCAGCTCGTGCCCCAAGGGAGCACCGGTTGCAATTGGTTGAGAAGAAAAGAGAGGAAAAGACGTTGGATCCGACCTTGTATACAAACATGGGTTAGGATTTGGAGGAGGATTGCTGGGATCAGCCTCATTCCTGGACACCGCTGATTGTGAGCTTGCAAAAGGAGGAGCGGGTGGTACAGGAGATAGTGATGGTTCTGGTTCGTCATAATCCAGGCGGATCCTCACTCCCTTGTCTCGTTCCCTACTCACGTATTTGTTTAGAAGAGACCTTAACTCGATAAAGTTATTAGCAACCCCTTCGGGAGTAAGGTCGACACGTGAGGGGGTGTTAGAGGCACCAACGTTGGGAGAAGGTACCCCGGAACGAGATGGTGTCGGCGTTTGGAAAGTGAGAAACTCGGGGTATGTTGCTCCAGTTGGAGTACTTCCCGGTGTTAAGATGGAAGTCGGTATAGCCACAAGAGTTTGGCTAGTGTTTGGGGTAGAGGTACGAGGGACTTGGTTAACCTCTCCCGGAGACTCACCTTCCGACATGCTGAATCTTAGCAGAAATGGAGCTACACTACTAGGTCTTTTGAAGAAAATTAGTGGCGTAGCCCCACGGTGGGCGCCAACTTGTTGATGCAACAAATACTAGACCGATGGTAGTAGCTGGGCTGGTTAGGCAAAAGGGTTGAAGGGTTTAATCTTGCCTAACGCAGGTCGTGGGGTCCCCCCCCCCCCCCCACGTTTGCAAGACGAGGAGAGAGGTTCACTAGTTAGATTTTGTTGTTTGCTCGAGATCCTCAACTGAAGTGAGTTCAGCTTCGGATGTAGGAGCAATAAAAATGTGTGTGTTGAATGTAAAGAAGAGTGGCATGCATGGAACAAGTACTCAAGAGGAAAGACCAGAGATCCCAATGGAATCAGAGCTGATCAGAATGTCTTCAGCACTAAATGAAGTGTCACATATATAGGGAAGGTCATTACTCAAAGAGGAAACCATTGACTAGTGAAACATGTTTGCAGTGGGGGACTTACCCTTTTGGGGGTTGAAACGTTTTGACATGCGGGTAAAAGACTATACTTTGTGCCTTCGTCTTACTTTTGTGGCTAGGAGAGTTGTTGAAGTAATCAGAGATATTACTGCTTACTGTACACATGCTGCTTTATCCTAGTTCCCGGGTTTTCAACCCTTGAACCTTTTAACCTTTTAAGCATTCATGTGTTTAAGTCATTTTATTTAGTCTTGGGCTACCCTCGTCATTAATTAGATTGATGATTTTAAATTGAATCACGTCGATTTTATTCTAATTGATTCAACTAAACTCGGCTTTTAGTTGGATGAGGATTGTGCTCGACCCTTATAGACCGCTTAACTCAACTTCAAATCGAGTTGGCTCAGCTCAAGCTCAAAATCAAGCTATTTTGAGACTTGAGCTCAACACAAATAAAATTTAAGTTAGCACAACTTGGCTTGAATTAGCTCAATTCTGTTTTAAGTCATCACTACAACCAAAACCAAAGTTTTCAATCTGGTTTAGTTTTGAACCAATATATTGATTATTAATTATAGGCCCATTAACCAAGAAAAAAATTAAAAGTAAACAGGCCATAGGGCCCATTCGCTCAGCTAAACAAAGCCGCAAACAACTTTTATTGAGTTACTTTTCTCTATTTATAAGGATCTTCTTTGGCAATGTTTTATTAACCAAACGATGTAGGATAAAATGTTTTGAGAGTTTTAGCTTTATAACTCTAATATATAGTTTAGGTAGGAAAAAATGTAATTCCACCCTCATTTTGAGACACCAAAAATTATATTTTATTTTTTTTTGTTCTAAAGAGTTGTATTTTAAGATAGTATAAATATTTCACATTTTATGTACTATCTACTAAATTTAAAAATAAATTATTTACAAAAAGGTTTTTCTTAGTTTGAAAAGTAAAATGATAAATTCTTATTTGTTGTGTGCATTACAGGTGTTTATGAAAGGAAAATATTGGATAGAAAAAGTATCAAGAAAAAGCTAGTCATAGCTTGTGAATTAAGCTTAAAGTAATTTTTTGATTAAGAAAGATGAGACTTGGTCTTATGGAAAAATGGTTTCACCGACAATCTTAATTGGAGTATAATAGCACTTTTTTTCTCTTCCTATGACATGTAATTTAAGTAATTAAATGTTATACATTTTTTTTGTTTTTGTCTATCAAATATTGTGTTTTGTTTGAACAAAAAAAATACAACTTTTAAGTCGACACTAGAAGGTAAAGATGTTTCTTTGAAGAAAATTGTATAAATTTTTTTAGTAGAAATTACTACCATGTGGATTGTGGAGTTACCAAACCACATCGTACTTAGTTTGTCGTTACCTATTAACACCATTTTAAACAAACAAAATTAGTGTCCAAATTCCCCCCGCAAGTCCTCACCTTCCAATATGATACAACAAAGAGTTACACCCACATATCCATAACTCATACAATTTATTAAGCTTCATAATGATTCAAAGTATCATCTTTTTGAAAATTGTATTGTTGATACATTGGTAAATGACTCTATTGCATTAATATTTTTTATACTGTTTTTATTAACTTTTTAACAATTTATATTCTAATATTACTAACAATTCGTTCTTATTTTGTAGTGGCTACTTGAACACATCAGAATTTTCACAGGCTTACACAATAATTCCAAAATAATTATAAAGATGATTAGTGGATCTGAATGAGAATTGAAAATATATACAGAAGAAGATCTTCTCGAAATTATAAGGTTTATAATCTATTTATAATATACTACAGTTTATAATCTATTTATAATATACAACATTTGTTTTTTTATTTTCATATCTTCATTTATTAGTTGTTTGTTACAGGTATAACGTTGTCGGTTGGAATGATTTAATAAAATATAGGAGAGTTCCATAGGGCAATATGGGTATTTTCAAATGGTCAACGAGTCAAGTAAAGATTTTGCTTGCAATAGATCAAGACCTTTAATATTTCATAAAATCATGTTTATCAAAATCATCTTCACATAACATTGTTTTTTTTTATATTTAGTATTGTGTGTTTATTTGTTGGTTGAAATATTTGAACATTATCATTTGTCTTTTCTTTATCATAAGTCATTAATACGATTTTTACATTGTGCTACATGTTCAAAAACCGATGTTTAATTATACCATAACTTTAAAATTCATTTATAGATAACTTATTGTATTATTTTATATACAATAATACTCATAAAATTAGAATATAAAAAATTTCTCGAGCCCAAAAAATATTCTCGGGTGATAACCTAGTGAAAAATATAAACAAATAATCTATGATGGAAAATTGGTTTTTAATAAACCAACCTTTGCCCCATTGGTAAATAATAATCCTACCTACAGATTTGGTAATTAATAATCCTACGTTTCAATATGTTGGTACTCAATGGACCTCCGTTAGTTTTTTTTAACTGAAGTTAGTTTTTAACTTTTATTTATTACACAAACAGTCCCTGTAGTTATAATTTACTAGTTTTAAGTTTTATTTATTACACAAACAGTCCCTGTAGTTATAAAAAAAATCATAAAAATAAAACAAAAATCTAAAAAAATCAAAAAAATTCAAAAAAATCATAAAAATTCTAAAAAAAATCATAAAAATTCTAAAAAAATCAAAAAAATCATAAAAATTCTAAAAAAATCAAAAAAATTCTAAAAAAATCAAAAAAATCATAAAAAACCGTTTCGACCCGTACCGTTTCGACGCAAACCGTTTTCGACCCGGACCGTTTCGACCCAGACCGTTTTCGACCCGGACCGTTTCGACCCACCACCACCACCAACACAGCACCGCCACCACCACCACCACCACCACAGCACCGCCACCGCCACCACCACCACCACCACCACAGCACCGCCACCACCACCACCACCACCACCACAGCACCGCCACCGCCACCACCACCACCACAGCACCGCCACCACCACCACCACCACAGCACCGCCACCACCACCACCACCGCACCGCCACCACCACCACAGCACCGCCACCACCACCACCACCACCACCGTTTTCGAAACGGTCCGGGTCGAAAACGGTCTGGGTCGAAACGGTCCGGGTCGAAAACGGTTCGGGTCGAAACGGTACGCGTCGAAACGGTACGGGTCGAAACGGTACGGGTCGAAACGGTACGGGTCGAAAACGGTTCGGGTCGAAACGGTACGCGTCGAAACGGTACGCGTCGAAACGGTACGGGTCGAAAACGGTTCGGGTAGAAACGGTACGCGTCGAAACGGTACGCGTCGAAACGGTACGGGTCGAAACGGTACGGGTCGAAACGGTACGGGTCGAAACGGTCCGGGTCGAAAACGGTTCGGGTCGAAACGGTACGCGTCGAAACGGTACGGGTCGAAACGGTACGGGTCGAAACGGTACGGGTCGAAACGGTACGGGTCGAAACGGTCCGGGTCGAAAACGGTCCGGGTCGAAACGGTCCGGGTCGAAACGGTACGGGTCGAAAGCGGTTCGGGTCGAAACGGTACGCGTCGAAACGGTACGGTTCGAAACGGTTTTTTATGATTTTTTTGATTTTTTTAGAATTTTTTTGATTTTTTTAGAATTTTTATGATTTTTTATGATTTTTTAAGAATTTTTTTGATTTTTTTTAGAATTTTTATATTTTTTTGAATTTTTTTGATTTTTTTTTTTTATGATTTTTTTTATAAATACAGGGACTGTTTGTGTAATAAATAAAACTTAAAACTAGTAAATTATAACTACAGGGACTATTTGTGTAATAAATAAAAGTTAAAAACTAACTTCAGTTAAAAAAAAACTAACGGAGGTCCATTGAGTAACAACATATTGAAACGTAGGATTATTAATTACCAAATCTGTAGGTAGGATTATTATTTACCAATGGGGCAAATGTTGGTTTATTAAAAACCAATTTTCCATCTATGATAAACAGCCGATTCGGTTTACACAACCTGCTCCAAGTTGCAAATCGTAAACCGTTAAAACCAAGCAGATTGTATATATTTTTAAAACCAATCGACATTCTTCGGTGAAAAAAAAATGACACCTATTATGAATTCATAAATAGTAGAAATCATCTAAATCCTAACAATCTTATGGAATTATGTCAAATATTGTAATGTTTATTTTTACTATTATTTATATTATATCACTTGTATTAAGCCCCTACATTGCAACGGCTGTTGTAAAACTATGTCAAGTAGTACCAATGCTATACCACTGTCAGCGACCACCAACACCGAAAAAGCTCGTAAAACCAAATTAAATAATAAAAAAACGTTGAGCGAAAAGCAGATGTAAAATCTTTGAATCACGAACGCTCGTTGCAGAGAAATTAAACTGAAACGTAAAACATAAAAATAACTAAGTCAATCCAGCACCCGCGCGTTGGTCAAACTTGTTAAACGGAGAAAAATAGACATGTTGCGACAGGCCAGTGAAACGGGAAAAAATATACGGAGAAAATGTTGAACCCCACACGCACGTAGCAGTGCATTAACTTACAAAATTTAGAACGAAACGAAAAACTTGAGAACGATGATAAGTATGGTGGACCAAAATTGAAAATAAAAAAAAAGTTAGGATTAAATTGCAAAAGATGAAAAACTTTGGGTTAAAAGTAAAAAAACAAATGGTCTAAATTGCAAAGTTAAAGTTATTTATTAATCTTAGATAAAGATAATGATGATAAACATAGGGAGCCGCTAGAATGAGAACCACCACGAGTTATGAGAACCGCGAGAACCAAGTGTCACGGAGGGGAGTTGACCACGATTTTTTTTACAACTAGATCCGTATATTTTAACAACATTCGTAAAAAAAAATTTAAACGGCGCGCCCGAGGGGGTAGTTTTTTACACCCAAAGTTTGTAAAAAAAAAGAAAAAACAAAAAAATAATAAAAACACCAAACTTTGGGTGTAAAAAACTACCCCCTCGGGCGCGCCGTTTGAAATTTTTTTTTTACGAATGTTGTTAAAATATACGGATCTAGTTGTAAAAAAAAATCGTGGTCAACGCCCCTCCGTGGCACTTGGTTCTCGCGGTTCTCATAACTCGTGGTGGTTCTCATTCTAGCGGTCCCCGATAAACATAAATGATATCTATATATTAGTTATTAATATTAATATTAAAAAGAAATTTATTAAATAATTATAAATAAAATTTATGAGGTTGAATGAAAGAATGACATGTGCCATTATTTGGAGTCTTTTATTAGGCTGGAGGGTGTGGTTGGAGCCCCCTAAGGGCTTTATCGGGCCAAGTAGGCGCAACCTATGATCCACCTCAGCCATGGGGCTTTATCACGCCCCTCTTTAACTTGCATGGTGTGGATGAAGCCCTCTATTAAAAAAAAGATTTCATTGGGTGAAATGACATGGGCCCCACCTGATAAAGCCCTTCGAGCTCGTTACCATGATGGAGCCCCATCAATGGTGCCCCTTCTTAAAATGGTGGGTGTGGGTGTATAGCGTCGGGGGGCGCTATAGAGTGTGACGTGGCGAGGGTGGCGCCCCCACACCCTCCAGCCTTATAAGTTAGATTAGATTAGATTTACATTGTGTAAAGATGTTATTTTTTTATGAAAACTTTATATCTAATACATTGTGTAAAGATGCTATTTTTTATTTAAAAGGGTATAGACAGAAAAATCTATCTATTATACTAAATGAATTCTCTTAGGCCACAAGGGCTATTCTTAGCCAATCATTTTGATGATGTGGACACCCTCTTAGGCCAGAGAATTCAAGAGAGGCGCCAATCTCTTTTCCTAATCTCCTTCTCACATACGTTTTCTTCCCACCGCCATCTCTCTCTTCTTTCCCCGTTTTTCTTTAACCCTAGCCCTTAATCAGTTACATTTTTCTCACACGCTGCTCCCCAAACACGCTTTTCATTCCTATCATTCAAAAACCCTAATTAGGTAATTCTCTGGCGATTTCATACATCTTCGATTGTCTCAAACACAAAAACTCTCATCCAGGTATCATTATCATCTTCAACTTGCTTTCGATTGTCTCAAACACAAAAGCTCTCATCCAGGTATCATTAACATCACATTGTAGTTTTTATTGTTGATTTAGTGAAAAAGTTTCATTGATTTCTTCTTCATGTCAGTAATCGTTTTCTGTTCAGATATAGTTTTAGTTCTTTTAATCAATTTTAAGTTCCTAATACCCTAATTCCCACAATCGATATTCTTAGGTGTTCCAACAAAGAAGGTTAAATCGTTAAATTGCTTGTGATACTTCAGTGAAGACATGATTAAATTGTCAAATTCAATTGAAGATGTTAAATTGGACACTCAAATTGCTTGTGATACTTCAGCGGATGGTTAATTTGAGAAAACCCAAAATCTTCCATTGCATCGCACCTGTTTACACTGATTCAGAAATCGCATCCATTGCATCTTATATACGTATATGTAAGGTTGTTTCTCGATCTAGACTGCTCTAAACCTAACACTCTTTCATGATTCGTCTTTAATCTATGTTTATTTGTTATCAATCGTCGAAAAATAACGGTAATTGGTCCGATTTATAGGTCAATGAAATTGTGTTAAAGAGATTAGATTTATTCCGTTCATTTTTTAGAGCTGGTTGTGTTAATTAAAGAGATTAGATCTAGGTTTATTTTTACCTAATTTTTATGGATTACAATCTTCGAACAACAAAGATGATGATAACCACTGAATTGTTCTTTAACCGGTATTGCTTGCTGTCGATATGTATATCTATATATAAATATGCATGATGTTTGTGTGGAAGATTTGTGAAGGCTAGGGTTTAGGTGTGATTTTAGGGTTTCTGCAATTTGTTAAATTGAAATTGAATTAAAATCAAGGTATGTTAGGTTCAAGAATTGTTTTTGGTCACTGCTTTTTAGGGTTGGTTAATTATAATGTGGTTCATATCGAAGGAAGAAATCTGAAATGTGAAATCTACAGAGGGAAGCTAGCTTAATGGTTTTGTTTGAATCCAGGAAGTATGATATGAAACTGCAGGTTTGGGGGGGGGGGGTTACAGTCAATTTGTGATCTCTATTCTGATTGTTAGATTAATTTGTGTGTGGAAAATAATGTAAACCTTCGTCGGTGGTCGTAGTTGTAACTCTTTCCCACTATCGGATTCCAGGTTCTGATTATGGTTTATTAACATAAACCCCCGTCAATTAAGGTACCATTAGTTTTAGTTTTTCAGTTTTTCTTTTCAGTTTTTCATTTGAAAAGTCCTTATTTTGTTGGTTTACCATCATTCCCTAATTTACTAATGCTATATTGCAACAGCAAGCTGCTATTGCAATTGTCATGGATGTAGATACCACCTTGGGGAAGAAAAAAGTTATAGAGCATATGGGTTTTTCATGGTCTACATTGACATTTTGAGTGAGGACCTTCATGAACATCAAGTTTGGTTTGGTTTGATTCTTATTTCATTTTTTTTTCGTTTATTACAATTCAATCAGAGATTTTGATCAAGTTTGAATTTAAAATTCTAGCAATTCTTGCTGTGATGAAGGTGGATCCATGTGGATGAACGAGTTTGAGTTTGAGAAGATGCATGATGTAGAGGTATGAGCTTTCTACTTGATGTAGAGGTAGTTCTTAATATTATTGTTCCATCATGTGTTTTCTTATAAATACTGGATGTTCAGTCCTGCTGATTGTGTTACATTAAAATTTGTTTATTATCACAGAAAGCAGGTCTGCAATTCATATTTTGTTAAAGGCAGCAGGATACCTTGATTGTTATCATCAGGTATGCTTCATGTCATTTATGGCAATCTTCACTGTTAAGAAGTGATGATATCCATTATCACTATCATTAGAATTAATGTCATTTTGTTGCTAGCTAACACTTCTTTAAAAATTTTATGCAGTTTCCCATTGTTATCATGTGAATTTACATCTGTAGATGTGAGTAATGTGTTGGGAACAGTGAGTTCAGTTATCTTAACTCTTTTCTCCTTTTTCTCTGCTGCTATTTTTACTATGAACTACATGTCATATTGTATATCAAGACCATAAATTCGTTAAAGGAACTCATAATGAAACAATACTTACCCATGGTTTTAGTCGCGTTGTTTTGGTCTGGGAGATATTTTCCTAAGCAACCCTCCTAAAATAGTTTTCATGATTTAATTATATGCAAAACAAAAATGTTCATATGCTGTAATTTGATATGTTAAATTCTATACTTGCTTATTAGGAAAATCTTCTGGCCATCTTTG
Source organism: Helianthus tuberosus (assembly GCA_030545235.1). Taxonomy (NCBI): domain Eukaryota; kingdom Viridiplantae; phylum Streptophyta; class Magnoliopsida; order Asterales; family Asteraceae; genus Helianthus; species Helianthus tuberosus. The sequence continues at coordinate 178,190,267 of CM060354.1, forward strand.
TTGGTGTCACACTTCAGATGGCCTGTTAATTATGTTATATGTGTTTAAGTTTCTTAAGTCTGATTTGCATATGCGTGTGCATCTTCATGCGTTTAATATGAAAAAAGAGCTCTTCAATGACATTTCTTAAGAAAATAAGAACATAACGATACAATACAAGTTCTCCAGGAATAAATCTAGACGATTTGAACGGAACAGAAAAGGTCATTATTATCACTGTTTCTGCACCCTTTTGCAACTGTCGTTGCTATGTGGGAATTCGGATGTAGAACTTCACATTAAGGTTAATTTATATGTCCATGTGAACATATGTAACTTTGACTTTTCCTTATTTAAAGTCAACTTTTGACTTTGTTGGATTTCTCAACTAGGGTTCAGATTTTAAATCAAAGGTATGTCATTTTTTATTTACAGTTCTAATGTTAATACTTTGTTGGTACCGGTATTTCCCGTTTTTGACCGTAGAATACCGGTACCGAACCGTACTCGGTACTTTCGGCACTGGTATTTTTGGTCCCGGTACCGGTTGGTACCGAGCTCATCCCTAGAGTGATGAAGAATTGCTCAACTATCCTTGGTGATTCAGATTTAACGGTATTGTGGCTCAAGGAAGTCAAGGTATTCATTATTTTTTAGTTTTTTAATATCATAAACGACTTTGTGATTTTGTGTTTAAATAATTGGTTTGGGATGATGAAATTTAAAGTGGATAGAAGTAACTGGAGGATTTTATTCCATGATTATATTTAGATTAGGGTCCCCGGGTTTGTTTCGTACAATTACTTCATGCATCTCTAAATTATATGAAACTTCGAACCTCTGTCGCCAAAGAAAGACATGACGAAAACGGGAGGGAGCAGCTAAGGAAGCGGTAATAATGTTTTAAACATTTGGTTTGTAAAGAATCGTTTTTAATAGTTACACTTTCAGTTCTGCAGGGCTGTAGCAAGCTCTTCAGTCACCACTCCGAAGGTGGCTGTACATTACCATGGAATTGGGGCGATCGGCTTATGGATATAGTGAAGCAACAATTGCAATTACGGACTGGCATGCCGTATAAAGGTGTGTTTAACTCAGTTTTTTTTTAAAGGATGATTGCTAATTAAAAAAGGATGATTGGTAAATTATTAGTAAGTTGCACAACTGACTCCTTTTTTACCTGGACGAAACCTTCAAAGAGGCTGATACATAGAAACCACAATTACCTAAGGGAAAATCCATTTACAACTTAATTTACTAATAAAAACTTTTTTTGTTTTGAATAATCAGAAGAAGAACCGTGTACTAAAAACACACATTAAAGCCATGATGCCCCTGCCCCAACCTTAACCTGCAACAAATGGGTCTGGTAAAAACACTTCTATAGGTAATTACACTTTATCGTTTTAAATATTAGCTTATCGTCAATTTTCTGCACTTTTTGTGCCAACTCATTGACCAATAGCAAAAGTGAAAAAAAGAGAGCAGGGCATACCAACTCCAAACAAGAACTCATACATACCAAGACCCGTTTATGATATTACATGTAATTGGCAGAGAAAGGGTTGACTCAAGAAAAAAAGATGGTTTTTTGCTTTACTTAAAGTCATCGGTTGAAGTATGTGGAAACATCATTCCGCAAATGGGTTGTAAAGAGGTATGCATAGAAAGTCCTTGAATCGTTGAAAGTATCGGTAGCTTTTAAATAAGGCAAATGGATTGTAATTTGACTCTTGATACTATATTTCAGTTTTTTGACTTCTAATTTTGGCGGGTCAAACGAGTTTGGGTCACTGGTCAATTCGCGTCATGGTTGTAAAACAAGGTTTCCAAGGCCGAGTACTCCCCGAGTAGTCGCTACAAGGTAGGCTGCCGATGCGACTTTCTTCAACTCCACCTAATTACTCGGAATCGATCAACTTAACCCATTTCGGCCCATACTAAACGATGGTCAATTTCAACATGGTCTGGCTTTGACCCGTTACCGGCCGCACACATCAGCCCCTGTTCTTCCCAACAAATCGCCACCTGTTCTTCCCAGCAAATCGGCGGTTCAATCTTACAAATCCATGAACGAGATGATGATGGAGATGGTGCGACCCAGATGCAATATTGACGATTTTTCAGCGATCTAGATTTAACAGCATTGAACATTTTTTATGTCACTAATGATCCCGACTCCCCATCTTCTGGCTGACGATTTTGACCCAATGGTTGTTGCCTCCCCCGAACAACTTTCCCGAAGTCCAGATCAGTCCTCAAAAGAAACGATTTTAGGTATGTTTTTTCTTAATATTACTTGAATTTTGAATGCTAATAGAATGATAGTTCGAAGAGGGGAAATGCTTTTAAGATGTTTGATATTCATGAAAGTATTGGATATATGCGATTACAGGTTATATCCACTATTGATTTTTAAAAGAACAACATAATTGTTGGGAACTCGGCTCAAATTTTCTCATTAGATAGATTATTTATTTCTTTTAATAAAAGATATATGCCACAAATAGGGATGAGCTCGGTATCAACCGGTCCCAAAAATTCCAAAAAATGGGTACGGGTACCGAAATTACCCGGTACGGTCGGTACCGGTACAGACCGGTTTTTAAGGTAAAAACCGGTACCAATAACGCTTAATGTCGGTACACTAAAAATCGAATCGGTTCTGGAAATTCGAAACCGGTACCTGGTACCTGGTACCATTTGCTCATTCCCATGCCACAACACATTTTACTATTTTCAATTCATTTGTTTTTCACTATCATTTTACCATTTACAAATAATTGATAGATCATTTTGCCAAGAAAATGTATTGGTTTGAACATTTATCATGTCTAATTGTATAGGTTGATAAGGTACAAGTGACACGGGAAGTAATTGTTATTGTCGATGGTGATGACAACGATGGATGGGCGCCAAAATTGGAGGTGGAGGATAACTACAATGTACATCTTTAATTTTTGTGTTTTTATGTATTAGAAGTTAATATGTGTTTGTAGAGGATTTGAATGTTTTTCTGATATATTCTGTGCATTTGACATAGCATGACACGTGTTCGATGCAACAAGAGAGAGGCTTTCGATATGAGCTATATGGTACAGAACACTTGGAGCGATTGCAGGTGAGACGATGTTAGAGATGACATGATTGAAGGAAGAGGCTAAAACGCTGGTTGAGGTAAATACAATTTGCTATTTTGGTTGAACTTGTGAAACAGTGTATGGTATAATTGTGAATTGAAGTTTATTCCTGTTGTGCAGCAACAACTTGCACCAGAGAGAAAGTGCGTAAACAGCAGGGTGAGACCTTGAAAGCGAACTACAAGTATGAGCTGATTGATGGTGCACAAGACGATGGGATGGTGAAGTGTTTTGCTAGCCATTATGGGAAAAAAAAACTCGACGACGACTATTCTGATGCTTCTAAGCTTCTTGACATATGTAACTTCATAGTTTAAGTGAAAGTGATGCTTAAGAAAAAAAATTTAGGTCGTTTATATTTGTGTAATGCCATTAATTTCTGTTTTGATTGATTTATATTGGCTGTAGATTGGAGGCTGCTAGCATCTTCAGGTTATCCTCTTTAAACTTCAGCTCGCTTGAACTTATGTTCATTTTTTTGCAGCCATCAAAGTAACTCAAATTGCAAGCCTAACAACTAAAACTTTAGGTACGACTTATTTTTTCAACGCTTTTTGTTACATTACCACGTATCCTTTACATTTAAAGCTCAAATACCTATTCTTAACTTGCTTCATTTAACAAAGAAATTGAGAGAGAGAGAGAGAGAGAGAGTGAGTGAGAGAGATGGCGGTGCAAGTGCATTGATTTCGCTAGAGCTACTAGATTGCATATGACGACGCATCTTAATTTCACCATCCAACACGCTTTCCATCAGACGTGTATAAGATTCATAAAATAAACCCATTCATAAGCAGATGGGTCAAATTAAAATCTATATTCTTAATATTGTATGCATATCTTGGATCTCACATAAAGTTGTAAACATTTTAGGCAACAATGACTATTGTGTGACTAAAGAAACTTTGATGGACCGATTAACTACCAACATAAATGCAGCATGCCAACTTATTCCCCAAAAGTGCAGGTTTGTAACTTTCATTAGCTGATGTTTTCTAATGAGGTATTTTTTATTGTTACTTTTGAGAATGAGGAGATATAATCCTGCATGAGATGCAATACAATACAGTCTAGAGATGAGCATTTGGTACGGGTACCGGTATCCATTTTACCCGTTTTCCGGTACCGTATCGGTACCGGTAAATTCGGTACTGGTACAAGTTTTCCCCGTTTTTCAGTACCAAACGGGTACCATGCTCATCCCTACAAATACACATTCTTTTATATCAATAAATAAAATTACCTTTTTCTGAAAACGATAAAGTGGATCAAGATCAGTTTGAACATTTTCAAAAGTTGAAATAGTTTGTTGAATAAGTTATTTTTGTTCGTTACTGATATCAGCTTTGCATTCAAGGTCAAATTAAGTGACTTGCTTAGTTAAATTCACCGATTCCAATAATGGGCTGTATGGTGATTTATTGTGAGATCAAATGACTGAAGGTTTGGGTCAAACTCACATTTGGTGCATGTAAATTTACTATTGAATACATGTATTTAAGCATCTCTAGATAACTATAACTAAGATACTAACTTGCTCAATCACTTGATCAATTTTCTTTGTAATCTTCTAAACTCACAGTTGTTATTTTCAAATGTCATTGGAAATGGTAATACCATACGGTTGTATTTACTAATATTAAATTTATTTTCTGCAACAGGTGTTGCGTCTAGGAAACCATCACCGACTATATTTCAATTGCGAACTATATGTTTTCCGATGAGGTGATGAGTAGTTTGCTTGATAACAACACATGGCCATATTGGCCCGAAGATAATCTGATTTCCAATGCTAGCGTGTGGCGGTATCGTGTTGATATCGTAGCAGTTTCGAACCAAACCGATTATCTAGCGAACTTTTGTCGTGCTCCCGCTCGAGCTAGTGCTTATATATGTTAATTTTAGGAAACTCATCATAGATGTAAAAAAGATAAATTGTTAGCTTGCTTTTAAAGAGGCTTATGGGTTCAAAAAACTTCAGACGTAAGGTAATGGGTCATAAAAAGAAACAAACCCGATGAGCCGAAGCCATAACGTCCAAGTCACATTTCATATTCATTTATTTTAATTAAGTGTAATTTTAGATTTACTTTAGTACTAATACTCAAACAAATCTTTCATTAAAAGATTTATGAAAACACCGTTAAATAATATATTTTTTTTTAAGCCACCCGTATAACACACGGGGTCTTAAGCTAGTAAAAAAATAAAAGGATGCGAGCAGAAGAAGACAAAACCTACTTTATGAGTGAACACAAAGAAGCAACACCTGTGCAGGACTTTGGTCGAATATCTACCATTTATATTTTATAACACGTTTATATAATGTGTGTGTCACATTTGAGTTTTGCAAAGTTCCGTTGAGCTCCCACCATATCCACCGCAAATTTCCTATCTTAATCGTTTTAAGATCAAGTTTGCATCTTATTCTAAAACAAAATTTGCTACGGGTCAATTATATACTAAATATCAAGAACTCGTTAATTATATTATTTGTAATCCTTGCAATACACGCCCATGATCAATTACAAATGGAATATCATACAAAGTGTACGAAGTAATTGTATCATTAATCAAGGCACATCAATGGTTGAGATGATGAGATGCCACGTGCACATAGTTCGACCATATAAATGGCTAGTATGGTCAAATTGAAAAAAAAGAAACAAAACACATTTATTGACTTTTTATGTATCTACATGTGTTTGTGTGTATAAAAAAAATGGTAGGTGCACGGTATCCCTGACCACGGAGGGGATCCCCCCTCCCAGTTCACCACCCGACAAGGATCCCTGGCGGCAAATACCCTCCCAACACTTGGGGTTCGAGAGAGGTGGGGTTGTCACGTCTCGAACCCGAGACCCCAACGATCCAAGTGTTGGAATATGGGTGTCGGTGACCAACTGAGCTACCCCAGTTAGTTGTGTTTGTGTGTATAAGTGAATAAGCTTGGGTGATTATATACTTATAGGATGTTAATACGCATAAAACATTGTGAATAAGCTTGTGCGTATAACATTGTGTGATTGTGTGTATAACTGAATAAGCTTGGGTGATCATGTACGTTTAGGATGTTAATATGCATAAAACGTTGCGTGATTATGTATGTACTTGCGTAATTTGTTCGTGCTTATCTATATATTTGCGTAATCATATTGGGTACGCCATAACATTGGAGAGATATAGAACCTTGCACCGACGTCATCACCTCGAGCAAGGACAGCGACAGCAATAATGTAAGGGGCAACATGGTGTTCTCACGAACCTGATTGTTCAAATCAGCTCTATGTGGAATGTAACACCGTTTGTTCTTATATCTAAGATCTAAGATAATAAATATAACAAGTCACATATATCATGATGTAAAAAAATGTACCAAACTACCAACCATTTTGTTTTGGAAATTTCGGCCAAATACTATTATATTATACTATGTGTTAAATGCCATTTTAGTCCTTATGGTTTAATCCATTTTGCCGGTTTAATCCAAAGGTTTTATTTTTCGCATGTGGGTCCAAAAAGGTTTCACCGTTGCCATTTTAGTCCACTGGGTTAACTTCATCCATTTTTCTGTTAACGAGAAGGGCAATTTGGTCATTTTATATGTAATTATGTTAACAGAAAAAATGGATGAAGTTAACCCGGTGTACTAAAATGGCAATGGTGAAACCTTTTAGGACCCACAAAAGAAAAATGAAACATTTAGACTAAACTGACAAAATGACCCAAACTATAGGGACTAAAATGGCATTTAACTCTTATACTATATTAGAGCAGGCGGGGTGGTCACTAGTGATAGATTTCTATCACTCCCACTATCCAATCAAATCATGCCATGTCATCACCAAATATTCTATCACTAGTGATAGAAATGTAGGGGGTGGTCACTAGTGATACAATTCCATCACTCCTAATTTTTTTTAATTTTTTATTTTAAAATTAGAAAATGTTTCAGTTCACTTTAAATGAAAGGTCCAATTAAAAATCATTGATTAACGTGTTTGTCAGCCAACTGTCCAATGTTTCGGTTCCTTTTTTGACTTTCACGCGTTATCAAGATAACGAGTTAATAATATAACGCGTGATATAACGGGCGGCGGTGTTCCGTTGTTGTTTAACGCGTGATGAGGTGGTATCACGGACCACCCCGCCTAGTATTACTTCAAACTTAATTTCTTTTATCTTTTAATGAAACTAACGAACTAACTTCGAATTGTTTAGGAAATTAATCTTTAATTATATTAATTAAATTAATACACGACATTATTAAAGATAATAAATGATAAAAATTCACAATTTATTTATTACGCTTCGGATCTGGTTTACAAAACAAGTCGGGGTTTTAGGATCCGTTTTTGGCAGATGTTACAGTCTCCCCTACTTTTGAGAATTTCATCCCGAAATTATGAGGAAACCGCTCGTGTAAGATTAAGTGTAAGGTCTTCCATAGGCGTAAACGATATCGGTTCAATTATTAGTAGCATTAGGAACTCAAATCTTACGATCAGGCTGTTAATTAGGGTATTCAGAAATCAAGGGTTAAACACGAGACCTAACGTCGCTGATATTACACTCGAACTGAGATATATTAGGAGTAAGGTTTAGATTAGACTGTGGCGGTAGCGTCCCTGACAAGGGTTGCATACCCAATTAAAGAATCGCTCTTAGTCACAGAAAATCGAAAATCCGCCCCCTTTTCTATATTCCTTTTTCTATATTCCTTATTATTGATTTGATCAAGATGCAATAATGAAAAGCGTTAACTGTTATGTATAAGGTAGCCAGTCATAGGTCATACGATCATTACAACCGTGAAGCCCATAAATAACCAATTGAGGATTAATTGCGGCTTAAGAGAAAATCATGTCCTAAAGATGTACTGTAGCACTTTAGAGTTTGCAACCGAGTCGCAAAGGATACTCGTGATGCCAAAACTACAATCTGTGTCACGACCTGGGATATTGATATATTTCTCATAAAATGTGACAATTTGAGTCAGATTAGCGAAATCATAGATCTTGAATCTCTAATCACGAAACCAAACAACTAACTAAAACTCTCATGATTAGTTTAACGCTGCTTTTGAAAATTTGGCAGAGACACTTATATATAGGAAGTACCAGCGGCGTATCCACCATGTCTCTATCAAATTTTCATCCACATCGTTATTCAAATCATGATTGACACACAAACACAACATACATAGAACTTCTCTCAACCAAACTAACGAGGCTTTTGATAGTTTGATAAGAACACTTATATATAGGAAGGACCAGCGGCGTATCCACCATGTCCTTATCAAATTTCATTGGCTTCGTCAGCGGTTTTGATTGGTTCTATGCGACGACTCAACTCAACTTACTAATTAAATAACCACAACCAAACCACAAACAACCATTGTATGAGTCTCGAACCCAAAAAGGGTGTGACTAAATGGTGGCAGTACCTACATCCATAATTATGGGGAAAATGGTTGGTATATGAATAAGTGAGACGATACCCATATCACACAAATTATGGAAGAAGGTAAGCTATGATGAGTGGTGATGTGAAACTGCAACAACATGAAGTAGCAATAAAACAAATCATAAATGCATAACATAGCGATACAGAAAAACGTCTGAGTAAAGGATGAAAACGACGCTAAATAGTAACGTCGAAAGCATGACAACGGCACAAGCTATCAATGATACTGATTAAGAGTTGATAATTGTACCGATTGGCGTTAGTACGAACGCCAAGGATACGAGGTGAGAGTAGCAGGTGAAGTCGTCAATGAGGAAAAACTAAACGTGAAGTCGAATGGCGGAGGAGATGATGTAGCAACATTGATTTACACTACCACCAGTCGGGCGATAATTGCGATTCGGACAAAAGTAGAAGGGTCCTAAGATAAATTAGGGAAATCATAACTTTGTTAACTCGCGTTCATTTCGTTTTGTTAATTATTTTTACACTTTATCAAGTATAGCACATTGGTATTTTAAATTGTTCATGTACAAAAGCAACTTAGTTTATTTTGAAAAATATTTTCGTTAAACTTTAGGGAAACCATTTTTGGCCAAAAGTGAACGTTTACAATATATATTTATTACATATTATTATTATTTTATAAAACCAAATTTTGAGATTAGAAAAATTATATCGTCACCCTGTACCCTAGACTTGAATTTGCCGAACTATGGGCACATGTTACGAAAGTGATTAGGGTCGTGACATTCAAGTCGTAACGGACGACCCGTTAAAATTTTAAACGTATTACCAAAAATCACATCATTACACTTGTGTTCGAAAATTCAAAACATTATTTATTTGATTAAATTAGAAGGTATGATCCCAGGGGATTATAACCTTCATTATTACGATCACATAGCCACGTTCGAATCGAAAATTGGCTTGACCATAATGATCAAAACCGAAAGTCAAACAGAAAGTCAAGCTATTTGACTTTTGGCTAATAACTAGCCTATAAAATGAATTAGACTATGAAAGAACACTTACTTGTGTTCTAAGAGAAGTCTTGAACTCAGTAGGAGGCTTCCAAAGTATGGAAACAAGCTCCAAGAGCATAACAGAGAAAGAATGAAGGAATGAGCAAGTTGAAAGTTCAACTTTGCTTGTTATTTATAGTTGTAGAGAATGAACAAGATTAGGACAAGTGTCCAGGGTTATTATAGGATGTTAACAAGTGTAATTGAGGTGTCAAGACCAGGTGAAAGAGTGGCAATTCTAGCTAGGTGTCAATTGAAGAAGATATGCTTGGAGACCAAGCATAAAACTGCCAGAGCGACCCCTTACGGACCTTCAGCGCATAATATTGGTTTAAACCCCTTGCGGACCGTAAGGACTAATCCTTGCGGTCCGTATGGGACCTCCAGAATTTTTTTTTGAGATTATTACATGTTTAGTCCTTGGACTTTACATCTTTTGCCATTTGGCACTTATAGTCCCTCTCCTTTCTCATAGTTGAGATTAGTCGGAGATCCGGGACGCGTTTTAGTTAACGCTTAATAATAATTTCTCTCCTTCCCAGAATCGGGATTAGTCGTAGATACAGAACACGTTTCAATGAACGTAGAATGTAATCCATTCCTCCTTCCACATAGTCGGGATTAATTGGAGGATTGAATATGTATAGTTACATAGTTGAACGATAAATTCCCTTTCCTTAGTTGGAAATTCGAGACACGTGTCGCCTCACAATTGGACGAAAATTTACGGGTGTTACAATAAGAGAGAATCTCTTTGGCGTAACGCACGCTGGACTAAAACCCGGGGTGGCTCGGGCTCGAACTCTTGACCTACGGTCTGGGAGAATTAGCCTTCATTGCCTTTATCCACCAAATATGGCACTAGTTGAGAATGAACTTGGGTCTTCAAGGAGAACCCATGTCTTTCCAACCACTAGACCACAAGTGATGGATGAACTAAAGTTAGTTATTCAAAATTTTAATTTTATTGTTTTAAGTTATCATAATTTTATTTTAGTTATATAAAACTTTTCAAATATGTTGATGTTATTGATATATATTTTAAACAAAATTTAGAGTTAAATGCCATTCTAGTCTTTGTGGTTTGGGTCATTTTGCCAATTTAGTCTAAAGGTTTGAAACGTTGTCATTTTAGTCCAAACAGTTTCAAACGTTGTCATTTTAGTCCACTGGGCTAACTTTATCCATTTTTTATGTTAACTAGAAGGACAATTCGGTCATTTTTATGTAATTCTGTTAATTAAAAGAGCAATTCGGCCATATAAAATGACCGAATTGCCCTTCTCGTTAACAGAAAAAATGAATGAAGTTAACACAGTGTACTAAAATGGCAACGTTTCCCGAACCACAGGGACTAAAATGATATTTAACTCCAAAATTTAAATAATTTAGTTTTGAAAAAGGGTCCTAATAATAACACATAGAAAAAAATTATTTTCACATGGTGTATACGGGCTGTATAAAGTTATACGGCCCGTATAGAATTAAATAAACTGACAAAAATTTGTGCCAGCAAACTTTGTCTTTTTGTCAGTTTATTTAATTCTATGCGGGCCGTATAACTTTATACGGCTCGTATACACCATGTGAAAATAAGTTACCTGGTCGTATACAATGTATACGAATATAGTATACGGGCCGTATAATTTTATACAGCCCGTATTCCTCGAAAATTGGATTTTTCTCAAAGTATATAAGGGGTTTAAGGTGTCAATCACACAAGACAATTCATAATTCAATGAGACATAACTGGACAGGTTCTCAAACTTGGACAGATGAAGTCACCCCTGTCAATATTGTCATAATGCAATGAGACATAACTGAGGACTAACTAGGTTATCATGTGTGTTCTTCTGCTAGTGGTTCGGTTTAGTTTTTTTCCGACTGTTTTAGTTATGTTTCAATAAATAATATCTGATTGAGAAGCACTAAAATAACAACGGTTCTCCAATTCCATATCAGTAATGTAAGGAGAAGCGTTGAGATAACGGACATCCATCAAACTCAAAAAGAAAACTTGTGTTTTCCATAGTCACAAACGATTACGGTTTGTATCCTACAGCTGCATTTTAAACAAGAAGTCCAACAATCCGTTCATTATCTGTTGTCGTCTCAATAATATAAATGCATGCGACGAATTTGACAATTGTGGCAGCTTATTAAAAGTAGAAATCACCTCCAATCATTTCTTGAATGTTTCGGATCATCGCTTGTTTGAAAGGGATTTCGAGCAGTTGGTCGATGACATGATAGATAAAGATCTTGCACCGTGATCTTCATATTCTTGGTTCGTCACCAACTCATCTTTAGTGGTGTTTGTTTGAGAACCTGATTTAGATACACAACGGTTCTCCAATTCCATATCACCACATATATATTAACCAGGGTCTTTGAAGAGACGCTGATATCAAATTCCAATGTCATACAACTACAATCCTTCCTACATTATTGAAAATTACTATATCGCCCCCACCAGATACATCTTCCAACTTTCAAAATTCTAATCAAACTCACATTTTACTACATTGACTATGTGTTATACCTGGTAGAAGTAGATGCATTCGAGACAAGCAAGAGAGAAACGTGGAATTTATAATGATGTTTTGGAATTAAACACATGTATGTGACAAATCAAGGATCGTTCTAACAGATTAAAGAGATTAAACCACATCCAAGACCGTTTGTCGGGCTTCCAATGGACAGATGAAGTCAAAAGTGATTAAACTTGGACATCAGACGTAAATCTTGAAGCAAATATGTGGTTCCCAATTGGTTACAGAAACAACTAGCAGAAGAACCCGGCCGTCTTCTACCAACTGCTCGAAATCCCTTTTTGACAAATCTTCTGCTTCATGAATCTGAAAGTTAACTTTGACTCATGTTAGGGAGAATGTTCTCGAAATTGAAGGAAAAGGAATGGTTGAAGTAATGTCGGGTTATGTATCTGCACGGTTTCATTGCCTGGGCGCGTGCGGGGGTTGTTGTGAATTTGGTTTCTTCGGTACAAGCTGATCAACCATCTGGAGAAGAGTATGTTGATATATATATATATATATATGAATGTTAGTAGCAGTGAGTCGAGCTCGGATAGTGATTCGTCGTCAAGTGGTATGGTAGTAAACGATTAATCTACGGGAACGGTGGCTATGGGAAATACAAACCGCAATCGTTTATGACTATGGGAAACACAAGTTTTCTTTTTGAGCTTGATGGATGTCCGTTGTCTCAACGCTTCTCCTTACATGTCGGGTTCTGTACCCATCCCCGCGTTGATAGCTTCCGTTTTATTACAGTCATATGACACATGATAAAAGCGCTTCTTTAGACAATCTAGGATTATTTTCTAACTAAACCCTTGAATCCCAATGCTTCTCTAAAAATATTTGTTTCTTTCCTTTTCATGAGGTAAAACCGGTTTCAACATAAAGGGAGAATTAAATGCATGTATGGACTCAAGATAAAGCACTTGGTATGTGTTCATATCAGCGTTGTTTATCACCCTGTGTGAGCATTGGGAGCCCGACAAACAGTCTTGAAATTACATCTTCAATCGAGACCGCATTGTTAATTTTAATGATGATTCGAAACATTCCGAATAACTAGCAGAAGAACCCGACACGTCTTCTGCTAGTTATTCGGAATGACAATCAGATAACACATGATAAAAGCGCTTCTTTAGACAATCATATCATCTTTTTACTCTTTTCTTCGATTTCAACAAATCTTTCAAGATCATTCACCTCTTTTAACCTACCAGAACACCTTAAACCCCTTATTTTCTTCCCAAAACCAACCACGTTTACATAGTGTCGAGTTCTTCTGCTAGTGGTTTCTGTAACCAATTGGGAACCACATATTTGCTTCAAGATTTACGTCTGATGTCCAAGTTTGATCACATTTGACTTCATCTGCGGCAGTCCAATGACTTTCTTCCCACGTGTCTGCATCGTGATCTTCATATTCTTGGTTTAATACCAACTCATCTTTATTGATCTTCATATTCTTGGTTCAATAATCTGTTGTTCAATAATCTGTTCAATATCAGCGTTGTTTATCACCCTGTGTGAGCATTGGAAGCCCCGACAAACAGTCTTTTAATTACATCTCCAATCGAGACAGCATTGTTAATTTTAATGAAGCAATGAAGATTGAATGTGCAAACCGCAACCGTCTTTTACTACGGAAACGGTGGCTATGGAAAATACAAACCCGACACGTCTTATGCTAGTTATTCGGAATGACACTCATATGACACATGATAAAAGTGCTTCTTTAGACAATCATATCATCTTTTTTACTCTTTTCTTCGATTTCAACAAATATTTCAAGATCATTCACCTTTTTCAACCTACCAAAACATCTTAAGCAAATACACAACGGTTCTCCAATTACAGATCAGTAAGCAAATACACAACGGTTCTCCAATTCCAGATCAAAGACGGTTGCGGTTTGCACATTCAATCTTCATTGCTTCATTGAAATTAACAAGGCGGTCTCGGTTGCATATTTCAGAGAGACCTTTAAAGTTATCATGTGTTGTAGTCTGGAAAGATGACCGAATAGAGATCTGGATAACAAACTGTGGAGAACTTGTTTGTGTCGGGTTCTTCTGCTAGTTATTCGGAATGTTTCGGATCATCATAGAAGACGTGTCAGGTTCTTCTGCTAGTGGTTTATGTAACCAATCCATTATCACCCTTGGTGGTTTCTGTACCCATCCCCACCGATAACTAGCAGAACCAATAAATAACCAACACGAAGATCTCTGCGATCGCTAAGGTTTCCATCAACGGACTGATCGGTAACGTTAATTTACTTGTGCTCCGATTTAAGCAGTGTGTTCCGATCAAGGTTTATCGACATTGTTAAAGGTGATGAAAAGTTTAGAAACCCTAGAATGATTGTGTTTTTATTGAAAAAAAATGGGATAATGGAACAAACAACCTTATATACGGCCCGTATCCATGCGGTAAAAACCAAAAACTTTGGTAAAACCTCACATTGGGCCGTATACGTTTTACTGATCATATTCAAATGTATACGGGCCGTATATCTTTATACGGGCCGTATACTATTAAATAAAAAAAAACATTCCCTGCGCATTTTCCTATTAAAAAACATTCTATACGGGCCGTATAACTTTATACGGCCCGTATACAATAGGGGGTGTGAAAATAAGATATAGGGGATGTGTAAATAAAGGGGGCCTTTGAAAAATTGGTTGGAATATATGACCACTCTCTTCCCTGTTAGACAACCCGTAGTGGCTGCCCAAAGGGGCGTTTTTTGTGCTCAATATCACCCAATCACGCGGAAAGGCCACTACGCATGGGCGTGTTTGGCGTTTTTTTTGTTATGGCGTGTTATAAATCACGCCGGTAGGGCTTTTTCTTGGCTAATTACATTTGAGCTTCCTTTTTTGGCCAATAAGATTTTTTAAATGTTTATTTTATTTTATTACAAACATAATGCCCCACAATCCTCACTACACCCCTTTGTAAAAACGCCTAATAATGGCCCATTACTGACTGGGCTGTCACATGACGCAAAACGTCCTAGGATGGGACATTATTCACCCCAATAACCACGCATTTTGTTATGGAACCCTAGTAGTGAAATTTCTGTATTTGTACCTTGCTTACAACCCCACTGTTTCTCCCACAAAGGAGATGACATGTGTCTGACCTTTTCCTCTCTCCTCATCTTCTATTTTATTTTTACCATGTGTTGTAATCAAGATAAATATAACATGAATACTTGACATTGACCTGACTTGCTTTGGTTTGGCTTCATATATCATGCTGAGATGTCCTGACCTTTCTATATATGTAATAATAAAAACAATAAATAATAACGTTAATCGAATTTGAAGAATTCATGGGAATTAATGTTATCC